>OU015746.1:6503581-6528303 GCA_907169655.1 Acomys percivali
TTGAGCTGGACATGGTGGCGCACGCCTTTAATCCCAGCACTCAGGAGGCAGAGGCAGAGGCAGAGGCAGGCGGATCGCTGTGAGTTCGAGGCCAGCCTAGTCTACAGAGTAAATCTAGGACAGCCAAAGCTACACAGAGAAACCCTGTCTTGAAAAAGAAAAAAGAAAAAAAAACCACATTATGAGAAACTAGAACCTCTATTCATTGTATATTTTATAGTCCACACTTTGAAGTTTGTTGTATGTTGTTAGGATTTTATTTGACTGAGATAAATTAAAATGATGATTGCACACACTTATGGGTTACAATATGTTATTTTGATGTTTGTATGTGTTTTGCAATACTCAAGTTAGTTCTGACATTCATGAAAACATGAAAGAACCTGAGGACATCGTATTAAATAAAACAAATCCTGGGTGTGATGCCTCATGCTTGTAATTCCAGCACTCAGGAGGCAGGGCACGAGAATCTTGAGTTCAAGGCTGATTTGGCTACACAGTGCAACCCTGTCTCAAAAACAAAACCATAAAAGGCATTTCTGTCCTGGCCCTGTTGTTATGTACTGGAGAGGCAAGTTCCCTTCTGCAAAATCTGGAAGGTTCTTAGGTTTGATTAAATCAGTGTCCACCAGATTCCTGCTCTCCTCTGGCTGCATGGAGATTCTGAGAACACCATCACATCCAGTTTCCTGGTGTGAGGCCCCTGGAGATGGAAGGCAGTCCCCATCTGGAGACATGAAGACTGTACTAATGCTCAGCTTGGAACTTGGGTGGAATTGTCGAACAGTATGGCCCCACAGACTCCCGCAGCTTCCATGTCCTCAGCTGGCTCAGTCTCTCACTCGACACAAAATGACGCTGCTCAGTGTTCACCTTTCTTCGCTTCCTCGCCGTTCACTCTTTCCAGTTGAGATGACACCAAGTCCATCCGAAATGCTCAGTCCAGCAAATGCGGTCTTGAAACAGCCCAAGAACTTCCAAAAATGACTCACAAGAGCCTTCTCTTTTAGAAAACATACTATGAGCAAAATAATCTTTAACGGAAAAAATAATAACAATAAATAATTGAAGTGTAGACTGGTCAGTACCATGCGCTCTCTGCAGTGTGTGGGGTCTACAGTAGCGGGTCTTACATGGGCCGTTAATACCATGTAAGCCTATGAACCACTTGTGACCTAGCAGAGAAGACAGCGTTTGTCCCCATTTTACAGACACACATTAAGAGGCAACTACAAAAGGAACTGAAAATGATGCCTAGATCCATCTCCTCCACTGAGCTATGCAAGTGTCAAGAATCCAGACAAGGGCCGGGCAGTGGTGGCGCACGCCTTTAATCCCAGCACTCGGGAGGCAGAGGCAGGTGGATTGCTGTGAGTTCGAGGCCAGCCTAGTCTACAAAGTGACTCCAGGACATCCAAGGCTACACAGAGAAACCCTGTCTCAAAAAAAAAAAAAAAAAGAATCCAGACAAGCTTGTATGTTCAAGAACCAGCTCTGGATGCTTCCTGTTGGTCTTGCTGCTACAATGTATTAGTTTTCTCGCTGTAACAAAACACCAGACAAGATGCAAATTAAGGGAGGAAGGAGTTGGGCTCCCAGTTTAATGGAGTATGGTTTATCAAAGCAATTAATAGTCCTAAAGGCGCTTCTTTCTTTTTTCCTTTTTTCTCTTTCTCCTTTCCTTCTCCTCCTCCTCTTCTTCCTCCTCCTCCTTGTTCTTTTTTATTTTCTTCTTCTTTTTTTTTTTTTGAAGCAGGGTATCTCTAAGATACCACTTTCTTGGACCATGTGAGGAGTAGAAGAAAGTCTTACCCAAGGTCATGCACATTCAAACCTTAAGCCTGGATCATTTCTACTTTGACATTATACATACATACATACATACAATATATATAATGAACAACTATATGACATCAACCTTTATAGCAAATATTATCTTAGAACGTTCTCCTCTGCTACTGAGAGGCTCCAACCAGACTGTAGGAAAAGGGGGCTCCACTGTCTTCTTATGTCCCCATAATTTCTCTTTCTTTATATATTGCCCATGTGGCCCTACCTATTGCAGTTTACTATAAGGTGGCCCCTTTTTACTGCCAGGAAAAAGTCAACTATCAATCCGAGCCCTGTGGGTAGAGCTGGATGATAGTGTTTGTGTGTCCAGCAAGGTGTGTGCAATTATCCCCCATTCCTCGAAATGGAGTCAAAATCTGCTCACCCAGTATAGTCTCTTTCTCTGGACTAAAAAGGTGACTCAATGGATAAGGCACTTGTTGCTCTCAGACAGGACCCAGATGTGGTTCCTAGAACCCACACGGAGACTCACAACCTCTTTAACTGTAGTTCCAGGCGTCTTCTTCTAACTTCTATGGGCATTCATGTCACATATGTAAAATAAAAGGTAAAAATCTTTTTTTAAAAAAAAAATAGAATCTTTCATTGTGGCAAGACACAATCTGGAAAAGTATTTCACACAATATGAAGTAACTTATGGCAGGACACACAGCCTGATCACAATAGTGGAATACATCAGGTTTTTTGTTTGTTTGTTTGTTTGTTTTGAGACAGCATCTGATTTGTAGCTCAGGCTAGCCCCAAACTCACTATTAGATGAGGCTGACCTTAAACTCAATCTCAAAATCCTCCTCTCTCAGCCTCCCAAGTGCTAGGACAGCTCCACCACATGCAACTTAGAAGTTGAATTTTTCAAGAGCAAGTTTGTCTTGTTCTCCAGAATGCAAAGGCTTGAGTGCAAAGGAAGTGATCTTGTATGCAACCTAACCATAAGCCATGTTTGCCTTCACCTAACCAGCCCATAAAAGTGGGGTCCGCATGTAGTCCCTTGGTGTCTAGTCTCCAGAGGGGACAGATTTCCACTTGTCTCCCTGCCACAGCCTCTTCCAGGCCTGAGGAAGGAGATCTAGACTCAGGCTTTTGTTTTCCAGGTTGTTTATCACTGACGGGCCCTGGCTCCGTTTCCGGCTATGTAGGAGGCTCTCTTCATGTGCCGTGTCAATATGGAAAATCGTATAAGGACCATATAAAATACTGGTGCCATGGACAGGATGACAAATCATGTAAAACTATGGTAGAAATCAATGGAAATGAGAAGGAGAAGAAGAATGGCCGAGTGTCCATCAAGGACCATGCTGAGAACTTCACCATGACAGTGACCATGGAGGACCTCAGTGAAGATGATGCTGGATCTTACTGGTGCATGATTCAGACTTCCTTTTTCTGGGATTTCTTGTCACGTGATCCAGCAGTCCTTGTAAAGGTACATATTTTGCCAGGTAAGACTACTCTGGCTCCAAGCACGGAGCTTTTAGGAAGTATCTGTCTGTGCTTGGGGCATGTGTGGGCACTGTCTTGAAGTGTGACTCTGAGTATTGTGCGCACCTCAGTCAAGTTGGGGAGAAAGTGTGTTATAGGTGTGGAGAGAGATGGCTGGCCTTTTAGCCATGGTGGGCAGTGGTAGCAGGGGTGGACTGGGGTGGGGGAAGGTACAGGTCACACAAATGATCTGACACCTGATGTCTCTAGGAGGGGCTGAGAAGCAATCTGTCTCCTCCTTAGTGTCAGTTAAAGTGATCTTTAATTGTTCCCATATGAAGATGCTTGGGAACCCTCCATGGTCCCTGGGAGCATCCTTGGGCCACAGGCTCAGCTGTGTTCCTTCACACACACACACTCTCTCTCTCTCTCCTGGGCTTCTCACCAGCCATGGGAAGGGGGAGACCTCTGGAAGGTCTCTTTGCCCTCCCTCAGGCAGAGTCAGACATGGGTGGGAAGACTGTCCGAGGTAACACATATATCCAGTGTTTTGGCAGGAAGGTTTTTCAGCCCTTGAAAACCCCACCCAAGATGGAGCTGAGGTTTGGCTTGAAGAACTTCTGGAAACCCTGTATGAATATATGAATCTGTGTGACCCACACACATACTCAGGACAGACTCGGCACTAAGCAGTGACCTGGTGTGTATTTTTGTCTCCAATAGCCACAACTCCCATGGAGACCACACTCCCGGCAACAACCCCTGCCCACCCACTAGTGAATATTGGACAGAACCTGAGGATTAGCACCAGTGATGTGTTCAGCTTCCAACTATGGTAAGCACCCAAGGCCAGTGCCACCTCATATTGAAAAAGCCTTACTGTTGGGCGATATTTCCTGCCTCTCTGATCTCAGCTTTCACATTCTCCAAGCATACATACAGATGCCAAGTATGAAGGAGGGACTTAAGGGACACAGGCTCGGGGCAGAGTCTGTGCTTGCCAGATTCACAGACCCTCCCCATTCCCACCTCTCTTTGCTGTCCTTCCCCACCGGACTCTAGACTTGGAGTGCTAGCTCTCTATCAAAAACTGAAGGCCAGGAAGTGGCTCAGGGGGGTAAAGGTGCTTGCCACCAAGTCTAGCAAACTTAGTTCAAGCTCTGAGCCCCACAATAAATAACAAATGTAAAGGTCTTTCTTCTGCTGAGCTCCCAGGAGCTGTTCGTGAGGTATGTGAGGAACAAGCTCAGCTCCAAGCTGAAGTTGACATTCACTCTTCCTTCTCTCCCAGAGATGCTCAGAAAGGGCCATGATGTCTCTAGGCCCCGAGGGAGGGGAATTCAGGAGAACTAACTTCTAGAAGTCAACTCAAGTCTGGGGGTGTAGCTTAGTTACTAGAGTGCTTGCCTAACATGCACAAAGCCAGAGTTGGTCCTCAGAACTGCTCAGATTGGGTGCGGTGGTCCACATTCGCAATTTCTAGCAAATCTAGAATTGATAGCAAAAGGACCAGAAGTTCAAAGTCATAACATCACGAAACCAGCCTGTGCTACGGGAGGTCTGCCCCACTGCCAATAAAGTCAGTTAACAACAGGGAGACAGTAGGAAGTCCTGGGCCATGCTTCTAGAAAACCATGTCTACCTAGAACCCTCTCCTCTCTTCACCCATCACCGAGACTGAGGAGGAAGGGTGGTGGGACCATGGGGAAAGACATCCTTCAGTCATTCCCTAGCTTGAATCTGGATCATTTGCACTTTTGAGGCAAGGCATCAGGAGATGTGGGAAGAGACAGATGGGTCCTGGAACCTCCTCCTGAACTTGTTTTCCATCCACACATGCCCACAGGTTTCTGCTCAGCAGCATCCACTTCCAGGTCCTGGTCTTCCTGAAGCTGCCGCTGTTTCTGAGCATGCTCTGTGCTATCTTCTGGGTGAACAGCCTTCAGGGGATTCCTGGGGAAATGTAGAGTGGCCTGCCCAAGAGCTTTGAAGTGAAGCATCCTTACAGCGCCCTGGGAGGGGCTTAGCCCTCCAGACTGGGTGAGAGGCACACTGGACTCTGGGCTCACTCTGCATGGAAGGAGCAGTGCCTGGACTCTGTGTCTCAAAAGAGGGTCCCAATTGTCTGAGTCTCGGACATCAGAATTCTGCGGAGTCCTTGGCATAATTAGGGAACAAACCTGGGAGTAATGGCACATGCTGTTAATCCCAGCATTGGAGAGGCAGAGGCAGGCGAATCTCTGTGAGTTTGAGCCTGGTCTGGTCTACATAGTGAGTTCCTGGACAGCAGGGCTACATAATAAGATTCTGTGTTAAACAACGTCCCCAAAGGGGGAACAAGACTGTCCTGGGCCCTATGTTGGAGGCCTGCCTTTCCCTTCTCCAGATTTCTTGGATTCTATTTTCATGTCAACTCCAAAGTGTAAGAGTCCTCTAGAAGTTTCTTGAACACGAGTTTAGCCCCTTGATCTCCTTCATGACATAGCAGCACCTCAGGTCAATTTCTTCGACGACAACAATCACCTCCTTCCTACAGAGAAGAGATTCCTGAGGAACATGTCTCTGACAGACTTGGCTCACAGGCCATGCTCCTTCTTCTCGAACAATCCCAGAGGATCTGGCTCCTGGCAGAGCATTTTCACTGTCCCCTCTCCTAAGCACACAGCGTTCTTTGTCCTCATCTGACCCTTTGAGCTCAACATGATCTTGAAGCCTCCTTACATGTCAGAGTTCACCACATGCTTGCCTGAGCTGAGAGGAGCCAGTCAGCTTAAAAGTGAAGTTCTGTGGTTACTGAAAGCAGCAGTGGGGCAAGAGCTGGTGGGTGGAGGGTCAGACAGGGCGAGTGATGAGTAGATGTCAGGTGTGGGCATCCACTGGGCTTTCTCAGCTGTGAAAAAGGCTGGTTTGTTGAATACTTGCCAGTTTTGGTTTTTGGGGTTTTTTTTGCAACAGGGTTTCTCTTATAATCATGCCTGTCCTGGACTCATTTTGTAGGCCAGGCTGGCCTCAAACTCACAGAGATCCTCCTGCCTCTGCCTCCCAAGTGCTGGGATTAAAGTCGTGAGTCACCAGACAGGGCCCCAATTTTTAAAATAATTTATTTATTTTAATTTTATGTGCGTTGGTGTTTAGCTTGCATGTATATCTGTGTGAGGATGTCAGATCTTGGAGGTACAGACAATTGTGAGTTGCCATGTGGGTGCTGGTACTTGAACCTGGTCCTCTGGAAGAGCTGTCAGTGCTCTTAAACATTGAGCCATCTCTCCAGCCCCAAATACTTGACAATTTCTTCACCGCTGTTCTTTGCAGAAAAAACTCACAGTGTTAGCCAAAAGTATCACCATCTCTATTCACTCTAGGAATGGAGGTCAGATCTTTTTTTTCCTCCACCCCTGGGCTCAAGCCTGCCTTGAACTAGTGATGCCCACTTCCTGAGAGAGGACATACTTATAAGAGCATCCTAAGTGACTATCACAATTATAGTTGCCCGTGGACGCTCCATCCACTGACAGAGTACACCACGGACATGGTGTCGTAGGATGAGGTATAGTGATTCAGCAGTTCAGGCGGAATGTGCGGGTTCAACATCGGTTCATGTTTACATTTTCCTTTTGAACATTGGGTAGACTTGAGCATACCAAGATCATGAATGTAAGCTAGGAGATTTTACTTAGCCAGCGACAAATCATCTTCAGGGAAGAGTCAGGGAGTGGAGAATCTTAGTCTGTGAGATTGGAGTAACAGGGCGTTGTTGATGGGTTTGGGAAAGAGAGAGGCAGGCATGTATGACGCAGTGCCTAGTTTTCTGTGTGTGAGTGCATAACCAGACAGAGGGGTTGACTAGGAGTCTAGAGGTGTGGGCGCTCAGAATGTTGAGGCCTGGAGAGGAAGGAACAGGGAGAAATTGCCTGGCACCCAGAGTTGAAATTACCAGGTGACTGTTCAGAACCGAGGACAGACTTCTGAGGGCGAGGTGAAGCTACTGAGGCAGGCGTTCAGGACCAAGGACAGAGACTATGACGTCTCGTAGACGACAAAAACAGTGACTTTCTCAAGGTGGGAGGTGAAGACAGGCACAGTATTGCAAACTACACAGTAGCCATTACATTGTTATACAGTATTAGCCCATTAAATAAATTCACTACAGCTTGTTTAACTACTTCACTCGAGTATTTGGGTCATTTACATTGCAAATAAAACTTTTATCCACATACATACATATTTTCTTTTATATGACTATGAGTTTTTATTTCTCCAGGGTGTATGCTCGTACAACTACTAAGTTATATAGTGAGTAGATGTTTAGTTTCCTAAGAAATAGGCCTACAATTTACAGCATAGTGATGCTGCCTTATTTCTCCAGCAGCATGGAATGGAAGACCCAAGGTTTGTTTGCTTTTTTTTTTTTTTTAACCATTATCTTTTAAAGAATTTATATTTGTTTTATGCTTGTGAGTGTTTTTGCCTGTATATGTGTGTGGGCACCACATGCATGCATGCCTGTTGACTTGGGGGTCAGAAGTAGCATTGGATTCCCTGGAAATGGATTTATAGATGGTTGTGAGCCTCCACATGGGTTCTGGGAACCAAATCTGGATCCTCTGCAAGAGCAGCAACCACTCTTAACTACTGAGCCATTTCTCCTGCCTTCAGTATTTCTTTTTAATTTCAGATGTTCCAATAGGCACATGGTTTTGGAGATTCCCAAGTGACTGATGACATTGAAAATATTTTTCATGTGTTTCATTTCCACCCACACATCATATTTGATGGCATATGTCTCATGTCTTTTATTTATTTTTGAACTGAACCATTTTTGAATTTTTTGTTGCATTTCTTACTGAGTGTGTATATGTGCAATCATGTGTCATGGTGCAAATGTGGAGGTCAGAGGACAACTTGTGGCAGTCGGTTCTCTTCTTCTATCAAGTGGTTCCTGGGACTTGAACTCAGGTCTTTAGACTTGGCAGCAGGTATCTTTACCTACTGGGCCATCCTGAGCTACTTCTGCTTCAGCCACCTGAGTTGTATGCTGCAGACAGGCACCACCATGTCTAGACTAAATAAACTAATGCCTTTATTGCTTTCTTTTGAGCGTTCCCTGTATACTATACACAGAAGTCTCTGTCCATATTTTATCTCAGTCTCTGGCTTGTGTTTTCAGTCTCCTTATAGGGTAGTTTACTGTGAAAAAAAATAGGCTTTGTGTATTTGTGTATATATACTGCATGTGTGTGTTTGTGTGCCCATGTGGGGGGGGCACTTGCCTGTGCATGTACATGTTTTGGCCAGAGCTGACATTGCTTGTTTTCCTCTATTACTTGACAACTTATTATTTCTCTCACAGAATATAGAGCTTGTTGTTTGAGCTTTGGTGTCTGGCCAACAAGTCCCCAAAGTCCCCATCCCTGCTTCCCTCACCCACAGTGCTAAAGTTACAGATGTGTGCCACCATACTCAGATGTTATGTACGTGCTGGGGTCCTGAACTTTTGTCCTCATGATTAAGTAACAAGCACTTTACCCATGAGCCACCTCCCTGGCCTGAACATCTTAAACACTGATGACGCACAACTACACAACTCATCAAATTTTCTTTATAGGTTATGATTTTGGTGTCATGGATAAGAAATCATGTAGGCTTTGAACTTTTTCAAACCTATTTTCTTTGGGGTTCTTTAATGCTTATACCTCCCTTCCAACCCACCTACCCTAGAGAGGAGAGAAAAGAGGTTAATGGGAACAGGGGACGTAGACTTTTTTAGACTGAGTTCCTTGGAGCAAGTCCATTGGTGTAGTCGGCAGGATTCCAGTAGAGCCATTAAATAGCAAGCCAGCAATTCAATAAAAGTGTCTGCAACCTCAGCCCCTGGAAGTCAGAGCAGCAACAGGAACCTAGAACAGCTTCTGGAACCTGGAGCCTTGAAGCGTTGGCTGGAGCGGTTTTCTCTAGGAGCATCTCGGAGTAGTGATGAACAGCCAATGACTAAAAAGCCCCGCCTCTTGTTTTGGGCATATATATATCCTCTCAGAGTCTGTACTAAGCTGTTTATCAGTTGGCAAAGACCATGCCCCCCCAAGAAGCGGATCCTTTTCCAGTGGATAAACAGCACCTGTTCTCTCACAAGTCTGTCCAGAGGAAAAACACTGCACACCCTTACACAAGTCTCTTTCACATCCCACACTTGGAATCAAAACAAAAACATAGTTACATCCACTACATAATCATCAGTTGCCTCATATTTGTTCCAACTTTTAAAAAGTTTTAAATTATCTATCTACTATTTCTTTATTCTCTCCCTCTCCCTCTCCCTCTCTCTCTCTCTCTCTCTCTCTCTCTCTCTCTCTCTCTCTCTCTCTCTTTCTCTCTCTCTGTGTGTGTGTGTGTGTGTGTGTGTGTGTGTGTGTGCATGTGCATACCTGAGCATGACCATGCAGAGGCCATAGGCAGGGGTGAGCTCTCCTGCGCCATTGCTCTCCACCATATTCCCTTGAGGCAGGATCTCTCCCTAAAATGGAGCTCTCCTCTTTTTGTCTCGGCTGGTAGCCAACAGGCCTGAGTTTTTCAGCTTTTTATTTAACATTTGAGCCCATGGGTCATGATTTACTTTGTTCAGGGGCAGGCAGTTCTAGGCATTTAGTTTTTCTAGCCTGTGGACAATCCAATTGTTGCAACAGTGTTTGCTAAACTTGTCATCTTTCCAAGGTTTTTTGGGGGGTTCTGTCAAAAACCAGTCAAGCACAATTGAAAGGAAGATTTGTGACACTATCTAGAGCCTAGGGAAAAGAGTAACCACCGAAAGATGAGTTCTAGACCAAAGACAGAGCACCCACAGTGAAACTGACACTGACAACAAAGTCCCCTTAAAAATACTGTGAGCCTGGGCTGGAGAGATGGCTCAGAGGTTAAGAGCACTGTCTGCTCTTCCAGAGGTCCTGAGTTCAATTCCCAGGAACCACATGGTGACCCAAAACCACCTATAATGAGATCTTCTTTTGTGCAGGTGTACATGCAGGCAAAACACTATATACATAATAAATAAATACATCTTTAAAAAATACTCTGAGCAAACCAGAATGTGTCTGTTAGTCCATGTAGGATCTCAGATGCCAGCCTGTAACCTCTGTCTAAAGGATGGAAACTTCAGAGCTGTGAATGTACGCCTAGGGCCATATGGTCCTCCCAGCAGGCATGGACACTGACCTTCCAAGGTGCACAGATGGGCCTGCAGGGACAAGGTGGGAACCAGGCAGTGGGGCAGGTACAGCTCTTCTGCACGTCTTGTGACTAGGGCCCCAGTAGTGTCACACCTTCAGGTCTTGTTCTCATAATAAGCAATGAAATGGTCCTAGATTCAGATCCTTTTCTGTAGCAGTTTAATGTCCTGGCTGCAAATTCTTTGAAACTCCTATTACCTAGATCTGGACAATCTTCCTTCCCCTTAAGTCTGGGTGTTCTGGGACAGCATCAGCCAGTAGATGGCAGTGTGGCTCTTAATCTTCTCTTCAATGTGCATCAGCCTAGAGGTTAGTCCTGCTAAATTCAGGGTTGGTCATTCCTCCCCTTCCACATTTCTCTGTACACACCGTCACAGAAGTGCTTACCAGTGAGTCTCCTAGGTGCTTTAAAATCCAGTCAAATTGACAATGAAGATTAGCCACTCTCTGTCTCTCTGTGTCTGTCTCTGTCTGTCTGTCTGTCTGTCTGTCTGTCTCTCTCTTTCTCTCTCTCTGTGTGTGTGTGTGTGTTTAAAAATTTCCCCTATGAAAAGTTGATCTCAGAGATACACTGGACCTATAACTACACTTACAGTGGGTCCTCTGGATTTAAACCAACTGCAGATTCCCACAACTCGAGAGGCTGACACTGGAGGGAGAGAATTTGAAGCCAGCTTGGGCTACACAGCAAAAACTATCTTATAAAAGCCAACCAAAGGGTTGTGGATTCGGCTCAGTGGGTAGAACACTTGCCTGGCATCCATGAAACCTTGGTTTCAGTCTTCAGCCTCTCATAAAACTGAACATATTGGTGAATGCCTGTTATCCCAGCCCTTTGGTGGTAGAGGAAGGAGGATCAGAAGTTCAAGGCCAGCTTGAGCTATACGAGACCTTCCCTCAAACCCATACTCTCCCTCTTTTTCTGAGCCAATACCTATAGCCCTATTAGCCATTGTGGCAGGTGGCCCTGGCTAGAGAAATCCCTGCTCTGAAGTTCAGAGTAGCACTGCCCTAGGCTGAACCTTCAGAGAAGCCACTCCCTGCCCTGGCTTTAGCCTGGGATGCCTTGTTCCTCTTTGCTACTGCAGTCATCCTGCCTTTGGTTGCTCTCCTCTCCCATGATCCCCGGCAACTCACCTCCCAGGGTTAGCAGAGGGGTTTACTGTATCCATCTTTTGTGCCTGTCTCTGTTGACCTGTCTTACCTGCATCTCCCCTTGTGAATTCCACCTGTCTTTCAAGTTCAGGTCTAGCATTGTGTCAATTAAGCAGAGGAAGTCCCCTGTTTACCAGGCTGTACCACAAATGCTGTGACCTGGTCTGCTCAAAGACTGACATCCTCTTTCTTCCAGTACGCAAAATCGAGAAGTTGTCAAGGAGATAAATGAGAGAGGGACCGAAAGAAAATTCAAGCTGGCCTTCAAGTTCATGCAGGGTGCTGGCATCTGTCACCTCCAAGGACAGGAGAGGAGACAGGACCATGTGGCTCTTCCCTGCTCAGCTCCTCTTCCTCCTCCTCCCAGGTAAGCAGAGGGGGCTTTTAGACACTTGGGTGTCAGTAGTGAGGCAGACACAGTCTGCCCTGGGCTACAGAAACCTGGCACAACTGATTCATTCACCTGCTGCTTGCTCCCAAAATAAAAGGCAAATTTTGACATCTGGTGGCTCCTGTGGATGCTTCAGAGAAACCAAACACAAAGACAAAATTTTAAAAACCTTTCAGGGTGTGTTTTTCAACCCAGGTTTCTCCACAAAGGCCGATGAGTAAATGGATGAACTGATTCTTCTAAAACCACATTTTTTAGCTTTATATTTGGTACTTTGAGATAGGATCTCATGCAGCCGAGGATGACCCTGATCTTTGTGATCCTCTGGACTCCACCCCCAGCCCCCGAGTGCTGGAATTTCTAGCATACACCTCCATTTCCAGTTACATTTTGATTTTTAATTGACACAGTAATTAAACATATTTATAGAGCCTGGGTATGGTAGTGCATACTTTTAGTGCCAGCACTCAGAAAGCAGCAGAGGTAGGTGAACCTCTGTGAGTTCAAGGCCAGCCTGGTTTACAGAAGGAGACCCTGTCTCAAAAAGAAGAAAAAAAATCAGATAGGGTACAACGTGGCATTTGTACATGTGTATACAGAATATAACGATCAGATGGTGGTAGCTGGGCTTCTACCAAAGGTGTTTGTCATTGTTTTGTACTAGAAGCCCTTGAAATCTTCTCTATTCAGTTATCAACTATATTTCTAGGCTGTGTTGTATGACACTAGAAGTTGTCCCTCTTGTCAAATGACATCCCCTACGTCTGAACCACTCTCCCTCTGCCTGTTCTTCCCTCACACCCTTCCTAAGCCGATGACTGCTATACTGTTCACTATTTATTTGAGGTTAACTTTTGTTCTTTTGGAAAAATGTGCATACACGTGTAAATGTTTGTTTGTGTGTGTGTATGGTCGAGTGCACGTATAAGCTCAGGTGCACATGTGTGTGTGTGTGTGTGCATACATGTGGAAGCCAGAGATTGACATTGGGTACCTTTCTCCATCACGCTCCACCTTCCTTGTTGAGACAGGGCCCCCCCCACTGAACCTGAAGCTCCCCAATTGTGTCTATCAGACTGGTGTTCTCTGGGGCTCCTCCTGTCTCTGGGGTTACAGATCTCTCTCTCTCTCTCTCTCTCTCTCTCTCTCTCTCTCTCTCTCTCTGTCTCTCTGTCTCTCTGTCTCTCTCTCTCTCTCTCTCTCTCTCTCACACACACACACACACACACACCTCACCTAGCTTTTTCCTTGTATTCTGGGGGTCCAAACACAAGCTTCCTGCTTTTATATCAACCACTTTATAGACTGGCCCACTCCCCATCTCCCTAGCCACAGGGAATAACTTTTTAGCTTCCACATAGCAATACAAATGTGTGGTAACGTCTTCCTGTGTCTGATTTATTTCACTTCGTCCAATCCCATATGTGAGCTGCTAATGGTGAAATCCAATCCCTTTGCAAGGACACTCCACTGCATTTATGTACCACGCTTTATCATCCACTCACCCACATCTAGGCTGGCTCTGTGCCGTGGCTCTGTGAACACTGCTGCCATAAACACGGGGGAGGATGTCACCTCACATGCTCACTTCATGTCTCCGGTCTGCGAAACAAACAGTGGCCAAAAACAACTTAGAAAGGAAAAGGTTTATCTAGCTTACATGTCCAGCTCACAGTCCATCATGGAGGAAGCCATAGCAGGATCTCAAGCAAGGCAGGAACAGAAGCAGAGGCCATGGAGGAGTGCTGCTTACCGGCTTGCTCCCCATGGCTTACTCAGCCTGCTTCCTTATTCTACGCAGGGGTGGCACCGCCCACAGCGCACTGGACCTTCCCACATCAACAAAATGTCCCCCAGAGGAGTTTTCTCAATTGGTGTTCTTTCTTTCTGTGTGGCCCCAGATGGTGTCAAGTTGACAAAAACCTAATCGGCACAGGCTGTGTCCCCTGAGTGGGGCTGCTGAATTATGCGGCAGGTCTATGCCAGTTCTGAGGAACTTTCATACAGTTTCCCAAAAACATCTAGTTTCTGTTCCAATCCACAGTGTGTTGGACTTCCTCTGTCCCACACACATCAACAGTTGTTCTATTTTGCCTTTTATTTATTTATTTTGGTAATAGCCTTTCTGACAGAGGTATGATGCTGGCCTTTTATGATTCTGTTCTGCATCCATCTCCCTGATGATTATAAAATTGAGCATTTGTCCATATGTTTATTGACCATTTCCATCACCTTTAAGAACTATCTGCTTAGCTCATCTGCCGTGTGTGTGTGTGTGTGTGTGTGTGTGTGTGTGTGTGTGTATGCACCTGTGCACAGGTGCCTCTGCAGGTGGATATGTGTGTGTTTGGAGGCCTGGGGTTGAGGAGGCCAGGTGTTCTTTAAACCACGCCTTGCCTTTATTTTTTATTTTATTTTATTTTATTTTTGACACAGGGTCTCACTATTTAGCTCTGGGTGGCTTGCAACTCTCTATGTCGAGCAGGCTGGCCTTGACCTCACAGAGATCTACCTGCCTCTGCCTCCTAGTGCTGGGATTAAAGCAGTGTGCCACCATGCCCAACTCCCACTTTTATCTTTTGAGACAGGGTTCCTCACTGAATCTGAAGCAGACTTGGATGGCCAAGGAGCTTCTAGAATCTCCTGTCCCTACTGTCTCCCTCTTTGCTGGGTTATAGGAACACACCATCACTCCTGGACTCTTTACATGGGTGTTGGGGATACAGACTTGATTTCTTTGGCCTTAATCTTACACAGCAGATAGTTCACTGGCTAAGCCATCTCCACAGCCGCTCGTTTGTCCACTGTTAATTTGATTATGGCTGCTGTTGGACTCTTCAAAATGATTATGCTCATACAGCCTGGAAATCGATCTCCTGTCAGATACATAATCTGAAAAGATTTTCTCCCACACTGCAAGCTGTCTCTTCCCTCTGTTGGTTGAGAACTTTCAGTTTAAAATAATTGCATTCAGCCATTTTTGTCTTCTTACCTGTGCCATTAAGGGCATACTTTGTTGTTGTTGAAGCCCAACACTCTGAAGGTATGCAAGGGTTTTTGTTTGTTTCTTTGTTTGTTGTTTTTGGTTTTTCGAGACAGGGTCTCTCTGTGTTAGCCTTGGCTGTCCTACACTCAGTTTGTAGACCAGGCTGGCCTCAAACTCACAGAGATCCACCTGCCTCTGCCTCCGGAGGCCTGGGATTAAAGGCATGTACCACCATACCCGGCCAGCAAGTATCTTTTTAAGGTTATTTATTTATGTATTTTATGTACATCAGTGCTCTGTCTTCACGAACACCAGAAGAGGGCATCAGATGGTTGTGAGCCACCTTGTGGTTGCTGGGAATTGAACTCAGGACCTCTGGAAGAGCAGCCAGTGCTCTTACCCATTAAGCCATCTCTCCAGACCCTCCTGTATTGTTTTTTTAAACAGGTGTTTGCTATCTGTTGTTGTGCATACTATGGAAAGCCCTCACGAACTGTGCTGCATCCTCAGCCCTTACTAGGAGCTCTAGAACTCAGATTACATGGATCTGCAGGACAGCACAGGGTCTGTGTGGACTCTGGACCACATGGAAATCAGATTGGGAAGTGTCATTTTGGTCAGCTTCCAAGGCATTCATCTCAGAGACTTCTGGAAACACCAGAAGTGGCCTCTGCGTGGCCATAGGATGTGGCTTCTTAATATGAACCTCTTGAGGGTCATGGATACTAAAACAAAGGCAGGATCATGTACCGTGGACACGGTCTTCTGACACTTCCTTCACTCTAGAGCAACACAACGATGGTTGCAAAGGGATTCTTTGAAATATATTTTTATTGGCCATTGTGGCAGGAAGAGGGGAGGATGACAGCAAACCATGATTGCTCATTGTCACAATTTTACCTTCTGAGAGATGTAACTGGACTCTTCAGCCATTTTTTTTTTGAGGCATTGACCAATAGAATGATGATGATTTTCACTCAGCTCATGAACTTTTTGGCACAGGGCACTGTGCCCCATCCTTGGAGATCAGTGGTCCATGGATTTGTATTTTCCAGGCTGCTCCACTGCTCAAAATCCAATCACAGGCCCAGAGGAGGTGAGAGGTCAGGAGCAGGGCTCCTTGGCTGTGCAGTGCCGTTATACCTCATCCTGGAGGAGTCACAGGAAGTACTGGTGCCGAGGACCTGATTTGAATACATGTGAGATTCTCGTTCAAACTGATGCATCAAAGCAGGTGAAGAGGAACCGTGTGTCCATCATGGATGACCAGACAGGCCTCATCATCACAGTGACCATGGAGGATCTGAGGATGAGCGATGCTGATGTTTACTGGTGCGCAATAGACAGATTTGGATCTGATCACAAGTTTAAAGTTGTTGTGAACGTTGACCCAGGTAAGAAAAAATTCCAGAAAATCCTGATTGGGGTGAGGAATCAGAGACCCTGAGCTCATTATTGTAAAAGTCTTAACTAGAAAAGATAAACATAGTCTACTCTGATTGATCCTGTTTTCTGCTGGGATAGAAGGTGAGGTGGGGAAGCCTTGTCTTCCTGCCCCCATATGTGCGTCTTGCATATTCTCACTTGTGCAGATCTGGGAATTGATCTCAGAACCTCATGCAAACTAGCCAAGTGCTCTAAACTCCCATCCTGACACACACACACACACACACACACACACACACACACACACACACACACACACACACCCTATTTAACATAAAATAAAGGTAGCCACAGAACCTCTATTTCTGAGCAAGATAGAGTTATTATGTCTGTCTTTAAACAACTACAATAAAGAAAATAGACAAAATTGGGGCTAGAGAGCTGGCTCAGTGATTAAAAGCACTGGTTAATCTTTCAGGGAACTGGGTTTGGTTCCCAGGACCTACCTGGTAACTTGCAGCTATCTGCAGTAACTCCAACTCCAGAGGATCTGATGCCCTTTTCTGGCCTCCATGGGCCCTGCAAGCACATGGTGCACATGGATTCAGGCAAGCAAACACACACACACACATACATACATACATACATACATATTTTTTTAAAAATAAGATTGACAAAAAATATGCAAAACTAAAGTTTTTTCTGCATATTGCACCCCAGGGAGCAATGAGTAAACCACAAAGGAAGTGAGTTTTAAAAGAAGCTTTGTTTCTTTGATCTGTCCATCACCTTCTTCAAAAAAGAATGAATGCGCTAGGCATGGTGATGCACACCTTTAATCCCAGCACTTAAAAGGCGGAGGAAGGCAGATCTCTGAGTTTGAGGTAAGCCTGGTTCATGGAGTGAGTTCTAGAAGATCAGGGCTACATGGAGCAACCCTGTCTCAAAAAGAAGCATTAATGTAAGGGTTGGATTGTAACTTAAGAACAAACTAGTTAATTCATAAAGGGAAAAGCTTTTGGCCATAACCAGAGCTGGTTTATACACAGGAGGAGTGACTCATGTTCTGTTTGTATCTTTAGCCTCAGAAGTTTCACCTAAAATAATGACAACTATAGCCACAGTTCTGACATCGACATCACCAACCACAGAGAGCACTGGCAACCAAGGAGTGACCCCAACAAGCCCCCTCACCTGGTAAGTAGAGCTGGACCCCAGCAGCTCTTTCTCACTGGGCTAGCCCTGTGGCATCTCCCCTGGGAGGGCCTCCAGGTTAAAAAAAAAAAAAAAAAAAAAAACACCGAGGAACACTGGGATTCAGGAAGACCAGTTGAGGAAGATTTGGGGGAGACCAGCCAAACAGGGAAGATAGTGGTCAAAGGGGAAAGGAGGGACAACGGGCAGAGCTTCCCTGGGCCGTGAGCTCATCCTGCAGGCAGCATGACCAGCCATGCACTTACATGGAGGCTGACCTAGTAGCACTACAGGTTTGCCCTTATCTGGCCATTGAAGGATGGGCTATATACACCAGGAAGGCTGAAGCCTCTATGTCAGCTGACAGCTTCCTGTCTCTCTTGTTTTCTGCAGGTCCCTGCAGTGCAGCCTCTACTTCAAGCTCCTGATCTTTCTGGAGTTGCCTGTGTTCCTGAGCATGCTCAGTGCTGTCCTCTGGGTGAACAGGCCTCAGAGATGCTGTGGGCGAGATGAAGTTGGTCTGGTGACTGCCCATAGTTCTGATACCCAGGACAGAGAGAAACACCTCTCGGCAGATGGAAAATAATTTCTCTCTGTTGCTCTCTCTTGTGTGTGTTTGTATGTGTGTGTTTTCACGTTGTGGGTACACAACTTCAAGTGTCACCCCACTATTGTTTGAGACGGGATATCTCATTGACCTGGTCCTTTGCCAAATAAGCAAGGCTAGCTGGCCAGGGAACTCCAGGGATCTAACCTGCCTCCACCTCCCAGCTTGCCATTGTAAGCACACACAACTGCCTCCACTTAAACACACACACACACACACACACACACACACACACACACACACCATAGGATGTAAAGATTAAACTCTGGGGCCTCAGTTCCTTAGAGGACACATGTCATTCCAAGTCTGTGGGCCACCAGCCAGGTGTTTGACCAAATATCTGGCAACTGTGGTCTCACTGAGTGGCATGGAAGTTCGCCTCTTTGCTACTGGATGCCTGTCCCTTGACGATGGGACGATGGGACACAACGATTTCCTTCTCTGTCAACAAACCCAGTGACCAAGCCCATCCCAAACACAGACTGAGCAGCTGACTGAGGCTCTGGGCCACATCCATGGGTCCCCAAAGTGTAGCTCAGTCTTTGTCCTTGAAATCCAGATCCCCTCCCCGTGAGAGCAAATGGGGAGTTGAGCTGGATGAAGGCAGCTGGTGTCTCAGGAGTCACAAGTTCATACCACCCCATGACCGGTCTCTGCCCTGGCTCATTCAGTTGTCTCCCTTTCATTCAGAAGCATCTGTTTAGTACTAGACACCCTCCACATATAAACTCCACACTAAGAAAGACCTAATGAGAGTCCACAGAGTAAGCAACAGGCTCAAACGCAAACGCTCAGGTGGAGCTCGCCAGCCTCAGCCGTGCTGAGCTCTGCGCCCCATAACACACAGTCTTCTGCTCCTGTCAGGCTCTGAAGCCCACAGTCACACTCACACCTAACATGGATGTACTCCCATTTTGTGCGGGAAGAGTCCCCAGGTAAGCGACTTCTCCCTGGTGACATGTACTAGGCTCCTGTGAGTCGGCCTTTGTTGAGAGCAGGGTTTTCATTTGCTTCAGTGGTGTAGTTGCTAGTCGGTTGCCCATGTCCCCACCCATGCTCAGTCAAGCAATCCTAAGTGAACTCAGTGGGACACACACACACACACACACACACATGCAGGGGGGTAGGGGGCGGGCAGGGACAACATGTAATTAGGAGAGGTGCTCATTTGAAAGCAGTGGGCCAGGCGATTGTGGTACACAACTCGAACCCCAGGGCTCAGGAGGAAGAGGCAGGTGGATCTCTGAGTTTGAGGCCAGCCTGGTCTACAGAGTGAGTTCTATGACTACAGAGAGAGACCCAAGGAGTTCCAGGATAACCAGGGGTACATAGAGAAAAACCTTGTCTCAGGAGATAAATAAATAAATAAAAGGAAGGAAAGAAAAACAAGAACGGGAGGAGGAGAGGGATGGAGGAAGACGTGAGGCAGGAGGGGAGATGAGGGAGGGTAACAGCAGTGACCATGAGTAAAATTCATTCTCTGCATCTGTGAAGCTGTAAAATAATTTAAAAATAATAAAATAAAGCTTTAAAGAAGGAAGTGTTTTCACTCTTAGGGTCCCCTCCTCATTTCCAGGATGGGTTTTCTAAAGCACAGCACTTTTATGTGTGTGATACGTGCGTTCTTCTCAGAGGCACCCCTCGTGACTTAGCTCCCACCCTTGCCTGCACAGCTTCTCTTTTTCTTATTACTCAACTTACCGCCTTGGCAAACTTTCACCATGACGTAGCCTTGCTATTCTTAGAGGGGCCGTGAGCACTGTCTCTCTTCCTCCTCTCGTGATGGGTTGTCTGTGGGCTGGGGCCCATGAAGATCCGCGGCAGTGGAGATGCCCAGAGCTCTCGGTCATTTGCTTAAGATATGAAGGTAGATCTTTTATCAGATCTTCTGGGATGGATGAACCTGAGCAGAAATGGGAAGTGGTGCCACGAGATGGCTCAAAAGGTAGAGTGATGGCAGCCAAGCCAAACGGAGCTGCGCTCAATACCCGGAGCTCACTAGGTGGAAGGCGAGAACCAACTTCCGGAAGTTGTAACTTTCTGACCATCCCACTCGCACACACCTGTGCCTCCCTCTGGTTAAATGACACACACTAAACAAATAGAAATGTGACGTGGACACACTCCCATCTCCCTCGAACACCCCTGGTCTCGCGCCAAGCAGATCGTGAAAAGACCAGACAGTTCGCTCGTCCATCTCCTTTGGCCCCAACGTCAGGGGCATCTAGGAACAGCTTGCCTCATCCTGTACAGACAATGGAAACTGAAAGTCTGCAAGCTCAAGTCTAGCGTTGCCTCTCCTGCCACAAGCCTGTACAAGCTTGGTTCTGTCCACTAAATGTGTATTTGATCGGTCTCCTTTATGTCATTGCCCAATCTGTGAGGGCATCATCTAAAGCGCCGACATGATAAACTTAGCACAGGAACCATACTATGCACAAATTCCCTTATCACTTCTGCACTCATAAAATCTTGGTAAGGGCCCCCCAAAAGTCAGCCCCACCACCATTCTGGACACTTGGGGACATTTCCCCCCAGCATGTTTCTTCGCACTGGAATGTAGACTAGATTTTCTCTGACCCCCACCTAAGCCCTATGCCTTCAGGTCTCCAGGGCCACACAGCCTTATTAACCAAGAGGCTGAAGAGGAGACTTTATGGTTGCCATGGGATCCTGTCTCACATTTCATAGCCAACTTCATCTACAAACAGCAGTATCCCATACTTAGCAAAGAATCCACATCCTATTTGATTCTCCTCAGAGTCTTGTGTGTGTGTGTGTGTGTGTGTGTGTGTGCACTTAGCAAAGAATCCACATCCTATTTGATTCTCCTCAGAGTCTTGTGTGTGTGTGCGTGTGTGTGTGTGTGTGTGTATGTGTGTGTGTGTGCAGTGCATGAGTGCCCACATGCTCATGCAATGGTGTGCACACACATCTGCATATGTATGTGTGCACATGCCATGGAACCAGTGTGAAAGTCAGAGAACAGTTTTATAAAGTTGGGCCTCTCCTTCAACCATTACTTGGGTTCCAGGTGTAGAACAAAGGGTGCTAGGCATCTTGTTCACCCACCAAAATCCTTTCCTTTTAGACCGTCCCTCTATCTTTTTGTTAAATTCTTCAACTTCCTCCCAGTTTCAAGCCTTAAGATAAAGTGGTCGAAGGCTCAGAAAGATGCTAAGTGAACATTTGGCGCCAAGTGTAGGGGGAAAGGAAGGAAGCCGAGACCCCAGAGCTGGCTTGGGCCAGAGCATCACTGGACCTCTGAGACTACAGCTATGAGACCGCCAGGTGACCCTGGGGTGAGTTTATTTTTGTAATTAAAATTATATATATAATGTGTGTACAACATCTACAATGTGGGTATTTTGCCTGGCTGTCTGTGCACTACGTGTGACCCCGGTGCTCACAGAGGCCAGAAGAGGTTATAGAAAACCCTAGAACTAGAGTTCTGCCCTGGAACTCTCTCTGTAGACCAGGCTGGCCTCAAACTCACAGAGACCGCCGCTTCTGCCCGCTGAGTGCTGTGTGTGAAGGTTGTGTGTCACCACCGCCCAGCTTTCCTTATTCATTGTTTTTCTCATTACTGTGACCGAATAATAAGACAAAAGGCGCTTAGGGAGGTGCAGGTTTATTTTGCTCAGGGTTTGAGGGAATTAAAGCCCACCATGGTAGAAAAGGCACGGTGGTGGGGTGTGAGGTGGCTGGCTGGTCACCTTGCATCCACAAGTAGTAAGCAGAAACGGATGGATGCTGGTGCTCCATTCCTTCTTCTCTGTGTTCTATTTGGTCAGCCTGTCACCCAGCCCAGAGTGGGTTTGCTTCCAGCACCTACCTCCACTCCCTAGGAGGGACCTACCTCCATCCTGCCCCTTGAAGAGGCCCCTATCACACCAGAAGATCCTGGAGAGACACAAGGAGGTGCCATGGGTCCAGAGATGCCCTGCCAGGCACCTTCCACTTGCATCAGGACCCCTAGAGTTGCAGTGATCAGCACTTGATTTGTCTGCAAACTTCCTCCTCTAGTATCTGGAGGTTCCTCTTTCCAAATTTCCTGCTTCTCACTGCAGGCGAGAGCTTGACAAGAGACACAAGAAGACCCATCCGCTGTCCTCTCAGCTTCCTCTTTCCTCCATAGCAACTATGTGTTTCTGTGGCCCTGTTTGTTTCTGTGGCTAGACAGGTATGTGTGAGTGTGAGTTGAGCCTACCCCTGGGGAGGGCTCTTGCCCAACTTTCTACCTCTCTCTGGCTCTTGCAGTAACGGCCATTGTACATCTGCAGACGATGGCAACTTTTGAGAGTTGTTTGCTGAACAGGAAGGCAGATGAAGCCTAGAACCCCAGCTTTGTGGAGTATGTATCTTGCCAAACTTTTGCTGAACACAAAAATAAGTTGCTGGTGGGCCAGTATTTGGGGAGGCAGAGGCAAGCGGATCACTGTGAGTTCGAGGTCATCTTGGTCTACAAAGTCAGTCTTGGACAGCCAAGGCTACACAGAGAAACCCTGCCTCAAAAAAACAAACAAACAAACAGAAAACAAAAATAAGTTGCTGGTTTTTCCAGTCTCTGAAGTGTGCTGTCAAATGTATAGTTTTACTTGTTATAGCTATCATGAACAAGGCACTAAGAACACATAAAACGCAAGCCCTGATTTTAAGAGAATCTCGGGTTAGTGGACACACATACTCTGCTTCCAGCTTTGTTCTATTGCTCACTCTGGGAAGAGGGCAACGGCTGCAGGCTGCATCAAGCTACCGTATTTCTTCAGATCTCCTTCCCAGAGCATCAGGACAAACACCCACTTTACCCTGTTCCAGATTCTGGTTTCCGGTGTCTCCTTCCAGACAGCAGCAGTCTAAGCAAGGAGATGGGACAGCCTGTGAGCCTTGCTTTGTGTCTCATCATATCCCAAACTGAGCCACAGGCAGCAGCCCAAGGTCACTCTGCATTATTAGCCCAGTCTTGACCTCCATAGCCTCATTTTTTGCTTTCTAATTCCCCCCATTCTGTCTAGGTTAACATCTGCATCCTTAACACTGAAGAACACAGAAGAGCCTAGCGTGGTGGTCCTAAACTAGACAGGGAAAGGCAGGGAAATCGATCCACGCGTGAGACCAGATGGGTTACACAGTGCTGGTCAGGCCAGTCAAGGATACATAGCTAGACCCTGTCTCCAGAAGACAAAGAAGATGACAAAGGGGGGTGGGGTGGAAAGGACAAAGAGGAGGAGGAGGAGAAAGAGGAGGAAAGGGGGAAAGATTAAATTTTCTTCCTGCCATTTTTCTTCTTTGTTTTGCCAAATCCTCAAGGCTTCCCATCAAGACCAGCTTTTTAATGCAAATTTACTAACTTACTTCTTCCTAAAAGTTGACTTCCTTGTTTCTGCTGTCCATACAGAAGATTCCATCTCTGATCTGTCCTTTCTACTCAGTAACGTTTATAGATGCCTCATGGTGATAGACTTGAGTAAATGCTATAGTAATGGTGAAGAAAGGTTCTGGAGAGCAGAAATGTTGCATGTATGTTTGTGTATGTGTGTGTGTGTATGTATGTGTGTGAATGTGTGTGAGAGAGTGAGTGTGTGTGTATGAGAGTGTGTATGGGTGAGTATGTGTGAGAATGAGAGAGTGTGAGTTATTTTTGTGTCTGTGTGTATGAGTGGGTGAGAGTGTGTGTGTGAGAGTGTGAATGAGTGTGTGTGTGAGAGCATGAATAAGTGTGTGTGTGTGTGTGTGTGTATGGGGGTGCACTAATATATACATGCACATGGGTGGGGGCACAGGAGCACTTGAGTATGGAAAGCCTGGGTGTGGTTCCTCAGGCACCGTCCACTGAGGGTCTCTCATGGTTGACTTGGCTAGGTTGGCTGTCCAGTGGGCCCCAAGAATGTACCTGTCTCTGTGCCCTCAGCATGGGGAGTAAAAGTATGTACCACCATGCCTTGATTTTTTTTTAACTGTATTCTCTGGGGATTGAACTCAGTTCTTCATAACTGCAAAGACTTTACCTGATCTGTCTTCCCTGACCCAGAAAGTAATTATTGTAAAGCAAACAAACCAGGCAAACATGGTAGTGCATGTATCTAACCTTCCTAATTCAGGAAGTGGAGACAGGAGGATGGCCACACGTTCAAGGCCAGCTTGACCTACATAAAGTGTCTAAATCTAGCTGAGTTACATGGTAAGACCCTGTCTGAGTGAAATAAAAAATAAAAATAATAACCATACGTAGTGGCACATACCTATAAAACTAGCACTTGGGAGGCTGAGACAGGAAGATCAATGGTTTGGGAACAGCCTGGGATACAGAGAGACTTTATCAAATTTTTGGTTAATTTAATAAAAAAAAAATCCCCAAAATCAAATACCTGTGACAAATAAAATCAAGGCTATTTATTTAGAAAAATGTTAGGAAGCCTATAGAAATGAAAGATCCAAAGCTTATCTAGCCAGTGCAGCTACCAGCAGAGTGACCAGATATAAGCACAAAGCACACCTGCCAGCTCAGCCATG
>OU015746.1:6528313-6570887 GCA_907169655.1 Acomys percivali
CACACCTGCCAGCTCAGCCATGCGCACCTGCCAGCTCAGCCATGCACCATCACCAATACTTCTGATCCCTTGTCCTCACTCAAGTCTTCAGCCCCAAACGAGTGTGGCATTGTTTGTTTGGCACCTTGATCTGTGACTCCACCTTGAACATACCTCCCCATTACCTCCTTCCTCAAGTGTGGGCCAGAGTGTAAGGATTGATCTGTTTGCTGAGTTCAGCTATGAGTCATGTGCTGGGCTGAGGAAATACCAGAGGTCAGAGGTCATCTATAGGACAGACCTGAGTCTGAAGCCCACATTCACTGATCTCCATTAGCCACTGCTCAGCTCAGGGGATGAAGTGCTGTTGCACCTCTTGGTTGAGAACAGTACTGGGTAATCCCCCCAAAGTCTGACTATTCCCTTCCTCTGGCGGAAGTACACTAGTGCTGCAGTTACTTCCTCTGGAGAAACATGGAGACGTTGGGGTTATTTCTGACCAATGTTCCTTCCTCTCAGGGCGGGCCCTGACACACTCTTCCCAGGCTCATGACATTTTGACCTGTTTCAAGTTTGCAATGAATTGCAAGTTCAGAACAATCCATTTGGTCCTTTCATTCAGCCTTGGGCTTCCTAGAGCTAGATCTCACCTGCCTGTGCAAAGGGAGCCTTTAGCCTAGTATCCATCTTCTTCCGCTGCCAGGGGTCCATGATGAACTTGCCAGCACCAAAGCCTCCGAGGGTCCCACTGTCTGGCTGATGTATGTGGGCATAGGAGTGCTGTTTCTGAAACTCCCACCCACTTAATGACGCAGTGAAAGCGCTCTCTCCTCCCCTGTCTCTCGTTCTCTCTGCCCTCTCTTCTTCTATCTCTCTCCTGTCTCTCTGTCTCTGTCTTGTCTGTCTGTCTGTCTTGTCTGCCTGTCTGTCTGTCTGTCTGTCTGTCTATCTGTCTCTCTCTCTCTCTCTCTCTCTCTCTCTCTTTCTCTCTCTCTCTCTCTCTCTCTCTCTCTCTCTCCCTGGAAATCAGGATGTAGCTCTCATCCACCTCTCCAGGACACAGCCTGCCATGCTTGCCACCCTGCTCCCCCCCCCGTGATAACAATAGAACTAAGCCTCTCTGAAACCGTAAGGAAGCCTCCGAGTAAACGCTTCCTCTTAATATGTGTTCTTGTGCTCATGGTGTCTCCTCACAGCAATAGAACAGTAACTTAGACAGGTACCAAGCAGTGACCATGGCATTGGAGTCCTGCCCGTGGATACACAAGCTGTTCCGTTGCTCTGGTTGGTCTGATATTTCTGCAGAGCACAAAGAAACAGTGGGCGCAGACAAAATGCAGAGGGCCGTCCCGAGGATGTGTAAGTGAAAGGCGAGAAATGGAGAAAATGATACTATGAGAGGATGTCTACCCCATATGGTACCAGGGACCGGAAGTGAGTGGGATAAGTGCAGGTAACCAGAGAACAGTCCCAAGCCAGGGAACAGCAAGTGCAAATGCCCCCTCAACACGTGTCACCACGGCCTGAAGATATTGACCTAGATCAGGGGCGTGCAGGTGTCTCTGTGGCTCCAGGAGTCATTCTCTTTCTTTCTTCTCTAACATGAGAAGGAAATGAACGGTCAGCGTTGGGTAACTGAGGCACCAGAAAGGGGAGATCTGAGGTCATTCTTCCATTCTGCCACCCAACACCTCCCAAGACAATGGCAACAGGTCCATATCTAGACGTGGGGCCAGGAGACACAGGAAGTCAGAGCCCTCAAGTATAGCGGCTCACGTCTATGCTCCCAGCACTCAAGGGATGGATGGTTTCTGCGAGTTCAAGGTTGGCTTGAGCTAAATAGTGCATCACAGCCCAGCCTGGGTTGCAGTGTGAGATACTTTATCAAAAAAACAAGGGCTGAGGCTGGAGAGATGGCTCAGGGGTTAAGAGCACTGACTGGTCCTCCAGAGGTCCTGAGTTCAATTCCCAGCAACCACATGGTGGCTCACAGCCATCTGTAATGTGATCTGATGCTTTCTTCTGGCCTGCAGGTGTACACGTAGCCAGAGCACTGTATACATAATAAGTAAATCTAAAAAAAAACAAAAAAACAAAAAAAAACAAGGGCCGAGGATATATCTTAGTTGGTAGAGTGCTTGCCAGGCATGCACGGAGCCCTGGGATCAATACTGAGCACAGGATAAATGGATTGTGGTGGCACACACTTAAAATATCTGGACTCAGGGGATGGAGGCAGGAGGATCAGTTCAAGGCTTTGTAGAGGCTAGACTTGGCTAAAGATGCTGCCACAAACAAACAACAGAGCAAACAGAATAAGATAGAAGATGAAAGAGAGCCGTGACCTGCGGTTCTGTACCCTTGGTGGGGACTCAGTACCCAGATGAACTCTGTATAAGGGGTCAGGGCCACAGCATTAGCTTGACCAGCAGTGTGAAGCCGGAATTGTGACCCCATGGACTAAGAGCGCCCTATGGGAGACTACGCTGAATTTTGGAAGGAGATGGTCCGTCCTGTGGTCACAGAGGCAGAGCAAGAGAAAAAGGACAGTTCTCAAGTCAACTCAGGGAGTGGTGTGTCACAGAGCGTGGGCAGCCTGAATAAAAAAGGAAATGTTCCCCAGGACTTTGCAGGATTGTGAAAGGTGATGAGCCTGGGAACAGGTCAGTAAGGGGTGCTTTTCCCTCAGGTGTGACCTAGAAGGGTAAGCTAAATAAAACAAACCAGACTAGAACAAAATAACGTCTGTCAATTCAATGGTAGAGGATCTGGTGCCTCTTCTGGCCTCCGAAAGCACTGCACACACGGTACACATACAATCAGGCACACACACACACACACACACACACACACACACACACAAGTATACATGCCTTATTATTTGACTTTTTTGAGATAGGGTCCCATTGTGTAGCTCTGGGTTATCCTGGAACCCAATATGTAGACCAGGCTGGCCTCACAGAAATCTTCCAGCCTCTGCCTCCCAAGTGCTGGGATTAAAGGCGTGTGCCACTGCCACGGACCACTAGCTCAGTCGGGGATATGTCCTTGGGATCGGAGGTTCTTGGAGCATTGGTGAACAGAGATAAGGCAAAGTGACAAACAGACAAAACTCAAGGTCGAGTCTATCTGCGTATATTTTTCGGCCAAGCAGTCTAGCATTATATACATTTCTTGAAAGTGGAGGAGGGGCGTTTAGTTACATTTTCCCACAGAGTAGATTTGTGGACGTCAGTAAGCAATCAAGCATATATGGTACATTTTGTTTTGTTTTGTTTTTTGAGACAGGGTCTCTCTGTGTAGCCTTGGCTGTCCTGGACTCGCTTTGTAGACCAGGCTGGCCTCAAACTCACAGCGATCCACCTGCCTCTGCCTCCCGAGTGCCGGGATTAAAGGAGTGCGCCACCACCTCGAATTACAACTTTGAATTGAAACAATACAAGGTACAGAGTACATAGTGAAAAGACATCATCACTTTCAAGTTATTGGCTTGGTATCAATATGTATGTGATTTCTTTGTCCAGGGCCAATGTCCTCTCCCTAACGAAACTTTCTCCCTAACAAAACTTGTGTCCAACACCTGTGTGTCAGGATGTTTTTTTCTATAGTCTATTTTTTGTTTGTTTGTTTGTTCCTATTGCCTAAAATCTTTTAAAATATTCAATTTCTTTGTAGGCCATAGTATAACTTATTAACTAATGATTAATTTTTAGTCATGTCTCTTTTAATAAGTGGAAGTGAAGCAGAACTACTTTGGCCACGGACAGTCCCTGGCTGCAGTCCCCTGCCAGGGTCTCATGGCAACCATTGCTACGCTTGAGGAGTCCCATCTTGGGAGTAAAATGTAGTTAAAATTAGAAAAGATTAAAAAATAGCTCCCAACAAAGAGAGTTTTAAAACTGTAGTTTCTGTTGACAGGAATATTGACCCCAACCCAAAAGACTCTCTCCTTTCCAGGAGTCTTAGATCTCAGGCCTGTGTGATAATTGTCACAGAGGCTCCACTGGAAAGGGGTGACATGCCACCAAGTCCAGCTTCATATGTTTGTTTGTTTAAATTTGTTTGAATGAGAACGGTCCCATAGGTTCATAGATATGACTACTCGGTCACCAAGGAGTGGCACTATTTGAAAGGATTAAGAGGCATGGCTTTGTTGGAGGCCACTGGGGGTGAGTGAGCTTTGGGGCTTCAAAAGTCCAAGCCAGTCCTAGTGTCTCTCTCTTCTGCCCTGGCCCGCCAGGGTTCGACTAACACTCGGGAGGAGAATTTTCCTGTATGGAGACAGAACACTAGATACAAAGAAGGGGGCAAGTCTGCATTCTGATCAAACCCCATTTATTGAGAACTTTCAGAGTTTATGTAGGCACAGAGGCATGGGTATTTGCGTAAGCAAGGGTTGCTGTGGATACCTAACCCTGGAATGCTCCAGCAGGTAGGTATCTACCTTTACAGCTGCTACAATTGCAGGAGAGAAATTCCAGGAAAGTCATGAAGGATCTGGTTAGTCAGGAAAAAGCTCCCGGAACTGCTGCTCGCAGGCAGCTGGCCTTTAATCTGATCTCATCAGTAGTCCCACTGGAAAAGGAGTAGCTCGGGGGTCTGGAATGACCAGCCCCCACAACAAACCACAACAGGTGTCTAACTGCCGACCTACGACAAGGTCAGCTAGTTTCTGGTGAATGACAGACTTCTGGAGTAATAGGAACCTAGGTTCTGACAAGATGGTTGAACATTGGCCATGTAGCCCGTCCCCAACACTCTTCCTGCTGCCAGCCAATCTGGATGTAGAGCTGTAGAGCTTTCAGCTCCTTCTCCAGCACCAGCTGCCATGCTCACCACCATGATAATAATGGACCAAACCTGAAACTGGAAGCTGGCGCCCAATTAAATGCTTTTCTTTGTAAGAGTTGCTGTGGTCCTAGTGTCTCTACATGGCCACAGAACCCCAACCAAAACAGGGATCCAGAACATAAAATTTGGTGTTGATCTTTAGTTGACCTATGATGTCATTAGCGTTGTCATAGGGCGGTGTGTTTTGTTGTTGAGACAGAGTCTCTCTGCACATCTGGGCTCAAGTGACACTCCTGTCTCAGCCTCCAGAGCAGTTGGATAAGAGTGGTGTGCCACTGTACTTGGCCATCCGAGAAATTCCCTCAAGAGCTGCCAGGCTTGTCTCTCACTCTTCTAGGCGTAACTAGCAAGTGTCTTTGAGGGGCCATTTGTGGCGGGAAGGAGGAAAGCATGAGATGCTCAGAAGGATCTGGAAGGAGGGCACTCTAGGGACCTCGTCATTGGCACAGGGATGCCTGTGGGTTTAATAACTACATATACGCGCACCCACCCACCCACCCATCCAACCACACACACACACACACACACACACACTAGCTAGTTAATAAAATATAATAATTAGCTATTAGGTGGCCTGTCTTATACTAAGGTCAAGATTTCTTTCTTTGGTTTTTTTTTTTTTCCTTCTTTCTTTCTTTCTTTCTTTCTTTCTTTCTTTCTTTCTTTTTTTTTTTTTTTAGACTGGGTTTGGCTGTCCTGGAGTCATTTTGTAGACCAGGCTGGCCTCCAACTCACAGCAATGCACCAGCCTCTGCCTCCCGAGTGCTGGGATTAAAGGCATTGCCACCACGCCCGGCTCCTAAGGTCTGAATTTCCTGGGCTTTCCTGCCACTCCCTATGAACTGGAAGGGTCCACAGGAGATGTGTGTGTACATGTGTGGGTCTCAGTGGACAAGGGATGGAGGGCACCTGCAGGTGTCTGGGTCCCCGTTCTTGTTTAAGGGAGCTACACAAGAAAGAAGGTCACAGCCTGGAGAGTCTTAGTCAAACGGAGGACACATTTCCAAAACCAGGCACCTTCAGCAACTTTTCGGGGTCTAGAGCTGGGGTTCACAGGAGCAGAGCTCTATGGAAGGCCTCACAGTGGGCACCCCCCCAGCAGGGGCAGCAGGCTTGAAAGCTTCCTCCTCACAAGGCTGCTGTCCTCCCCACAAGGAAACGAGGAGTGCCTGGGCACCAATCAGACAGAAGCCTAGCCCTGCACCCTGAGCCAAAAGCGAGCAAGGACCAGCAGGCCTGAGAGCTATAGGTCTCACCCTGGCGGTCATGAGATCTGTGCCTCACCCGGGCTTCCTCAGCTGCCCTTGGCTCCTTCAAATTCTTTCACTTTCTCAGTACCTCCAAGAACAGAACTACGAAAAGTAGGAAGCAGAACAGTTACACACTAAGAAGGGCAGAAGTGGGCGCCTCAGAGATGGATTGTTCCCTGTGAGAGGCTGAACCCTGGAGGGTCCAGCTGTGGCCTGGCTGCGGGTGACCCATGTGTGGGAGAAATGACCCAACTGGCCTCGGCTGCGTGGTTGCCCACCCTGTTGCTGGTGCTGCTCTTCTGTCTTCCAGGTGAGGAGGCTGTCTGGCCAGGAGGGCGGGAGCTCTCAAGGAGATGCCATGTGAGGCGCTGTGGCCGGGATTCCTCTGTGCACACAGAGTGTGGCAGCTGCATCTGCCATGTGAGATGGATGACTGAGGGTCCACATTGCTCGGGGGAAAGGGACTGGGATCTGGCGCTTCGTCCAGCTGTCAGGACAAGGGACAAGTCACGCAGTGAGGGCGGGTGGCTGTCCAGGAAGGGGTGCCGAGAGGAATTTTGGGTGGGTCAGAATAGGACAAAAGAGGGCAGTGCGGGTGGTACCAGTGAGTGGACAGTGGACGCACTGCAACCCTGAGAAGCATATGTTGGTGGTGAGGGACCTGAAGAGATTTAGTCTGTCTGTCTGTCTGTCTGTCTGTCTGTCTGTCTGTCTCCTTTTTCTTTCTTTCTTTCTTTCCTTTAATATTTATTTGTTTATTATGTACACGATGTTCTTCCTGAATGTGTGCCTGCCCACCAGAAGAGGACACCAGATCTCATTATAAGTGGATGTGTGCCACCATGTGGTTGCTGGGAATTGAACTCAGGACCTTTGGAAGAGCAGCCAGTGCTCTTAATCTCTGAGCCATCTCTCCAGCCCCTTCTTTTTGGTTTTTCAAGATAGGGTCTTTATGTGCAGCCCTAACTGTCCTGAAACTTGCTCTGTAGACTAGGCTGGCCTCAAGCTCAGAGATCTGCCTGCCTCTGCTTCCCAAGTTAGGATTAAAGGTGTGTGCCACCTTGAACAGCTAATCTTTTTTTTTTTTCTTTAAAGATTTGGGCGTCTGTGCAGGGGTCTCACTGAGTAGCCCTGGATCTCACTTATGTGGGACTGTTTTTCTCTGCTTCCAGAATGCTGGGATTAGAAGTGTGTACCACCACATCCCACAAACTGATTTTTTATTTTTTTATTCTTTGAAATGTTCATATATGCGAACAATGTAGTTTGACCATATCTGATCCCCTTCCCTCCCGCCAACTTTGTACTATTTGTATTTAACTTATTTTTGAGACAGGGTTTCTCTGTGTAATAGCCCTGGCTGTCCTGGAACTCTCTTTGTAGAACAGGCTGGCCCTGAACTCAGAGAGATCTCCCTGCCTCTGCCTTCTGAGTATGCCACAATGCCTGGTATACTATTTGTATTTTGAAAATAACCATTGAATCCATTAGCCTTGCCTCTGTGCACATGGGTGTGATGTCATCCACCCGGGCAAGGGCAACTTACCAATGGCTATACCCCCAAATTGAAAAAAAAAATCTCTAATCCCAGCGAGGCAGGCAGACCTCTGTGAGTTTTTTTTTTGTTTTTTTTTTTTGTTTTTTTTTTTTTTTTTTTAGTGACTTTTATTTATCCTCGGATAATTTCATACAGAGTTTAAAGCCAGCCTGCTCTACATAGTGAGTTTCAGGCCAGCCTGGGTTACATAGAAAAACCTGTCTCAAAAAAATTTTGTAAAAATATCTGTTCTTGGCCTACATTGGCCATTTTGTTTTGCTTGTTTTTAAAGCATTGCTGACTTCAACTGTGTTTACACACCTATTTACAGGGGTTTGAAGATTATCTTGGCTACCTTTCCTCTGTTTGGGTTTTCTTCTTTATTTTTCTTTGGGATTTAAGGAGATTTGAACATGCCATTCTAAGGGCAGAGGGAAGCATCCGTGCAGGCCAGGAGGGCACTGGGGGGCTGGGAACTGGTGTTCACTTAAGTCAGGACTCAGGAGAAGGCTGAGCGGAGAAAGTGAGCACCTCAGTTTGGAAACCCAGCACCCACGTGACCGTTGGGTTTGGTGTGTATGTGTAACCCCAGAGCTGGGCGTGCGGGGACTTGATGCCTCCTTCTAGCCCCTGCAGGCACTGTGCTCCTGTGCACACAGTTACACACACACACACACACACACACACACACACACACACAATTACAGATAAAAGTAAACTCTGTGAGGACGGCTCAGTGTCGAGGGCACTTACTGCTCTTTCAGAGGACCTGAGTTTGGTTTCCAGAAGCCACATAGTGGATCACAACCACCTATAACTCTGGTTTCAGGCTTCTCACGCCCTCTTCTGGCCTCCAGGGGATCCTGCATGCATGTGTGTGTGGTGCACATTAGCTCACACAGGTATATACAAACCCACAGATATAGTAAATAAACCTTTAAAAAAACGGGACGGCAAAATCAGCGAGCTAAACCTAGGTTGAGAAAGCAAACCCTCCCACATCCCTGGCTGTCCCTAAACTCCTTCCTGGTCACAGGGTCATGAGGGCATTGAGGGAGCTGGGCATACAGCTAGCTGGCCACCCTGTTCTGCTCTGGCTCAGACTCCTGTGGTGGTGACACGTGCACGTGGGGGTGCGGCTATTCTCTGAGGTCCTGAGATGCCCAGAGTTGGCCTCTTTGAAAACTTGAGGCCCTGGTGGGTGGGAGGGATTGGAAAGAGTACAGATGAGGGAAGGGGCAGGGCAAGAGGGAAGGGTGCTGAAGGGTGATTGGCTGATGGGATGAAGGGATGAAGGGAGGAACTTTTGGAGGACCTACACGCCATCCAGATGTGAGGGCACAGAATTGAGTTTCATGTTTTTTCTAGGCTGTGTCCCTCTGCGTGGCCTGAGGACCGTGACAGGCACTGTGGGGGAATCCCTGAGTGTGAGGTGTCAGTATGAGGACAAACTCAAGACAAACGGCAAATACTGGTGCAGAGAGTCACAAGTGCTAGGACCATGTAGCCCGATTGTCACGACCAGAAGCGCAAAAGACGCTAGGAATGGCCGGGTGTCCATCAGGGACCATCCAGACAACCTCACCTTCACAGTGACCTTGGAGAACCTCACCCTGGAGGATGCAGGCACCTACCTGTGTGCGGTGGATTTACGGTTTGCCATCAGTGATCTCTTGCCGATCGATGACTACCTCAGGGTTGTGGTGTCTGTGCTGCCAGGTCAGTCCCTCTAATGAACACTCTAGTGCAGGACAGCTGCAAGTGGCCGGAGTTTTCAAGCAGGAATCAGTTAAGAGTCTGTGAGTACATTGTGACTGTGTGTGGTGAGGGACAGACAGGGACAGCGTGACAGTCAGGGAGGCATCCTGGAGCAGCTACATCTTGCTGGTCCATCAGGGGACAGGAGGCAGAGAGAGCAGGGTGTGGCCAGGACAGAGCTCTGCATCCTGTGGGGTGGTCTATGAAAACCAGAGTTTGTGGGTGTGTGGGGGGGGCTGAGCAGAGGGTCAGTAGGGACAGACAGTGTTGTGTTCAGAGGGAGCTTTCACTAGTGACAAGCCAGCTTTGCAGTTAGCTGCCTCTGACAGCACGTGGCTGAGGCTGGAGGAGAGAAGACCTGGTGTGTGGTTTTTGACTCAGGTGGATAGGAGGTGGCAGCTGTGTCATATGTGCAAATGATCAGCTGGTTTAGGAGGATCTCCCATCCTTTCTTTGGTGTGAACTCAGCTCAAAAACCAACCCATTGGCAGCTGGTCAGGGTGGTGAGTGCCTGTGACCTTAGTACTCAGGAGGCAGAGGCAGGAGGATCACACATTCAGGACAGCCAAGGCTATAAGCTCCATGTTGAGATCCTGTCTCAAAAAGAAAAGAAAAGGGAGGAAGGGAGGAAAAGAAGGAGGGAGGAAGGAATCAGGCAAGCAGGCAGGCAGGCAGGCAGGAAGCCCCTGGCCAGTGGCAGAATCTGAGGAGATTAACTAGATGTGATCTGTAGTTTCATCTCCAGGACCAATGCCAGGGATGCCTAAGGTGCCCACCAGCCTGGCTACAGAAGGTACCACCCAAGGATCCATCACGGAGGGCCATCCTGAGCATCCTGAGGGCCCAGGCTTGAGGTGAGGTGCCCTGGTCCCTGACCTGGAGGTGGCCACCCCGGCCATGTTGTCCCCTTAGGAGAAGAGCTACCAGAAGCATGAGGGCTTGGGGACAAGGCACCTTGAAGGTGGACCTTCTCCTCAGAGAGGTTAACTAGGCATCATGTCCATGTGCTGCTGTCATACCCTGCTGGCTAGAACCTCTTGTGCCCTTGGCTCTAGTCAAGGTACGAGGTCATAGGTCACTGACCACACTGGGCGCGCCTATTCTGAAGACAGGAGCTCAGGCTGTGGGGTAGAAAGAGAAGAGAATGAAAGGGGCTGGTGACATCCTGTCAGGCATGTAGCTCTGCCCAGCATGACCACAGAGGACACAATTCCTGGCTCCAGCCTACAGCCTCGGTGAGGAACCAATATCCCTGAGGCCTCTCGATTGTGGAAGGGAGGTAATGCTGAGAGAGTGGGGACAGCATTTGTATCTCCCTCCTGTGAACCCCTCCTGCATCTCCCAATCTCACACTGACCTGGGAGGGTCCTGCGAGTGCCAGTTGCTTCTCTAGAGACTGGGACACAGCAATGACACCCAGACACAGACCTGCTGAGATGGAGTTAGTTTCTTGCCAAGAGGTTGCTACATAAACACATCCAGCATGGAGAAATGGCTCTGGGGAGATGGCTCTACTGGTAAAGGGCTCATCTTGCAAGCACAAGGATCTGCATTTGAGCCACATCACCTACTTGAAAAGTCAGGCATGACTTGGAATACCAGAGCCGTCAAGGAAGAGACAGGAGAATCCCTCAGACTCACTGGCCACCCAGCCTAATTGGCAAGCTGTAGACCAGTGAGAGATTCTTCCAGAAAATAAGATAGATGGGCCATGTGTGCACCACCATGCCCTTAATCCCAGCACTTGGGAGGCAAAGGCAGGCCGATCTCTATGAGTTTAAAACCAGCCTGGACTACATAGGGAATTCCATTCTAGCCAGAGCTACATAGTGACACCTGTTTCCAAACAAACACAAAGTGAGTCTAGCACGCCTATAATCCCAGCACTCTGTAGGCAGAGGCGGGTGGATTTCTGTGAGTTTGAGGCCAGCCTGGTCTACAAAGAGAGTCCAGGACAGCCAGGCTACACAGAGAACCCTTCTCAAAAAAAAACAAAAACAAAAAAACAAAAACAAAAAAAAAATAATAAAAAACAAACAAACAAACACAAAGTTATGATTATTGGAGGAATTCTCTGGCCTCTACATTCATGCACACACATGTGCACCTGCACACATACATATAAACACATATACAAACCATTAAATTAATTAAATAATTAAAATAAATAAGCCACTGGGTAAGGTGACACAAGCCTTTAAGACCAATAGTTGGGGGGGAGGGCACGACGCAGAAACTAGTTGGATCTCTGTGAGTTTAAGGCCATCCTGGTCTACATAATGAGTTCCTGGACAGCCAGGATAAGATAGGTAGATAGATAGATAGATAGATAGATAGATAGATAGATAGACAGACAGACAGACAGACAGACAGACAGACAGACAGACAGACAACAGCCACCCAGGAGGAAACAGGGAGAACTCAAGTTAGAAGAAGTTGGGATGGGGGTAGGGAGGCAGTGTCTGCCTGGTTAGAGGCCATAAGAGTAAAAGTCCATTGAGTTGGTCTAGAGACCACAATTCAAGGCTACTTCTTAGACTGTCTATCAGCTACACTGGTCATTCAGGTAGGGCTGCTTTTCTCCTTGGTCCTGCACAGATCTCTGTGGACACAGACCTAGGTAAAAGAGACAGGCACAAAGCACGGGGCACCAGCGCTGCCTTCTGGGAAGGGAGGTAATTGTGATGTGTCTCCCACAGGTCTCTCCTGAGCAGCCTCTCCTTCCAGATCCTGGTGTTTTTGGAGTTGCCCCTGCTCCTGAGCATGCTCAGTGCCGTCCTCTGGGTGAACAGGCCTCTGAGGTGCTCTGGGAAGAAACAGCATTGGCCGGACTGAGAATCAGTGACATCTGTTGCCATGGAGGCCCTTCCCCTGGACACAGCTTCTCAGGTGGCCGAGGACAACCAGTAAACCTCTCTTTCTGCGAATACTCTGGGTCTTTAGAAGATGCTTTGTGCTGTGCCCAACACATAAAAGAGTGTCTCCAGTGAATACATATATGTTTTAGTAGAATATCTTTACTTATTGCTTGATAGTTCCACACATGTGTGCAACATACCCCTGTCATACCTGCCCTCCACTCCCCCAGGCACGTGTTCCCTACACCCCTTCATGTTCTATCCCCCTTTTTCCTTATTCCTTTTTGTAACCCTCTGAGTCCAGCTCATGCCTCCTGCCTGCCTGCCGGAATGCTAACTGATCTCGCCGCCTTGGTCTCCTGCAGGTCACCACAGCTGCAGTGAGTTCGTGAGTGCAGGAGCCATGCCACAGGCAGAGCACAGCATCTCACAGTCGGCCTCTGGCTGTCCAATCCTTTCCTCTCCCTCCCGGGCCTTAGGGTAGGATGGGGGTGTTATACAGATGTCCCACTTAGGGCTGAGCGCTCAACACTTACTCTCGGCACTCTCACCACAGCAGAGGGAAGCCTCTCCAACCAAGGCCGGGGACAATGCTAATTAAAGGATATAGATGTAGATATATAGAAGGTAGTTTGACAACATGTCCAATAAATGCATACACCTGACATGAGAAATACTCTTGGCGCTGTGTCCCCCGGATTCAGTAATGGTACTGATGTCCCACCTCTCTGACGTCACATTCCTGCTTCCCACCAGCCTGGTGACAACCTGAACCTGCTTTTGTGTTTTTGTTTTTTGTTTCTTTGTTTTTGTTTTTGTTTTGTTTTTGTTTGTTTGTTTGTTTGTTTGTTTTTAAAGACATGATTTCTCTGTGTAATAGCCCTGGATATTCTGGAACTCTCTTTGTAGACCAAGCTGGCTTCGAACTCACAGAGATCCACCTGCCTCTGCCTCTCAAGTGCCAGCTTCATTTAAGAAAATTTAAAGTACCAAGCACATGCCTGTAATTTCAGCACTTGAGAGGTAGAGGCGGGGGAATCCAGAGTTTGATTCTCAGCTACACAGTAAGTTCCAGGTCATCTGAGGCTGTATAGGACCCTGTCTCAAAAATCAAGAAGAGGCTGGAGAGATGGCTCAGCAGTTACAAGCACCGTCTGTTCATCCAGGTCTGATTCCCAACACCCATATAGCAGCTCACAACTGTCTGTAACTTCATTTCCGAGGAATCCAACGTCCTCTTCTGGCCTCTGTGAGCATTGCCATGGTGCAGAGACATGCACGAGGCGCAAACATCCATGCACATAAAAATAAACAAGAATTTTTCAACAACCAACCAACCTCACAAGAAGTTGAAGAAGAAAAGAATGGTAACAACAGAAATAAAATAACAATTAAATTGTTTTCCTGTATTTTCTTGTAATTATTTTATTTTTAACTCCTTACATTTTATTTAGTACTATTGAATGTTATGTGTGTGCGTGTGTGTGTGTGTGTGTGTGTGTGTGTGTGAGAGAGAGAGAGAGAGAGAGAGAGAGAGAGAGAGAGAGAGAGAGAGAGAGAGAGAGGGCATGTGCACTCCACAGAGTGCACATTTGGCAGTCAGTGAAGATCTTTGTGGAATCTACTCTCTCCTTCCGCTTCACGTGTGTTCTGAGAACTGAATTTAGCTCACCAGGCTTGCACAGCATCTTTACCCACTGAGCCATTGTGGTTCACACTCACACAACACTCTGCAGTTTCCGAGCTAGAGCCTTAGTCGCAAGTCGTGGTGTCATGTCTCTCTTCTTGGGTATCAGGAAGTCTTCATAAACACTGGCCAGGCCCTCTTCTATTCACATCTTGGGGCTAGCCAATCAAATTCCTAGAGAGAAAATCAGATGTGGGCTAGAGAGATGGTCCAATGGTTAAGAGCAGTGGTTGCCCTTGTATGAGAAACTGCACTCAGTTCCTAGCGCCCACAATGGGCATCTCACAACCCAGCTCAAGGGATCAATGCCTCCTTCTGGCCGCTGTAGGCTCTGCTCTCATATGGTGCACTTACAGACAGATAGACAGACAGCAAAACACTCATACATGTAAAATAAAGCTTCAAAAAGAGAAAGAAAAGTTTCTGGAAAGTCCATGCTGGGACTTTGAGTGTGAGTACTTGTTTCATTTACGGGTTCTATTGCTGTGATAAAACACCACAGCCAAAAGCAACTTGGGGAAGAAAGGCTTATTTGCTTTCTCTCCCACAAAAGCAGTCAAAATGGGAACTCAAGCAGGGCAGGGACCTGGAGGCAGGAGCTGATGCACAGGCCATGGAGGGGTGCTGCTTACTGGCTCTCTTCTCATGGCTTGCACCAGCCTGCTTTCTTATAGAACCCAGGACCACCAGCCAAGGGGTAGACCCTCCCCCATCAATCACTGACTAAGAAAATGCACTTTACATTTTAATGGAAGCCAGGTGTGGTGGCGCACGCTTTTAATCCCAGCACTCAGGAGGCAGAGGCAGGCAGATCGCTGTGAGTTCGAGGCCAGCCTGGTCTACAAAGCAAGTCTAGGACAGCCAAGGCTACACAGTGAAACTTGGTTTCGAAAAAAGAAAACAAAACAATAATAATAATAATAATAATAATAATAATAATAATAATAAAATAAAAGTGGACTCACAAAATTGGAAAGAGAGATGGCAGAACAGAGCTCACCCTAGCGGAGAATGACAACTTTTTACCCTTTCGCTGCCATGTCTCAGACAGCAGGTTGCAGGTGCAAAGGTGGTGCAGTGAGCCTTGGGGAAGCCTGCACCAATGACACAGAGATGTGCTGCATCCTGGCGCTCTGCAGAAGCAGGTCACTGATGCCTAGGACAGGTCCTAGGCCCTAGTCCGTGAGATTGTGAACTATAAAATCCTCCCTTTGATCCCACTGTGATCCCCGAGATTGAACTGTAAAAACCTGTTTCTTGTGGTTAGACCTAACACACCTTCAATCCAAGACCTTTCTGTTTATTGTAAACAGCTGATTAAGGTGTGGCTCAGCCAGCCTTACTACACACACCTTTAATCCAAGAGCTGTCTACATACAGGGTTTAATAAAGTTAACCCTAGGTCAAGAGGCGGAGCAAGAAACCAGCTGACAGGGATTAAAGAGTAGAAGGGACTTTGAGGCGTGGAGAAATAGAAGGGATCCTTGGCGCTTTTAGCTCTTGGGCTTTACTTGGGATTTTAGCTTTAGCTCTTTAGCTTTTAGCTCTTTGGCTCCGAGCTCTCTAGCTCTTGAGCTCCTCAGCTCCTTGGTCTTTGGGTTTTGGGGCTTTGAACTAGCAAGCCTTTGGGCTTCAGTTTTTTGGCCTTTTTTTTTTCCTGGCCTGTGCTGAGCTAGTGAGCCTTTAGGGCCTTTTTCATCGGGATGTGAGCTGAGTAGGAAGGTCAGCTGGGTGCTTCCTCTGCCTGTCTGAGCTAGCAGGTTTTTCACCACAGCGTCTGGCTCCTGAGGCTTTATTGGTAAAATAGAATGATCTGAGATTTTCAATTAAAACAACACTAGGCCACTTCCAGCATGGTGTTCTGCACTGCTTGCCTGCTGGGAGACAGACAGTCCAGGGCAATGGTGCTATAGGCACAAAGGTCAAGCCAGCAAGCCTCACGGGGAGGTATGTGGCAGCCAGGAGCTCTCTCAGACCTGCCCCTGGACATCCTGCCTAGCATCATCCTGACTCTGGGAAAAGGCAGGACAGCCCAGACAAGTCTTGGCAACAGTCCAGAATTTATAATGCTTCAGAAACCAGAAACCAGAAGCCAGCTGGGCATGGTGGTGCATGCCTTTAATCCCAGCACTTGGGAGGCAGAGGCAGGTGGATCAGTGTGAGTTTGAGGCCAGCCTGGTCTACAGGGCAAATCCAGGACACCCAAGGCTAACACAGAGAGACCCTTCCTCGGGGGGGGGGGGGGGGAAGCAAACAGAAACCAGAAACCTTGAGCCAGACTAAAGACTCATTGTAATGAATATTTGCATGGAAAGCTGTTTGGACAAAAATATATACTATGTGGTACACTGCAGTTTTCAACACAACTACAATGAACAAATATGCCATGGAGAGGTGAAAAAGATGGAGGAGCAGAGTGGTGAGTACACCGTGCAGAGAGGCGGAACCAGAGACATGACGGAGATGCCAAGTGTGACGTGAGAGAAGGCTGTGGTGGTGTTCTGGGAAACATGGCGTTGCTGAGTAGGGCTGACAGGGTGGTGCGCAGCTGCCTGGAGCTCACACAGACTCAGCTGTGCCCTGGAGCAGGTAGGGACTGAGGAATGCTGGGAGACCTTGGAGGCTAGGTCCACTTTGGTATGTTAAATATGCACCTCAACCACTTGTCCTGAGTCTGAAACCCAACACCCCAACCTTTTGTTGATAATAAAATGAATAAGGGATGACATAATTGTCTGTGACTATGCTGATACTGGCATGTCATTACTGGGGGTCCAAAAACTGGGATGTTGGGCAGCTAGGTCTAGGAAGAGCAGGCTGTTGTCTAAGCTCTGCGGGACCATCTAGGGCTAGATGGAGGCCCAGTTAAAGCAGTTTGTGAAGTTTGAGCACCTGTGAGTAGCCACTGCAGAGCTGACCAGATGCAGGAAACACCTGGACTTGGTAGGCTGCTGTAACACACACACACACAGACACACACACACACACAGACACACACACACACACACACATACACATACACACACGGCAGAAGGTAAAGTTAAGGAGTTTAGGGAGAAAACTTTTTCCTTTGGTGTGCATTGGAAACTTTTCCCCCATGGTCTTGGCAGTTAGGGTGAAGGGAGTCCCAAAGCCAAGGAAAGAGGGAGGGTTCCCAGGAAAGAGGGAATAGGCAGCCAAGGAGGGAAGCAGGCTGTTGGTTGACAGTACTTATCTGGAGTCCATTTGACCTGTGAGAGGTGGATTCAAGTGGATTCCCTGAAGCTTTTTAAGTTTACAAAAGGAGACACATTTTAGATGTGTTGGCATTGCCACTGTTTGCGATCTGTACTGAAATCCACATTGTATAAAGAGCAGCAGACTCACACCTTTGAGTCACAGCAGAGGCTTGGGAAGCAGTTTAAGATCTTGAGCTTGTGGCTACAATGGTGGATCTGTCAGAATTCCATGGATTAATGTTAAATCTCTGAACAGTCTTTATACAACAGTAGCACAGTGAGGGGAAGAAATCTGAAGCATCTCTCATTCATCTTATATACCTTAAATCATTTCTTATCACCATTTAAGGTTTAAAAAAAAATTTTTTTTTTACATCATCTAACTTTCGTCACTTGGATTTGACAACGTTAAAACTTCTTTTTGGATCCTCAAACACGTCCTTAGATCCTCAAACATTTTTTTGGATCCTCAAACACTTTCTTAGATCCTCATAACTTAAGCTTTCGTGTCCTCAGACCTTATGTAAACTTTACACTCCCCTCCCACCCCCACCCCCGTCCAATTATTCACCGTGAGACATGGGTGGTTGGTTACTGGGAGCAGACACTGTGAAGCGAGTTCCTTTAGATAAAAGAAATAGTAAAAAATTACTTCTTTCCTTAATCTAGTCTTCAAGCCCATCAGAGGCCTAAGAAGCATAATCCAAATGGTCTGTGTATCAGTTAGAATGACAGAGACTTACCCATCACCCAGATGGCCACCCCACCACACTCCTGAAGTGTCCGTGGCTTATTTAGGGGCACAGGTCCCAGGGCAGCATCAGTTTTCAGCTGCCAGGCTCGGACAGACTTTTCTGTGAAGGAGGAAGTTGGGAAAGCTGTCCTATCTTTGTCTAGGCAAAGTAAAACAGTCAGTTTCCCAGCATTCTGCCTGTCCACAATTTGGGAAGGGTCCTGGCAGCAGGCCAGGCATGGGGCAGTTGTGCCCAGTAGCTAGCATTACCACAGTACAGACGGAGTTGTTGGTACACCATCTGTCTTCTTTGGAGACCTTGTGGGGAGGGAGTCACTCTTAGGATATGGGAGTCTTTCTCTTTCAAGGTAAGTTTAAGCATCTTTAAAAAAAGAAACTTTTGTTGTTTATTATTTATACAGTCGTCTAGCTGTACATCTGCAGGCCAGAAGAAGGCATCAGGTTACATTATAGATGGTCGTGAATCATCATGTGGTTGCTGGGAATTGAACTCAGGACCTTCGGAAGAGCAGTCAGTGCTCTTAACCTCTCAGCCATCTCTCCAGCCCACGTTTAAGCATCTTAAATGTCATTTTCAGCACATCTATGAAGCACCTGAGAACCATCTATCTATCTAAAGTATATTTAAATAGACAATTTTTGCTTGTTTCTAGTTACCTGTCTTAGGCTTAACCTTGAAGACGTATATAGGAAGCTGAATAAAGTCATCCCTATTAGGTTTGAGCCTTTTAAAAACCACAATTTTGAATTGACGTTTTCTAGTATTCAAATAAAAATTTTAATCATAGATGCAGTTCATAGAGAGACCAGCAACTTTGCTGACCCTATTATATTGTAGCTTTCTTTATGACTTAGTTTATTCAAACAGCTAAAGCTTAAAAGACAAGGGGCTGGAGAGGTGGCTCAGCGGTTAAAAGCACTGGCTGCTCTTCCAGAGGTCCTGAGTTCAATTCCCAGCAACCACATGGTGGCTCACAACCATTTGGTGCCATCTTCTGGTGTGCAGATATACATGCAGGCAGAACACTGTATATGAAATAAATAAATAAATAAATAAATCTTAAAAAAAAAAAGACAGAGAAGTTAGATTTGACTGTTAGCAAGGCACTAAACACATTTGGCAGCCCTTATTTAAGATGGCGGTGAAAGTATGGTTTTCTCATAACAAAGATGGCTTACAGTCATGTGGCTGCCTTTAATCAAGATGGTAGTGAAGCTATGACTCCACTTTATTTATCCCATAGTCAAAATAGCAAACAACCACATGTTGTACATATTGTTCTCTCTGAAAGACTGGAGTGTAGTTAAGTGGGTGCAGCCAGTGATTTAAAGGACCCAGGCTGCTCTGTTCCTACCCCCACTGTCATGGACACCAGTGTCATGGACAGGAGGGAGGTGGAGTGGGGGTGGCTAGGCGGCACCTGAAGCCATGTGTGCTGCTGAAGCTGTTTTTCAGTGAAGGAAGGGAGAATAGAGGGAGCAGTTTCCAAAAATCCTGGACTCATAGAGTTCAGTCTGAAGTTGTCAACGCAAGGTCTGGACAAACCCAGCTTGGATAAATGCCACAGCTGACACCTGGAGGTGCCTGGCAAGTGAGGTTTAGACCCAGCAGTATCCATTCCCAGCCTTCTCCAGAACGGAAGGCTCAACTGAGTGGCCTCCTGCACATAATCCTGGGGTCGTACAATGGGGAGTGTGGCCTCAAGACTGTCTTTGTTCCGTAGCAGACAAGCTTGCCCTGGCTGGCAGGCTCTTAGCAGGGATCCCAGGGAGTGTGGAGACCCGGAAGGAGCACTGGGTGCTCCAAGGCCGTTGGGAGGTGGTTACTCACCGAGTCCTTGCCTGATCATTTCAGGCAGAGAAAGATGGGAGAAAGGAGCAGCCCTCCATTTCTATGTGGGGCTGTGGGTTCTAAGCCCCTCAAGCTTTGGGCTTGTTCTTTGTGCTTTTGTTCCAGAGGAACTAGAGTCCATCTTGGTAGGGAATTGTGACAGCAGACAGCAGATGCAGAACAGCTGAGAGTTCGTATCTTGAGCCACAAGTAGGAAGCAGAGAGAGTGTTCTGGGAATGGCGTGAGGCTTTGGAACCTCTAATGACATATCCTCCAGCAAGGTCATATCTCCTAAACCTATCCAAGCAACACCATCAACTGGGGATTAAATATTCAATGCCAGGTGTGCTTGAGCACAGCCCACTAAACACTCAAGCTGGGAACTCTCAGCTGCCGGTGCCATCATGACATCATGGGTCATTTCTGGATCTACTATCCCCACAACTGGTCTTCAGGCTTGCCTCCTTTGCCTCTGCTTGCCCTGCGCAGTTCCCTGGCCTCCTCATTTCCACTGAGTGACCCAGCTCTGCCATTAACCGAAGCTTCTTGTGCTGAGTAATGGACAGCAGGAAACACCCACTCTATAAAAGGAAGCCTGTGAGTAAGCCACTCAAAGGCAACCTGGACACGCAGAAGGAGTCAGCTGGGCTCTCCGGTGCTTTGCGTGTCCAGCCTGGGATTTGGATTTGCTGCTGGCTGGAGGTCAAGGGGTGCAGAGTGGGAAGGAAGGCAGGACCATGTGCCTATCTCTGGCTCTGCTTCTTCTCAGTTTCCCAGGTAGGTTCAGCTAGGACTTTGGGGGCCTTGGGACAGTAGGTGCAGAGCAGGAAGCAGAGATCTCTGTCTTGGGTTTAAGGAGAGCTCACACCTTCAGGAGGTGAGGGTGGCTCTGTAGCTTCCTTCAGCAAAGGACCCTGGGTTCCACACCATGCCAGGCATGCGTCAGGACCTGGGGACAGGAAGGGAAAGGAGAATGGAGATGGCCATTAAAGGCGATCCCAGAATGCTCCGGAACAAGAATTCATATCTGGAAAAAGCACAACAAAGGAGTGCTCAGGGGAGGGAGCTACAGAAAGCCCTCCTGGTCCTTCCACACCCCCAGGAGGCGGCAGATCTTCACAGCCTAGCCCTTGCAGCAAGCGGAGCATGCACTCCAGGGAGAGGCCAGTGCTCCTGTGCAAAGGGAGCACTCAGTGGGCAGGACACTGAGGGAGCACTGGCTCAGTGTGAGTTTGGAAATGCAAAAGGTAAAACAATGACTGACACTTGTGGATGTCTGCATCACCTGGCTTGCCTCTGAGTTCCACGCACCCAGATGCCTACTCTCAGGATTTCCTTGAGGCCAAGCAGGCCAGGAGTGAGCTGTGCCATGGTGTGCACATTTGCTCACACATACACACACACACACACATTAACATTTGCTGGAATACTCAGGGGCACATATCATCACACACTCACACTCTAGCTACACCTCCAGGATCACCTACTCACTCACATTCAACGAACTCACAGCCATCCACCTGCCTCTGCCTCCCGAGTGCTGGGATTAAAGGCGTGCACCACCACACCCGGCCTCACACTCACATTCTTCAGATGCCATATACTACACTGAGACTGTTCACAGAAGGGATTTTTATTTTTATTATGTGTATTGGTGTTCAGCCTGCATGTATGTAAGTGTGCCATGTGTGTGCCTAGTGCCTACAGAACCTAGAAAGAGGCTACTGAATCCTCTGGAACTGGAGTTATAGATGGTAGCAAACGGTCATGTTGGAGCTGGGAATTGGACCTGGGTCCTCTGGTAGAACAGCCAGTATTCTTAATCACTGAAACATCTCTCCAGCCACCACCACCCCCTTATTTATTTATTTATTTATTTATTTATTTATTTATTTGAGACAGGGCCTCATTGTGTAGCCCTGACTAGCCTGAAACTCACTATTTGGACCAGGCTGGCTTCAAACTCATAGATATCCTCTTGCCTCTGCCTCCCAAATGCTGGGGTTAAAAACATATGCCACTATATGTACTTTCTTAGGTAACTTTTAAAAATCATTTAATAAGAATGTGCTTTGGACAGCCTTCCTGTCATTGTTTTGACAATGCTTTTTACTTTTTAAGTATGCTATTGCTAAAGCAGAACTTTCCAGTCCAATCCCCTATTAACGGTCTTTGAGTTTTTCCAGGTGTTATGTTAGTACTGAGGCTAAAATGCCCCATGCTCCATTGTCTATATTAATGCTAGAACTGGAGTGATTGTGTGTGTGACCACAGTGCACAGATTCTTTACAAAAATCGCCAACAGCTTCAGTGGTACCCACCATGAGCTAGGCACTAAGAAAGACCCTAGGGTTGGGGGTGGAGGGAGGGAGAAAATAAACACGGAACCTCTGTGCTGTGGGAGTGAGAAACTCAGGGTTAGAAAAAGAGATAGGTCCCTAAAATGAAGCACGTAGGCTCCAGCTGAAAGGCCAGGAGGCCAACAGGAGGAGGCAGGTACAAGAAGAGGATGAAGCATGGGGAATAGGCCTGGCCTGGAGGAGGTGTGGAGGGTAGGCAGGATGAGGGCTCTCCGGGCAGGATGAGGGCTCTCCGGGCAGGACTAAGTCCACAGCCTTAAGAGGACACAGTGGGAAAAGCACAGGTGGCTATAGAGGAGCAAGGAATGACACTAGGAGAAACTAAAAAAGCCAGTTTGCAGTAAGATGTGCATGCCAGAAAGGAAGCTTTTTAAGTCACTCTGAGGCAGGGGAGTAGCTGACATGCTGGGTGCCGCTGAGGAGGAGACAGGCACAGTCTGGTCTAGGCAGTGATCTGAAGCAGAAGAAGGATGCACTGGGCTTTTCCAGAATGCTACTGCCATGATCCAGGTACCAGATGAGGGCCATGTCTAGCCAAACAGCCCCCCGCTTTCCATTATTAGATGCTTACATGATTTTGTTTGTTTGTTTGTTTGTTTGTGTGCTTGTTTATTTTGGTATCTCTGTGTAGCCATAGCTGTCCTGGAACTCGCTCTATAGACCAGGCTGGCCTCGAACTCACAGAGATCCTCTTGCCTCTGCATCCCAAATGCTGGGGTTAAAGGTGTGCACCACCACTGCTGGGCTACATGAGGTTTGTAACAGCCAGCATATGACTGAAAGTAGCGTGGCAGCTGTGCAAAGAGGGAAGTGAGGCTCAGCGAGGTTGAGCAACTTACCCAGGGTTTCTCAACAATGGCACGGCAGATATGTCCATCTGCTGGTGAAGCTGATACTCTCTCTCTGCTCCGTCCGTCGTGATGTCCCTTAGACTCTGGTGGCAGAGATAGAAAGATGGTTCGGATTGGCATCTCCAGGGTGGAGTTGCCGGAACTGATCACAGATCACTTGCAAGGGGAAGGAGAGGAGAGATCAGTGTAGACACTGATTCTCTAATTATGCTCCTGAGGGGAGGGTACTCAAGTGCTTATAAGTTGCATCTTCCTGCAGCTGCTGCAACAAGTGACCATACTCAGTGGCCCAGAACAACACGACTTTATCTTACTGTTCCAAGAACAAGAGTCCAGAATAGTCTTGCTGATCTAAGTCAAGGTTGAGTTCCTTCTGGAGCTCTGGGGAGCAATCCGTTCCCTGGCGTCATGGTCTTTCCTCTTCTTCAAGGCCAGCAGAAGAATGTCTTCAAAACTAATCTCGTTATCCCTCGTTACACACCTTTCTTCTTCTTTTTAAAACCACAGGCAGGGCTGGAGAGATGGCTCAGAGGTTAAGAGCACTGGTTGTTCTTCCAAAGGTCCTGAGTTCAATTCCCAGCAACCACGGGTGGCCCACAGCCAGAGATTAAACTTAGGTTTCCAAGTTTGTGCCACAAGTGCTTTTACTCATGTGTCTGTGTCACTAGCCTCTCTCTTTCCATGTGAGGACACTTGGTAATAGTCTGTCTATTAGATGCCAGCAGCCAGCACTCAGTAGGGACAGACAGATCTCTGTGAACTCGAGGCCAGCCAGGTCTATATAGTGAGGTCCAGCCTAGTCAGAGCTACATAGTGAGACCCTGTCTCATCAACCATGGATGCAGACCTCAAATTAGCTCTAGGGAGAAGGTCCAAGGTGTGAGGGGTAGCAGCACCCTCTTGTGCAAACCTGCCCCACTCACAGAGAGTGACATCTAAGGCTGTGAGATGGTCAAGGAAGGCTCCCATGGCAGTACTCTGCCTCTTTGTTGGCTTCCAGGTGACTGAGAAAAAGGGGCAGCTGTAATGAAAGAGTGTGTCCGTGTTTAGTCAGCTTCACTGAGTCACTCCACAGAGTGTCAGGATATATATTCCACATAGACACTCTGCAGCCTATGGCTCTGGGAAGAGGTGGTGCTACATGGTGGGTGTTTGGAATGGTGGCCTAGAACCAAGAAGAGGAAACATTTGGGTCACAAATGTCCCTTGGAAATCATCAGGCTGTAGGCATTCGTTAGAACCACAGACATGGGGCATTCCCCATGCGGAGGCTAGAAGTCTAGAGAGAGGAACCTGGCTGTGACACTTCATGGTCAGATTGACTGGAATAGAGTCACCTAGGAGATACACATCTGGCTGTACCTGTGAGGGTGTTTGCAGGGACTCAAGTGAGGAGGGAAGATGACCCTGAATTGGGTAGCACCATGCCGTGGCTTGGGAGTCTGAACTGAATATTTTCTCTTCATGAGAAAACAAGCTGAGCCCCAGCATCCGTCTCTGCCTCCTGACAGCAGATGCGATGTGGTCAGCCACATCATGTTTCTACCGCCAGATCATCCCTGCCACAACGGATGGTTGCATCCGTTAAATCATAAATTAGAATTTTTTTAAAAAACTGCTTTCTTCCTTAAGCTGCTTGTCAGGCATTTTTGGTTGCAGCCAGGAGGAAAGTAACTCACGTCCTGGATCTCCCCTAACTGCACGTAGAACCAGCTCACAATGGCTCACAAGAGTCGGTTTGAGGCAGCTCAGCTGAGCTCCATGTCCACTGATACCCTGATGTCAGTCACAGTGGGGACATTTACACCACAGGTGTTTAAGCAAGACATTTTTAACCTAGGAAGAAGGCTGTTGAACATTTACTAACACACCACTGATTGCTCTATGATCGGGAGGGAGGATAAGGGAAGGTCAAAGAGTGGAATAGTCGGAGAAGGAGGTGATCAGATGAGGACAATGACAAGAGGACACAGAAAAGGTGACGGGAAACAGAAGTGTCATGTGATGCAGGAGGACAGGAAAGATGGAGTCCGGAGAGGCCAGGACATGGGCATGCAGGGGTTGATAGCACACTGGACCTCAGAGGAAATAGATGTGAGGATTCAAGTGAGTGTGGGTGGCTGGGGTGTTATCTAATCCTTAGGACCTTAGCTTGGCTCAGGGGAGCAGAAGCCATATCCTGCCATTTCTTTTTCCAGGCTGTTTCTCCATCCAAGGCCCAACATCAGTGAGAGGCCCAGAGCAGGGGTCAGTGACAGTACAGTGTAACTACAGCTCAAGATGGCAAAGGCATAACAAGTGGTGGTGCCGAGGAGCTTACTGGAACACCTGCAGGATCCTCATTCGAACCACAGGATCAGAGAAAGAAAAGAAGAGTGGCCGCTTGTCCATCAGGGACAATCAGAGGGAGAACTCATTCCAGGTTACCATGAAGATGCTCAAGCAAAATGACACAGGCACTTACTGGTGTGGTATCGAAAAAATTGGAACTGACCGTGGGACCAGAGTTAAAGTGACCGTTTACTCGGGTAAGCACATTCCCGTGGGGGGGGTGGGTACCACAAGGTCCTGGCACTCAGGACTGAAAAGGCTAAAAAGAAAGGACTGAGAGGCTAAAGGACAGACAGACAGACAGACAGACAGACAGGCAGACAGGCAGACAGACAGACAGACAGACAGACAGACAGACAGACAGACAGACAGACGAGACAAGGTGATGACAGAAGTAAAGGAGAATAGCAGCCCAACATCTTTATCAATACCAGCCCCTGAGGTCTCTCCAAGGAATCAAGCTGACGCGTGTCCTGACTGGCAGATACTGGTGTGGTGCAGGGGCTAAGATGTTTCCCTCTGGGACCCATGGCCCCAGCCCTGCTGTCCTGCTGTCCTGAGCTACCCAGCTCCAGACACTCACATTCTTCCACTGGAGTCTCGTGTAGGTCCCAAATGCCTGAAGAAGCCCTCAGCACATCAGTCTGAGAAGTTGCTAGTCTTCCATAACATATACCCCGGGGCCTGTCATTACGTACGACAGTGGTGGTGAGCTAAGGCATCCTGGGGGAGGGTTCAAGGGTTGAAGCGCAGACCTAGCAAAACCACAGTGACTCTGGCCACGTTGGAGGGCCTGAACTTTCTGAGTGACCACTTCTGCATTCTCTGATACAGAAGAATAAGCATGTTGGGCGGGGGTGGGGGCAGGGGGGCGGAGAATCAAGAGATTTGCAGGTGTTTAGTGGATGCTTCAAAGAAAAGGGAGATCACAGCCATTAAATCAGAATCAGAGCCTTCTCTGGTTCTTCGGGCTTCTCCCTTCCTCAATTCCCTTCCTCAACCTCAGTGAGGGACTCCAGGACCTTCTGTTGGTGCCTGAAAAGCAGCTCCCGCACTCCCACGCACCGTCATGCTCACAGCTTCCTCAGCCCAGCAGCCACACTGGCTCCTGAGACAGGGGCAGCAGGAAGGCAGGGCTGGAACCAGTGAGAGAGACGTGAAGTTGCCTGCTGGGGGAAGTGAGGTCCAGAAAGGGTTACCCCAATAAGACTTCCCCAGAGATATCACTGAAGGGAAGCTGAGAAGATCTGTGGGGACAGAGCTCAAGTTGATTAAGACATGCAGGCAAAAGACAGAATAGCCAAAGAGCATGCCTCACGCAGAGCTTTAAGTGTCCATGGCGACTGAGGACACCAGCCTGTATAGTGATTGTGGCTGCTAGGAGCACTGTGAAGACTGGAGTTACCCAGAGTTCTCATCAGCTGGTAATCATGATTAAAACCCAAACCCTTTGAGAGGTTAGTTTGCTGGGCCACGAGCTAGCCCAAAGGAAAACTGTAAGCCAGAGATAGACTCAGGATTCCATGACCCAATTGCCCACTACAAGACACCCCATACCTCCCTCACAGTGACATTTCCTTCCTTATAGTCACTCAATGATTTAACTAGCATGTGCCTTCTTGCTCCCTGACCTTCAGGAGTCCCTTTGTCACTCATCACCCTAGATGCTAGAATCTTGATTCTGAGATCTTCTGACCCTGAGCCTTACTCCAGTACTATCTGAATGGAAAGGAACCGAGATTCTTGCCCCCAAACAAAAAAAAAAGTGGAAGGGGACTGATATCTTCCTACAAAATAAGCTACAGTCTTTCTCCTCCTCAATTTCTAGATCTCCTTGTCACATCTCCTACTAATAAAAATGATGGAGGGAATGACTTATGGGAGTCAGGCAACTCGATAGAAACCAAAGGACTGTGCCAGAGAGATGAGGTTTTCTAACCTAGAAGAAGAAAGAGCTGTGTGCTGAAGAGCTTTATGTCAACTTGACACAAGTTAGACTCACAGGAGAAGATGAAGCCTCAGTTGAGAAAAAATGCCTCTGTAAGACTGGGCTGCACGCAAGCCTGTGGAGCACTATCTTAATTAGTGATTGACAGGAGAGTGGGCCCAGCCCATTGTGGGTGGGGCCATCCCTGGGCTGGTGGTCCTGAGTTCTATCAGAAAGCAGGCTGAGCAAGCCATGGGAAGCAAGCCAGTGAGCAGCACCCTCCATGGCCTCTGCATCGGCTCCTGCCTCCATGTTCCTGCCCTGCTTGAGCTCCTGCCCTGACTCCCTTAGGTATGGTGGACTATGGCGTGGAAGTGTGAGCCAAAGGAGCTCCCGTTCCAACTGGTTTTGGTCATGGTGCCTCATCGCAGCCCTGACTAAGACCAGCCCCGTGAGGGCTGGTTGGATTAGGGGTGCCATTGTGAGCCATGCGTGAGCCACCCCCAATCTGTTCCATAACCTATGGCCATCTTTGCTTATGTCTAGTGGGGAAAGATACCAAGTCTACCTCTAAGCTACTTTCCTGGCCCACTGTGGACAGCAGTGCAGACGTGATGTCTTCCGACATGCACAGGAGGTGAGTCCTGAGGCCTCTTCTCCTTCCTCTGCTCGGGTTCCTCCTACGGGGATGCCAAGCCTGGGAACTCCTGCCCATATTTCACTACCAGGAGCCAGGAATTGGCATAGTCAAGACTCAGGGTCCCAAGGCCACCTCTGTCTCTGGCACCTCCCACCCACTATGGTCCCACTCCAGCCCCACCAGAAAACGGCTCTGCAGAGCTGTCCATCATCTCCCAGCAAACTGGCATTGTGGCTGCCAAGGGGGAGAGAATGTCCCAGTTTCATCACAAGAACAGGGCAAGGAGAGTGATTTGCTAACCCAGAGCCAGCGCTGAGGGCAGAGTAAGCAAACACAGCCCAGCTATGGAGAACTCCAGGTTTCTGCTGGGTTGAGGAATACTATGGGATGGGAGAACCCCAGAAGGTAAAATTAGGACAGGAGACAGGCCCTTCCAAGACACCTGGAGACACTGAGGAGGCCTCCTGGACTTTGGACCCTAATGGCCACGTCTTTCTCACAGGACCCATTACATACTCCTGGTGTTTTTGAAGGTGCCCGCCTTGCTCATCTTGGCTGGTGTTGTCCTCTGGCTGAAGGGTTCAACGCATGAGGTCCCTGAGGAACAGTGGAGGCACACCCTCTGTAGCAATTTGGACTCTGAACTTCTGGACAAAGACATTGCTCCTTAGACTGACGGATTGAGCAGAGCCTTCACTCCAGAGGAGACGGCGGCCAGGGAGGAAGCGTCCTTAAGTCCGCAGTGGGCAGTGACTGAGGCTGGTGCCTGGAGGGCGTGGCCAGGCATGATCACTCTTCATACCATGGGCCCACAGCTCAGGTCCCTCGTGAGGAATCATCTCACCTGCAGGACCATTCCTGTGATAAGGGGACCATTCCTCATTCCTCCTTTATACATCCTCGCCAGCCCCACCCCCACCTACCCACCATGGTGAGAACCGATGGAACAGAGCCCAAGCTGCAGAAAGGCAGCTGTGTGCGCCCTGCATGAAAAGCTTCTGCAGAGCCTGAGACAGAAGCACCGAGAAGCAGAGGGGACCCGGTGGTGCGTTGTGGTTACATCGTTCATCCTATGACTCCGTCATAGAAAACTCAGTGAGAGTAGAGCAGGTATCTGTTCTCCATGCAGGACACCAAGCCCACCTCTAACACGCAGTTCTGAGGAAAGGTGAGAAGTAAAGCCTGCCTGACAGGCCAAGGTCTGGGATGTAGAGAGCTCAGGAATCCCACAACTTAGCCTTGGGAGCTGTGGCTGTGTTGCCCAGCAGCTGTGCTTTGCTCCAGGGCCAGGGCCAAGGGCAGGGGCAGGGGCAGGGGCAGGGGCAGGGGCAGAAGGCTGCAGATCCTTACGTAGATCTTCAGATGGCACAGACTCGTGGCCTGCTGGATTTAACCAAAGGTTAGCCAGAGGAGAGCAGCAGAGAGAGCCATGCGTTTCCACACCTGTGTCCTCCTCCCCATCAACCACACAGCATACCTCTTCACTGCAGAGGAAGGCCAAGGGCAGCTCATCAGAGTAACTACCGACAGGAAGGTGGAGACAAAGGAGAATGGTTCCCTTACCACAGGCTTCTTCTGCCATTAACTATGATTGGGGGGGGGGGGGGGAAGGGAAGAAGTGTGAACTCTGCCTTTTTGGAGTTCTAAGCCCACTGAGTAAAATCCTCCACCTCACCAGGCCCTAGCTATCACCATTTCACTTTTTTCCCCTATGAGTTTTGCTAATGCACCTGAGTTTCAGAATCATGGGATACCATGTTTTTCACATCATAAGACACCATGGGGGGAAATTAGGGTGCACCTTATGGTCCGACTGCTGTCTATCGGCCATCAACAAAGAGGTCACTTACCGATGTCTTCAGAATATGTTTTTCTTGTTTTACTGCTCTAAAAACTGGGTGCATCTTATGGTCAGGTGTGTCTTGTGGTTTGGAAAACACAGTATTTGTCATTCTGGGATTGCTTTATTTTAGTTAGCATCAATCATGTCCTCGAGGACCATCTATCTTCTAGCGGATGGCAAAAGTCCTTTATGTTAAATACTGAATAGTATCCCACTGTATGGACCCACCACACTTTCTTCATGTACTCATTTACTCACGAGTATTTTGTTTGTTTCTACCTCTTGGTTACAACGTTACAACGAGTATGGGAGTGACAATGTTACAACGAGTATGGGAGTGTCTGTAGTCGAGATACAATGCTGTCTTCAATTCTCTTGCATATAATGTGGTGGTTAATCTTGATTGTTGACTTTGCTAGATTCAGAGTCGCCTAGGAGACACACCTCTAAGCCTTTCTATGAAAGTGCTTCCAAAGAAGTTTAACTGAGGAGGGATGACCCATGCTGAATGTTGACACTCACCATCCCATAGCCTGAGGTCTTAGACTGAAAAAAAAAAAAAAGAAGGGAGAAAGCAAGCTGAGCATCCATTGATTCATCTCCTTCCTGAGAACCAAGTGTGGGTGGGTGGCTCATGATCCACTGGTACCAGATAGATCCACCCCTGCTGCCATGCAATCCCCTAGGACTGTAGCCCTTCAAACTATGAGCCAAATTAAACCCTTCCTTCCTTAAGTTGCTTTCACCAAGTGTTTTATCACAGCCGTGAGAGAAAAGTAACTAACATGTAAACCCAAGAGTACTACTGCTGGGTCATGTGACAATTCCCTTTGTAATGTTTCTAATGATCTCTATATTACTTTCCACAATGGATGCGCTAATTTGTGTTCCCAAGAACAGAATGTAAACATCCTAATTTCCCCCACATACTTCATCTACATTCATTGTTTTCTGTCTGTTTATTTTCTATTACAGCTACTCTCCAGGTTTTAATTTATATTGTTTCTCTGATAATTGGAGATGTTGGGTGTCTTTGCTATATCCTACTATTCAAGTCCTTTGTCCATTAAAAAGGTGTCTCTTTGTTGTAATTTTCATTCTTTGACTATGTACATCTGTGTGAGGCTTTGTGCCCATAAGTGCAGTGCTTGTAGAGGTCAAATGAGGGCATCAGATCCCCTGGGACTGGAGTGACAGATGGATCTGAGCCATTTGATGTGTGTGCTGGGGACACCAGGGAGAGCAGTAGGTGTTGTTAACTGCTGACCTGTCACTCCCATTCCACTTGTCCACTTTTTAGTCAGATTGTTTTCCTATATATTCTAGATATAATCTCTCCTCAAATATATTATTTTATTTTTTTTAATTTTTTAAAAAAGATTTTATTTACTTATTATTATGTATACAGTGTTCTGCCTGAATGTACACTTGCAGGCCAGAAGAGGGCACCAGATCACATTACAGATGGCTGTGAGCCGCCATGTGGTTGCTGGGAATTGAACTCGTGACCTCTGGAAAAGCAGCTGGTGCCCTTAACCACTGAGCCATCTCTCCAGCCCCCTCGCCCCCAAATATGTTATTTTCAAACATTCTCTCCCATCTTGTAACTCTGCTAAGAGTGTTGCTCGGTGGGTCATGAAAAGAAGAGAGCTGGCTCTGCCCCTCGCTGGCTGCAGCACTCAGGAGAGTGAGCCCTGAGCCTTGACTGGGCAACATGGTGGAGCTGGCTCTGGAGGCACAGGTGCAGATGAGCTGGCCCTGTCTCCTTTGGATGGTGGCATTGGGTGGCCTATCTGGAGCAGTGCTGGACAGCTCACCCTGGTGGTGCATCTAAGGGAAAGCCGGCGGGACTGACCAGCTCAGCTACCACTGAGGCCCAGATTCAGGGCTTCGAGTTGACCCACTCCAAAATCTACATCATCTGTGGACTGTTGGGCCATGCGAAAGGGCTGGTCCTGGCAATTCAAAGCTACAAGGTCTCCATGACACAGGGCAAGAACAGGATCACCCGGAGAAGTCCCAGTGAGGATTCAGTATTGATGGTGTCACTGAAGCCAGGGACCTCAGTCCAGACCAATGAGTCATTGCAATGAACATTTTCAAGTGAAGAAGAGTGGACAGAGGGATATACTGTGGGACACACTGTGACACACTACAGCCTCCATGGTAAAGTGTTTTCTATGCTTTATTTTGTTTATTATTTGCTTGTATGGGTTTTTTATTTGGGCAGAGGTTGGAAGGGTGGATAGGAGGGGATGAGGAGTGTGACTGGGGTGCATGATGTGAAACACAAAGAATCAATAGAAAGTTTTTTAAGAATAGTGTTCCTCAGGGGCTTGAGAGATAGCTTGGTGGTTAAAAGCATTGGCTGCTCTTCCGGAAGATTTGGCTTCAATTCCCAGCACCGAAATGGCAGCTCACAACCGTCTGTAACTCCAGTTCCAGGTGATCTGATACCCTCACACAGACATAAATGCAAGCAAACCACCGATGCACATAAAATAAAACTAAATCATTAAAAAAAAAAATTTTCAAAACAGTGTTGTTCTTTTGTCTAAATACAAAATTATGAAATTGTGGATAATTTATGTCAGGGGGAAACATGACTTGAAACCAGCTGGCTACAAGGAGTAATGAGAGGGTTTCACTTTTTATAAGACAAAACATATATACACTTGAGTATAAAATATACTGTTACACCCCAAACTAACAACATTGATTTTGGTGGGGTTTTTTGTTTTGTTTTTGTTTGTTTGTTTTACTTTGCTTTTTGAGACAGGGTCTCTCTGTGTAGCCTTGGCTGTCCTGGACTCACTATGTTGACCAGGCTGGCCTCGAACTCACAGCGATCCACCTGCCTCTTCCTCTCAAGTGCTGGGATAAAAGGCGTGTGCCACCACACCTGGCACAACATTGATTTTGTTAAGTGAATAAATACTCTTCTTTTTGTTTTGTTTTGTTTTGTTTGTTACATGCATTGGTGTTTTGCCTACATTCATGTCTGTGTGAAAGTGTTGGATTCTGGAGTTACAGACAGTTGTGAGCTGCCATATGGGTACTGGGATTTGAACCTGGGTCCTCTGGAAGAACAGTCAGTGCTCTAAGCCACTGAGCCATCTCTCCAGCCCTCTTCCTTTCATTTTTTGTAGATTGTTGTTTGTCTGTTTATGGCAGAGTCTCACACATCTCAGGCTGGCCTTGAGTTTACTACGTAGGCAAGGATAACCTTGACCTCCTGATCTTCCTGCCTCTACCTCAAAACTGCTGGACTTACAGGTGTGTACTTTCTTTTTTTTTTTTTTTTTTTTTTTTTTGGTTTTTCGAGACAGGGTCTCTCTGTGTAGCCTTGGCTGTCCTAGACTCACTTTGTAGACCAGGCTGGTCTCGAACTCACATCAATCCACCTGCCTCTGCCTCCCGAGTGCTGGGATTAAAGGCCTGCGCCACCACCGCCCGGCTCAGGTGTGTACTTTCATATGCAGTTTTATGTGGTGCTGGGGATTCAACCCACACAAGCGCTCTACCAACTAAGCTACATGCCAACCTGTTTTCCAATTATATTTTAAAATCTTTTTGCCAGTGTCATACATGTATACACTGTACTGTCTCATCCATTTCCCCCCTACTATCTGTCATTCTCATCTTAATCTTGCTAAATCCCCTCTTCCCAAATAATTTTCCTTCAACTTTCATGTCTTTTGTTTTCTTTTTTGGGGTCTTGTGCAGGTGGCCACAGCTGCTGTGTGTTCATGATTGCAAAGGCTACACTACGTCCAGAGGACATTTCACAGTATTCCTCTCATCTTTCAACTCTTATATTCTTTCCAACCATTCTTCTTCAGTGTTCCTTGGGCCTTGGAGTGGGTGATACAGATGTCCTATTTAGGGATGAGGATGAGCACCCACAGTCACTTACCCTCAGCACTTTGACCAGGTATGAATTTCTTTTCTGCCCAAGGCCAAGAGCAGCACTAGTCAATATACATAAACACCAATATTCAGAAGTCAGTTTGTCTATGTGTCCATTTGGCAAAATAACACAGTACTAGGCTTTCATTCCATCCTGTGTAGTGGGTTTCAAATTCAAGCAGAGAATGGTTGGTTACCCCTGAAAAAACAGCAATGCCACTATTGCACCAGTGAGTCTATATTGCTTGATGGGTTGATATTATAATATTCAGGGTTCACATTTGGGTAAAACCACTGACCTTACCACTGGGTACGTCTCCCCCACAGCCTACATAACACTGTCCTGCACTATTAGCTTCCAAAGTGAAGCTTCCAGGTCAATTCCTCTGTGTCCTATAACTGCATTGTGTGATATCTTCAGCAATAAGGTAAACTATTTTATTTTAATATTCATCTTTTTATTTTGTGTGTTATGAGTGTTTTGCCTGCAGCTATATACATGTGCCACATGCGTGCCTGGTGCTACAGAAGCAAAATGTGAGCACCATGTCCCCTGACTGGAACTACAGTTGGTTCTGAACTGCCCTGTAGGCACTGGGAACCGAACCCAAGTACTCTGCAAGAGCAGCAAGTGCTTTTAATCACTGAGCCATCTCTCCAGCCCCCCAGTTATATTTTTAACCATTCTCATTTTGCTCATAGGTGGGGAATTTTCAATCTATGACAACAGTGTCTTATATTTAGCTCCCCTCCTTAAATAGGTTCAGCCTTCTGTCCCCCGAACCCCCCCCCCATTGCCTCCTTGTTTGGGCATTTGGCTTAGGGCAGCCACCACTTCCTCTATGCTCTCACTGTTAACTACACAGGACTGTAAGCTGGTTTATTTGGCCTTTGTGGGTGGACTGATGCAAGTTCCTTTCTGTCCTGTGCCTCCCGCTTCATCATTATTTTCATCCTGACACTGGCTCCTCCTGGTTTCCAGGAAGTGCATTGCACACAGTCATCACACCCAGCCCCAGTGACTTCCAAGGAAGAAATGAACCATCTCTTCTAGAATATTACAAGAGCTCCTTTTTCCACATCTCTCTTGAACTTCTGTCAGCTGGTTCAGACTCAAAGGATCATCTTTAAACAAACAGTGATGAGATGATGGTGAATACTTTGCAACTGGGGTGTAATCCTCTGCCAGTTCACACTCCAGACAAAACAGCATTATCCTGGTGTGGTAGGAGGCCCCTGTACGAGCTTTGCTGGAAGCCAGCTCTGTTCTTGGACTTCTCACATGCTGCCTGGGTGAACACAGCAGCTCTTTGCTCTTTCATCCTACCTCAACAGGAGCACATCACAGTGAGAGATCAGAATACACGTGAAGCATCCCTCTCCTCCATAAACCTGACCGTCAGGTTGCAGATAACATTTTGTGACTGTGAGTTCTCTGTGGAATGCAGTATTAGAAATCTGACCTTTCCTCGGCCTCTCAGCTCAGCCTCCTCCAGGACAAGGGAATGTTTCTTTTTGCAACCAAGGGCTCTGTGAGGACACCAGCTCCTCACAGCTGAAGGCTAGGTAGCTATCACTTTCCAGACACTACTGGGTGACAAACCCAGTAGCCATATTTCAGTCAATAAATCAATAATCAATCAATCAATAATTAAATAAATAAATAGATGTTGAGGCTTTATTTAGCTATTAATTTCTCCCTTAAATTTATTTGTCAGGGAACAACTGTTAACTGTTCTCTCCAGTGCTTATTAGGGTCCCCTCTCTGACTCTGGGGAGGGTATTTCTTAATTTCAGCGTCTCCTCTGATGGCATCAGCCAAAGAAAGATGGGGTACTGCTACCACAGGTTAGGAGAAGGAAGTGGCAGAAATTCTGCCAGTCCCAGCTCAAAGTCCCTGTCAAGAGGTCTCTGCATATGGCTGTGGCAACTCAGTGTGACCCTTTGACAAAGCTGTTTGGCTGAGCCTCTATCTTGGATATTACTCTTTAAATTTTAGATCTTTATTATATATATATGTGTGTGTGTGTGTGTATATATATTGCCTGCATGTATATTTGTGTACCATGTATGTGCCTAGTGTACACATAGGTCAGAAGAAGCCATCAGATACCCAAACCTGGAGTTATAGATGGCTGTGAACCACCATGTAGGTCCTAGAAATTGAACGCAGGTCTGTTGCAAGAGTAGCCTATGTTCTTAACCACTGAGCCATCTCTCCAGCCCCTTGGACATTACTCTTATCCATCAGTTGTTAAGCCATTTATCTGGGCTATTAGAGATGCAACAAGATGTCACCTATCACAGACTCTCTCAATTACATGAGAGGAGAAACGCTGATGTGTCTTCCAAGGACTCATTTGGTGATGTGTCTTTGTTGTGAGCCACTAGTGTGCCGCTGTCTGCTTCCTACACCAACTAACACTGAAAAAGTCCCAACGTATAGTCTTGCCAGGATAACAGAAAGTCAACATTGTCCTCTACCTGACTCCAATGCACAGAGGTGCCATATCTCCACCACCCACCACAGGACACCAAAGATCAGTGAATACCAGTTCAGTGGAACCCAGAGAGTAACTATGGGAAGAAAAGGTCCAACTCAAAATGTTCCCCACCCACCTAAAAAAAAATATACAGAACCTTCACCTTGAAGACTTTATGGAAGGACATGTTCCCGGCTACAAAGAGAGGATGGGCTGGCCACAGACAGTAGGAAGCTGTGACCTGGAGTCAGGGGTGGCAGGTGCGGTGTGGAGGACAGCATGCTTGGTGGAGCATACACAGAAAGCCATATGCATTCTGCTTATTGTGGGCCCAAGATAAATTTCTATCCACTACCTTTTTTTCTGCTTCTATGACATCTTCCTGTCTTCACCTTCCATCTCACCGTACCACTGCTAGGATTACAAAGTGCATCGCTGCATCCAGTTTGATTTTTTTTTTTTACATGGTTTCTGGTGGTTAAACTCAAAACAGTGGCAAGCACTTTTACCCCATGAGCCATCTTGCATGCTCCAGGCTTTCTGTGTATATGTGCATTTCTACAAAGGCACGTGAGCACTCTGTGTGGCAGCCACCACCAGAAGTTTGTTGTTGGAGACCAAGCAGTGGGAGGAAGAAGAGGAAGCTGTGGAGCAGGAAGCTTGTTTGCCTTCCTCACTTCCCCATCCCTAGGGTCAGGGCACCATCTGGAGTCTTGCAGACAGTTGATAAACACATTGTAAATAAGGGAAGGAGAGACTGGTGGGGAAATGGGGGTATGAATAGAAGAATGAGAGCCCGGGAAAACGACATGTTAACTAAGATGCTTGCTTATTTGGCTTGTGTGTTGAAACGGGGCCTTATTCTTTGGCCCTAGCTGGCCTCAAACATGTAGCAATCCTCCTGTCTCAACTTACAAAGTGTTGGGGTTACAAGGGTGAGTCATCTTGAACTACAGTCAGCTATATAATCAAGTCAACAACATAGAGATAAAGTTTCAAAAGATACTAAGACTGATGTTTAGGTCTCAAGGAGCAGGGGCGTGGCCCGGGTTTTCTTTAATTATTTTCAAGCACTGAGGTTTATTCATTTGACTTTATTTTATGTGTATGACTGTGTGCCTGCATGTAGCTCTGTACCTCACGTCGTGTGGTGCCCTCAGAGTCCAGAAGAGGGATTGGAGTTAGACTCAGTTGTGAGTCACTATGTGGGTGTTCTTAGCTGCTGAACTGTGTCTCTAGCCTTTTTTTTTTTTCTTTCTTTCTTTATGATTTTCCTGCAAGGAGTTTTCCTCAATACTTCTTAACATTAAAAACACATTCCCAGTGCCTCCCCAACTGTTATGTGACCTCATCTTTGCTCTCCGGCCTGGTTTCTGAGCGCTCCCCACTTCCTATATCGGAAGGTGGAACACAGTCCTCCATGAACAGACGAACGTCAGTTCTTGTGTTTGGCTTCTGGGCTCGCTTTCGCTTATAAGACTCTTTTCACCATGCAAGAGTTGCTTTCAGGAAGCCACCATGATGCTTGCTCTCTCTCACCTCGACAGGAGGCCCATCCCCTCTGTTCACTGGCTATTTCGCTCATTACGAGCCCAAGAATAAGATGGAGCTCCAGATTTCAAGTGCTGGGATCACAAACATGGACCACCATTCCCGGCACCCACTTGCAGCTTAGGACATTTCCCCGTATGGTTTTGACATCCATGCATAGCCGGTCTCCAGGCCCCTTTGACACTGTGTCTCTACTTAAAGCCAAGTACATGTTTATTAGTAGGAAAAAAAAAAAAACGAAGGGACGGATGAAAGGGAAGAGGGAGAGAAGTAATTCATATAAACAGGATATTTGGGGGGTCAACGATCCCTCTTGAAGCCTCCATTGAATTGCCCATAGATTCTGCCATTCCCACGTATCCCGTTCTTTCCCAGACAGGGGAGAACTCTGAGTTTGGCAGTTGCTTGGCCTTCAGAAGTATGTTGAGGGCTCTGCTGAGCTGGATGGTCCTAATTTGTAGGGTCTAATTCAAAGGTCAGGCAGCAACAAAACTGCATGTGAGTGAGCCCAGGTCCGGAAGAGAGTCTGAGTGACAACAAAAACTAACACAGAGGCCATGGGCATTGTTTGTGCGTGACAACATAAACCAACCCAGGGGCCCTGGGCATTGTGTTCCTGGCCAAATACTCAGCCAGCCTAGAATGATAGAGTTCTTTCTTCATGTGTAGGAAGCCCTGGCTTCTATCCCTAAGCACCACTTAAAATGGGGTGTGATGGCACACACCTGTAATCCCTGCACTCAAAAAGTCAGGAGGATCAGGAGTTCAAGGTAATCCTTTGCTACCTGGCAGTTGTGAGGACAGCCTAGGGTACATGAGATCCTGTAGCAAAAAAGAAATTGTTGTTGTTGTTTTTCAAGACAGGGTTTCTCTGTGTATCCTTGGCTGCCCTAGAGTCGCTTTGTGTGCCAGGCTGGCCTCAAACTCTCAGTGATCCGCCTGCCTCTGCCTCCCAAGTGCTGGGATTGAAGGGGTGCGCCACCACGCCTGGCTTTCAAAAGTTTAAATTCAAGATTTGTGTGTCTTCTTGCCCCACTGTCTATCATTCTGTCCCCAGCTTTCCTATTCTCAGCATGAGGGGCAGCGGCTGCCCTTCCCTCGGGCAATCAACGGAAAACTTCCAGAATCAAGGCTAGGGGCACCACAAAGGAAAAGCTTGATCAGGAAGTTTTGGGTTCTCTTTCCACATCAAGGGGTGGGCAGAGGAGTGGAGTGCCTGGCAAGGGTTTGGTTTTTTTTGTTTGTTTGTTTGTTTTGGTTTGGTTTGGTTTGGGTTTTTGGGGGAGTTGTTTGTTTTTGTCCTTCTCCTTAATTCAAGCTCTTCCTTTCTCAGTTCAGGATGCAGAAAGGAGAAAATTCCCTGTCTTGTCTGATCAGCTAGAGCAAGGCATGTGTGGTTCTAGCTATGGCCACAGGGTGGAGACATATGGCTGTCCAATCCCTCAGTTTTGGTCCAAAGTAGAATCAGTTCCATAAACCAATGCTGGGGGTGACCCAGTGAGTTCAACGTCAAAAAGACAAAATAATGTGCTCCGTGGGCCATTTTCTTCCTTCCTTCCTTCCTTCCTTCCTTCCTTCATTCATTCCTTTCTTCCCTCCTTCCTCCTTCCCTCTCTCCCTCCCTTCCTTCTCTTAGACAAGGCCTACTACATAGCCTAGGCTGACTTTGAACTTGCCATCCCGCCTTAAGGTCATGGTTTAAAACTTTGGGTCCGTCATCCTCCCCTAGTCTTTTGGACAAAGTGATGAGGACCAACTTGAAATACTTTCCATCAGGCTGAGGAGCTCACTGTGTCAGCAAAGGGCTTGGCTTACAAGCACAGGGAGCCCATCTCTATCTATAGAACCCATGTTTCAAAAACATACAAGAACAAAAACTGGGCATTTTAGCACTCATTTGTAATGCCAGAACTGGGAAGATGGACAAGGGTAGATCCCTGCATCCCACAGTAGGTGGCAGTGTAGGGTTTACACAGCTCTCTCTTGGCTTGTGCTCTGACTGCACGCCATCTTCAGAGTCAGTGGTGGAGACCGGTTTTCTGCGAACACTAGGGGAGCAAGGACAAAGAACAGTCGACTGAATTCTGTGGGAGACGTAGCATCTTGTGAGTTCTGTTTATTATTGCTGGGGTGCAACCTCCACGCCTTGCTATCTGCAAGTGTATAGAGGGTGAAAGAACTTCCCCCCAGTTTATAGCTGAGGAATTGAAGGCCAGGCACCCTGTGACTTGCTCCATTTCAGATCCAAGATGGCTCTCAAGAAGGTCCAAGGGAAAGGCCTCTCCTGAATTGTAAAGGAAGAGAGGAGGGCTGGGGAGATTGCTCAGCAGTTGAGAGCACTGGCTGCTCTTCCAGAGGACCCAGGTTCCATTCCCAGCACCCACATGTCAGTTTACAGCCATCTGCAACTCCAGTCCCAGAGATCCTACACCCTCTTCTGGCCTCCCTGGGCACTAGGCACTCATGTGGTCTGCAGACACACATGCAGGTAAAATACTCACCACTGAGTTGGTCCCAGCACCACACCCCCACTGAGCCTGGTCCGGGAAGTCCTGAATTTAGCTAAGAATTTAAATAAAGCCTGGGTGTGTACCTCCTTGGTAGAATGCTTACCTAGCATAGCCATGCAGTGGACTATTATGGAATGGTACTGCCATACTTACATAAGAATGTAGAAGTGATAGCTGAGATTGTTGTGACATGAAAATACTCCGGGGTAGGAAGGGAAGCTGGGGACAGAAAGACTGGCATCCATGTGGGGGGGGTGTGCATGAACACATGGACCACATATATGTGCATCTGTGCAAAATGACCTGGTACAGTCACAAGCCACATAACCACATCTAGTCAGCGACAGACCACATACGCATGGCTGGACCTAAAAGAATGTTGTGAGATGAACACTTATCCCCCAGTGACGCCAGAGCTGTCTAACAGTGTTGCACAAGTCATCATTTGTGGGTTTACAACACACCTACGGCCTTGCCAGGAATATACAACTATAGCATGTATGGGGCTGAAGAAGTGCCTCTGTTGTTAGGGTGTTTGCCTAGCATGCTCCAAGTCCTGGGTCTGGTCCCAACACTGAAAAAACAAATCAATCAGTAAATCTGGTCAGGGTGGGTCATATGGAGGCAAAAGGATCAGAAGATCAAGGTTAGCCTTAGCTACATAGCAACTTTGAGGCTAGCCTGGGCTATGTGAGATGCTGTCTTAAAGATATACACATATATGTATACATATGCATATGCAAGTGTATGTTTTACATGATTTTAAGTTGGACTCTGGATATTGAGACAAGGATACCATTGCAGTTTTGTTTTGTTTTTTGTTTTGTTTTGGTTTGGTTTGGTTTGGTTTTTCGAGACAGGGTCTCTCTGTGTAGCCTTGGCTGTCCTAGACTCACTTTGTAGACCAGGCTGGCCTCGAACTCACAACGATCCTCCTCCCTCTGCCTCCCGAGTGCTGGGATTAAAGGCGTGCGCCACCACCACCACTGCCCGGCCTCCATTGCAGCTTATTATTCTGTCAGCTGCAATTGGCCAGAAGCCTAGACCGACAGGAATACACCAAATCCCCTCTGTCTATTGATGTGATGAAATACCATGACCAAAAGCAACTTGAGGATGAAAGAGTTTATTTCAACTTACACTTCCACATCACAAGCCATCTCTGAGAGGAGTCACAGCAGGAACTTGGGGCGAGAGCCTGAAGGTAGGAGCCGGTGCAGAGGCCATGGTTACCAACTTGTTTTTTCTAGACAAGGTCTCTCTGTGTAGCCCTGGCTGTCCTGGACTCACTCTGTAGACCAGGCTGGCCTCGAACTCACAGAGATCCGCCTGCCTCTGCCTCACAGGCACGGGAATTAAAGGCATGAGCCACCATGCCCGGCCCAGCCTGCTTTCCTATAGAACCCAGGACTAACAGCTCAGGCATGGCCCCACCCACAGTGAACTGAGCCCTACATCAATATCAATCAAGAAAATGTACACGGGCTTGCTCACAGCCCAGGTGGGAGCATTTTCTCCATTGACATTCCCTCTTCCCAAATGGTCTGGCTTGCGTCAAGTTGACATAAAGCCAGCCAGCACATCCTTCCTCTGCTGGGAGGTGGGAGGGAGGGGAGTTAGGGCAGGGGTGGGGGTGGTGTCTCCACTAATAGGATATGAAGATACTGTGTTGAGCTAAACTGAGCAGGTAAGAAAAAGAACGGACTGGGTATGACAAGACTGTAATGTGGAACATGTGTGCCAGAAAGGACACAAGGTGCCACAGGGCAAGTGAGTAAAAGAAGATGCGTGTTTAACAGGAAGGAGAGGAAGGTTACATAAGCTGTGTTGACGCAACAGTCCTCCTCCACCACAAAGGTCAGGGTGAAAGGTGTAGCCAGCATGAGGCTGAGCAGACGGCTTCTGGACAGAAGTCATGAAAGGGTGGCCTTGCTGCAAGGCTGTGGTTCTTTGTGCAACGTCACCATGACTTTTGTGCAAGGCTGCAGTTTGGGCAGGGTCTTTGGTGACAGTTATTGTCATCAGATAAATATACGTGATGATCCTTCTTCATGGATGTCTCCACTTGAATGACTCCGTTAGGTCAGATAGTGAATTTTAACCCCTGATGTGCAACAGGGCTGGGAAAGAACTTGAAGCGTGATAGTCCCAGGCCTAGGGATGTAATACCAGCTACGAACGAAACTGAGGTAGGAGAATAGCAAGTTCAAGACCTACCTGACTTACTGAGTGAGCTCAAGGTCAACCTGGGCAATTTAGCAAGACCCAGTCTCTAAGTAAGACAGTAAAGAGAGGGTTAGGGACAGCTGAGTGACAGAATGCCTGGCTAGCATTCTTGAAGCCCTGGACTTAGTCACCAGGTCCTCCTCCTCCTCCTCCTCCTTTTCTTCTTCTTCTTCTTCTTCTTCTTCTTCTTCTTCTTCTTCTTCTTCTTCTTCTTCTTCT
>OU015746.1:6570897-6585378 GCA_907169655.1 Acomys percivali
CTTCTTCTTCTTCTTCTTCTTCTTCTTCTTCTTCTTCTTCTTCTTCTCCAGAACTGCTTTTATTTATTTACTTTATTTAATTTTTATTGATTTGTAGTAAACTTCACACTCATCTCTCTGTTCCTTCATGCCTTCCCTACATCCTTGCAACCTCTCCCACCCCAAAGGGGAAAAAAGTCTCTGTGTGGAAGCTATAGTGTGTCACAGTGTGTCACAGTGTGTCACAGTGTGTCCCACAGTGTACCCTTTTGTCCACACTTCTTTACTTGCAAATGTTCTTTGCAGTGAGTCATTGGTCCGGTTCAAGGCTTCTGGCTTCTGCTACATTATCAATACTTTAGCAGGACTTGTTAGAGGAAAAGGGTGTGGATTAGGACATAGATAACTGGGGAAATGGGTTATCTCAAGAATAGGTATATTGGGAGCTGGGGATGGTGGCACATGCCTTTAATCCCAGCATCTAGGAAGCAGAAGCAGAATTGGAGGCCAGCCTGGTCTACAGAGCAAGTTCCATTATAGCGAAGGCTACATAAAGAAACCCTATTTCATTTTTTAAAAAATGTTTAAAAGTTAGCTGGGCATGGCACAGGCCTATAATCCCAACACTCATGGAGGCAGAGGCAGGCAGGTGTCTGTGAGTTCGAGTCCAACCTGGTCTACAAAGCGAGTTCAGGATAGCCAAGGCTACACAGAAAAACCCTGTCTCAAAAACAAAACAAAACCAAAAACAACAACAACAAAATGCTGCTCAGTGTCCGCTATGCATCCCTCTACCTATGTGAAACCCCATCCTGTCTATAGACCCTGTAGAGCCCCCATCAGCAAGAAGGCTCTTGCCTACTACAGCCTCCCAGACTTTAAAGCCCTACGTTAAATAAACTTCTTTTTCCTCTAAATTTCCTAGGCTCCAGTATTTTGAACTTGGTCTTAGCCAAAAGGTCAAGAAGCAAGAGAAAGCAGACTAAGACCCCTGAACTCTATTAGGGTTTGCCATAAGTGACTCCATTCTGATCTGAGAAACTGTAGTTCACACACACATACACACACACACACACACACACACACACACACTACTCCTCAAATGTTGAGAACACTGTCCTAGACATGACAGGGCCACCACCATCTTGGAGACACAGCAGCTGTAATTGCCCGTACCTGTGAAACTTTCAAACACTCCCAAAGAGTCCCTCACCTGAGACCCCAGCCACTCCCTCCTGCATGCCCCCCTTCCTGCCACTTGCACAAAAATCTGTCCCACTTGTATGGGAGGAGATGCTGGAATACATAGGAGATGGAAAGTTAGCTGAAGTTGTGGGGAGGGGGGTAGTCCATATACAGAGATTTGGGGGAGACCTGTGCCTATGCTGGAGCGGGACTTCCATTGGTGCAGCTGTTTGTAGGGGGTCATTCCTAACCCTGTAACCTTTCACCCATGCTTCTGTAAGGAAACCTGGTAAGCTCACTGGCTTCACCAAGCTAGACTGGCGTGCAAATATTTCTTTGGGTTGAGCCCTATCTGACATCTCCCCAGGAAAATCACGTGACAGATGGCGCTCTTGAGATTCATGATTGGCTGCACTCGGTTTCCTATTCTTAGTGGACAAAGTATTTTCCCAAGAGGATGCTGGACAAAGGCCATCCTGCCTGACTCTTCCTCCTGCTTTACTCCGAGCCCAGGCTAAAGAAGACACGGAATCCATCGCGTGGCATCCTGTTAGCCTTTGAACTAAAAGGGCTGTCGACCCTGACGGCCATTGTGTGTGTGTGTGTGTGTGTGTGTGTGTGTGTGTGTGTGTGTGTGTGCAGGCACACGTGTGAGAGTCAGAGGATGATTTCAAGTGTCAGTCTCACCTTCCACCTTGCTTGAGACAGCGCTTGGCTATTCACTCCAGCACACCAGGCTAGCTGGCCTCCAAGTTTCGCCAACCTGTTTCTACCTCCCATCTTGTTTCAATGATTATTTGCAGGGGTGGGATGGGGGCTCATATTCCACGGTGCGGAGGTCAGAGGACAACTTGTAGTCAGTCAGTCCTCTCCTTGCGTCGTTTCCTGAGTTCCATGGGCCAAACTCAGGTCGCCAGACTCCTACAGCAAGCATGTCAGCCACTGAGCCTTCTAGCTGACCACACACACAGCTTTTACGTGGGTTCTGGGGCTAGGGGGCGGGGAATCAAACTCAGGTCCTCACACTTGTGGGAAGCAGCTTCCTCCCAAGCCCTGATGGCCAGTCTTTAACCTAAATTTGGAGCTTCCGGCTCTCCTGTTCTTTAACAGGGAGTTGTCTCTTACATCTGTTTACAGAGGAGGACTGTATCTGAAGAGGTGTTTGTTAGGATTCTGTTTCAGTCAGCCTACCTGTGATGTCACTGCTTAACCTCTACACTCCTCTGCCTCTTCTCTCTCTCTCTCTCTCTCTCTCTCTCTCTCTCCACATGCGTCTCCAGAGACAGTTTCTGTGTCTCCTTATTAAACTTCTTAAGTGAATCTGTTGCGCGCTGTGATCCCATCCTTCCGTGCAGCTCTGCCGTTCACCTCTAACCTCCGCCACTCACTTTTTTACAGTGCTCCTTCCCTGTCCAGTCCTAAAGCAGGGAGCTGAGTGGAGAGGGCCCAAGTCTCCCATGCCTACATCCCTGTGGGTCCCGGGCTTTGTCCTGCACGTCCCTGTGTCCAGCCTTCTGCCTGCCATGAAGCAGGTCTCTGAATGTTCCGAAACTTTTATTGATTCGTAGTAAACTTCACACAGTGGATGAATTTATTAACAGCATGTACCCTCCCTTACAACCCGGCTACCCTAAATAGGTGGGAGAGGAGATCAAGGAGAACAAGAATGAAACCTTCTGGGTGTCAGTTCTGAGGGACAATTCCCCTGGCGTAAGTCTCGGGAGTCTTGCAGATCATCTATGTTTATGTTTAAAAATTAAAGGCAGTAAGATAGATATAAGGTAATAAAGGTAAAATGTATGAGGTAGTGAAGTGTAATAAAGGATCAGATATTATATTATATAGCATTTATTAAGTGAGTATGGGGGGTGGGGGAGGAGGAAAATGGAAAGAGGTACCTCAGAAAAAGACAGAGACGGAGACAGGAAGAGAGGGGAGAGAGCAGAAGTAGAGTAGAGAGAGAAAGGGAGAGAAAGTAAGAGGGAGAGAAGTGAGTAGAGGGGACCACGAGGAAGGTCTATTCACAGGGGCCACGCCCCTGTGGCAGGTAAGCAATGACATCACAAGTAGGAAAACATAAGCAAAATGCCAACAATCCAACAGGAGAAGCAGCACCTTCTCTCTCGGGTTCCCTCCCCCCCAACAACGATGATGTACTGCCATGCAATAGACCAATCGGCCTGAGTCGCAGGCCCCTGTCTTTTGTCTCGGGGCTGACACTTCCTCCTCTGAGTCTATCTCAGATGTTTATCAGTTTGTACAGACAAAGTCTCAGTGGGGTGCCATCCCAAGACTGTTTTCACCTTGGGCACAGACTAAGGCAGGATTACATTCTCTTCACAGATGGTTGAATAGATGAATAAATGGATAAATGAATGGGTGAGTGGATGAGTGAATGGTTCAATGAATGAGTGAGTGGATGAATGAATGCTGCCCCCAGGTGCTGGGAGAAGAGACGGGGAGAAGGAGGAGAAAGTGAAGGAAGAGACGGGTCCCCAGGAGAAAACTGCCTCTGGCTAGGCACTTGGTACTTGGGCCCTCCCACAATGAGTGACTCACAGCAGGAAGCAGGGCTCCACTTTCCCTGCTCATCCCTCTCGATGGCAGTCTAGGTTAGGCACAAATACTAAACCTTTGTGCCTGGGCTGACTGGGCCCAGCATGTTATTTTTGGCCACACCCCTTAAGGCTCTTGAATCCGATCTGCACAATCCAGTGGGTCTTTCAAGTGGAAAGAGCCATTGGTAGGTTTGGGGCTGAGGCCTGGGACAGAGCTGAGAGCACATTAGTGCTCTGTGAGCTTAACACACACACACACACACACACACACACACACACACACACACACACACAAAGAAGCAACATCCACCTATGTGTATGTCTCCCCTTTTGGGTATCAGACGTTAAGACAATAAGAGAGGGGAGTATCTGGGATGACTCAGGGGTGTGCATGCCACAAGCACATGTGGAGGATGGGGTACATAAACTGAAGTCTGAAAAATTCAGGCTGGGGGGGGAAAACTCAAGCAGGATGCCCTTCCTGCCATGATGATAATGGACTAAACCTCAGAAATGTAAGCCAGCCCCAGTGACATGCTTTCCTTTATAAGAGTTACCATTCTCATGGTCTCTTTACAACCATAGAACATTGACTAAGACAGTCATCCTTGGCTACACAGCAAGTTCAAGACTATCCTGGGCTATAAAGGATCCTGTCTCAACTGGGTACGATAGCACATGCCTGTAATCCCAGCACTTGGGAGGCAGAGGCAGGCAGATCTCTGTGAATTCAAGGCCAGCCTGGTTTACAAAGCGAGTCGAGGACAGCCAGGGCTACAAGAGAAACCCTGTCTTGAAAAAAAAAATCCAAAGAAGTCACGCTTTGGAGACGATGTACCCTTTAAGTTGCTTCTGGAGTAATGTTAAGAGGTATAAGAAAAATCATGGCCTGGAGACATGGCTCAGGGATTAAGAGCACTGTCTGCTCTTGCAGAGGTCCTGAGCTCAATTCCCAGCAGCCACAAGTCGACTCACAACCATCTATAATGTGATCTGGTGCCCTCTTCTGGCCTGCAGGTGTACATGCAGACAGAGCAATCATATACATTAAATAAATAAATAAATCTTTTTTTAAAAAAAGGAAATATCACTTGGGCAGACACTGTTTTCAAGCCATTGGTGGTGGCTGCTGCAGGCTGGTAACAATCACCTTTGGATTCAATTTTAAAATCACTCTAGTAAGAAAAAATTGTTGTGTGTTCCATCCAGCGAACAGTAGTTACAACTTAACCTCTCTACCTCGATGTTAGCACACCCTTCCCAAGCCCTTGTGTCCCAAAGGTTCCTCTGACTTCAAAGCTGGGCTTTAATATGGGGCTACAGGTATGTAACAGACATCCTTGAAACCATTTCTTCTCCCTTTAAAAAGGCATTATAGACTTTATTTCATCTTTTCCCTAAGAGTCCAGAGGAATTTGCCCGTGGCCCTGGGCCAGGATCCTGCCCTCTGAGCTTCGGTTTCTCTGTGTGAGATGGAGCTGATGTTTAAAGGCCCCATGAGTCCTCTCTCTTTGTAATTCTCATGACTCTTCGTTGATTTTCCCAGCGACCACAGATGTTCCTGCTGGACTGACACGGCAAAGCTAACCCAAGATATTCTAGATGGACCACATCACTTCCCAAAGCCCCCACGGGATGCAGCCAATACACCTTCCATACCCAGAAGCCGAACAAAATGACAGAGGAGAGAGCCAGTAAGACGAGCCTCTGTTCCCACAATGCCTTGGCTCCTGCTCATCTTTAGTAAAACCAGCGAGGCTCAGGACACTGAGGGCAGCACCCTGCAGGGATCTTGGAAACCTGGTGGTCACCACTGAGGGGATCGGGCAACAAGGAGTCACGGTTGAGGGTCAACGGGGCCTTCTTGGGGCTTCCGGATCTCGCTGTACTGTGCTTCTTGGCCCTGATGCAGCCGTGCAGAATCCCCGTTGGCATGAGAATCCTGCCCCTGCGAGTCGAATGCCACCGATGTATAGTGAAGCTCTTCCTGGGGGAATGCCTGTAGAGGGAGACCCCAGACTCAAGCCAAGGAGGGAAAGGCCACACACACTCCTCAACTGCCCAGAACTGGGCTCACTGGCCCACCTGGTCAAGCCACAGTGGGAAGTTCCCATGCTGGGCATATCATGGCCAGCAGAGGTAGCCACAATGGTTCTAAGGTTTACTGGCTATGCTTCGTCACAGGTTGACTTGTCCCAGGAAGAAAGGAAGGTAGCTTCCAACCCACTTAACAATCATTAGCTATCAGGTCTACTAGGTAATGCCAAACTGTTGCTGGTCCCATAGCTGGGAAGATGTGAGAACATGTCGCATGATAAGGAATGGGCCTTTTAGACACATGGCCAGGCACCACCTGAATAAACTATAGACAGCTGCTGAAAATGAGGACACTGGTTTCCCTGCCCACAACTCATCCTCAAAAGACACTGACACGGGGCTGGAGAGATGGCCCAGCTGTTAAAAGAACATTGGCTCCTCTTCCAGAGAACCTGGCTCGATTTCCAGCACCTGCATGGCAGCTCATAGCTGTCTGTAACTACAGTTCCAGAGGATCTGACTCTCTCACATGGACATACAGTCAGGAAAAACACCAATGCACATAAAAATAAGTGAGTCTTAAAAAAAAAAAAAAAAAAAAAAAAGACACTGGCACAGTGAAGGGAAGTCATAGCTTTGGGTGATCCAGAATGGATGTGGAAGAGAATCTCTCACCATTCACCCCAATGGAGCAGGATCGGCAGTCTGGGTTGAATGGGGCCAGAGTGCACACAGTCAGGTAGATGAGTCACTTTTTCGAAGCAGTCTATGTCACCCATCTCCTGCCACCAAACTATGGTATCCTTTGGTGTACCCAAAAAGTGGGCTCTGAGCTTGGGGAGAGAGAAAGGCGTCTCCCCCAGAAAGCCTTTGATGTCTATACTTTTCTTAGCTTCTGTTTAACCCTCCCTGTAAAATGGTGGGTCACACCCAAGGAGGCTGCCTGCCCCATCCTCCTGTTGGAAGGTAAGCCTAAGGCTTGACCATGCCTCTAAAGCAGAATTGATATCAAAGAGTTGGGGGAAACCAACAGAAGGAGAAATTACGAGTTTGGATTTATTGACTGTCAAGGCCATAGATACCGGCCACTCCTGTTCTCTTTCCAGTTCCTATTCCTAGCTATGATGACACCTGACTCTTCTAAGGGCCCCAACTCTCACTGAGTCTCTCCCTGCCCCATCTTCTATATAGCTGTCTGAGCCAGCACCCCATTCCCCCTCTGCCCATCCCCATCCCCCAGGATCCTCATGCCAAGGGAGCCAGGCTCTCCAACTTACCACTGTGCTGTATTCCACCTCTACATGACTGGGAAGCACCGGCTCTTCCCTCAGGGGCCATGAGTGCAGCTGCAGATTCACATACTGGGTCTCACTCTGCTCAGCACCCTGCAGAAGGTCACGAAGTGTCACCCCTGGAGTCCTCTCACCACCACACCCCACCCCATGCCCTCCTTCTCTAAAGACACATCCCTCCCACTACACTCTGGGTACCAGCCATGGCATTCCCACTCTTCCTCCACCCTCTCCCTGTGCCCTCTAGGAGCTGCCCTTCGTCCAAGTCCACTGTCCTGGCCAGAGGGGAAGAGACTGGACAGAACTTGGGACAAGAGTTGGTGACCAGATCTCGAGGCACCATTCTTCCTGCTCTGGAACAATTCCATCTACCTGTAGTAGACCCATCTGTTCCACCATCCCAAGGACTCCCTCACAGCCTCCTCTTTCCCCTCCCCACCCAGCCTCCCTGGCTCACCTCCTGCTGTAGCTCCCTTACCTGCCTGAGGTTCTGGGACAGCTCTGGGTGCATATCACCTAGCAACAGAAAAAAAAAAAAAAAAAAAAAAGGAGGAGGTGAAACTGCAAAATTACAGGTTTAAATGGAATGAAGATTTAGTTTGTTTGTTTTGTTTTGTTTTCTGAGACAGTGTCTTGCTATGTTGCCCAGGCTGCTCTTAAACTCTGCTAATCCTCCTGCATCAGCCTCCCAAGTGCTGCGTGTACAGGGATGAGCCACCTTGGCTGGTTATGAAACAAGATCTTTAGGAAACCACATCTAGGGCTGTAGAGATGGCTCAGCGGTTAAGAGCACTGGCTGCTCTCCCAGGGGACCTGAGTTTGGTTCTCAGCACCCACGTCGCTCAGCTGACACCTGCCTGTAACTTGAGCTCCAAGGGATCTGATGTTCACTTCTGACCTACACACACACACACACACACACACACACACACACACACACACACACATACACACACACACATACACACACACACATACACACACACACACACACACACGTACAACACCCTTCATACATATATACACATAATTAAAATATGGGGAAAGAATTTAAAGGAATCGCATAGGTATAATAAAAGACTGGAAGGAACTCGCACACCTCTAGCACAGTAGGTCGTTTTCTGGGTGTAGCAGTCCTTGGCTGTCCTGGAACTCACTCTGTAGACCAGGCTGGCCTTGAACTCACAGAGATCCTGCTGCCTCTACCTCCCAAGTGCTGGGATTAAAGGCTTGAGCCACCACTGCCTGGCTTGTTTTTTTCTTTGAGACCGTCTTCCCTGTGTAGTCTTATGCTACCTTGAACTCTCTGCAGTCCTGTTGCCTCTCCTTCCCAAGCACTGGGATTTCATGGACCGACACACCCCGTCTCTCATATCTTTCTTAAAGAGGAAGCTATTTGCAGAGGCCACAGTGTTTCTAGGTGAAAGGGCATCACAGACCAGAGTTGCCCAGGCAGTGAAAGTCCCATGTGGTTAAAGTCAGCCATGTGGGGGCTGTGGCTCAGGAAGGTGGAAGGTGGGGGAGGGAGAGGGAGGAGGAGAAGGGGTTAAGTGCTGGGAGGGGAGAAGGTGAGGAGGCTGAGGTTCCTCCCATGTGACCAAAAGTCACAAGAAGCAGGAAGGAGCAAGGTGGGCTGGGCACACCATGAAGGCCTAACAGCTCTGCAGGGACAGTCTCTTGAGGCCATTGAAGCTTTTAAACGGAAGAAGATACTGTCTTAAGGGGCAGCCACTCAGGCCCCAGGAGAAAGGCCTCTAGGGAGCTATCTGCAGAGGTCTGTAATCACCACACTCAGGGACTCCTCTGGGGCCCCACCCTCTAGGGTCACCTGGCTTGTGTGCCCCGAGGGTGTGTGGCTTAATGCCTTGTTGGAAGGCTGTGGCCAGACAGGAAGACACAGGGAATTAACTCACCTTTGACCAGACGCTTCCGGAACATCCTCCAGGCCAGCAGAGAGGTCCCCACCAACAGAAACAGCAGAAGAGCTAACAGGGACAGCAGCACTGGGAGCCTTCATGGGGAGGGAGGGAAGGAGGGCGAGAGGGGGTGGGGGAGGAATTGATTCAGAGCTGGGAATTGAACCTAGGGCCTGTGCACACTAGGCAAGTGCTCAAACACAGCCCCTGGGTCCATCACCAGACCCTGACTTTCAAAACAAATATGTAAAGTCAAATGTTTTCTTTTCTCTCTCTCTCTCTCTCTCTTTTTTTTTTTTTGTTTGTTTGTTTGTTTGTTTTTCGAGACAGGGTTTCTCTGTGTAGCCTTGCCTGTCCTGGACTCACTTTGTAGACCAGGCTGGCCTAGAACTCACAGCGATCCGCCTGCCTCTGCCTCCCAAGTGCTGGGATTAAAGGTGTGGGCCATCACACCCGGCAAGTCAAATGTTTTCAAAAAGGAATCTGTGAGATGACTCAGTGGATAAAAGAGCTTTCCGTGCAAGCCTGAGGTCATGGGTTCAAACCCCAGAACTCACAGTAGAAGGAGGGAACTGACTCCTGAAAGTTGTGCACACATGTACACTCACTCACATACAATGATAACCTTTACAATTTACAAAACTTGGAATGATGACCCACAACTTCAATCCTAGTGCTCAGGAAGCAGGGGTAGGTGTATCTTTGTGAGTTCAAGGCTAGCCTTGTCTACACAGTGACTCCAGGCTAGCCAAGGCTATGTAGTAAGACCTTGTCTCAAAATAAATAAATAAATGAATGAATGAATGAATAAACAAATAAATTTATTTTATAAAGGTCAACAGCATAATGGCTTCTATATCTAAAAAAATTCCCCCTCACACACACACAGATACACACACACATATACACACAGATACCAGATACTCACATGACACAGATACACACACATACACAGAGACAAACACTCACAGATACTCCACAGACATAGAGACACACACATACACAGAGACACATACATACACAGACAAAGACATACACACACACACAGATACTCACACAGACACACACACACACTCACACTCACTTTCAGCTCCAACAAAGCAGGGCTCTGCCATCTGTGAATGTCTGCAGGTGAACCTCTGAAAGCTTAGGTCCTGCATTTTGGCATGTCTGGCAGCCACATCATGGCTCTAGGTTGGCAGAAAACTTGTGGGAAGGTTTCCAGGTGTGGGGTGGTGGGGAGTGGACAGGCCTTGGTCCGTGGATGCTGGGAGAGAGGACATATGTGTCCCAGGATACCTTTGAATGTGGCCAACACATTTGTAGACCCCCACATCATGTCACAATGTCCAACGATTGGACACCTAATGTTGGATTGCCTAATGCTGGGGAATTTGCTAAGAAGAGCACCCTTGTTGTTTGTGAATGACTTTGGTGTGGCACTTCTAGGTGTGTCCAGGCTTTAGTCTCTGGACTGCATGCATTTGGCTCTACACAGTTACAAATGCAGCCCAACACCAAATTGTAAATTTACTTAAAATATGGTAAGGGCTCTGGAGTGCATGGCTTTTTGCTTTGTTGTTTGTTTTTGCTGATGTTTTTGTAACTTGATTGCATGGCTCTCGAGAACTTTTATTTATTTGTTTATTTTGAGATAGGGTTTCTCTGTGTAGCCTTGGCTGTCCTAGACTCAATTTGTAGACCAGGCTGGCCTCGAACTCACAGCGATCCACCAGCCTCTGCCTCCCAAGTGCTGGGATTAAAGGCGTGTACTACCATGCCCGGTGTGAACTTTATAGATAACAACGCTGTGTTACAATGTAAAAAGCCTGTGCATAGCTAAGAAGTGAGAGAATGAGGCTGTGCACCAGGAACCAGAGTGGAGTCAGCCCAACCTTCAGCGAGGGGAGGGGCTGGAGATGAGGTCATCCATATGCCAGCTGTTCAGCCTGTGGTGCCTACTTCATGAGACCCTAATAAAAACCCTGGAAAGGAAATGGGAGGAGCTCTTGGTAGAGACACAGAGGCACCTTGACCCTGCCTGAGATGGAGGGTACCGTGACACTGCTTGGGACTCATTCAATCTGTGTCTTTATTTGTCTCTTCATGATCTGAATCTTTTATGATAAATCATTTCCCTTGGTGGTGGCTATAGTGAGTTCATGAACCCAAGGGAGTCATGGGAGCCTCGACATTTGGTTTTTTGTTTCCTTGTTTTGGTTGTTTTGGTTTTCGAGACAGAGTTTCTCTATGTAGCCTTGGCTGCCCTAGCCTCTCTTTGTAGACCAGGCTGGCCTCGAACTCACAGCGATCCACCTACCTCTGCCTCCTTGAGTGCTGGCATAACAGGCGTGTGTCATCACACCGGGCAAGTCTCAACATTTACAGCTGAAAGTTATGAGTACCCTAGGAGGCCAGAGCCCTTAGCCTACAGGACCCAGCCTTACTCCAGTCAGTTCCAGGATCCATCTGCATTGCCCAGCGGGGTCAGAAGGAGAGTCTGAACCCTGGAAATGATTGCTGACCGCATGCGGATTTTCTTGGGAGAGTCTGTAGACATTCTCAGATTCTCTATGGAGTTGGTGACTCCCCAACTTATAGAAGGGGGAACGCAAAAGTTTGGAGTCGTGTAAGCTTGCGCCTAGCCCTGCATTTTCTATAATAGCTATATGACTAGGTAGATGGCTGAGCCCTCTGAGCCTTAGTTTACTCATCTGAAAAATAGCAAGGAATGACGATTTGGATGAGAATGTCCCCCATAGGCTCATATATTTGTATACTTGGTCCCCAGTTGGTAGAACTATTTGGAAAAGACTAGGAGGTGTGACCTTTTAATGGAGGAAGTGTGTCACTGGGGTGTGGGCTTTGAAGTTCCCGGGTTAGCTCTCTCTGTCTTATGGTTGTTTCTCAAGTAGTAAGTTCTCAGCTACTGCTCCAGAGTCTAGCTTGCCTGCCTGCTGCCACGCTCCCATCGTGACAGCCATGGACTCTGACTCTCTGAAGCCCCACATAAATGCTTTCTATTATAAGTTGATTTGGCCAGGGTGTTTGTTTTTTATCATAGCCATAGAAAAGGGAGTAAGGCATGTGGTAACATGAAGATCGTCGCAAGGTACGAAACAGAACATTCTGTGAAGCTCAGAGCCATCTCCCTGACAGGATGTCGCTAACCCCTTTCACTCTGTGAAGCGCAGAGCCACGTGCCTGACAGGATGCCACCAGCCCTTTCCAGTCTCTTCTCCTTCTACCACACCCTGGGTTCTCCTCAACCTGAACTCCCCTGTCTTCAGCACAGGCGTGCCCAGTGTGGTCAGTGACCTATGACCTCGTACCTTGACTAGAGCCAAGGGCACAAGAGGTTCTAGCCAGCAGGGTATGACAGCAGCACATGGACATGATGCCTAGTTAACCTCTCTGAGGAGAAGGTCCATCTTCAAGGTGCCTTGTCCCCAAGCCCTCGTGCTTCTGGTAGCTCTTTTCCTAAGGGGACAACATGGCCAGGGTGGCCACCTCCAGGTCAGGGACCAGGGCACCTCACCTCAAGCCTCTCACCTGAAGCCTGGGCCCTCAGGATGCTCAGGATGGCCCTCCGTGATGGATCCTTGGGTGGTACCTTCTGTAGCCAGGCTGGTAGGCACCTTAGGCGTCCCTGGCATTGGTCCTGGAGATGAAACTACAGATCACATCTAGTTAATCTCCTCAGATTCTGCCACTGGCCAGGGGCTTCCTGCCTGCCTGCTTGCCTGCATTCCTTCCTTCCTCTTTCCTTGCCTTCCTCCCTCCTTTCCTTCCTTCCTTTCTTTTTGAGACAGGATCTCAATACGGAGCTTATAACTTTGACTGTCGTGAACATGTGATCCTCCTGCCTCTGCCTCCTGATTCTAAGACCGCACCACCCTGACCAGCTGCCAATGGGCTGGTGTTTTGAGTTGAGTTCACACCAAACGAAGGATCTGGATGGGAGATCCTCCTAAACTAGCTGATCATTTGCGCATATGACACAGCTGCCACCCCCTATCCACCTGAGTCAAAACCACACACCAGGTGTTCTCTCATCCAGCCTCAGCCACATGCTGTCAGAGGCAGCTAACTGCAAAGCTGGCTTGTCACTAGTGAAAGCTCCCTCTGAACACAGCACTGTCTGTCCCTACTGACCCTCTGCTCAGCCCCCAACACACACCCACAAACTCTGGTTTTCATAGACCGCCCCACAGGATGCAGAGCTCTGTCCTGGCCACACCCTGCTCTCTCTGCCTCCTGTGCCCTGATGGACCAGCAAGATGCAGCTGCTCCAGGATGCCTCCCTGACTGTCACGCTGTCCCTGTCTGTCCCTCACTACACACAGTCACAATGTACTCACAGACTCTTAACTGATTCCTGCTTGGAAACTCCGGCCACTTGCAGCTGTCCTGGTCTAGAGTGTTCATTAGAGGGACTGACCTGGCAGCACAGACACCACAACTTTGAAGTAGTCATCGATCGGAAAGAGATCACTGATGGCAAACCGTATATCCACCGCACACAGGTAGGTGCCTGCATCCTCCAGGGTGAGGTTCTCCAAGGTCACTGTGAAGGTGAGGTTGTCTGGATGGTCCCTGATGGACACCCGGCCATTCCTAGCGTCTTTTGCGCTTCTGGTCGTGACAATCGGGCTACATAGTCCTAGCACTTGTGACTCTCTGCACCAGTATTTGCCATTTGTCTTGAGTTTCTCCTCATAATGACACTTCACACTCAGGGATTCCCCCACAGTGCCTGTCACGGTCCTCAGGCCACGCAGAGGGACACAGCCTAGAAAAAACATGAAACTCAATTCTGTGCCCTCACATCTGGATGGCGTGTAGGTCCTCCAAAAGTTCCTCCCTTCCTCCCTTCATCCCTTCATCCCATCAGCCAATCACCCTTCAGCACCCTTCCCTCCTGCCCTGCCCCTGCCCTCATCTGTACTCTTTCCAATCCCTCCCACCCACCAGGGCCTCAAGTTTTCAAAGAGGCCAGCTCTGGGCATCTCAGGACCTCAGAGAATAGCCGCACCCCCACGTGCACGTGTCACCACCACAGGAGTCTGAGCCAGAGCAGAAGAGGGTGGCCAGCTAGCTGTATGCTCAGCTCCCTCAATGCCCTCATGACCCTGTGACCAGGAAGGAGCTGAGGGACAGCCAGGGACGTGGGAGGGTTTGCTTTCTCAACCTAGGTTTAGCTCGCTGATTTTGCCGTCCCGTTTTTTAAAGGTTTATTTACTATATCTGTGGGTTTGTATATACCTGTGTGAGCTAATGTGCACCACACACACATGCATGCAGGATCCCATGGAGGCCAGAAGAGGGCGTGAGAAGCCTGAAACCTGAGTTATAGGTGGTTGTGATCCACTATGTGGCTTCTGGAAACCAAACCCAGGTCCTCTGAAAGAGCAGCAAGTGCCCTCGACACTGAGCCGTCCTCACGGAGTTTACCTTTATCTGTAATTGTGTGTGTGTGTGTGTGTGTGTGTGTGTGTGTGTGTGTGTGTGTGT
>OU015746.1:6585388-6621277 GCA_907169655.1 Acomys percivali
TGTGTGTGTGTGTGTGTGTGTGTGTGTGTGTGTGTGTGTGTGTGTGTAACTGTGTGCACAGGAGCACGGTGCCTGCAGGGGCTAGAAGGAGGCATCAAGTCCCCGCATGCCCAGCTCTGGGGTTACACATACACACCGAACCCAACGGTCACGTGGGTGCTGGGTTTCCAAACTGAGGTGCTCGCTTCCTCCGCTCAGCCTTCTCCTGAGTCCTGACTTAAGTGAACACCAGTTCCCAGCCCCCCAGTACCCTCCTGGCCTGTACGGATGCTTCCCTCTGCCCTTAGCATGGCATGTTCAAATCCCTTTAAATCCCAAAGGAAAATAAAGAAGAAAACCCAAACAGAGGAAAAGTAGCCAAGATAATCTTCAAACCCCTGTAAATAGGTGTATAAACCCAGATAAAGTCAGCGATGCTTTAAAAACAAAACAAAACAAAACAAAATGGCCAATGTAGACCAAGAACAGATTTTGTTTTGTTTTTCAAGACAGGGTTTCTCTATGTTATCTTGGCTGTCCTGGACTCACTTTGTAGAGTGATACTTACAGTAATCCACCTGCCTCTGCCTCCTGAGTGCTGGGATTAAAGGTGGGTGTACAAAATGTTTTTGAGACAGGTTTTTCTATGTAACCCCAGGCTGGCCTGAAACTGACTATGTAGACCAGGCTGGCTTTAAACTCACAGAGGTCTGCCTGCCTCTGCATCCAGAGTGCTGGGATTCGAGATTTTTTTTTTTCCTTTCAGGTTATAGCCATTGGTAGGTTACCTTTGCCCCGGGTGGATGATGTCACACCCATGTGCACAGAGGCAAGGCTAATGGATTCAATGGTTATTTTATTTATTTATTTATTTATTTATTTATTTATTTATTTATTTTATTTAGTTTTTCAAGAAAAGGTTTCTCTGTATAGCCTTGGCTGTCCTGGACTTGCTTTGTAGGCCAGGCTGGCCTTGAACTCACAGTGATCCACCTGCCTCTGCCTCCCAAGTGCTGGGATTAAAGGCATGTGCCACCACGCCCAGCTCAATGGTTATTTTAAAAATAAATAGTACACCAGGCATGGTGGTGTACTCAGGAGGCAGAGGCAGGCAGATCCCTGTGAGTTCAGGGCCAGCCTTTTCTACAAAGAGAGTTCTAGGACAGCCAGGGCTATTATACAGGGAAACCCTGCCAAAATAATTAAATAAATAAATAAAAATAGTACTAAGCTGGAGGGAGGGATGGGGATCAGATATGGTCAAACTTCATTGTTCGAATATATGAACATTTCAAAGAATAAAAAAATATAAAAAGCAGTTTGTGGGGTATGGTGGTACACACCTCTAATCCCAGCAATTTGGAAGCAGAGAAAGGCAGTCTGTGAGTTCATGGCCAGCCTAGTCCACATAAGTGAGGTCTAGGGCTACTCAGTGAGATCCTGCACAGCCCCCCAGATCTTTAAAGAAAAAAAAAAAAGATTAGCTGTTCAAGGTGGTCCACACCTTTAATCCTAACTTGGGAAGCAGAGGCAGGCAGATCTCTGAGCTTGAGGCCAACCTAGTCTACAGAGCAAGTTTTAGGACAGTCAGGGCTGCACATAAAGACCCTATCTTGAAAAACCAAAAAGAAGAGGCTGGAGAGATGGCTCAGAGGTTAAGAGCACTGACTGCTCCTTCAGGAGTCCTGAGTTCAATTCCCAGCAACTACCTGGTGGCTCATAACCATCTATACTGGGATCTCATGCCTTCTTCTGGCCTGCAGATGTACATGCAGACAGAGCATTGTATACATAATAATAAATACATAAATCTTTAAAAAAGAAAGAAAGAAAAAGAGAAACAAAAAAGAAAAGAAAAGGAGATAGACAGACAGACAGACTAAATCTCTTCTGGTCCCTCACCACCAACATATGCTTCTCAGGGTCGCAGTGCGTCCACTGTCCACTCACTGGTACCACCTGCGCTGCCCTCTTTTGTCCTATTCTGACCCACCCAAAATTCCTCTCGGCACCCCTTCCTGGACAGCCACCTGCCCTCACTGCGAGACTTGTCCCTTGTCCTGACAGCTGGATGAAGTGCCAGATCCCAGTCCATTTCCCCCGAGCAATGTGGACCCTCAGTCATCCATCTCACATGGCAGATGCAGCTGCCACACTCTGTGTGCACAGAGGAATCCCGGCCACAGCGCCTCACATGGTATCTCCTTGAGAGCTCCCGCCCTCCTGGCCAGACAGCCTCCTCACCTGGAAGACAGAAGAGCAGAACCAGCAATAGGGTGGGCAGCCACGCAGCCGAGGCCAGTTGGGTCATTTCTCCCACACATGGGTCACCCGCAGCCAGGCCACAGCTGGACCCTCCAGGGTTCAGCCTCTCACAGGGAACAATCCGTCTCTGAGGCGCCCACTTCTGCTTTTCTTAGTGTGTAACTGTTTTGTTTCCGACTTTTCTTAGTTCTGTTCTTGGAGGTACTGAGAAAGTGAAAGAATTTGAAGGAGCCAAGGGCAGCTGAGGAAGCCCGGGTGAGGCACAGATCTCATGACCGCCAGGGTGAGACCTATAGCTCTCAGGCCTGCTGGTCCTTGCTCGCTTTTGGCTCAGGGTGCAGGGCTAGGCTTCTGTCTGATTGGTGCCCAGGCACTCCTCGTTTCCTTGTGGGGAGGACAGCAGCCTTGTGAGGAGGAAGCTTTCAAGCCTGCTGCCCCTGCTGGGGTGGTGCCCACTGTGAGGCCTTCCATAGAGCTCTGCTCCCATGAACCCCAGCTCTAGACCCCGAAAAGTTGCTGAAGGTGCCTGGTTTTGGAAATGTGTCCTCCGTTTGACTAAGACTCTCCAGGCTGTGACCTTCTTTCTTGTGTAGCTCCCTTAAACAAGAACGGGGACCCAGACACCTGCAGGTGCCCTCCATCCCTTGTCCACTGTGACCCACACATGTACACACACATCTCCTGTGGGCCCTTCCAGTTCATAGGGAGTGGCAGGAAAGCCCAGGAAATTCAGACCTTAGGAGCCGGGCGTGATGGCACATGCCTTTAATCCCAGCACTTGGGAGGCAGAGGCTGGTGTATTGCTGTGAGTTGGAGGCCAGCCAAGGCTACACAGAGAAACTCAGCTGCCCCCCCCCAAAAAAAAAGGAAAGAAAGAAAGAAAGAAAGAAAGAAAGAAAGAAAGAAAGAAAAAAAAGAAATCTTGACCTTAGTATAAGACAGGCCACCTAATAGGTAAATTAACTAGCTAGTGTGTGTGTGTGTGTGTGTGTGTGTGTGTGTGTGGTTATTAAACCCACAGGCATCCCTGTGCCAATGATGAGGTCCCTAGAGTGCTCTCCTTCCAGATCCTTCTGAGTGTCTCATGCTTTCCTCCTTCCAGCCACAAATGCCCCCTCGAAGACACTTGCTAGTTACGCTGCTAGAAGAGTGAGAGACAAGCCTGGCAGCTCTTGAGGGAATTTCTCGGATGGCCAAGTACAGTGGCACACCACTCTTATCCAACTGCTCTGGAGGCTGAGACAGGAGTGTCGCTTTGGCCCAGATGTATGGAAAGACTCTATCTCAACAACAAAACACAACGCCCTATGACAACGCCAATGACATCATCGGTCAACTAAAGATCAACACCAAACTTTATGTTCTGGATCCCTGTCCTGGTTGGTGTTCTGTGGCTATGAAGAGACACCATGACTACAGCAAAGAAAAACATTTAATTGGGGCACTGTTTCTCTTGTGTTATCTGTGCTCTGGGTGGGACTCCTCAGTGGTGTAGTTGCCTCTAAGTCACTCAGAGGAACTTCTCCATGGCCTCACATCTTTCAGTTACACATAGTAGCCACAGTAAATTCACTGCTTCGCGATGCTAGATTTGACAGAACTCTTTTGGGGGGGAGGGGTCTGTTGGTGTTCTCTCCTTCTGCAATGGAGCGCTCGCTCTCCCGCCCACCTCTCTCTCTGGGTTAAACAAGCTTTTCTTTGCATATCTCCAAGGATTCAAGAGGTGGCTTTGAGCCTCTGAGTGTTCCAGCACAAGTCAGAGGCTGGGCCCCTGGGCGAGTCCTGGGAAACAGGAAGCAGGTCTGGTGGTTGTGATTCTCATGGTAGGAAGAAAAGCTCCGTGCCCAAGTGAGTATCTAAGAAAAGCAGAAGGAACAGACTTCCTTGTACAACCCCGATGCCCAAGTGCTTCTGCTGTGGCCTCAATGTAAACAGATCAGGAAACACAGAGAGAAAGATACAGGCTACACATGACAAGCTATAAAGAAGAGGCTCCATCAGGGACAACCTGAAGACCGAGAATTGTTTGGTTTCCAGCGGCCAAGGCCACTCCACAACCATGGAGCCTGGCTTGCCTCCTTTAGACCTCTGGGCCTTTCCTTGTCCCACTGTTCTCTGCACATCTCTGGGGAATTAATTTTGGCTGACAGATCCTTAAGGGGCCTAAGCAACTTGAACCCACATCTAGTGTGTCCAGAGACCTCCCAAGGCACAGTACACCAGCTGGTCATGATGGCCATAAAGTGTCCCTCCTAGCTCTGGGTATCTCGGTGACAGGGAATAAAAGGAAACTGTAGGCCGGCAGACGGGTAAGGCTGTATAACTGTATAACTGTATAACTACTTTTCTTTCCCTCTCTCTCTCTTTCTTTTTCTCTTTTTATGACAAAAACAACTTAGAGGAGGATTGGTTTGGCTCATAGTTTGAGGATGCAGGGCATCATTGCAAGAAGTCACCAGCTAGGCCAGGCGTGGTGGCGCACGCCTTCAATCCCAGCACTCGGGAGGCAGAGGCAGGCGGATCTCTGTGAGTTCGTGGCCAGCCTGGTCTACAAAGTGAGTCCAGGACAGCCAGGGCTACACAGAGAAACCCTGTCTCAAAAACAAACAAACAAAGTCACCAGCTAAGCCCCTGAGACAGGTCCACTTCACCTACATCACTTTGTTCCTCACAGGTTCAGACAGAGTTAGGTGGTCGGTGCACCTGGACGTAGGTGTGACGGAAGCACCTAGCCATGGATCATTCCTTTCCATGCACTCACACATGCTCCGAACCTAAGACACACAAAGATGGCAGTATCCGAGAGAATGGCCACTCCCAGCCATGTGAGCACTGACCTCACATCTCTTCTGAGTCACAGCGAGTTGTCAGGACTCCCTCCACAGAAAGAGTAGGAGGTATGAGGTAGGAGAGGGCCACGTGCCTCAGGGAGTTCCCTCAGCTGTGATAATTGGGCAACTCTGAAGGGAAGGGTAGGGCCAAGCTGGGAGCTGCAGCGGGTGGTGGTGGGGTCCTCACTCAGATTTCTCATATGCGAAAGAAAAGTTCTTCTCCTCACACTGCCTACTTCATGGGGCTTTGGGAAGAGGGGTGGACAGAGGAGTATTTTGGCACAAGCCTATGATCCTAGCACTCAGGAGGCTGAGGCAGGAGGATCACAGGTTTGAGGCCAGCTATGTGACAATGTTTATCTCTTCTCAAGTGCATGGGGACAGACGACTTACTAGCAAGATTCCACATCTGTCATTTTTAACCCAAATTCCCCAGCCGTGACTCCCAGGTAAATGGACCACACAGGACATAGGAGACTGGCTGGATGAAAGCAGCAGAGAGCACCTCAGCTGCTGTCTGAGGAGCAGAGTCGGGAGACAGTACTGGGTAGTTGAGGCCTGGGGAAAGAAAGAAGAAAACCTCAGAAGAAGTGACTGCCACATCCCAGGGCCTCAGTACCATGACAACCACTGCTAGTTCCTCCTTCTCACTCACATGAGGGAAGGCACCAGACAAATACAAACTCTAGGTCAGCTTTTGGCCCTGATCTGGTTGGAGACAAAAGGGTGGTTACAGAATGATCTCATCAGAATCAGTTCAGATCACTGAGCTAATATTTGGGCTTAGCAGGAGAATCTGACCTGATTGAATAGGCGAGATGTTGACAGACACTCTGGGAATGGCCTAACCACTAAGTTCTGAAGAAAACCAGTGGCTTTAAGTTATAGCTAACTTTGTTTGTGTGGTACTGAAGATGCGTGCTATAGAAGGATTCTACAGGCCCTTTGGCTTTACCTTTAAAAAAAAAAAAAAAGCCAGGCATGGTGGTGCACGCCTTTAATCCCAGGGCTGGTGAACTGCTGTGAGTTCCAGGCCAGCCTGGTCTACAAAATGAGTCCAGGACAGCCAAGGCTACACAGAGAAACCCTGTCTTGAAAAACCAAGAAGAAGAAGAAGAAGGAGGAGGAGGAAGAGGAAGAGGAGGCGGAGCACTAGAGAAGAGGTTAAGAGCACTGGCTGAGCTGGGCGTGGTGGCACACGCCTATAATCCCAGCACTTGGGAGGCAGAGGCAGGTGGATCTCTGTGAGTTCAAGGCCAGCCTGGTCTACAAAGCGAGTCCAGGACAGCCAAGGCTACACAGAGAAACCCTGTCTCGAAAAACCAAAAAAACCCCAAAAAACAAAAAAAACAAGAGCACTGGCTGTTCTTCCAAAGATTCCCAGCAACCACATGGTGGCTTGCCACCATCTATAATGAGATCTGGTGCCCTCTTCTGGCCTGCAGGCACACATGTAGGCAGAGCATTGTAAAATAAATAAAGAGACAGTGTCTTGCTGAACTGCCTAGACAGGCTGGAACTCCTCACTCCATCATCTGCCTCAGCTTCCTAAGGAGCAGGGATTATGGACCTGCATGCCCAGCCCACCTATAGCTAATTTAGTTTCTTTTATTAGCTAGAGACTTGGTCTTTCATTTCCCAAACCGGCCTTGAATTCAATTTGTCGCTGAGGATGGCCTTGAACTTCCGATCTTCCTGCCTCCACCCACTAAGTGCTGGGGTTCCAGGAATGTGCCATCATGCCATTTTATGAGGTGTTGGGGTTCCAACCTCGAGCTTTGTGCATGCTGGGGAATCACTCTACCCAACTCAGCCTCCGACCCTGTGGCTAAATGTTTAAAAAAAATAAAGCAGGTAAGAGATAGTCCCCAGCCCTCCCCAACCTGGCTGAGCCCTACTCTCCTCATTGTCCTCTGGAGATCTTCCCAGCCTGACCAAACACAGAAATGTGCTGTGTGTGTGTGTGTGTGTGTGTGTGTGTGTGTGTGTGTGTGTGACCACCACCACCATGGCCAGCAGAATAAGGATCCACAGGAAGCATGAAAGTAGTTAGGTGCAGTAGGACTCAGTAGCCAGAACTGGTTCAAACTTCAGAGGTCTGACCCCGAGTAGCTTATTTTAGGCATAGTACAATTTGGTGAAAATTAGCCCGATCCTGTATGTACAATAAAACTTATGATGTGACTACATTGAAACTCTCTGAAAAGAACATGTGACACGCACACGCACTTCTATGAGGAAACATCAGTAATTAATGGCTCAATTTTTAAAATTGTATTTTATTAATTTATTTTGTCTTTTTGTTTTGTTTTATCGAGGCAGGATTTCTCTGTCTAGCCTTGGCTGCCCTGGACTCATTTTGTACACCAGTCTAGCCTCAAACTCACAGGAGATCCGCCCGCTTCTGCCTCCCGAGTGCTGGGATTAAAGGCATTCTCCAGCACAGCTGACTAACAGCCTCCTCTTGAGAGTCGCTTACAAGTAGTCACAGCTGCTCTGAAGATGGCTGCTGTTAAAGGAGAGTGTGCGGCAACACCATCCCAGGGGAGGCCTCAGAAGGAGAGGAGGAGGAGAATGAACAGCAGTGGGCCTGACTGAAATGAATGGGGGGGATGGGGGCGGTGGGGTGGGGGTTGGGGGTGGGGAGGGCAGAGGGGAGACCAGGTGGCCAGACCTAGAAATGAACCCGCCAAGTGGCGGAGTGAGCACTACCTGGGGAGGCCTAGTTGTTCCCATGGGATTCCCAAGGGAACCAGGACCAGAGACTACAAATTTAGGCCACGGGCACCGGCTGTGGCGTCTGTATTGTCCGCGGCTCAACAACAACAAAAAAAAGAGACTTTTGGCAGGTGGTAGTGGTGCATGGATCTCCATGAGTTCGAAGCCAGCCTGATCTACAGAGTGAATTCCAGTGTAGCCAAACTACACAGAAGAAAACAAAAAAGAAAAAAAGAAAAAAAGGAAGGAAAAGAAAGAAAGAAAGAAAGAAAGAAAGAAAGAAAGAAAGAAAGAAAAAAAAAGAGGCTTCTGCCAGATGTGGTGGCACATGCCTTTAATCCCCATTCCTGGTGGAGACAGAGGCAGGTGAATGTCTGTGAGTTCGAGGACAGCCTGGTCTACATCTTGAGAGCTGCATAATGAGAACCTGTCTCAAAAAAAAAATAGAGAGGGAGGAGGAGGGAGGGAGGGGGACAGGAGGGAGAGGGAGGAGAGAGGAGGGCAAAGGCTTCTTTAGACCCTGGGTGAGATCCCAGAGAGCCAGACACAAGCATTCTTTGTTGCCACCTGCTGGTCGCCCCTGAGCAAGCAGAAACATCTGTATAGGAACTGCAGATGTAGCCATGGGCACAGCTATGATGTCCATAGCATCCTCCACCCCCACCTCCTGCCCGGCCCCACCTCAAACACTGGGAAGAGGACCTGAGGCCTCCTGACAGGGCATCTAAGGAAGGGGTGGTGGTGAGTGGAGCCCTATAGGTGAGCCAGGAGGGAGCTGGGACACCGAGGCCCTTGCCTAGCAACCAGTGAAATCAAGCCTACTCAGGACCCACCTGCTGCTGGCATCAGCCCTCTGGGTGAGCTGAGCACTGTATTTGCCTGCTTGACTGCTCCAGAAGACTGGAAGGGCTGGGCTGCAGGTGCAGATCAGAGAGAACACCTGCTCATCTGCCTGGGGGCCTTAGACAGCAAATGCCTTGCCTTCCACTCCTGGCAAGACTTGATTTAGTTCTGAGTCCAATGCTTTACACCTCAAGGCTCCCAGTTTACAAGAACACTCTTTAAGAATGTGTTTTGGGCCAGGCGTGGTGGCACACACCTTTAATCCCAGCACTCAGGAGGCAGAGGCAGGCGGATCACTGTGAGTTCGAGGCCAGCCTGGTCTACAAAGCGAGTGAGTCTAGGACAGCCAGGGCTACACAGAGAAACCCTATGTCCAAAAAAAAAAAAAAAAAAAAAAAAAAAGAATGTGTTTTGGAGACACTAGAGAGATAGCACTGGCTACTCTTCCAAAGGACCTGGGTTCAATTCCCAGTACCCACAGGGCAGCTCACAACTGTCTACAACTCAACATCTGGGGGACCTGACACCTTCACACAGACATTCATACAGGCAAAACAGCAATGTACACAAACTAGAAATAAACTTGAAAGGGGGCTGGAGAGATGGCTCAGAGGTGAAGAGCACTGCCTGCTCTTTCAAAGGTCCTGAGTTCAATTCCCAGCAACCATATGGTGGCTCACAACCATCTATAGTGAGATCTGGTGCCCTCTTCTGTCTGATGTTCTCTTCTGTCAGGCACACATACATGTAATAGAGTGCTCATATAAATAAACAGATAAGTCTTTTTAAAAATTAATTTATTCAGATTACAACTCAATTGTTCTCCCTTCACTCGTATCCTCCTGTCTCTCCTACTTCCCCACCTGATAAGTCTTAAAAAAAAAAAAAAAAAAAAAAAAAGAATTGTTTGGCTACAAGGTAAGGAGCTGAGGAGATGACTTTAAACGCTTCTAAGGTATCCCACTTTCAGAATGGAGAAGTGGCCTAGATGGGCAGGGCTCCGTGGGGTGAAGCAGAGCCCCACTTCCCAATCCAACTGACCACATTTGTTTACATTGGCGGAAACCCAATTCCAGATGCACTTTTGAATCCTTTGGGGAGGTTTTAAAAAACTGTGCCCGGGCTGGAGAGATGGCTCGGAGATTAAGAGCACTGACTGCTCATCCAAAGGTCCTGAGTTCAATTCCCAGAAACCACATGGTGGCTCACAACCATCTGTAATGTGATCTGGTGCCCTCTTCTGGCCTGCAGGTGTACATGTAGGCAGAGCACTCTATACATAATAATAAAAATAAATAAATTTTTTTTTTTTAAATCTGTGCCCAGATGAGCATGGTGGCACATGCCTTTAATCCTAGCACCCCAGAGGCAGAGGCAGGTGGATAGTTGTGAGTTCAAGGCCAGCCTGGTCTACAGAGTGAGTCCAGGACAGCCAGGGCTATACAGAGAAACCCTGTCTCGGGGAAAAAAAAAAAAAAAAAATCCTGTGCTCAACCAGGCTTGCTGGGACAGGACTGTCACTTCAGCAGCGGTCAGAGGGCTGAGTCAGGACAACCATGAGTCTAAGGCCAGCTGAGGCAACACGGGCTACAAAAGCAAACAACAAGACCAACAGTCTGAGGCTATCCTTTGCTACATAGCACGTTGGAAGCCAGCCTGGGCTACACGAGACACTACCTCAGAAACAACAGAAGGGCCTTCCTCCTTTGAATCCGTTCCCACTCTTGGAAGTTATGTCCTCCCTTTTTAGAACAAATGTTTGCTCTGCTACATAAGTAAACAAATAAACAAACAAATAAATAAAGGAAGAAAGCAAGCAGAAAACAAAACAGAAAACCCACCCATGCTTGAACCAGTTCCTGCTCAAATAAACTTACCAACTGCCCTGGGGATTCTGACCTAATGGCTGTACAGAGCCTGGTTGAAGGGTGGAGGGGGTGAGGGTGGGTGGGACAGTAAAAGGCTGTGGAAAGCAAGGGAGGTTTCAGGTGTGGACTCATGAAGTAGGATTCCCTGTCACTCTCACATCACTAAAACTCTCTCCAGAGGAGGCAGGGGTCCCACAGGGAGGGATTCACGTGACAGCAAGGGCTGAATTTGTGAGACTCCGTGTGCCAGCTGCACCTGGGAACCACTGACAGGGCCAAGGGGCTAGTTCTAGAAATGAATGAACCGAAGGATGCTTCAAGGGATGAAAGGCGAGAACAGAGTCTCACTATTGTATCTCTGCTAGCCTGGAACTCAACTGTAGACCAGGCTGGCCTCAAACTCACACAGACGCACCAGCCTCTGTCTCCTGAGTGCTGGGATTAAAGACGTGCACCACCACACACAACATACTTAGGGTTGGAAGCCCACCTATGTTTGGAGAAGCTGTGTGACCTTGGCTGACTCTCTAACCTCTCTGAGCCTCAGCTTTTCCTCCTACAAATTGGAATAATGATATTACCAATCTGTAGATAGTATCCATCATCCAGAAGGCCTCATGGCTGTTGCTATCTCCACTGCCTTTATTTATTTAACTTTATTTATTTTGTGTATGTGGTATGCGCAACGGTGTAGGTTCATATGTGTGGGAATGCATGTATATGTATGCAGGTGCATGAGCATATGTGTGTGCCTCCAGGTGGAGGTCAAAGGTCAAGCCTAGTTGCAGTTCTTCAGTGCTGTCCATCCACCTTTGGCTTTTTTTCTTATTGGGAGGGGGGTGGGGTCTTTCTCTGGAAACTGAGATTCACCCCTTGATTAGGGGGGCTTACCAGTGAGCCCCAGGAATCCTCTTGTCTCAGCACCCCAAAACTGGAATTACAGATACCCCATGCCCAGCTGGTTTGGGGGGTTTTAATTTGTTTTGTTTTGTGAGATAGGGTTTCTCTGTGTAGATCAGGTTGGTCTCAAACTCACAGAGATCCCCACCTCTCAAGTGCTGGGATTAAAGGCATTCGTCACTATGCCTAGCCGGTTTTTGAGGTTTTTATTTGTTTGTTTGAGACAGGGTTTCTCTGTGTAGCCCTGGCTGTCCTGGACTGGCTTTGTAGACCAGACTGGCCTCCAATGCACAGAGATCCCCCTGCCTCTGCCCCACCCCCGCCCCCGAGTGCTGGGATTAAAGGCGGTGATGCACGCCAGCTTTTTATGTAGGTTCTGGGGGAAAAGCCTGGGCTCTCACACCTGCTTGGTGAGCACTTTACCAACTGAGCCTTCTCCCTAACTCCCTCCATGGCCTTTGGTACATAACTCCCGCCCCCCCATGTTTACAGAGGTATGTGCAGTGAATCACAGTGGATGCCTCGTCTTACATGTGCCAAGTGGGCAGAGCATTCTCCTTACCCTCACTCTGCCGCCCATCCGACCCCACACGTGGACACTGAGTCAACCAGCAGCGCCAGAACACAACCCTGCGCGTCCACTGGTCTAGCCTGAATCTCAGCTGCCACCAAACTTGCTGCCTCCACCAGGTGGCACTTGACACCCAGGCCTTGTTTATTTGTTTAACAAATATGTCACGGCTGCCCCTGTTATGCCAGGCTCTGGGCCCAAAGATAGGATCATAGAGATAAAAATACAACAGCTTCTCCTTTCCGGAAGTCCATAGTTTAGTAAGAAACATGTAAACAAAGACAGGATGGAAAAAGGGCTTCCTTAAAAGGTGAAAATTGCTGCTAAAATCAGAGCCCAGATCTCAAGGATGTGGTGAGACACTGGCTATGGCTTTCTGTGTATCAGACGAAGAAGAGAGGCAGACAAGTGACCCAGAAGAACAAGACCCCAGCCCTGTGCCTTGGCCTTACTTGATCCCTGTCCCCTTGTAGAAATCTAGAGGCCAGTGAACAGAGAGCTCTTGAAAATTCCAGAGGTGGAGCCGGGTGATGGTGGCGCACGCCTTTAATCCCAGCACTCGGGAGGCAGAGGCAGGCGGATCGCTGCGAGTTCGAGGCCAGCCTGGTCTACAGAGTTAGTCCAGGACAGCCAAGGCTACACAGAGAGACCTTGTCTCCAAAAACAAAAAAAAAAAAAAAAAGAAAATTCCAGAGGTGGGATCGGGGAATGTAGCTTAGCTGTAGAATGCTTGCCTAACAAGCACAATGCCCTGGGTTCCATCCCAGGCACTTCATACACCAGGAATGGTGGTACACACTCCTTTTTTTGTTGTTGTTGTTTTTGTTTTGTTTTGTTTTTTGTTTTTCGAGACAGGGCTTCTCTGTATAACAGCTCTGGTTGTCCTGTAACTTGTTCTGTAGTCCAGGAGGCTGGCCTTGAACTCACGGAGCTCCACCTGCCTCTGCCTCCCAAGTGCTGAGATTAAAGTGCACCACCTGGCACGTGGTGCACATTTCTAATCGTAGCACTCAGGAGGTGGAAGGAGAAAGGTCAGAAGTTCAAGGTCATCCTTGCATCCTTATTTACTTAGTAAGTTCCAGGCCAGTCTGTGATGCATGAGACTGTCTCAAAGTGATGATGATGATGATGACGACGACGACGATGACAATGATATAACCAAATAATAATAATAATAATAAAATTCCAGAATGTCCCTACATATGTCTAGAGTGGGCAGGGTACAGCCTTAGGTTGTCTGGCCCTTTTATACCCCACAACTGAATCCCTCCCACCCCTACTCCCAAAGTTAAGCCTTTGTGAAGGCTTCCTGCCACTCAGCTGTTGGGTTTTTGTTGTTTTGTGGTGTGTGTGTGTGTGTGAGTGTTGTGAATATACAAGTATCTGCAGAGGCCAGAAGAGCGAGCGCACCAGATCACTTGGAGCTGGAGTTACAGATGTTTAGGAATGACCTGATGTGGGTGCTGAGAAACAACTCCTCTGAAAGCAGTCTTAACTGGTAAGCCATCTCTTCAGCCAGACTCTCTCTCTCTCTCTCTCTCTCTCTCTCTCTCTCTCTCTCTCTCTCTCTCTCGTCTTGGAGACAGTCTCATCCCCATCTTGTCCCCTGCAAGAGCAGCAAGCGCTTTTAACCACTGAGCCATTCATTTCCCCAGCCTCAAGCATCCACGCTGCCCTCCCATTTGATCTGAGTTCGGTTCCCAACACCTACAATGCATGGTTTACAAGTACCTGTAACTACAGTTCCAGGGAATCCAAAGCCTCTGGCCTCCAAGGGCACCACATGCACATACTCATATACAAACACATAGAGGCATACATAATTAAAAAGTCAGTTTGCTTTTTTGTCTTTGTTTTTTGAGACAGAGTTTCTCTGTAGCCTTGGCTGCCCTAGACTCACTTTGTAGACCAGGCTGGCCTCAAACTCACAGCAATCCACCTGCCTCTGCCTCCTAGAATGCTGGGATTACAGGCATGCGCCGCCAAATCCACTCAGCTAAAAAAAAAAAAAAGTTGATTTAAAAATAGCAACAGAGCTGAGGGTAGGGTGGAGTTTGCTACCTTGCTTCCCACACACAAGGCCTTGCATTCTCCCCTAGCACTGCAGTGAATTAGGCATTTATACTCATGGTTTATCTTCCCAGCCAATGGGGTGGAAGGGGGGGGGGAGAGGAAGAGCAAGGCAGTCAAAGTCTCTCCCACCATCCTCTGCTCGGCATCCCCACTCCCACACATGTGAGCTCAATCTCATTTTTCTAACTTTCCTTTCCAAAGCCCTTTCATGCAAATAAGGCTATCTGAATATAGGGGTGTTGGTATAAGCGGGCTTCCAAAACCATCTGCTTTGAGTCTGGAATTGGTTTCTCCTAAAAAGTTCTTTGCATGTCGGGTAGAGCCCTGTACCAATAGTTTCCTGTCCCTAACCCTGTTCTGCTAGCCTCCCCCATAGGGATATGGTGCAGAGGAGCCTGGGAGGGAATCTGCCCCCTGTGCCCCCCCCCCCCCGTGGGGGTTTTTATGGTGGAATTCCATTTATCCCTCTGAGGGTCACAAGACAGAGGCTGTACTCAGCCAAGCATGGCCTGTCCCCTTGCTTGTGTCCTGTAGCTGGATACCTGCTGCCTAGACTCTACCTGACCTTGGGCCCTGACTGTGGGTCTTTCTGGTGGCCCAGATACCCCAATCTGGTGTACAGCAAACAGACCTGTGTGGCTGGCGCTTCTGTCCCAAGACAACTCGGCTCAAAAGGCAGGAAGGAGGTAGCTGGCAGTCACTTGTTGCCTTTGTTGTAGGTAAAGGTCAGAGTTCCCAGGCTGCCCATCAGCAAAGAAGAACCCCAGAAAGAAAGCAGAATCTGGGCCTATATGGACTCGCGGGGTCCCTGTGTGGCTGGCTCAGAAGCGCCCTAGGAGCCCAGATCTCAGGCCAGGGGTTGGACAATCCTAACTAACATTTGCCATATCTTTAAGCATTTTTTGGTCGTCACCACCTGGGATTTGGTGACAATCCTGTCATCTCAGTATCCTACTACACACAGTTCCCAACAAAAGAATAGTCTTTCTTGCCAAATGTCAGTAGTACCAGGCTGAGGAGACTGTCCCCTGAAGCCCAGCCAAGAGAGTGGAGAGGCTCCCTCCCCAGGCTGGCTGGTCCAGGGCTGGTGGAGTGAGTGGAACAGAGACTTTCCGAACAATCTCAATCCCAGGTTCTAAGGACAGAAAAGGTTGGGGCACCATGGGCTACCCCCAACAGCCCCCCTGCCGCACTCCTCACCCTACCCCCATCCTCACCCAGGGATAGGTAGGCACATGGACAGCTGGCACAGCCTGGTGCTAAGGGGATTCAGCTGCAGGGGGTGGGGCTTAGGTGAGAGTGGGAGGCAACCTTGTTTCGCTGGGGACTGGAGAGGTGGGCCCTACAAGAAGAGTGACAGTAGGGCTCTAGATGTGCAGGCCCACTCCCCCCATCACACACCTAGGAACTTAGGAAGAGAGTGGGGGTGTTTGTCGTGGGAGAGGGAGGCAGAAGATCTTCTGAGCTCAGAACCCTAGGGATCAGGGAGGGTCCTGGCTGAACCTCCCGATTAGGACTCGATATGAGGCCCTCCTTGGTCCCTACCCCTTGCACTCGCAAGTGCTCTGGGAGAGATTCAAACTCCTGCCTCTTTATGGACACACCAGGGAACTCTTCCTTGCCCTGGCTTGGTTAGCCTGCAGACAGACAGCTGGCTAGGATGAGCCTCCTATGGACCTCAGCTCTTCTCTGTAAGGCACAGCCCTGCAGTGAGTGGCCTTTTATATGGCTTAGTTCTACTGCAGACCTTGGGCAGAGGCTGCTGTGTCTTCCCAACTCCAAGACAGACAGCGTGGGACAGAGAGTCAGGCCACACCATGCAGACAGCCTGCAGCCCTCAGAGTTACCACCACTCTAGAAAGGCCAGATGAAGCCTCCACAGCTTCTTCAGGGCTCCGGTCTCTCCTGGTAAAGGAGAGGGGTCAAAGTTGCTCCTCTTGACTCCCCTATAGTTATTTGGTGGGGGACAGATAATCTGGTCCCAGCCCTCCAGCCTGGCTACTTGGAATTTCCTGTGCAAGTAGGCTACCCAGCAAGGCCTTTTCCATTACACATCTGGGAACTGCCAAGACATACCAACCTATATTCCCAACCCCCAAACCAACTTTTGCACCCATCCTGGGGACCCAGTGCCTGGGGCAAGCAGAGATATGATATGTCCAAGGACAGCAAATGATCCAGTCGAGAAGCATGCTAGTCTGGGGAAGACACACTGAGTGCTTGCTTGACTGTAATTTTCATGAGAGCTCTTTTGTGTATCCAAAGGTTGTCACTCCTATTTTAAAGATGAGAGGCAATTGGAGGAAGGTGAACTGATCTGTGCAAGGCCAGTTAGTAAGCGCCCTTTGGTTTCTATATATGGTATAGAAACCTCCACTCCACAGTCACTTCCTACAAGAGTAATTGAGTCTCGGGTCCCACCTCCTTGAGACTGACCGGACCCACCCCCTCAATTACTGACACCCCAAGGGGACCCACCACCTCCACTTCTGCCCATTAACAGATACCTTTCCTCCATGAGGATGAGGTCAGAGCCACACAGGAGGATGAGGTCAGAGCACTCTGGCTGGTGCAGATCCTAAATAATTCATGCTGCCGGGCTGCAGCTTCCTGGAGGACCCAGTACTGAGACAGCAGACGACAGGAAGTCTGCTTAACAGCCCCCTAAGCACAACCTTGGCTTGCCCTCTGCGGAGCCAGAGAAAGTGCAGGTCTTGCTAAGACTGCTGGTTGGTGTTGGTGTGGGGACAGCCAGGCAGGCCTACCTAACTCTTGTGTTTCTTGCTCTCTTCAGTGACTGAGCTGACACACAAGTACAATGGGCCACAAGAGCAAGCTGGGTGTGGCCATGACAGGGCCCCTTGGCCTAGGGCAGCTGTGATCATCCCTGGCCCAACCTGCCTTTCTGTGAACAAAGCATTTTATGGAGATGAAATGGACTGTGACCCTGCGTCCCCAACCATGCAGGGCACAGCTGGATTGTTATCTGAGGTGGTCCCTTTCCCACCCCATCCCTCCTACATCTTGTGTGGGAACCGTTTGTCTCTGTGTTTGGCTGGTTAAGAATTCAAAGTTTGGGGCTGGAGAGATGGCTCAGAGGTTAAGAGCACTGACTGCTCTTCCAAAGGTCCTGAGTTCAATTCCCAGCAATCACATATTGGCTCACAACCATATATAATGAGATCTGTACACATAATAAATAAATAAATCTTTAAAAAAAAAAAAAAAAGAATTCAAAGTTTGTTTGTTCTTCTCCTCCTCACTGTGTGTAGCCCTGGCTGGCTTGGAACTCACAAAGATCTGCCTGCCTCTGTCCCCAAAGAATTTGTAACATCACACCCAGCTGAGAATTCAATGTCTTTTGGAGGCCTGGTTTTCTCCAAGTCTCTAACCAAAGTGAAATTGGTTGGAATCAACTGTTGCTGGGGTAGCAACAGATTGGGGATGAGGAGTGGAAAGGCAGGCAGGCAAGCAGGCAGGCTAGCTAACAGACAACCCACAGTCCCTTAGAAACACACAGGAACACAGAGGCGGTAACGCCTGACAAAGAATGGGCAGTCCTTTTATTCTGAATAGTTACAGAGTTGAACCTCCCTTTACATCCACTACAGGATTTAAGCATTTGGTGTGACAGCTACCAAGGGATTGGCCGGTGAATGATGAACTTGAGCCAGGCTTAGGCTTGCATGTGACACAGAGCTGTTAACTAACTAGGAAGGCCCCAATTCTCCTTTAAAAAAAAAAAAAAAAAAAAAAAAAAAAAGTGTGCTTCTCCACTGGAACCAGAACTGGAAGATGCAGGGTAACGTGGGCACTTCTGTATCCAGGCAGGCTGGCATCTTCCAGGAGCCCATAAATCCCCAGCCTCAGCTGCAGGCAGAACCTGGGTTGTAAATACAGCCACATCCACCATAGGCTGCACACCGAGGCATCTGGTGCTTTCGGAGCCCTGAACTCACGTAAGACAGCAAACTAGTCCCTCGCTAACTGTGACAGATCTTGGGGGCTCTAGACCAAGAATAGTGAGTGTGAGGTGCATGGAGAGCCTCTTCCCTCGTTGGGGGGGGAATATTACATTACTCTTGTATTTAGCATCCTCATTCGACAGAGAGGTTAAGGCAAGAGGAGTCACATTTGGAGGTATAGTCCAGCTCCAGTGATAAAAGGCACAGGCTGCTGGGGACGGCATGAGAGCTATGTACTAAGCACAGGTCGCCTTCCTGGGAAGCCACTCATCCTTTTCATTTTGGGGTTTTTTCGAGACAGGGTCTCTCTGTGTAGCCTTGCCTGACCTGGACTGGCTTTGTAGACCAGGCTGGCCTCGAACTCACAGAGATGCACTTGCCTCTCTGCCTCTGTTTTTTTTTTTTTTTTTAAGATTTATTTATTTATTATGTATACAGCATCCTGCTTGTGGGCCTGCCCGCCAGAAGAGAGCACCAGATCTCAGTATAGATGGTTGTGAGCCACCATGTGGTTGCTGGGAATTGAACTCAGGACCTTCAGAAGAACAGGCAGTGTTCTTAACCTCTGAGCCATCTCTCCAGCCCCAGCCTCTCTGCCTCTCGAGTGCTGGGATTAAAGTTGTGCGCCACCACTGTCCAGCCGTCACTCATCTTTACCTCTGTCTTGGCACACTTAGAAGTGCTGGGCTAACAGCCAGGCTCCAGACACACTTCGGGGAGCCCTGGGGGAGGCTCTGTCTAGTACCCTAGGGTAGAACAAAGGATAATGCTGTGGAGATCCCAGTTCCGGGGTCTGGACTAGGGTCATCTCAGTTATTGGTGTCAGCATCTTGCAGACCTGGAAATGGCCCTCTGTGACCTGGGTGGACATCAGGCCCCTCAGGTGCATGTCCTAAGGCCAAGGACACTAGAAGCTCCTCTAGTAATGAAAGCAGCAGGCATATCCAGGTGTCCTAAGTCCATCTGCTGCCCACGCTGAGGTAGAAACTTAGACATCAGTCTCATATAACAATCTGCAGTTCTAGACACCCCCCACCCCACATCCCACCAGTCAGACAAGGGAAGGTTCAACTCACCCTGAGAACACAGCCCTGATTCCCACCCGGTGTCTCCTAAGGGTGTTGCTCCCAGACCCCAACCACACATGTCCATCCAAGGAGCCCCCCAGCAGGTAGGTACCTCCAGAACCTGTGTGATCCAGATCATTCAGGGACAGCCACCTCTGCACCTTTCCCCGGAGCTATCTGGGGAGCTGGCACCGAAGCCAAAAGTGGACCGGGAAGATGCGGCCTGGGGTTAAGTGAGGTACATAAACCGTGCAAAGCGTGAAGCACCACAGTGGCTCACTTCAACTCTTCCGTGGGGTTCTCTGTGCAGCAGTGCTGGGCAGTGAAAGCTTCCCAGTCAGGACAAGTGTTGTAATGCTCATGCCCAAGGGTGATGAGCAGCAGGGAGGACAGAACAGGTAGAGTGGTCCTGCTCTGGCAACGGGACACAACCCACTGAAGTAGACTCAACCCAGGTGCAAAGGTGCTGGGACCTAGGACCCTTGGGTCATGAGAAACAGCCTTCCCAGCCTGGGCTCTGCCCTTAGCTGGTGACCTTCCACAGTACAGAAGGTGGCAGAAGGCCCTAAGTAGGGTGAGGGATACCTTGTGTGTAGCTTGTCTCCAGAGACTCACAAAGACTTATCTGTCGTGCACTGTGTGGCACACTGATGGGTTAGCAACATGGCCAAGAAGGGTCCCAGTGTTGAGGCAGGAGCGTCACACACCTGAGGCTCATAGCGGGGCAATAACCACCTGGAGAACACGGGGACACAGATTCTGTGACTTGGGAGATGTGTTAAGGCAGGAGATGGGAGTCAACAGTTAGCTCCCTGTTGCTGCAGTCACTTGGGTACCAGGAGGCTGGAATGGGCAAGGGGACAGGTGGCCCTATGAGCACCAGTCACATGCTTCAGGCCTATCCCAATGTCTCCACTCAGTCCACTGCTTCAGATTGGTGGCCTCTGGTCCCTCCTAGCTCCGAGGACAAAGGTGGGAAAGCTGCTGGGCCCTGCTCAGCTGGGTATCCGGATGAGGTGTGGTCCAGGGAAGAGGGCATCTACCATCTTGTTTTATTTTTCGGGGACTGATCCTAAAGTAACCAAAAAGGACAAGAGTCAAAAGGGAGGGACTCTACTGGTCACATGGCTCACAGCCTACACACTGGATTGCACTGAAAAAAAAAAAAAAAAAAAAAAAAAAAAAAAGCCTAAGTCCTCAGGGAGCGATGCAATCTAAACATAGAAGTTTGGGAGAAGTCTGGAGTTCTTTTCCAATGAACTTTTTCTCCCTTTAAACATCAAGGAAAAGAAAACCCTATTTTTCTCCCCCTTACAACCGGCGTCAGAAAATAGCTTCTGGCTAGTTGGGGACAAACATTTCCAAGCCCGGGATGGGCAGGTTCTTAAGTTCCCTTGAAGAACCCAGACTGGCATCCAAGGGTCAAAACACTGTCCTATCCATAAGGAACAGAGGCAGCTCAGAGGCCAGGCCACTGGTCTCGCTCATCCCAGGAAGGGCCAAGGACAAAAGCCGGGGATAACAGTCTGGCCAATCTTGGTCCAGCCACTTACGGGCTCTGTGGCCAAACTGGGTCACTTTGTTCACTATAAAAACGGTTGGGGCAACTACCCTTAAGGTCCCATATAACCCTGAAGTGACAGAATTCTGAGATTTTGGCTCTGCAAATGGAGGGAAAGACTGGCCTGGCCTGGCCTGGCCTGTGGTAATCCTCTCTCACTCCCCGACACGTCCCATCAACCATGGAGATAAGCCTGAGCTGTTGGAGAAAACTTTCACTGACCCCCAAATTCTAAGCACATGACCCCTGAACCAACCGGGACCTGGCCTGACTGACTGCCAGCCCCTTAACCACGGGAGACCCTAGAAGTACCAGCCCCAAGAGCCGGATGTGAGGAGGAAAGAGAGGTTCACTGACCGCCCCCCCGTAGAGAAATGAAGGAGTCACAGAAGGTTGAGAACCCGGTCAGAAACCACAAGCCCAGAGCAAGAGTTAACAAAGCAGAAATATTTATTAGGTACCCTCGCCCCCCACAGAGGAGCAGGATTCCAGCCCAAGGCATTCTCTTTGAGCTCCCTGGAGGCTGCAGGCATCACCGTAGTGTAGGCACAGGAACAGCCATCACCCCAAAAATAACACTATTTGGATGCAGTATATCCACCAGAGGTGGCCCTGGCACGAAACAGGGAAGGCATCTGGACTCCACAAATACTGAATGGGAGGGGCCCCTAGGACACCCACCCAGACATTGGCAGATCAAGGGATCTGACCCTGAGGCAGACACTACCTGAGCCAGTGAGGTGGGGAAGGGAGTCACAGAGCATGGGGTCCCTAGTGGTCCCTCACCCAAGCCAGGTCCTTGAGGGCCCTCTCTAAATCCGCCCGCTTCCTCCTGGCCGTGGCCACTGCCTCAGTCCCACACATAGGGGTTTCTAAAGACCTGAGAGATCTTGTCGTCTTTCGGTGGTGTAGCCACCTGGTGGCTCTGGACCATGTACATGTCTTCAGCTCGCAATGTTGAGTTGGCACTGCCCATCACCTGGCTGTTGGCGGTGGCCCGTGGGAGGATGACGTCATAAGCGCCTTCGGACTGGAAGGAAGAACAGGCGGTCTCACAGTCGGGGGCGGGAATCAGCAGCCAGGTTCCGGCAGGGCAAATGCACAAATACCCAGCTTCCTGCAGGACTGTGCCTGCCAGTTCCTACTTCTTGGCCCTTCCCACCTCTGTTCTGCAAAAGCGCTGCTGGCAGGATGGGACACATGACCCTACCTACTTCTGGAAAGAGGACTGGCCTTTTGAGCATGGAAGCAGGTCCCTGGCCACCTCGGGACTTGCATGGAGACCCTGTCTCTGAATTCCTGCTCCTAGGTCCTTGGGGAAACCTCTGGTCTAATGAAAGTCTGCTGCTACTAAGCTGCTACTGCCTGACTGTTATCATTCGCAAGCTCCCTTCCTCCAAATGTCTTACCTGAGTCCCTCAAAATGTCACCATAATACCCTGTACCCTTCTAGTAGGTCCTGGTTCATGTAACTCTGGCCTGGGTATCTGGAGCCAAATAGTCTACCCGGAAGGAACAGAAACCCCTGGGATGGGCCACTTGTTCTGGACTCGCTTTGTAGACCAGCCTGTCCTCGAACTCACAGCAATCCAATGGCCTCTGCCTCCCGAGCGCTGGGATTAAAGGCGTGCGCCACTATGCCCGGCTTGGCCTCACCTGTCTTATCACGATGTAAGACAGATGTTACCACCAAAGCTTCGAGGCTTCCAGGACCCCAAGCCAGCATGTGTCTTTTTACATCTGGGTGGCCTTCCCACCTGTATGTGTGTGTGTGCGGGGGGGCGGTTGTCTCCCACTTTCTGGAACATCCAACCACTCTCTGCTGTCTAGGACACCCCCTTATGTGGGGACTGGATGCTTCAACACGGGATTCAACACGGGGGAACGCACTAAAATGAACAAGACTGCTTGTCAAGCCCCACCCCCAGATGAGCTCCACCTCCTAGCTGGGCCCTGACATAGGTTTGCAAATGTTTAACTAACTACTGGGATGGAAAGCCCTGAAGTTCCCAGTAGATCTGCCTTGGGGAGTTACTTCCTCTAGAAGGAACCCAAGCTAACAAGGTGACCCTAATGCATTCCCCACCCCTCCACCCACCACCGCAGAAGTCACAATACCCTGTCCCACCTCAGCAAGTTCTCAGTTGCTGCTCACTTTGGCGGTGGTCCATGGACTACTGGTGTGAGAACTAAGCTGAAACAGCAGCCCAGCTCAGCTCACCCTCCAAACAGAGAGAGCAGCTGGGACGGGATGGCTGGCTCAGAGGCTGGGGAGAGGAGAAGCAGCTTCTGCTCCGCTGTGAATGGAAACTGCCCAGCTCTGCTCCGGGATACTGGCTTCCCACTTAGAAAAGAGCTGGGGTTGGGGACGTCTCAGACACACCAGCCATCCTCTTGCTCCCAGCCTGGGAGGTGGGGGAGGGAACAAGAACAGCCCCCTGCTGACCTCCTGGCTTCCTGTTCCCAGAATCCTGCCAAGGCAGGTCGATGACCTCTCTGGCAACCGCTGCCAGCAGGGAGGAGGTACATATAAGGAACGGGAATCTAGTCCACCTCCTTCCTGTTCCCACCGCACATCTCCCCCCCACCCCACCCGCCCCCGCTAGCAGAGTACTGGCTCCCAGAGCCCAGGGGAGGTATAAGGTCAAGACTTGCTAGCCGGGCACGCAAACAGGGTCTCATATAGCCCAGGCTGGTGGTGCAGGCTGTAGCTGTAGCTAAAGACTGCCCTTGAACCCCTCAGCCTCCTGCTTCCGTCCCCCAAGTGCTAGAATTACAGGTATATGTCACCAAGCCCGGGCCTCCGGCAGCGGGCGATGCCAGTGATGCACGGCAGGTCCCATTGCACTGTGCTAGAGCCCTGGGTTGGCAGGGTTGATGGCCCCAGAGGCCTATCATACTCTAACGCTTCACTCCAGCCATGCACTCACTGCCGCCTGCACAGCCTCTTCTCTCTCTACCAGCAAATGAGGCTGGGCTCTGCGGCTATTAGCCAGGTCACAGGAACCTGAGGAAACCACTCACCGGGCCTTTGTGCATCAGAGCCATCTCGGTGGGCTGGTACACGCTGGTCAGCAGCTGTCCATTGTAGCCACTGTAAGGTGACACCGGTCTCTTTGCTGTAGGGAAGAGAACAAAGCTCAAATCTGAAGATCTCTGGACTCGTCATCGTCTCCTGCTTCATCTCCCCCACAGCCCAAGTAAGTAACTCTCCTGAGCATGGGGAAGCGGAGCCTTGGATTCCCAGTGTAACACGCGACCCTGGAACAGTGACCTGTGAGGCTGTGGACCTACTGCCTCTTCCACACCTGGTGCTCTTTTGTTTAGGGATACAGAAGACTACTGCTTGGCTCCCTGCATAGTGGGACACCCTCCCACCCACCCGGCCATGCACCCACACCAGTCCCCTTCCCCCCAACTCACACAGCTTAGAAAAGGCCACTGTCAGCAACCTTCACAGCCCTATCTACCCTGAGGGCCTAGGGCCTTGGGCTGCCTTCCAAGATGGCCAGCCTCCAGCTCCTGCCTCTACCACTGTGGACCCACTGCCAGGCACAAGGAGAAGTGCAGCTGAGACCCCACATTTTTGTTTTGTTTTGTTTTTTTTAATGTGTTCATGTCCTCACAGGGCATGGGCGGCTGCTGGTGCCACTTCACAGCCACAAAGAGCCCAGCCAGGGAGATTTGAAGCTCCGCCCATCCTGGGCCCCCTGGCAAGTCCCCAGAAAGATTTGTAACTCTCTGCACTCTCTAGTGTGGGTGTCCCATCTGATCCACCCTGCTGGGCACTGCTGGGGCATCTGAGGAGAGCTGCTAACCAGCCCTGGGGCCCAAGAACAGGCCTTCCTGAGGGGGCCAGATATACAGAATTCTGCTGTCTCTTGCAGAGCTGAGGGACCATAGCCTATGCAGGCCTCCTAAGTACTAGGTTCATGCCATTGATTTTTCCATTTTGGGGAAAAAAAATGAAATAAGTAAAAACTTACAGCCTAGAAGTATCTCCATGAGAAGAAAAAGACTAAGGACTCTCTGGCTTTGGTATGGAGCTATGAGTGGGAGTTGGGGGTGGGGGATGGGAGTTGGGGGTGGGGGATGGGAGTTGGGGGTGGGGGGTAGGGTTGGAGCAGGGTTTGTGGCCCTCCCAGTGGCCATCAGGTCCTCTTGTCTTTCTGGCTTCCTTAATAACCTTAGTGGCCCTATGTGGCAGAAGCCACGCCACAGTGAGGAAAGCAGTCATCTCCACGGAGTGAGATTTCACGTCTAAACCCCCCCCCCACATCTTTTTTTTTTTTCCTCCAGACAGTGTTTCTCTGTGTAGCCTTGGCTGTCCTAGACTCGCTTTTGTAGACCAGGTTGTCCTTGAACTCACAGAGATCCGCCTGCCTCTGCCTCCCAAGTGCTGGGATTAAAGGCATGTGCCACCATGCCCGGCTTGCTCCCCACCCCACATCTTAATCACCATAGCAGTTGGGGGCCTGCAGAGCGCTGGTCATACCTGACAGGGGTGGGGGGGGGTTGGGGGACTGCAGCCTGGGAGCCACAAGACCCTGTGTCTTAGTGTAGAGTCCAGCTCACAGCAGGTTTCTGATAAACGCTACATTCCTTACAGTTTAACGTGCTGTTGGGCTGGGCTCGGTGGCACATGCCTTTGATTCCAGCACTCGGGGAGGCAGAGGCAGGTGGATCTCTGTGGGTTTGGGGCTAGCCTGGTCTACAGAGCGAGTCCAGGACAGCCAAAGCAGAAATCTATTTCAAAAACCAACCTCCCCACCACCACCACCAAAAAACCCCCCCAAGAGCTAAAAGTGGTGACACACGCCTATAATTCCAGCAACCGGGAGAAGGAAGGATTGGTTGATCAGTCCAAGAGCCTCAGCTACACGGTGAGGTGGAGATCAGCCTAGGCCACATCAGACGCTGTCTAGTCTCACACACCAGACACACCCAGATACACACATACACACCCCACAAAGATATATATATGAAGTCCTTGGAGTACCTGAGGCTGGCTCATCCATAGAAAATGCCTTGTTCTCCACAAACATGCTTTGGCCCGTCTGCTCTTTCAGGATGGTCTCATAGCCCACACCTCGGGTAGGGTACATGTCCCCCTGGTAGCTCTGTTCTGGGCTGGGTTTGGTCACCTGGGAGACCTCAGGGATGACATAGAAGAGGACAAAAGTCCAAGCATTGGCAGCGAGGGCAATGGCCAGCGTGGGGTCATCCCAGGTGGGGCTGTGGTGCTGCTTGTTGCCGTAAGTGTACATGACAATCCATACCACCCAGATGGCAATGGAGACGGCTGTGGTGAGCAGCACAAAGACCCCGTGCTTCCGCCAGCGCTTAAAGCGGCCACACAAGGTGGGCCAGGCTCCCAGGAAGGCTCCCAGCAGTAGCAGCATTACATAGATAAGGGCCATGACAAAGTCCATGTTGGCGATGGCACAGGGCGAGGTTACGGTCCAGTCGGTACTGCCGTTGCCCAGAGGGCCAACCTGGCCACCTCCCCGGACCAGGGTGATGATCAGCCACTCGGTGTTGATGATGACCTCCACGAGGGTGAGTAGGAGGGCCACGGTGAAGATCACCCAGCCTCGGGGCCCGTGGTTCTTTCGGGCCAGGAAGTTGAGGGCAAAGACATGAGCTACCAGGCAGGAAAAGCAGATGGCAAACAGGACCCCAAAGAGGAAGCGCCGGGAGGCACAGGTGGAGAAGTCAGGCCTCACCACGCAGGCGAACACCAGGCAGAAGAGGCCCAGGGCGCCCAGCAGGAAGAACACCTGGGTCCCCAGGAGGCTTCGCTTCTTAGTGTCCTGCACAAATGGGAGGCTGGCCACAAGGATGATGGTGAGCACAAATGTGGTGATGACGCCCGCCCCTGCCACTGCCTCCAAGACGATGCCCCACGCCCCAGAGCGGTCACAAAGGTTGTAGTAGAGAGGATCCAGGTCTGGGCTGCAACCAGGCGGGGCATGGTTCTGGGCCAAGGCCCCTGGGAAGAGGAGAGGCAGTCCTAGGCACATCAACAAGGTTTTGTGGGTGGCCATCCTGGCTCCCAGGCCAGGCTCCAGCTGGGTCCCTAGAGACAGGACAAGAGTAAACAATATCAGTCCTGCAAGGTCAGCGATCAGTGGGCATGGTGTTGCTTCTCCCGAGGACCCCCACCCCCCACCTCTGCCGTCCCAAAGAAGAATCGATCAGGAGACATGGTCTGCTAAGGTTCAGAATCCTTATTTTATGTATTTGTAATTTTTAAAAAAAGTTTTTCGAGATAGGGTTTCTCTGTGTAGCCTTGGTTGTCCTGGACTCACTTTGTAGACCAGACTGGCCTCAAACTCACAGCGATCCGCCTGCCTCTGCCTCCCAAGTGCTGGGATTAAAGGCGTGCACCACAATACTCAGCTGTCATCCCTATTCTTTTTTTTGTTTTGTTTTTTGTTTTTTGTTTTTTGAGACAAGGTCTCTCTGTGTTAGCCTTGGCTGTCCTGGAGTCACTTTGTAGACCAGGCTGGCCTCGAACTCACAGCGATCCACCTGCCTCTGCCTCCCGAGTGCTGGGATTACTTAATCATGGAAAAGAAGAAACATCTTAACTGCTGGCTCAGTGGCTAAGAATGCTGGCTGCTCTTCCAGAGGACCCAGGTTCAATTCCTAGCGCCCATATGATGGCTCACAGCAATCTGTAGGGGCGTGACTTTGGTCTCCGCAAGCACTGCACACACCTGGCACACACATGCACGCAAAACATTCATACACATACAATAAAAATAAGGCTTGAAATCCACCAATGAACTTCCAGCTCCCTCTTTAACCCTTCAAAACTCAGGTTTAAATAATCTCTGAACTCTCATAGCTAGAAGCCAAGCACAGCGGCACTCAACACCGTCTTTTCTAGCTAGGGGCTTCCAGGGCTCAGGTCAGATACGATGCCCCTCCACTAAGTCCTGAAATGCCGACGTCCACAGTGATGGTTACTCTTGGTTGTTAACCTGACTACATCTGGAATGAACTAAAACCCAAATGGTGCGACATGCCTGTGAGGGATCTTTTTTTACTACATCGTCTGAAGTAGGCAGACCCACCTTTAATCTGGGCCATACTTTCTACTGGCAGCCTATCTAAAGGGCACGGAGGAAGAAGAAAGCTCCTCCTCTGTGTCTGCTCACCCTCACTCTCGCTGGCAAGCCCTTTCCTTCGCTGGCATTGGAGCCTACTTCTTCGGGATTCTGGCATCTACTGAAGCCCAGCTGAGACATCCAGCCTCAAGGACTGAACCTTCTGCTGGTAGATGGCTAGACCGCCAACGTAAGCCATCATTACATGAACACATACATATGTTTAGTCTATAAACTATGTTCTCTAGAGAATCCTGACTAACACAGCCACTTCTCCATGCACTCCTCCGTCCAATCATGGTATATAACAAGCACCTATAGCAGAAATAACCTACATCTAGGAGGAAAAAAATAGTTGAAAACTTAGTTTCTCAACTGTTCTAGTTTGCTCTCTGTTGCTTCGATAAACATAATGACTAACAGCGACTTAAGGAGAAAGGGTTTACTTGACTTCCAGGCTACAGTGCATAATGAAGGGAAGCCAGGGCACGGACCTGGAGACAGGAACTGACGTCTGCTGGCAGTCTCTGGACTATGAAGGAATGCCGCTTACTGGCTTGCTTTCCTTGGTTTGTTTACACACCCTTGTCTTACTTATGTATCTGTTTATTTGTGAGATAAGGTCTTGGTATGTAGCCCAGGCTGGCCAGAACTCCCTACATAGCCCAGGCTGACTCTGACTCAGACTCCAATAAACAGATTTAGCCTGTAGAGATGGCTCAGAGGCTAACAGCACTGGCTGTTCTAGAGGACCCAGATTGGATTCTCAGCACCTACATGGTGGCTCACACCCATCTGTAGCCCCAGTTCCAGGGAATTTGCTGTCTTCTTCTGGCCTCTGCCAGATGGTGCAGGCAAAACACTCACACACAAAATAAAAATACATCGCTAAAAAAAGAAAGGAAGGAAGAGCCAGGTATGGTGGTATACACCTTGAAATCCCAGACGGAGAGGCAGGTGAATCTCTGTGAGTTCCAGGCCAGTCTACACAGTGAGCTCCAAGCCAGCACTACATAGAGAAAAATCCTGTCTTCAAAAGCCAAGCCAAACAAACTAACTGACTGACAAAAACAACAAAAAGGGCTGGAGAGATGGCTCAGAGGTTAAGAGCATTGACTGTTCTTCCAGAGGTCCTGAGTTCAATTCCCAGCAACCACAGGGTAGTGGCTCAGAACCTGTGGCCTGGTTGAAGGAGGCGTGTCACTGAGGGTGGGACTAAAGTTTTCTTTCTCTCTGCGGCCCCCACCCCACCCAGGGGTGTCCTTGGCTGTCCTGAACTCACTTTGTACACCAGACTGGCCTCGAACTCACAGATATCCACCTGCCTTTGCCTCCCAAGTGCTGGGATTAAAGGCGTGCGCCACCACCGCCTGGCAGGACTGAAGTTTTCAAGGGCCTGGGCCATCCCAGTCAGCTCTCTGTGCCTCCTACTTGAAGATAAGGTTGTGAGCTCTCAGCTACTGCTCCAGCACCACTCCAGCCTGCCTGTTGCCAAGCTCCCCAATACAATCATGGACCTCAGTTCTCTGAAATTGTAAGCAAGGCCCCCCCTTCCCAAAATCTTTGCTTTGGGTTGTACATGGTGGCACACACCTTTAGTCACACCGGAGGCAGAAGCAGGCGATCTCTGAGTTTGAGGCCAGCCTGCTCTACAAAGTCCAGGATAGCCAAGGCCACACAGAGAAACCCTGTCTCGAAAAGCCAAACAAAACCAAACAAAATTTTTCCTTTGGTCATAGAAAAGACAGAGATCTACAGTAGGATGTTTAAAGGCTCTAAAAGAAGCTATTATGAAGCCCCAAACTCCCTGAGATGTTAGATCTTCTGTGTTTATGTCATCTTACATGTTCAAGAAACCAGTTGTAGCTGGGCAGGCACAGTGGCTCACACCTTTAGTACCAGCACTTGAAAAGAGGTAAGTGGGTCTCTATGAGTTCACCCTCTCTGTTTGTACCAGACCAGCAACTGATACATGAAAAGAAAGAGTGAAAAATAAATAAATAAATAAATAAATAAAAGGAGTATTTCTCCTGCATAACCAGGAGGAAGGGCCCTGAATTCAGCAACCAAGCTATCCTTGGATGACAGCGGCTACTAGTGGTCGGCAAAGGCATGGCACTATCTATGTTACAGAATGCTTTCTCCACCAACACCCAACTATTTATTATTAAAATCGAGGCAGGACCTTGCTACTTACCCCTAGCTGGCCTCAAAGTTGTGGCAATCCTCCTGCCTCAAAGCAGAAGAGTGCCTTCTAAGTACTCGATCCACCACTCTTCGCTAATGTCTAATATGTACCCAAAATGTCAAGTCTCATTTGATGGAAAATTTCCAACCATAAATGAAGTCATTAAATCAGAGGAAATGACACAAGTTGTGATGGTTAATACTGACAGCTGACTTGGCAAGATCTAGAATAATAACCTGGAAGGCAGCCTGGGCACTGATATGAGAGATTAGGTTCACTGAAGTGAAAAGACTCACCTAAAATGTAGGCAGCACCATTTCCTCGGCTGGTGTTGCCGAGTAGGAAGAGAGTGAGCCAGGTAGGTACCTGCATACATTGCTCTCTTCCTCCTGACTACAGATACAATGTGACCAACCGCACCAAGCTCCTTAAGTGAGCTTCTTGTCAGTTATTTTGTCACAAGAACGGGAAAAGTAGCTAACACACAAATTTAAATGAAATTGACATAGTAAAGATGAACAAGTTTCACATTTTCTTTCCCTATCCTGTCCCCTTTGTCTAAAAAAAAAAAAAAAAAAAAGAGAGTGTATGGGTATTTTGCCTGTAAATATGTCCGTGCAGTGCCATAGAGGCGAGAAGAAGAAGAAGAAGAAGGAATGAAAAAGAAGCTATCTGAGCCTCTGAAGCAGCCATTGTTGGTACTGGGAATTAAATGGGTCCTCTAGAAAAGTAATCAATGCTCTTAATGACTGAGCCATCAAAGTAACCCCTTCTCCATTTATTTATTTATCTATTTACTTATTTATTTTAGAGTCTCAACTGATAGCCCAGAACAGTCTCAAATATGCAGCCATCCCCCTGCCTCAACCGCCAGCGTTCTGGGACTACTGTACTTTAAGCCATCCCAGTTTTTGCCCCTTGAAACATTTCAGTCCCAGCACTTGAGAGGCAGAGGCAGTCAGATCTCTGAGCTCAAGGCCAGGCTGATCTACAGAGCAGGTTCCAGAACAGCCAAGGCTACACAGAGAAACCCCTGTCTCAAGAAGCAAATAAAATCTCATATGGCGTAAGCCATCTCATTTATTTCCTAGCTTTTCCTCAGCTGCCACCTACCTTTAACTCCTAAAATTAGTATGCATGCTTTTTTGTTTTTTCTTCCCTGAGACAGGGTTTCTCTGTGTAGCCTTGGCTGTCCTGGACTCGCTTTGTAGACCAGGCTGGCTTCGAACTCACAGCGATCCGCCTGCCTCTGCCTGCTGAGTGTTGGGATTACAAGCAGGTGTATGTCACCACACCCGGCTTAGCATTGATGCTTAAATAAGTTTATAGATGCTTTCCTAAATAAGCATCATTGTAAAAGCCAGTGGCTTTCCATTTCTAATGCAAAAGATTACTTCTGCTCCGAGACTCTGTATCCTGGTAAATCAATAAAGTGTCACTGGTCTTTCTAAATACTAGGAAGAGAATGGCCATGAGAGTTAACAGGTAAGGAGTTGTACCCAGCCATCCGAGAGATGATGCACCGGTAATGATATCACGGCATCCTAAATGCCCAATGTTTCAGCAAACAAACAGTAGCTAGAATTTGGGGTGCAACTGAAATGCTAGAATGGAACGCTGAGAACAACCGGGAGGCACACTGGCTCTTTGAAGAGTTTCTCATGCCACCTCTCTGGGCCAGGTCCTAGCAATCAGGACCAGGGATATAGTTGGCAGTACAGTGTTCGCCTAGCCTATGTGAGGGCCCAGGTTCAATCCCCATGACCGGGAGGGAGGAAGGGTTACAGAATAGGTAATTATACTGTATTGCCAGTATTTACTATAGATCTAGGGAGACAAGGCTCAGGTGCTTTTAGAGTTCTGAAAAACACAAAGATGGTCCAATACAGTTGGTGGCCTGAGATAGGAAGGTATGCAAAACATGACACAGATCAATACGCTATACAATATGGGACAGAGTGTAGAGCCGTGCCCCAGGAAGACAGAGAGTAAGGGAGCAGGAAGAGAGGGGACAAGGGGAGAAGACCTAGTCTAAAGCATTTTATTGGGAATTAGGGATGCGACTCATTGGTAGAGTACTTAACTAGTGTGCATGAGGCCTTCAGTGTGATTCCCCCAGCACCTCAAGAAAAGGAGGAAGGTAGGTCGGTCAGTAAGCGTTTGCTGTGAAAGTGTGAGGACCCCTCCCATGTACAGAGTATGGCATAAAGGCATGTACCCATAATCCAAGCTCTGGGGGGGGGGGTTTGGCAGGAGGATACTGGGGTTTGCTGGCCAGCCAGTCTAGCTGAATTGGTAAGTTCCAGGTTCAGTGAAAGATCCTGCCTCAAAAAAGAAGACAGAATGTTCCCCCACTCAGGGAACATGATGGGCCAGGTGCACGCCTTTAGCCTTTTAGCCCCAGCATTCAGGAGACAGAGGCAGGCGGATCTCTGTGAGTTCGAGGCCAGCCAGGTCTACAAAGCAAGTCCAGGACAGCCAGGGCTGTTACACAGAGAAACCCTGTCTTGAAAAAAACAAAAAAACAAAAAAGAAAAGCATGATGGGGGGGCTGGAGAGATGGCTCAGAGGTTAAGAGCACTGTCTGCCCTTCCAGAGACCTGAGTTCAAGTCCCAGCAACCACATGGTGGCTCACAACCATCCAGAATGAGATCTGGTGCTCCCTTATGGCCTGCAGGTGTACACTATATGCATAATAAATAAATACATCTTTAAAAAAAAGAATTTATTAAAAAAAAAAGAAAAGAAAAGCATGATGGGAAAAAGGTTAAGAGTCAGAGGATGGGAGGAGTGCTGCGAAATGCTGGGCATGAGACGGCCACAGCACCCATGAACTCCCTGCAGCCATTATTACCTGCACAAGATCAAGCCATCTACTTCAGTCAATACCCCAACAAGCTTAGTAGATTATTAACAAAAAAAGAAAGAAAGAACACAAAGTGGGGAGAGGAATGTGTTAGAGGTGCCTGGAAGGGCTGGGAGTTCTTAGGGGAAAAGAGAGTCCGTATGATCAAAATGTACTGTTTACATACATGAAATTGTCAAAGAATTATATAAATATGTGTGTGTGTGTGTGTGTGTGCGCGCACGCATATGTATGTATTTTCAAGACATGATCTCATTATATAGCTATGGCTGCCCTGAAACTCACTATAGAGACCAGAATAGCCTCTAACTCACATAGATCAGCCTTCTTCTGACTCTCAAATGCTGGGATTAAAGGTGTGCACAACTATTATGCGTGGTTAAAGATAGTCAATTAAAAATTAAAATAATGGGCTGGGCACGGTGGCGGTGGTGCAGGGTAGTAAGTTCGAGGCCACCCTGGTCTACAAAGTCCAGGACAGCCAAGGCTACACAGGGAAACCATGTCTGGGGGAGGGCGAAAGGAAAATAATGTATAGGCAGAATGGCTCAGTGGTAAAGGTGCTTGAGGCCTAGCCTGGAACTGATTCTTAAAAGTTGTCTTCTGGCCTCCATGTCTGCTTGAACACACATAAAGAAAGACTCGGATGTCAACTCTGACATCCACATGCATTCACACACACACACACACACACACACACACACACACACACACACACGTACAATCTGAAGCCATAGCATACAAGCACTTTACTCAGTATTTGGCCAAAAGGCACAGAGAATGTTAATAATGAAGGTGTGGAGAGATGGCTCAGTGGTTAAGAACACTGGCTGCTCTTCCAGAGGATACAATTTTGACTCCCAGAACCCACACGGTGGCTCACAACGGTCTATAACTCCAGTTCCCAAGGACATGACACACTTTTCTGGTCTCTCTGGGTAACAGGCACACACATGGTGCACAGATATACATGCGTGTAAAGCATCCATCCACATAAAGCTAATATATTTTCTTAAGATGCTAATAGTGGTAATAAATTCAGAGCAAGAGAAAGAAAACAAAGTCCAAGTGAGCGGTGCACATGTACAGGAGTCTGGGACTTGTTACAACCATGGGAGACGTTCAGGGATTTGTTCAAGGGAACGAGGAGCTGCCGCAAGCTCCACTGAACACGGCGGCGGCGGCGGCGGCGGCGGTGGTATCGACAGGGCCGTGCTTTCAGAGATGTGCCAGGCACAAAAGCACAAAGTAATCTATTTATTGAAGTCAATGTTCATCCAGGAAGTACCATAATGGCCAGATCTGAGAGATTCTTGCTAGCCTCCCCCCACCCACAAACACAAATCTGGGGACTAGAGAAACACAGGAGCAAAGAATGCCACAGGCCACACTACAGGTTTACATCTGATGACACCCAGGTCATCCCAAGGCTGGTCATGTAGGTCTGTGTGGGCATGTCCAAGTGCAAGGTCCTGGCTTCCTTCCCCAGGGAACAAGAGGTAGAAGACACAGAAGAAACAAGTGCCTGCTCAGCAAGTCCACAGACACTGGGGCCAGGCTAGGGAAGGGTTACACATCTGTCCTAGTTCCTCTCGCCTTTGCTACAGGGCAACCAGCTTCCGCCTTGACCTCATCCTTCAAATCTCACCTCTGTCACTAAAACCCCAGTGTGGAAAACAGGGATTCCCTGAAATGTACCATTCCAACCCAAAGATGCCTCTCTCTCTTTTTTAAAACTTCAACAGAAAACAGAAAGAAAAGCAGGTGGGGGAGACAGAAACAGTCAAGGGGGGAAATTGGGACCGCTGGGCTGAACTCTCTCCCCTGTATAGGACAAAGGCTACTGGGGTGAACAAGACAGTGGAAGAGAACCAGTCGTTGAAGAGAATCAGGCATTTCTCTTCGAGACATGGTGCACGGTCTTTAATCCCAGCAGCAGGGAGGCAGAGGCAGGTAGATCTCTGAGTTTGAGGCCAGCCTGGTCTACATATGTGTTCCAGGATCATCAGAGCTACCTTGTGAGACCCTGTCTCCAAAAACAAAACAAAACAAAACCAATCAAACAACAACAACAAGAAAAACCCAACAACAAAATACCAAAACAAAAACCAAAAAGACAGTTAAAGAGAAGAAAGCACAGAAGAGCTCGAACCAATTCTTCAGTCCGGGAGTACATATTCAGGCCAGATCTATTTGATTTTTTACATGTATGAATGTTTTGCCTGTATATCTGTATGTGTACCCGTGTGTGTACGTGTGTGTGTGTGTGTGTGTGTGTGTGTGTGTGCGCCTGGTGCTCACAGAGGTCAGAAAAAGGGCTGGAACTGGAGTTATAAACGAACACCAGCCACCACGTGAGTGCTATGAACTAATGCCAGGCCCTCTGCAAGAGCAGCCAACCCTCCTATCTATTGAGTAGTTTTCTCCAGCCATCTACTGCCTTGTAAGATGGTGGCTAAAAGGCAGACAGGAAGACCAGCTCTGCCCAGAGGCTCTTTAGCTCTATGTGTACCACCTGCTGTGGGACGTGGGTCATCCTCCCTCCAACCCCTAACCTTCCCAACCCCCCCCCCCACAAATATACACCTGCATGTAGACTGAACCTCTTAAGGCCTGAACTTCTTTCTTTTTCTTTTTGTTTTTGTTTTTGGTTTTTTGGTTTTTTTTGTTTTTTTGAGTCAGGGTTTCTCTGTGTAGCCTTTCTGTCCTGGACTCACTTTGTAGACCAGGCTGGCCTGGAACTCACAAAGATCTGCCTGCCTCCGCCTCCCTGAGTGCTGGGATTACAGATGTGTGCCATCACAACCAGCTGAGTCCTGGACTTTTGAATCATGTGACACCCACTCCCCCACCAGGTTCTAAGTCTTCAGGGGTTGAGGAGAAACTTGGTATCCTCTCTACTCCTCCACTGAAGGACATGGTGGCCATCTCTGCTAGGAGTGGGACAGGGAGGACCTCCTGCCCTAGAAACCTTCAGATTATTTTCTGAACAAAAAAGCTTTTAACTTCACCTCCCTGAAATCAGTCATACAAGTATTTTTAATCACCTCAGAAATCAGCCTTTCCTCAGGATCAGCT
>OU015746.1:6621287-6632673 GCA_907169655.1 Acomys percivali
CACACACACACACACACACACACACACACACACACACACACACACACCACGGTGGGAAAGAGGGCTGCCTGGTAGGATCAAGGCTATAGAGGATGATACAAGCTAAAGGCCATGGCCACCTAGAGCCCCATTCGATGCAGGAACACCACGGACACCACAGAGCATCCTTCTTCCTCCCTGACTGCGTCCCCTCAGCCGCTGACCTGGGAAGACTTAGCCAGCCTTCCTCTATCCTCTCATCCACCACTTCCATTTCTCAGTCCCAGGACACATCGGTCCTATTGTCTCAAGCCTCTAACCAGTGGGCTAGTTAGCAAATCCGGTAAGAACGGGCCCAGGGAGATGCTAATGTATGCTAGGACTCACAGCCCGTTTACTGACAGGGGCCCCGTCTCCCTTCCATAACCGAGAGTGGGTAACTGAACCAAAATAAAATACTCAAGCATGCTGAGTCTTAGATCTAGCAATCCAGGGTCTGCTCTCCGCTTTGGAATGTGCCCCACCCCCACCAGCACTCCCTCCCAGCCACATAACAGACACTGTTGGGGGTTGGGGGGGCGTTCTCCTGGAGTACAAAGCCACGCTTCTATATAACTCTCGTGTCTGTACTTCAGGATTAAGATCGTGAGGTCTTAAGTGACTTAGAACTTAAGACACGTGTAAAAGTGTGGGCTTGAGGTGGAAACGGAAAGCGCTCTGGAAAAACCAGGGGCGAGTAAAGGGACGGGATCCAGAACCTAGGCCTCCACAAGGAGAGGCGCGGTAGGCCTCTGAAATTCCAAAGTTCCCGCGGAGAGATCCGGAGCCATCGTCTCCCCATTCCAACTGGACTGCTAGGTCTACGCCCGCGCGCTCGAAGTCTGAACCGAAACAGCAAAGAGCCAAGCTCCGTTCCTAATCCCTCTCGTCACAGAAACCTGCCCACCCCACGCGCCGTATCGAAATAATGAAAGGACGCCAATCTACAGTCACAGTCGACCATGGCCTCCCACGGCGCGAGTGGGTAGAGGAACACCCCCTCGGACACTCAGATCCTGGAGTCCTTCCTTTGCCGTCCGCCTCCGGCCGCAGAACTCGGCTTCCCGGACCCATTAAGTGCCCAGTTGGCTTGGGTTTGGAAACTTTCTGCGAACTTGCAGAGTGGGTGCATCCTCGCCCACTCCTTGGGTTCCCCACCCCGGGCCTCGGCCCTAACCCTCTCCTAGCCAGCTGGACCCAGCTCTTCCGGCCAGCCGAGGGCGAGGGCGGAGCGCCGAAGCAGCAGCCCTTACCTGGGACAAGCAGCTAGCCGGCTCCCGCGATGCGCTGAGAACCAACTTCGGCCCCAGGCAGAGCGCCGGCAGGCGTGGGAGGGACTCAAAGGTGGGCACCGGGCCAGAGCCCGTTCCTGAGGGGGTAACCAGGCCTAAGCAGAGGTGCAGGCCTGCCTCCCCGGGACCCCAGACTAAACTGGGCGCGCTCAGTGGATCACTCTCCCGCCCGCCTCCCCAGGCGCAGCGCTCTCCTCTTTCGGACTGGGTGGGCCGGGCTGCATCACCGTGACATCACCTCCATTCCAGGCGCTCCTCCGGGACCAGCGTTGCTCCAGGTACAAGCAATCCGCTTCCCCGGTAACAAAGCGCGCCAGGCCCTGCCCCCTCCGACTCACCTCCTGGCTCGGCCGCCTCGCACTTTGGGGTTAGGAAGGGAGATTCGAATTTCTAGCCAAGCTGCCGTGTGGGTTGTTGCTGTTTACTGCCACGCCCCCGCACGCGGGCGCGCGCGCACTCGCGCGTACTCACTTTCTGGACTCGCCTTTCTCTCCCGAAAGCGGTTCAGGGTGCAGCCCAGCACACCCCTTAGCTGCATCTCCCAGCGATCGCAGGCACCCACAGACGCACGGTGGCCACCTAGGCGCGTCTCCCGGTGACAGACACCCAGCCTTTGTCACTTTCGTCCTGGCTTTCCCATGAGACACAGGCCTGGCACAGTTCGCTTCTCCCGGCTGGAGCCAGGCGCACACTAAGACACAAAGTCCGTCTTTGTCACGCCTTCCGCGCCCCCTCCCCTCGCGAGCTTGCACACGTGGACACACACATTGAGCGTGCGCCTCTTTCGTGCGTGATCCTTCCCGGAGAGCACGGTCTCCAAGATCACGAGGGACTGCCACGGCGCACGCCCCTAACTCTGTGGACTGAGTCCAGAACCCCCTCAAACTGTTGGCCAGCGTCTTTGTCGTCCCGACTACCCCAGCCCGAGTTTCTTACGTCGCGGGCTCCCCTCCCCGCGTCCCGGTTCCCTGTGGTGACCTGTCCTAATTAGCCTTCTCAGTTTTGTTCCCCGAGGTACAGTGTTTAACGCGTTCTCTGTGGTCTCTGCGCTCCTGGCCACGTTGTTTCTGACTCGAGTCCAGCTTCTCTCGCAGTCGGGGGACCTTTCCACGAACTCGGATTCCCCTGAACCACACCCCTACTCCCTGTCCGGGTGGATCCACCGGTTACCACCCTTTCCCCCTCCAGCCCCAGGAATCTGCTGAAAAGAAACCGCAGAAATAGGGAAGCGAATCCCAGCTGAGGCCTCTCTGGCCCAGTAAACAAGAGATTTTTTTTTTTTCCGGCCACTTTCCCCAGGGACCTAGGATCCCACGGGAGTGGGCTGCGCTGTCCTTGGAGCACTGAGTGGGGTCTGGTTGGATTGCGCTGAATCCCCGGAGGTGACAAATCGCCAAAGCAAGGGAGAGGTTGTTGGGCCTGACAGGGGCCCTGGGGACTCGGGGAGAGGGCTGGGCGACGAGTCTCAGGGTGCGTGTTCTCGTGACGCCGAGTTGCCTGGGGGATCGCCAGGAGCGCGGTTGGAGCCAGCCGGTGGCAGGGCGTGTTTGCTCAACCCTGAGTGCCCGCGAGGGGGAGGGGACGCAGCTGGTCACAGGCGAGGGATAGCCAGGTGGAGGAGGGCAAGGAGCTGGTGACCCGTAAGCTGTGTGTTTGCGTGCCTCCATCTATGACAACCTGGAGTCTAAACTCAATGAATCACCCAGAATTGCCGGAGCGATAAACCTCAGGCCCGTTCCTCCCCTAGCACACCGCTCTGCTCTTTTCTGGCTCTAAGCGAAATGTTTACTTAGGGGTGGGGCTTGCGGGGCCCAGGCTTTCTAGAACCCCAGTCCTTTCCTGTGTCTTGCCGTTTCCGTGCAGTCTGGGGAATGTGGCAAAGCCCGAACTATTTCAGTGGGTGGCTGCTGCCCAGGTCCACCTCCCAAGCCAGGGTTAGGGATCCGGTCTCAGGTGTCAAGGCTTGAATGCTGCAGGCAGTTGGTGCCCACACTAGCTAGAAAGGCAAACAGACTGGTCAGACCTAAGTGAGCGGAGTAAGTCGCCCCGGCCTCCGCCTGCTTTTCATTAACTAGGTGACTGATGCCTAACTCTGCTGAGGTGGCTCATTAGCATATGTGAAAAGCCAGCTGGGGTTGGGGGCGGGGGACTGGGTCGGCAGGTGGGGTCAGGGAGCCACGGAGAGGAAATAGTCTTAAGACTGGTGGCAGGACCCTGCAAACCATCTCGCCTTTCTCTCTTCTACGGTTTCCCAAACCGGCACTGTTTTTGCCCTGGTTGGTGGCTCACTCCTGTATCCAGGAGGATCAGGAACTGAAAGTCATCCTAAGACCACCCTAGACTACACAAGATTCTCAAAACCAAAACCACTTTCAGCCCCTGCTTCCCACCAGGCAGGGTTATCTGGTACTTGGTCACCCCACTGGGAGTCATTTAGAAAACGACTGGGCCACAGGGGCTGAGCCCTGCCCTCAGCCAGCCTTGTGAAGCAGATGGCAGTAGAAATGAGGCCCTTGTCTCAGAACACTTGGCTCTTCCCTGTACGTCCAGGCCCTCTTCGGGAACAAAATCTACCTTCAAAGGACAAGGCAAGTCCCTCTGGGCAGATGGCTCCCTCTGGTTCTCTGAGATCCCAATCACACCCTGCTTAGGTCTTGGGAGAGAAAAAGTTGGGGACTGCCAGTGAGTCAGCCCTTTGCCGTGAGCTGTGCTGCTTATGATTTGCTGTGCTTGAAAGTTCTGTGGGTCCTCAGCTACAGGACCCTCTGTTCCGCAATTCCTCTCACCTTGATTTAACCCAATATCTATCTAGTCTATGTCCACACACACAAAATATAATAGCCATCAGAAATGGCCCATTGCAGGAACTGCCCATCAGTCCTTAAAGGTACTCCTGGAGTTGCAGGATTGGCGGGGAGCACAGCACTGTCCCCACCCCACCCCCACCCCCACCACTGAGTACTTGAGTTCCTGCTGGAAAGCAGGCTGGCTCCATCTTTATTCACTTGGCCCATCTTTGTGCTGCCAGAGGGCCCCTCAGCCCCAGAGTCTTAGAAGTGCCCCTCCCCCTCCACCACTCCCACCCAGCTGTGTGACTGGCCAGGTCAACTCATCCACTTGACTTCCTCACTTCCCTGGAAAATGAGAGTGATGACTGCACCCCCAAGTACATGTCTATAATGCGCACACCCCTCCCCATGCCTGGCACTTACAGCCAGTTTCTTCTTCCCTGAGTGGTGGTCCAGCCCTCTGAGCTGTACAGCTCTCCGCAAAAAGGCAGCTAATTGTTCTGAAACCACACGCTGGGGAAAGTTGCTTCTCCAGCATTCTTTCAATTCCGTTTCACCATCACTAGAGAAGGCTTGCCTGGCTGTGCCCTGCTGAGCTCTGGTTTGTGCTGGTCTTTCTGTCTTTGGGCTCTGTTTCTTCTACCCCTTCTCTCTCTCTCTCTCTCTCTCTCTCTCTCTCTCTCTCTCTCTCTCTCTCTCTGAGCCAAAAAAAAAAAAAATTTTTTTTCCTACCTCCACCCTGCCTCAGTGTCCCTACCTCTAGGAAGCCTTCCTCATTCCCCCAGAAAGGACTCTCTCTGTTTTTCGAGACAAGCTTTCTCTGCATAGCCCTGGCTGTTCTGGAACTTGCTTTGTAGACCAGGCTGTCCTCGAACTCAGATTTCCACCTGCCTCTGCTGGGATTAAAGGCATGTGCTACCATCTCCTACCTGGCTAGAACTTTCAGTTGTTTTTTTTTTTCCAGGAGGGAGCAGGGATCCTGGATCACAAGGGAGCCAGGAAAGCCAGCCCTGGCTTAGAGATCAAGCGTCCTGATTGATTAAAACCCGTATCTCAAAGTCAGGCATGCTGGCACGTCGTGTAATCCTAGCATGGTGGGGGGGGGTGGGTATATAAATACATATATATATAGTGGCCTATATGAGATCATGTCTTATCCACCAACCCCAAGAAAGAAGGAAAGAAAAAAGAAGGGGGGAGGCAGGAAAGAAATGCAGGCAGGCCACCCACACCTAGCTGAGGGTGGAGTTGGGGATGGCTGGGAGTCCCGTGGCTGCTGATAAACAGTCTGTATTTTACTCCTTGCTTCTGGGCCTGTATTAACCAGAACTGCCCCAGGTGCACAGCCAGCTCCTTTCTTACCCCCACCCCTGAGCTCCTAGGGCTTCCTGCAGAGCTGAGCCCTCTGGGTTATTTTGAGAGGATTCATAGCAGGGCAGCCACATTCAGAAGCAGGAAGCTGGGATCCAAAGGAGTTAAATACTCACTCACACCCCAATACTCAGCTGCCCATGGCTGATCTGTCAGGAATTGTACCCAGAAGCCGGCTTTGGGTAGAGCCTGCCGGAATGTTACCTGACGCTGAACCCTTCCACGAAAACTTGTGCCTCCCTTGTCCTGTGTCAGCCTCCCATCCGCCCCTCCTACAGTTCAGTGGCTCGGTGACAGAAACCAACTCCCCAGGGAAGGAAGAATGGGATTTTCTAAGATTTTCATATGGGTCTGGCCAGTCCTCATTGACCTAGAAATCCTTAGAACCAGGCTTCAAATCCAAGCCTAGGCATTCAAGCCCATCGACTCACCAAACCAAAACCGAGAGAAATGTGTGACCACACTGCATTTGCTCTCCCTACCTTAGAGAGTATCACTCCAACCTGAGAGCCTTTCGCAGGCTAACCCCTAACCCTCCACACCGCACTGCACTGCTCACAACCCCTGCTGTCATCCTGCTCCTGCAAAGCCCCACTTAGGCCGATCACTGACTCCTGTCATAGCTGCCAATGGCTCTCATGGTCCCTAAGTCACCGTGCAAATTCCTGTATCTGCACTTTCAGTCCCCCTCTGGCTTGAGGACCATTCTTCCTCTTCCCCACAGGAAACCGTCACTCCAGCCAGAGAGGCCTGAATCAGCCTCCCACACGGCCTTCCGGTGGCTTCACTCCCACTGGCCCCCACTCTTAATCCAGGATGTCCTCCCCATCCTCTCATCCCATCAGGGCCCACCCCACCCCCCTCCACCCTCCACCCCCACCCCCCCACCCCCCCACACACTCTGAGCCCTGGAGATTCTACCGCAAAGGATGCTGGTAGCACCGGAGTCCTCCTTCCTGGCACATAATCTAGGAGTCTTTCATTATTTACAGTTTGTTCGATTGGTTGATTGGCTATGCTTAGGCCACAAATTCTTTAAGTAACCAAAGATGACCTTGAACTCATGACCCTCCTGCATCTCTCAATCTCTCTCCAAGTTTGAGATTACAGGTATGGCCACTGAGTCTGGCTTTACTCCTTCCTTCCTTTTTTTTTTTTTTTTTTTCCTCTCTCTCTCTCTCTCTATGTGGCCTTGGCTGTCCTAGACTCACTTTGTAGACCAGACTGGCCTTGAACTCAGGTCCATCTGCCTGCCTCTGCCTGCTGGGATTAAAGGCATGTGCCACCATGCCCAGCGGCATTGTTAATTTTTAAAGTTGTTTTTGAGATGACCCCCTCAAGTGTCTGAACTCAAGATCCTCACCCCCCCCCCCCCCACTGTATAGCCAATGATATCTTATGTATGCATATCTTGCCTGCCCCACCCCCACCCCATTCCCTGATAGCCTCTGGTAGGAATGGATTCTAGATCCAAAGCTCTTCTTCCCAGCAGCCCCTGGCATAGAGTGGCACACAAGTAAAAGGGAGGCATTAGCTATCGGTGGATTGATGGGATTGATCGTCAAGGGCTGTAGGAGGCTGTCAGCCTTCTGTAAAGGGATGCGGCTGGGGAGCTTGGAGTTTATAAGAATCCAATAACCAGGCCCCTGGTTCTGGGGCTGATGGGCTCAGAGAGGAAACCTAGTTGATAATACAATGCCTGTGGTGGCTTGCCACGAGCTAGCATTAAACCATTTCTGTCTTTTATGCAAATGCTGCTTACAATCCTGTAGCCATCCACAAGACAGATATTATTAAAGGTAGATAGAATTCCACAAGGCAGATTTTTTTTTTCTTTCTTTCAAGACAGGGTTGCTCTGTGTAACCTTGGCTGTCCTGGATTCACTTTGTAGACCAGGCTGGCCTCGAACTCACAGCGATCTGCCTGCCTCTGCCTCCCGAGTGCTGGGATTAAAGGTATGTGCCACCATGCCCAGCCTCACAAGGCAGATATTATTGTCTCTATTTTATAGATTTTTTTTTTTTAATAAACAGATTCACTGAGGCTAAAACCAGCCATGAATGATGCCCATTTGTTTGCTTTGGCTCCCTTGTACTGTTCCACACCCCACCTCCTGCACAGCCTAATGGACTGTTATTTATGTACAAATGTCCTCAATGAAGGTGTAGTGCGCCTGGTTCGCCTTTGTGCCTCCCCCACCCCCAGTCCCCCCAGCCCCCTCAACCCCACCACCCCCACCCCCACCCCCTGTTGCTTGCACATAGTAAGGCTTTGATTAACATTTGTAAAGGGAATTAGTAGATGAAAGATCTGCAAGGGCCTGAGGAGGCTAAGTTTCCCCCCCCACCCCGCAGTCTCTGTGGCCACTACCACCAACCTGGCTCTTCTCCCGCTAATCCAGCCACCTATGGCATGCTGCACAAAACAGAGCCTTATGAAGTTACTGGGTTTGTTTGGTTGATTGATTTTTAAGACAGAGTCTCAGGTAACCCAGTCTGGGCTTGAATTGGCTGTGCAGCCAAGGATGACCTTGAACTTCTGATCCTCCTGCCTCCACCTTTTCTGAGCTGAGATTACAGTGGGCTCCACCACCGACTGGTTTATTAAGTGCTAGGGATAAGCCCAGAGCTTCGTGCACGCTGAGCAAGCACTCCATCATCAACTGAGCCGCATCTACAGCGCCTTGTTTTGTTGTTCTTGTTGTTGGTAGTCCAGGTTTGCGTCAAACTCATGGCAATCCTCCTGTCTCAGCCTCTTGCCGCCTGGCTTAGCTCAACAAAAACTTCTAAAGACCCAGTTACTGCCCGCTCTTGTCATCTGGAATCTGAGGCCACCAATACTCTTGAACCCAGCTCAGACCTCAGGTGATGGGAGATAGCCAGGGGCCATAGGGAGGCCTTATAGGCCTTCAGTCCCCAGAGATGGTGCATTCAGCAGGGCAGGGCAGGGCAGGGCAAGGCAGGGAGGAGCCAGCCAGCTGGCTCCAGGGCCAGCTGTTCCCACTGCCGCTGGGGCTTGACTGTCTCTCTCACCGGAAGCCCAGTTGCGGTGGTAGCTCCGGCTGCTTGCCGGGAACTCGTGCACTATTCTGGGAGTGTGATGGAGGTGGGCAGCCGGTGAAACTTCAGCTCCCTGGTTTCCAGGCTGGTCTCCTCCCTGCTGATGGTAAGGCAGAGTTCAGGCATTACGCAAGTTCAGAACCGCTGATGGCACATTGAGGGTCTTAATAGCAACTGTGGTCTTGCTAAAGTGGGACTTGGCAAGGGGCTGGCGGCCAGTGTTCAGCTTTGGGCTTAGCAGTGGTCTGTCTTATTGTCGCTCGCAGGGCCCACAGTCTTTTTCCTCCAGTTTCACACTTTGTCCTCTTACCCGCCCTGTTGTACAAAGTTAACTCATTCAGGGACCTTCTGAAGCAGTCCCTCCAGGTTAAACCTAGTGACGGATTTCCTCCACAGTCCTTGCTTTTCTAGTAGTTTTACTACACTTATTTGTCTATTTGTGGGGGGGCGGGGTTGTTGCACAAACACACATACTTAGGACTGATTGCATCACTTGCTTTGAAAACAGATGACCTGAGCTCCTTTTTGACCAACTCCCTGGGAGCCTCCTTGATATCCACACCCCAAAAGGTACATACTGACCTTAAGAAATAGTAAGTATGGTGGCACGTGCCTTTAATCCCAGTACTCAGCAGGCAGATAGGCAGATCTCTGTGAGTTCAAGGCCAGCCAGCTCTAAATAGTGAGTCCCAAATCAGCTGGTACTGTACATTGAGACCCAGCCTCCAAAAGAAACAAACAAACAAACAAGTCAGGCTTTGTGGTGCACACCTCAAAGGTACTCAGAGGCGGAGGCAGGCCAATCTCTGTGAGTTCGAGGCCAGCCTGCTCTAAAAGAGAGTTGCAGGACAGTGAGGGCTATTACACAGAGAAACCCTGCCTCAAACAAAGTAAAACAAACAACAACCCCCCCCCCAAAAAAACCCCAAAACCAACCAAGCAAAAACATGCAAAATAAGGTCTTGGCTGGAAAGATGGCTGCATGGTTAAGAGCACTTGCTGCTCTTACAAAGAACCAAGGTTCAGTTCTCAGCTTCCACAGGTGCCTCACAACCACCTGTAACTCCAGATAAGAGGGTTTTCTGGCTTCCACAAGCACCAGACGTTCACAGGGTGCACATACACTAATACTTAGTTAAAAGTAAATGAGGGGCTGGAGAGATGGCTCAGTGGTTAAGAGCACTGACTGCTCTCCCAGAGGTTATGAGTTCAATTCCCAGCAACCACATGGTGGCTCACAACTATCTATAATGTCATCTGATACCCTCCTCTGGCCTGCAGGTATACATGCAGGCAGAGTACTGTATACATAATAAATAAATAAATAAATAAATAAATAAATAAAGTAAATGGATTTAGGAAGCAGAGGCAGGTGGATTGCTGTGAGTTCAAGGCCAGCCTCGTCTACAAAGCGAGGCCAGAGACCCTGTCTTGAAAAACCAAAAACAAAAAATAAAATAAAATAAAGTAAAAAAGTAGATAAATGTTTTTTAAAAATAAAAAGTAAAGTAAAGATCAGATAGGAACATCTGGGAGTAAAGGAAGGAGAGGCAGGCACTTCACAGAGAGCAAGGTGCTGTCTCCCCATCCTGCCAGGTGGTTCACAACTGAGGCCATCTGGGAGGAGTCAGCCAAGCAGGAAGATCCATTGTGAAGCTGTACACCGAGGGACCCAGTTCCTTCCTGTTTATAGAGCTTCTTTCCCACCGTATTGGGGATGGGAGATGACACGGGGCCTCAGAGCACCCAAAGGTAGTGGTCCCCTATGTAGGTGGCTCTACCACACCTCCAGTGATCTTCAGAGGAGGGGCTGTCACCCATTTTACAGATGGGCAAGATGTGTGTGCTTGAGTTTCTCTGCCATCTTGCCAGCTCTGTGAGCTTTCTGTCCATTAGAGTTTGAGCCTAGGTGAGCTCTCAATCCATCCCCGGGCACCAACCCGGGGGAGGTTGGTCTGATATATTTGGATGCTAATTAATAAAAGGCAGTCGCACCTGGGCAGGGCAAATGGGATAGGCGTGGCTACGGTTCCGAGGCTCTCCAGACAGAGAGAATCTCAGGAAGAAGAGAGACCTAAGGAGAGAAGAAGAGAAGAAAAAAGAAGAACGCCATGGTTACATGGAAGAGAAGCCTTCGGCCAGCGTGGATGGAGGATTTGGCGCAGATGAAGCTAACTTGCAAGTATATGGGATTATGGATGGGAGGTGGCTTGATAGAAATTATTAGAAGCAGATGGCATGGGATTGGGAATTGGGGAGTGGGGATACCTGCCCCACTATGGGAAGTAGTTTAGGGTATTAATATCTGCCCTGCCCCAGGTTAACTAAGCGTTTTTTTTTTTTAAGATTTATTTATTTATTATGTATACAAATCTCATTATAGATGGTTGTGAGCCAACATGTGGTTGCTGGGAATTGAACTCATGACCTTTGGAAGAGCAGTCAGTGTTCTTAACCTCTGAGCCATCTCTCCATCCCCTAAGCGTATTTTAAAATATAACAGGTGTCTGTGTCCTGATTGATTGCTAGTGGGTCTTACTGCCGTAATAATAAGTGTAGGCCAAATAATAAACATTATTAGGCCATATTGATAAATAAACAACAACAAACCCAACTTCTCTCTGTTCCTCCCCGGAGGTAGGTCTTTTCTCTATCTCTGTGAAAGGGATGATTAAAGAATAGGAAGTTGGAGCCGGGCATGGTGGCGCACGCCTTTAATCCCAGCACTCAGGAGGCAGAGGCAGGTGGATCGCTGTGAGTTCGAGGCCAACCTGGTCTACAAAGAGAGTCCAGGACAGCCAAGGCTACACAGAGAGACCCTGTCTCAAAAAACCAAAAAAAAAAAAAAAAAGAATA
>OU015746.1:6637673-6650743 GCA_907169655.1 Acomys percivali
TGTGTGTGTGTGTGTGTGTGTGTGTGTGTGTGTGTGTGTGTCTCATGTTTCGAGACAGGGTTTCTCATGTAGTCCTGCCTGTCCCATACTCGCTTTGTAGATCAGGCTGGCCTTGAACTGACATAGTTTCTGAATTTATTTTTGCTCAATAAATTCTGACATTGTGGAAACACACAAATGCACCCTTTCCCCCTCTTCTGACATCTGGCATCACATCATGTGCTCATGATCAGGGCAGGAAGCAGGAGTCGGGGTTGGGGGGCCAGTGCAAAGTCTCGTAAAATTTCTTCTTGTTATCAAAAGCTGTTATTAGGCCCGGGACCCGGACCAGCGGGTAAACGCATTTGCTATGAAAGCCTCACAACTTGACTTTGTTGCCCAGTACCGATGTCAAAGCAGAAGGAGAGAACTGACGCCACAAAAGGGTCCTTTGACCTCCATATGCACACCAGGGCACGCACAAGGACACACATCAGGGGCCAAAGACAATTTAAACCAGCGGTTCTCAACCTGTGGGTCTCGACCCCTTTTGAGGTATCTAACGACCCTTTTACACGGGTCCCCTGAGACCACCAGAAAACACAGACGTTCACATTACAATTCACAACAGTAGCAAAATTACTGCTATGAAGTAGCAATGAAAATAATTTTATAGCTGGGCGTGGTGGCGCACGCCTATAATCCCAGCACTCGGGAGGCAGAGGCAGGTGGATCACTGTGAGTTCGAGGCCAGCCTGGTCTACAAAGCGGGTCCAGGACAGCAAAGGCTACACAGAGAAACCCTGTCTCGAAAAACCAAAGAAAAAAAAAAAAGAAAATAATTTTATGCTTGGGGGGGGGGGGGTGTCACCACAACATGAGGAACTGTAGGTATTAAAGGGTCGGTAGCCTTAGGAAGGTTGACAATTCAGGGACAACCATATCCAATAACCTTCCTTCATATTTTCCAGTCATGCCTGGCTGGGAAGGAGTCACTGGAAAGCTGGGAGCACACCTGGAGGCTCTTTGCATCCAGTTTTTATTAGAGATCTCCGGAGGCAAATCCCACTTGCTGCTGCTGTGCTTTCCTGCTTCTGCCTTCCCACCCCCCCCAACTCCTCCCTCCCCCCACCTTTGCCTCAGTCACTCAGCCATTTACTGTTTCCTGCTCTTTAGTGGCAGGCAGGAGCCCCAGCTTTAGAAGAAAAAGGAGTGCAGGCAGTTCCTCCGTGCAGGGCAGGCCTGAGGCTCCAGGCCTCCCGGCTTGTCAAGGTCACTTTTATTGCTTACACTAGAGCAGCCAGAGCAGAGCAGTGGAACAGTAGAGATTTGCCCCCGACGGCCCTTTCGCCCTAATACCATACTGCATTTCAAAACGGTTGCCTTGCTCACTGGCCTGCAAACAGCAGCCCATCTCCACTACCCTGTCCTTGGATCTGCTTCTGCCGTGAAATGTGATCCAGCAGAGCCCCTCTTGGCCAGCTCTCTGCCTGCTCATGTAGGGCCCAAGGGCCCTATTCCCAGCAGCACCTTAGTCATTATTTTCTTTGAGACCGGGTCTCCTGTGGCCTAGGCTGGCCTTGAAACTTGACAAGCAGCCAAAAAATGACATTGAACGTGTGATCCCCCTTCGTCCACCCACCCTACCCCACCCCCACCCCCTTTTTTTTTTTTAGGTTTTTCAAGACAGGGTTTCTCTGTGTATCTCTCTTAGAACTCACTCTGTAGATCAGGCTGGCCTCAAAATCAGAGATGCACCTGCCTCTGCCTCCCCAGTGCTGGGATTAAAGGGGTGCGCCACCACCGCCAGCCCTCTGCCTCCACCTCTTAAGTGCTGGTACTACTATAGCCAGTTGGGTTTCTTTTCTCTTCTTTCTTTACCTTTTTTCTTTCTTTTCTTTTTTTTCTTTTTTTCTGTTTTTGGTTTTTCAAGACAAGGTTTCTTGTAGTCCTGGCTGTCCTGGACTCCCTTTGTTGACCAGAGTGGCCTCAAACTCAGAGATCTGCCTGCCTCTGCCTCCTGAGTACTGGGATTAAAAGTGTGAACCACCATGCCTGGCTACTTTTTTTTTTTAATATTTATTTATTGTGATTTTATGTGCGTGTTTGCCCGCATGTTATATGTGAACCATTTGTCTGCAGTGCCCATAGAGTCCATAAGAGAGCATCAAATCCACTGTAATTTGAGTTACAGATAGTTGTGAGCTTACATGTGGGTGCTGAGTATTGAACCTGGGTCCCCTGTAAGAGCAGCAAGTGTCCTTAACCACTGAGCCGTCTCTTTAGGCTCAGCACTCAGGTTTTTTAGTGTAATACTAGGATCCAAATGCAAGGCTTTATATATGCTAGACAAGCTCTCTACCACCTGAGCTATGCCCCTAGACCCTATTGGATGTTAGCACCCCTTCTAATGGTCCTTGTTTTGGGGGAAAGGGTACCCTTGGTGACCAGGTCTTACTCTGTAGCCAGGCTGGCTAACATCTCTCTGCCCCATGTTTCCCCAACGTGTTTCTGAAACCACTAGTTTTCTGAAAGTTCTTTATGAGCAATGTTCTAGCTCCCTTCCAAGGCACAGCGCCCAGACCCTTGTTCTTGGTGCTCACCAACTCCTCTCCGGATACGGCAGCTAGCCATGTGTGCCTGGAAATGCAGAAGCAGAAAGAAGCTTCTGGTGCCAGTGGCTTGGGGGAGCTCAGGTTAGGTCTTGTTGTCATCATGTCATGTCTGTCTGTCCTCCACCCCTCCCCAACTCCAGACCATGACTTCATGACCAGCATGCGTTCTGTTCTCACAGAGGACCATTTCCTCTGTGGAGTCAGTCCAGTCCCACTTCCCTCAGGCTCGCCAGAGATCTCGACAGGTCACCTCCTGAGTCCTGGGAGAGCTAAGTAAATACCACTAACTGCAAGTACTGCCTGAGTCACTACTGCATCCTGGACGTGATACCAGTACACACGCTTATTGTGCCCAAGTCTCTGTTTTTGTTTCCTCACTCTGTTCCTTCAACCTGAAAAAAAAAAAAAAAAAAAAAAAAACAGGCCTGACCAGGTCTAAAACTGCTCTCCAGGATAGCTTGGGGGATAGCTAGGACCTTACATGAAACAGGCCTGTAGACAGTAGCCACATGAGCTGGCTCTGCTAGTCTGAGACTGTGGGACCCGTGATGTCATTTCCTGCTTGGTAACAAAGGTAGCTTTGCTGCCTGCCCCTGCACTGGTTGTCATGGGTGGAGTGAGCTTAGCCATGTTAAGAGTGTTTGGAGAGCTTATTTAATGCTCTTCAAATACAAGGTATTGTCGGCCTCTTGGACTCCTCAGAGGGCCCTAAGTGTCTAGCTGCTTTACAAATATTTGTTGGTTTCAATGAAAGGGCTTCCTACCAAGCCCAGAAGGAGCAAGGCCACCGGCCACCCTGCTCTGTAACCACAGCTGGCCACCAAAGCTAGGGAGACCGCTGGGTCAAAGTGCTAAGGAGGTCCATGAATGTGTGTTGTCACACCTTCCTCCCAAGAGACCAGGGAACAAGGCTAGTAAAGAGTCGGATGATAAATCTCCCACATTGTTTTGGTAATTGATGGCTGTATAAACACGCTATCCCAAATTTAGTGCCTTTAAATAATAATATTTACTTAGTTAGTGAGACAAAACTCTTGTGCAGCCCGGACCGCCCCCCCCCCCCCGCCGGCTCCATATATAGCTGAGGATGACTTTGCTCTCCTGATCCTCCTGCCTCCACCTCCTGAGTGCTGGCTTTCCTAGGTGTTCAGCGTTACACCTGATTTTGTACAATCTGCCACCTGAGCTATGACTTCCAGCACCATTGATTTCTTTCTTTCTTTTTTTTTTTTTAAAGATTTATTTATTTATTACATATACAGTGTTCTGCCTGCATGTACACCAGAAGAGGGAACAAGATCTCATGATAGAAGGTTGTGAGCCACTAAGTGGTTGCTGGGAATTGAACTCAGGACGTCTGGAAGAGCAGACCGTGCTCTTAACCGCTGAGCCATCACTCCAGCCCCCCATTGATTTCTTTCTATCTGACGGGGTTGTGAGTTGGCAGAGTTCAGCAGGTAGGTGCTTCCTTCGGTCACTATGTATTTGCTGTCTGACAGCAGTTAGGCCCAACTTATTTGGATGGACAAGATGGCAGCTTGGAGCTTCTTCCCATGGCGTCTGTCCAAAAGTGTTGTCCAGGCTTTTAAATGGCAGGTCAAGACCCCAGTTACAAGAACAGCTAGAAATTGCTAGTCTACAAGAGGTTGCAAATGTGTCCTGAGATGGCGCTGCCACATTCTGTTGGAAGGCACCCATGTCAGTCCATGTTGAAGGAAGTGCAGGAAGGGATTTCGTCTCTCCATGGACCAGTGTGAGAGGGAAGAGAGTGAAGTCTGATGCCTTTGGAGACAAACACCACCCAGAACCGGAGAAAGGAAGTCTTCATTCCTAAGGCTCCAGAGCTACTCAGCTCACCGGAGCTGTTGTTATGGCAACCCTGGCTTTGGTGGAGGATGTGGGGCTAGGTTAAACCATTGGGCATCCCTTTTCCTGGAGTCAGGTGCTGCTGGGTTACCCAGGACGATGAGAGTTAGGGTCCTGGGGGCACCAAGATGCAGATGTCTGAAGTTGGCCATCTCCCAAGTTGTCCAACTCCCATGTCCTGCCTGACTGATTAAATAAACAGAGTGAGTTAACTGGTGACAAAGTTATAATATATAAATGCAGGTTTATTAGATGGCGGGGAGGAAGGAAAGGGGGTTGGGGAAGGGAAGGAGAGAGGGTAGGGAGGTGTGGGGAAAAAGAGAGGGGGAAAAGAGAGAGAGAGACAGACAGACAGACACACACACACACACACACTGAAACCAAAATGTCTGGTTTATACAGTGAATCTCTGGGAGAGGGGAAGCCCCGCCCCTAGGTAGAGGGCAGGCAATGCCAGCCACGCCCTGCAGTAGGACCTAACACTGACCTCAGCCATACCTATCCAGTGTGATAGCTCCATGGGGCTGTTTGTCCACTGGACAGCTGTTGTAGATCTAAGCTCTGTGGCTAACCAATCTATTCTTCTGGCTTCCATCTCAAATGAAGAATTTGTCACCAGCTCCAGTTGTAGTTTTCAGGGCTAAAGGAGAAGAGCCCATGCTTGGTCAGCCTCCTCCCTTCTAAGTGTTCTCTGACCTTGATTGCAGCCCTGGCTCCCGCCCCAGCTGATTTTACCTTTCCTTTGCCCCTTTCCTGTCTCTCCTACCATCCCAGCACCACCATGCTTCTGAGCTGAATGTTGTTTGTTTTGTTTTTCCAGTCAGGGTTTCTTTGTGTAGTCCTGGCCGTCCTGGACTCACTTTGTAGACCAGGCTGGCCTCATACTCAGATCTACCAGCCTCTGCCTCCCAGGTACCTGGATTATAGTCATGTGTCACCACGCCCGGCTCATAGAGCATATTAGTTTCTTGTGGCTGCTGTGACAAACTGGGTGACTTTAGACAAGAGGGGATGGGCAGAAACTTAAATCAAAACTAGTTCCTTCTAGCAGCTCCCCTCTCCCAGCTGCTAGGGATGTCAGAGGATTTGGGCATCCCTTGGGTTTCTGTAGGGTCACAAATTGTCACTGCCATTGTTTCCTCAACCATCATGTGACCTTTCTAGGTCTCCAAGTGGCTTCCTGGCCATCTCTGATTCCACTTCTGACAGTCTTTATTGAATTTAGGATCCCTCCTTATCCTTATCCCTCCTTTGTTGTTGTTGTTGTTGTTGGGGGCTGGTCTGGTGCAATGTGTTCTAATGTTAATTAATTTGCTCCCCGAGGTCTGCTTGCTGTTGCTGTCTTTTATGAGCAGTCACTCGTGTACCCCAAATGCTGCTGTGTAACCTTGCCTCCAAATAATCCCTGGTTGACCAATAAAATGCCTACACCTGGGCAGGGCAAAGGAGAGATAGTCTGAGAGCTTGAAGGACTGAAGGATCATGGGAGAGGGAGAGGGGGAGAGGAAAGAGAGGGGCAGAAGCGCCATGGGTTAGCATAGCATGGAAAGAAACACGTGGCCAGGAGGAGCCTATTCTGAGGATCAGTGATGGAGAGAAACAGCCCAGATGAGAAATGTGTGCAAGAATTTGGGGATTATGGATGGGAAATAATCAGCTAGGAATTATTAGAGCAATTGGCATGAGGTAGTTAATGGGGTTACTATCGCTCAGCCTCAGGTAGAATAAGGTTTATTAAAACCTATCAGGTGTCTGTGTCTTTTATTGATACGGTAGTGGATTAGATAATACTGCTGCAATAATTATTTTCTACAACTTTATTTATTTGTTTGTCTGTTTTTTTCTTTTTCTTTTTCTCTTTTTTTGAGATAGTGTTGAATGTATCCCAGGGCGGCCTGATGCTCACAGCATAGTCAGTGATCACCTTTAACTTTTTTTATTAATAAGATCTACTTGTTTATTATGTATACAGTGCTCTGTCTGCATGTGTGCCTGCACACCAGAAGAGGGCACCACATCTCATTAGAGATGGTTGTGAGCCACCATGTGGTTGCTGGGAACTGAACTCAGGACCTTAGGAAGAGCAGCCAGTGCTCTTAATCTCTGAACCATCTCTCCAGCCTGACTTTTAACTTCTGATCCTCCTACCTCCTCCTCTTAAGCACTGGGAGAACAAGTATAAACTACGGTGCATGATTTGTGCAGTGCTGGGAATCAAAATCAGGACTTCATACATGCTAGGCAGGCTTTCTACTCATGAGCTACGTGGTCAGCTCAAGCACTTTCTTTTTTTGAGATGAGGCCTCACTGTGTGGTACAGGCTGGCCTCAAACTCAGGATCCACCTGGCCTCAGCTCCCCAGGTGCTGGGATTATGGGTGTTAGTTACATTTATCAAGGTGGTGCTACAGGACTGTTATCTGAACACCAGTTAGTGGCAGCCTGGCCAACCTGCAAACACTCAGATACAGTGAGGCCCACAGAGCAACACTTCATACACAGACCCCAGGAGTTCATTCCGCTACTGCCCAAAGGTCTTTCCACCCAGGACAATCTTGGCTTTCTTAGGAGAAACCAGCAGGACCCCCCAGCTGAGCACATGGTGGCTTAGAGACAGCTGGGCTCTCTGCACTGCAGGCTACCAGTTTGTTTATTGTCTGCAGCAGAGCTCCAGGTTCCCCACTTGTCCCTCTTCTTGTATATCAGCATTCACAGTTCCCCTTGGATTATAGTTAACTCTGCGTGCCTTTGGAAAATTTACTGCCTCCCTAAGCCTGGATTTCCTCCTCCTCCATAAACAAGAACCAAATCAGCTTCCTCATAGCATGGTCATGCATATTAAATAAAATGCTGGGGTAAGTGAGATGGTTCAGTAGGAAAAGGCACATGCTGCCAAGCCTGATGATCTGAGTTCAAGCCCCAGGATCCACATGAGGAGACGAGAGAATCAACTGCTTGTTCTCTGACCTCCACATTTATGCTGTGGCATCATGTGAGTTTGTGTTTGCCACATAAACACACAAAGTATATTAGTAAATAAGCCAATAAATGTAATAAAAAAAATATTGCTAGGCATAGTGGCTAGTACCTTTAATCCCAGCATTTAGAAGGCAGAGGCCGGCAGATCTCTGTTGAGTTTAGAGCCAGCCTGGTCTACACAGTGACTTCTAGACCAGCCAGGGCTACATACTGAGACCCTGTCTCAGACAAGATTCAGGCATGATGGCACACACCTGTAATCCCAGCTATTCTAGAGCCTGCGCCAGGCAGGCAGATCGTTATAAAGTTGAGTCCATGCTGGTCTAAGTACCCAAGCACTGTCTCAATAAAAACAAGCAGTGTAAGGTTATTCTGCCATGGTAGAAAACTTGTCTAGCGGCCGGGTGGTAGTGGCACACGCTTGTAATCTCAGCACTCGGGAGGCGGAGGCAGGCAGATCACTGTGAGTTCGAGGCCAGCCTGGTCTCCAAAGTGAGTCCAGGACAGTCAAGGCTACACAGAGAAACCCTGTCTCGAAAAACCAAAACCAAAAAAAAAAAAAATAAAATATTTATTTATTTAATATGCATTGACATTTTGCCTGTATGTAAGTCTGTGTGAGGATGCCTGATCCGGAACTGGAGTTACAGATGGTCGTAAGCTGTCCTCTGGAGGAGCAGCCGTTAAGTACCTTTAACTACTGAGCCAATTCTCAAGCCCCCACCATTTGTTCTCACAAAGTTTTATTAGAACACTTCCCTGTGGGTTTATTGACTATTGGCTCCCTCTGCTTTCACGGCTACATTACACAGCAGTGATGGAGATCACATGACTGAAGTTAACTATCCTTACTATTTGGCTCTTTTACAGAAAGTTTGACCATACTGAATCATGCCACTTGCCAGGCTCTCAGGCTGCCTTCAGCATCATGTGGTTCTAGGTAGCATGGGCTTCTGTTGGGCACATAGAAGACTGCAAAAGATCCCTCTTTACCACCAGTCGGCTGGAAAAGGATGTTTTGGTGTCAGGATTTATACAGGACTAGAGCCCAGCTAGGGACCAAGGTGTCCCTGACTTCACCCCTGCCCTGAGCCTGCTGCTGGGTACCCAACCAGCTAAAGTGCCCTCTTGGCCTCAGGGCAGCAACCGGCACAAAACAACTGTTTCCCCCCCTAGTCTCACAGCCCAGGAAGACAGGAGGGGCCTTGTGCACAATTAACACACAGCAATTCCTCACTTTCCACCCCCTGCCCCAAACTGAGGGCAGAGCCTCCAGGCAGAAGGCGAATTCCTCTCCGCCTGAGACTGAGCAAGCAAGGCTGTAACTCGATCTCCTCCACATTAGCGTGACCTGGTTGAAGTGGCTGTCTGGCATTGCCCTCCCCCACTCCTGTGCTCTCTTTCCAACTCCAGGAAGAGAAAGGTCTACGGAGCTGCCCTCCTGTTATTGGTCAGAATGACAGTTGACCTGATTGCCTGATTTGGAGCAACAGTGATCTCCTTACTTGCTCACTTTTCTTGTTCCCGAGGTGTCCTGGGTTCTCTGTGGGCTGTGACCCCCTGACACCTTTCCACAGCTGCCAGGGGCTCTGAGGAAGAGGAGGGTGGGCCCTTGGCAGAGGAAAATCTGAGCAGCCAGCTTACCTGCTTCTGGCTTCAATCACCAAATAAACAAGTGCATAGGCACGCGGCGGGGGTGGGGGGGTGGGGGTGGGGCTCCTCCCTGCCCAGTGAAGTGTGTCTGCCCTGGCTGTGCCTTTGGGTGCAGAAAGCTGCTGGCTCGGGCTGGCCAGAGCTCCTGCTGAGCCATCAACATCCGCAGAACCCCAGCTGCAGCTGGCTCCTGGGGAGGATGCCATGGCGCCCAGCCCCCTTAGGAGTTACAGCTCCAGCCATTGACTATTATTATTTCTTTAATGTATTCTGTACTGAGTATTCTGTTCTGGCCAGTCCCCTTCTCTGGCACCGCAGAGCCTGCCTGCTGGCTGGTCTAGCCAGTTTGCCAGGAAGCAGCATATGCCCTATACCTAGGAGGCCAGGAGTAGGGAGAGAAAAGCCATTATATCACCCATCCGCACCCCTACTCCCACCCCTATCCAACATGGAGACCCATTGGAGTCCATGGCTTCCCTTCCCACCCAGGTCCATCATCCCGGTTCACTGGCACCCTCAGATTTCCAGAAGCTGGGGATCTACCATTAGCTGCGAAATCAGTTCGGTAAATCCTGAGCCAAGCAATCCACAGCCGCAGGCTTTGAAGAAGAAGGCACAGATTCACCAGGCTGGAAGCTCAGGGAAGACTTAGAAACTGGTGTATTTTGCTTTTGGCACTGGGGGTGGATCCCACGGCCTTCAGTCTGCAAGGGACAGAAGACACACACCTCACCCTACACTATCTCTAAATCATAAAAGGAATCACTCCTCAGGGCTGGAAAGATGGCTCAGTGGTTAAGAGCACTGGCTGCTCTTCCAGAGGTCCTGAGTTCAATTCCCAGCAACCACATGGTGGCTCACAACCATCTACAATGTGATCTAATGCCCTCTTCTGCCCCATGCAGGCATACATTCAGGCAGAGCACTGTATATAATAATAATAAATAAATACATCTTTTTTTTTTAAAGGAATCACTCTTATTTTAAAGTGTGAAACCCAATTAGAATATTGAAGGTAAAGGCAGGTGTTCTCAACCCACTCTGCTCTCCTGTTGTATTCCCCAGGGGACCGGTTCTCAACCACTTTGAGGGTCACATATCACTTATCCTGCATATTAGATATTCACATTAAGATTTATAGCCAGGAGCAGGGCATGGTGGTGCCTGCTTTTAATCCCAGCACTTGGGAGGCAGAGGCAGGCGGCTGGATCTCTGTGAGTTCAAGGCCAGCCTGCTCTACAAAGTGAGTTCTGGGACAGCCAGGGCTGTTACACAGAGAAATAAACAAAAACATTCTATCATGATTCATAACAGTAGCAAAATTACAGCTGTAACGTAGCAATTAAATAAATTTATGGTTGTGGTCACCACAACATGAGGAACTCTATTAAAGGGTCCCAGCTTTTGGAAAATTGAGAACCATTGTTTGGGGAAGTCTTCTTTCTAGAAATTGCCTATGCTTAATCATTTGCATCTTGCAATAATTCCATGAGCAGGTGTTTACAACTGAGCAAAAGAGGTCGGCTCTGGCCAGGTGTGGTGGCACACACCTTTAATCCCAACATTTGGGAGGCAGAAGTAGGTGAATCAACGTGAGTTCGAGGCCAGCCTGGTCTACAAAATGAATCCAGGATAGCCAGGACTACACAGAGAAACCTTGTCTTGAAAAACCAAACCCAAAACCAAAAAAAAAAAAAAAAAAAAAAAAAAGAGGTTGGGCCTGTAGTCTGTAGCTCAGTATGCAGAGTGCTTGCCCAGCATGCATGAAGCCCTGGGTTCAATTCCCAACTCTGCATAAACACTCACCTACAATCTCAGCACTCAGGAAGTAGAGGTAGGAGATTCAGACTTTTCTTAATTTAACAAGTTTGAGATCCTGTCTATAAACAAAACAAAACAACAACAACAAAACCCCACCACTACCAACAACAGCCAGTAAGAAAGCAAAAAGGGCCCAAGGAAGTCAGAAGCTTCTAGAAGCAAGCACGTCACCCCCAAGCCTTGCCTGCTTCCCGAGACCCAAGACTGGCTGTCCTGATGAGTGTTTTCATCTCCCCCAAGTGGATAACCTCGCCCTACAAGTACAAAACTCAGAGCCCCTCTTTCAGGCATGTCTCACGTAGCACGGATCAGCCTTGGACTTGAGGTGTAGGATCAATCCTCCTGCCTCCACTTCCCAAGTGCCAGGACTGTAAACATGTGCCACCAAGTCCAGGTTACCTGTATAGAACTGACAGAACTGACACAGTGTGACCACCTCAGCTAGCAAGGATGGACAGAGCTGAACAGTCTTCCCAGACTTAAAAAGGAAGAGCTGGAAGGCAAGGAACAAAGACCAGCAGGAAAGCTGGTGGGATCTCTGGTGGCCTTAGCAAGAGCCAGCTGCTCCTATTCTTTTTATATTTATTTATTTATTTATTTATTTTTGTTTTTTGTTTTTTTTTTCCCAGACATTTCTCTATGTATGGCTTTGGCTATCCTGGAACTCACTATGTAGACCAGGCTGGCCTCGAACTCACAGAGATCTGTCTGCCTCTGCCTCCCGAGTGCTGGGAGCGTTCACCATCACTGTCTGGCTTCCTAGTCCCTCTTAATGAACCCCTCTCAACAGAAAATTGGAGACACTGTATTATTATAACCTGACAGTCACATGACAGGTTGCATTCCCACAGCATCTATGGTAGAACTGTGCAGTTTTAGGCAAGTCATTGGATCTGATGAAAGGTATATTTCCAATAGCTAAGTGATAGCCTGCCGGACGGGCAGAGGACTGCCACCATTTTTGCTGTCAAAACCCAAATGCTGACTTGGCATGGCAAACTGGCTGAGCGTTTATTAGCCTGAATCTTTTTTTTTTAAATTATTTATTTATTATGTATACATACAGAGTTCTGCCTGCATGTGTACCTGCATAGAGGGCATCAGATCACTTTATAGATGGTTGGGAGCCACCATATGGTTGCTAGGTATTGAACTCAGGACTTTTGGAAGAGCAGACAGTGCTCTTAACCTCTGAGCCATCTCTCCAGCCCCTTGTCTGAGTCTTTTTATAAGCATAGATGAGTGGAAGAAAGCATTTTTCATGGGTCTCAAGCAAAATACAATCTGTTGTACAGGTGGCCATTCCTGAACTTTGTAGAAAAATCAGCATTCCTTGCTCACATTTTAACTCCAGTCCAGGGGATATGACACAGATTTACACACTATTGCACATACAAGAAATCATTAATTTTTTTTTTTCTAATTGCTAGGCGGTGGTGGCACACACCTTTAATCCCAGCACTCTGGAGGCAGAGGTGAGTTTGAGCCTAGCCTGGTCTACAGAGTGAGTTCTAGGATAACCAGAGCTACACAGAAAAACCTGTCTTGAAAAAAAGAAAAGAAAAGAAGAGGGGCTGGAGAGATGGCTCAGTGGTTAATAGCAGTGACTGCTCATCCAAAGGTCCTGAGTTCAATTCCCAGCAACCACATGGTGCCTCACAACCATCTATAATGTGAGCTGATTCCCTCCTCTATCTGATGTTCTCTTCTGTCGTGCAGGCAAACATTCAATAGAGTGCTTATATACATAAATAAATAAATCTTAAAAAAAAAGAAAAGAAAAGAAAAAAGAAAGAAAGAAAGAAAATTAAATAAAAATAAGGAAGAAGAGGCTGAACTAAGAAGGAAGTTTAGGAGCTGAGAGATGGCTCAGCAGTTAAGAGCAATGGCTGTTCATTCAGGGGACATGGGTTCAATTCTCAGCACCCGCATGGCAACTCAGAACCATCTGTAACTCCAATCCCAGGGAATCTGACACCCTTTCCTGGTCTCTGTGATGGCCAGGTATGTGTGCATAGACATGCATACATGCAGGCAAAACACCATACACATAGAACAAAACAATAATTTTTAAAATTTTAAAGAAGGAAAGTTAGTTTTCTTGACATTCTTTCTTCTTCTTCTTCTTCTTCTTCTTCTTCTTCTTCTTCTTCTTCTT
>OU015746.1:6679055-6704336 GCA_907169655.1 Acomys percivali
TGTGTGTGTGTGTGTGTGTGTGTGTGTGTGTGTGTGTGTGTGTGTGTAGGCCCAGGAATAAAATATGGCAATGTTCATCTGTTGCCTTGAAGCCTATGCTGGCTGAGCACTCTGCTGCACACATCTGTGGGGCCAGGGAACCATGGGACCGGAAGAAGCAAGTTTGGAGCAGGAGCAGGGTCAAGTCATGCCCAACTCCGGAAATTTCATCTCCAGAGCAGCAGGAGTGCTCCAGGCTTTCATGTCCCAGGGCATGTAGTATTGCGCCTCTCCACCTTTGCTCACACTAGAGGAGGTCACATCGTCATAGCCTGGTTAAATTTCCCCTTTCCTTATAAGGTCATGTCTAGCAAGCACCTGGAATTCCTCCTTATGCAAATGAGGCACCCTCAGCACCCTGGCCCCGACCAATGATGTACACGCACCCTGATAGCCCCTACTCACCCCCAGAAGTTTTTTTTTTTTTTTACTTTTTACATTTTTTATTTTTTCATTTTTTTCGAGACAAGGTTTCTCTGTGTAGCCTTGATTGTCCTGGACTCATTTTGTAGACCAGGCTGGCCTTGAACTCACAACGATCCACCTGCCTCTCCCTCCCAAGTCCTGGGATTAAAGGTGTGTGGCACCATACCTGGCTAACCCCCAGGAGCTTAAAAAGCTTTTGTTTCCCCCAATTAAATGAGTTTGTCTCACAGAAGCCTGTCTCCCAAGAGTCTGTTCTTAATGCTCTCACTGCCACCTGAGGTCTCATCACCCTGAGCGATTCCTGCCTCACTCTCCCTCTTAGGCCACTGGTTGTGACTGCAGCAGTTATGAGTGGGGACACAGAGTGGGAACAAGACATATCCTGTCCTAAGACACCCCCACCACAGACATGTATGAACATACAGCACACACAGGCACGTACATACATGGTGGCACACACTGTGGCAATGGAAACTTTACTCAGTTGGTCAGTTTCTAAATCATTAGCAGAGAGGCAGGGATGAAGGAACTTGGAACCATGGGAAGAGCCTATCAGAGATGGGGAGTGGGAGGGGTCTTCTCGGCAGCCGCTTGGTCCCTCACACTTGAAATGCCAATCATAGATCATAGCTTGGAGTGTCCATAACAATCAGTTGGTGTGCTTAGGAAACACCAGGCTTGCCCTTGGGAATTCTAGGTCCTTAGTGGAGCATAGGAGATGCCAGTGCAGGTAGGCTACAGAGAGAGACTGGGGGTTCCCAAGGAGGCAGGGTTGAAGGAGCATACCCTACTTAACAATCGTTCCTGTTGATGGGCTGTGTGCATGGAAGTGATGCTGCCTCCACGGCTGGACCATCCTCTTCCACATAGGCTCTGGAGAGTCTATGGGAAAGGTAGGCAGGCAGCCAGTGGGAGACACATGGTGCATCTGGACAAAGAAGACCAGGCGTGAGAGTTGAGGCATCTGGGACGCGGCTCCTCTAAGCCGGGCAGCTCCGATCCTGCCAACCCAGACAAGGTTGGTGCCAGACCCAGTTCTCTAAGAGGAAGTGAAGCTGTTGGGTCTCACTGCACCAGAAAGAGACAGAACTCAGTGCATGAGGCTGGTTCCTGGGACCCAGAGAGCAAGGGTAAGAGGTTCTAACCCCGGAGCAGGATCTGGCCTCTGAGAAACTCCATTTCCCAGGATCCACTGGCTTTTCTGTGTCAACCCTTAAGGGAGGCCCTCTCACAAGGAAGTAGGGCAGATCCTGCTGATTCTAACAAAGGTGAGATCTCAACAACACACACACACACACACACACACACACACACACACACACATGCATATACACACATGTACACACAAACCTATTCATCAAGACACATGCATATACACACATGTATATCCAAACCTATGTGTCACCCACAGTGACACAAACACATAGATACTGGATTCTAGACCCCACCCTCCCCCCTCTCGGTTGCCTTTGCTTTCAGAACATTTCTCTGTACTATCTGAGACCGAAATCTGGCTCCCTGCCTCAGTTTCCCTACTGGAAAACTGGACTGCGGTGCCAGGTTTGCTCGCTGCGTGTCTTCTTGGGACTTGGGGAAGGGGAAGGCTGGACCTTAGGCAGAAGCTGGTGAAAGATGCCTTCTAGGGAGAGGAACCCCTGAGTCATGGCGCCATGCCTAAGGGTCTAAAGACTTGGGCTGTCTTAGTAGAGAAATGGGCCGTGCTCCTAGAGCAAGGGCCACAGTACAGTGTCCCTGGTGGGAGATGGTCAGTCCCAGGGTAGCTTTCCCAGAGGCCCATCACCCTCTCCAGAGCATGCCAGGAACTTTCTTCAACAAACAACATGAGAATAATCCCCATCACCCCATACCCCCATTCTTATCCTCCTTTCTGGAGAACTGACCCACCCTAAAATGGGAGTGGGGGAGGGGTAGAACCCTGAGCCAGCTCTTCCTTGCCTCTTCCAGGCCCTCCCTTTGCTGCCGGCTCACCAGGACGATGCCAAGTATGCTCCGTGCCAGGGTGGAGGCTGGGCCTGGGGGCTGGGGCCCTGGGACTGGTGGCTGCCAGGGGTCTTGAAGCCCTTTGCTTGCCCTTCAGAGAGCTTAAAACTTCCCAAGAGAGGAACAGCTAGCTTTGCTGGGTCGTCTGGAGAGGTGGGGGAGGAGGGTGCCCGGATCTATTCCCCTTGGGGGCCCAGGCCTGCACAATAGCCCCTGGGGCTGCCACACTCTGGCTTAAGTAGTTGCCTAGGCAACTGCAGGGGCCAGCTTCAACCAATCCATGGCAGAGACTGGTTGGGGGAGGGAGGCCACGAGGGAAGGGGGTACTGTCCCTTTGCTGGATCCTATATAAGGAGGAGGGATGGGACTGGAGCACTCTGGACTTGACTGTCCCTCCAGTGGACTTAGGGACAGAGCACAAAGATGCTTAAGAAAGGCCACTGCAAGCCTGGGACCTGGGGCATCTTCTGGGCCATCCTGGCCTTGGTGGGATTGGCCACTCGTGCAGGTGAGTGGGCAGTGAGGGGGTCAGGTGCCTGGTAAGGGGTCGAGGCAAGAACTTCTACTAGGAGCTACATAGGGCTGGCCAGGAGGTGGCGTGGTCCAGCCAGCCCCAGAGTACCCAGAGAGACAGGATGGTCTCCAAGGGCAGAGAGAAAGAGGCAGACTGTTTCTAAGGGATAGAGGAGTGGGGCAGCAGGCAGGGGTCTTAACGTCAAAAAAGACCCTCTATTGTTCATTGTCTCAGGCAGCAGGTCCAGGCAGAGGCTGCATGGGGACGCCATCAGCATTCAGGTCCTTCAGAGTGACAGCTGGGGAGGCGGGGCTGGGAAATTCACCACCAGCAGCTGCTCCCTCTCTCCCTCGCTAGGTCTCCCTCTCCCACACACAGATGCTCACTCTAGTGGGCTTTTCTTTCAACAGTCCACACATAAACCCTGCGCCCACTCTGCGTGTGTGTGTGTGTGTGTGTGTGTGTGTGTGTGTGCGCGCGCGCGTGCTGCCTGCTGGTGCCCTTCCACAGTTGTCAGACTGTTAGCCACCCTCTTTTCTCACTTTGTGAGGCTCCCTGCACTGCTTTAGGGGCTGTAACTCAGCATGTGTCCCCATCTGACCCCATAGCCTCCGGGGAAGGGAGATGCTAGCTTTAGCACTGTTGCCCCTATTAGACTCCTATTCCTTCACTGTTTGGCCTATGGTACTTCCTTGGGTCCCTTCTGTCTCATAGTCAGGGAACCCGCAGAGCAGCGGTGAGGCTGTGCTTCCCAGTTGGGTGTGGTGGTGTGTTCCTGTAGTCCCAGCACAGGGGAGGGAGAGGGAGGAGGAACAAGAGTTCAAGGCCAGCCTCAGTTAATAATGAATTCAAGGCTAGCATGAGCAACACAGACCCTATATCTCAAAAAAACTAAAAAGAAAACAAAAGACAGACAGAAAAAAAATAAACACCAAACTGATGCCTGCTGTCTCAGCTTTGGTCTCACTTTGGTCTCCCTGGTCCTTTCCCTGACTCTGAGCACCACAAGCCCGAGCCCATCCAGGGCCTCTAGGCCTTCTCTCTTTGTCTCTGTGAACTCTCTTCCTGCCTGGCTCCGGAGTGCACTTGTGAATTTGTTTATTCTTAAAGTTTATTTGTGTATGTATGTGTACGTGGGTGTGTATGTGTGTGTGTGAGAGAGAGACACACAGAGTGTATATGTGTGTGTGTATATATGTGTGTGTGTGTGTGTGTGTGTGTGTGTGTGTGAGATGAATGTGCATGTGGATACTTGGGGTCAAGGAGTGGCTCCTCAGATGATACCCTTGTATTTTGTAACAGGGTCCCTTACTGACCTGGAGCTCATTGATTAGCCTGGGCTGGCTGACCCGAGAGCCTAAGGGATCCACCTGTCTCTGCCTCCACGGTGCTAGGATTACAAGCATGTGCCATCACTCTTAGCTTTTTTATTTTGTTATTTTTTAAGATTTATTTATTTATTTATTATGTACACAGTGTTCTGCCTACATTCCAGAAGAAGGCACCAGACCTCATTATAGATGGTTGTGAGCCACCATGTGGTTGCTGGGAATTGAACTCAGGACCTTTGGAAGAACAGGTAGTACTCTTAACCTCTGAGCCATCTCTCCAGCCCCTTAGCTTTTTTTTTTTTTTTTTTAGCCTTGGTTCTGGGGATAGAATTCAGGTCTTCAAGCTTATATGTCAATCATTTCACCATTGGTGCTCTGTCTCTTTCTCCAAGACCCCTCCCCTTTAATTACATTTTATTTATTTTACTTTGTATGGGGGGGGGGGTGGGAGTATGTGTGCTCATGTGGCGCTACACACAGGTAGAGGTCAAAAGACAACTTTCTTTTTTAAAGATTTATTTATTTATTATTATGTATACAGTAGTCTGCCTGTATGTACACCTGCAGAGGGCATCAGATCTCATTATAGGTGGTTGTGAGCTACCATGTGGTTGCTAGGAATTGAACTCAGGACCTCAGGATGAGCAGGCAGTGCTCTGAACCTCTGAGCCATCTCTCCAGCCCCTCAAAAGACAACTTTCAAGAATCAGTTCTCACTAGGTGTGGTGGTGCACGCCTTTAATCCCAGCACTTGGGAGGCAGAGGCAGGCAGATCACTGTGAGTTTGAGGCCAGCCTGGTCTAGAAAGCTAGTCTAGGACAGCCAAAGCTACACAGAGAAACCCTGTATGGAAAAAACCAAAAAACAAAACAACAACAACAAAAAAGAATCAGTTCTCTCCTTACACCAGGTGGGTTCCCGTATCTTTTACTGCCTGAGCATCTGATGTGTGCCGCGGTGCCCCCTCCCAGCTCTTACACAGGGTCTTGTTAAGCAGTGACACTTGATCTGATACTGCCTATGTAGCCCAGGCTGGCCTTGAGCTCGGGCAATCCTTCCGTCTCACCCTTTCCTCTGTGTACTTATTACGTGTCTGTTCTGCTCCTTTGAGTTTTCCAGAGCCTGAGAACTGGGTTAGGTTCATTCACTGCCACAGCAGCCACATAAAATGCTCACCACACAAGGCTATGTATGTGACTTCTGACAGGGTTTTGAGGGAACAGAGGTGGGACCTAGAGTTTCCCCTCACCCTTACCTGGAGGTCAAGTTTCATGGACATCATCAGTTCAGGAAAACAACAGCTGGTCCACGACTTCTTCCTGATCAGAATGTATTCTGCTTCTACACATTCCTGAGCCTACACGGGGCTGCCATGCCCTCCCAGGATGAGTTAGCTCTTGAACACTCATGCACTTTGTGTACGCACACAGCTCTCCCCTTAGGCTACCCTTCTCCCATATGCTGGCACATGTGTCACCAGTTAGTCCCTTTGCAGACTTGGTTGGAAGCCCCAGGCCAGGTGCCTTCTCAGGCTGTGCTATGTCCCTTCCTGCTGCAGCTCAGAGAGCCGATGTGGGTGGGGAGGCAGCAGGCACCTCTATCAACCACTCCCAGATGCTGCTCCAACGACTGCAGGATCTGCTGCGGCAGGGCAACGCCAGTGACGTCGTCCTACGGGTACAGGCCATGGGCACCGACGAGGTCCGAGCCTTCTACACCCACCGCTTGCTGCTGGGGCTGCACAGCGAGCTGTTTCGGGAGCTGCTGAGCAACCAGAGCGAGGTGGTGCTGCAGGAACCCCGGGACTGTGCTGCTGTCTTTGACAAGTTCATCAGGTATGAAGGGGAAGGGGGCATGCTGCATCCTGTCCACAGCCTCCTAGCCTCTCCACCTTCAGGGTCACAGAAGTCCTACACACACACACACACACACACACACACACACACACACACACACACACACACACACCTCCCCTTTATCCCTGCTTCTACTACCTGCCTTTGGGAGTCCCATCTGAGCTACTGCCAAACCTGGCCAAGAGAAATTATAGAAACATCAGATTCTTGGTCAGTTTCAAGTCTCAGCCTCTCTCTCTCTCTCTCTCTCTCTCTCTCTCTCTCTCTCTCTCTCTCATTTTTTTAAATACAGTATTCTGCCCACATATGTGCCTGCATGCCAGACAAGGGCAGCAGATCTCACAGATGGTTTGAGCTACCATGTGTTTGCTGGGAATTGAACTCAGGACCTCTGGAAGAATAGACAAGTTCTTTTAACCACTGAGCCATCTCTCCAGCCCACTTCCAAGTCTCTTAACCCTCATGCACCACAGGGCTAAGGAGTGGAAAGCCCAGTCAGCTCGGTGTCACCTTTCTCCTTCTTGCAGAAGGAAAGACTCGTAAAAGGGTCTAAGGAGGTAACCCTGTCCTAAGGGCTTAGACAAAGTGGCTGTGGGATAAGAGATGTCACTCCCAAGTTCCAGGTGACAGGAAGAGGGATAAAACAGACGGGTTTCACATAAAGCCAAGTGGGGTACTGTGTGTCAGTGGGACTGCCAGGAAGAATGGGGGTGGAGGTGGGGGAGGGGGAGAGGGGAGCACTGTAAGAGAGCCAGAGACAGTAGAACAGCTAACAAGGAGAAGGAAACCTGACAGATGAAAAGCCAGACTGCAAAGAGAAGGGGATGGGGACAGCAAGTTGCTGGGGTCGGCTGAGTCCTCTGTCACTGTATCACTGTGGCGACATTCTGGATGCAGGTCCTTCACCTTCCCTAGATCATTTGTAAGATTCACCTAAGTCAAAGGACCTGCTTTTTTATAGTGGCGAGGAGGAGAGGTCGGGTAGGCATCTAAATCCAGACTGTGGACACCGAGGTTATCAGCAGCCCCTTCTCCTTTTAGCTCATAGTTAGGTGTGTAGTAGATACTTAATAAATACATGTGATTTCCAGAGCACCAGAAGCTAAAAGATGTCTGAACAGGCCAGGAGGGAACTTAAGAGGGAGAGAGACTGGAAGCCAGGAGGGAACTTAAGAGGGAGAGACCCTAAGTCAGGAGGGAACTTAAGAGGGAGAGACCGGAAGTCAGGAGGGAATTTAAGAGGGAGAGACCGGAAGTCAGGAGGGAACTTAAGAGGGAGAGACCGGAAGTCAGGAGGGAACTTAAGAGGGAGAGACCGGAAGCCTCGAGGCCCATCCATCATCTTTGTTCCTTACAAAAATGGCTGTGCCTCCTCTAGGTTCTGCGGGAAACCAGCTGGGTTGTTGTGGGTGGCCTTGTCCAGACTCAGCCCTGCCAATCTTCCTATCTCTATTTTTATTTTATTTTATTGTTTTGTTTTTCAAGACAGAGTTTCTCTGCTTTGTTTGTTTGTGGTTTTTGTTTTTTGTTTTGGCTGTCCTGGACTCACTTTGTAGATCAGGCTAGCCTCGAACTCAGAGATCCACCTGCCTGGGCCTCCCAGAGTGCTGGGATTACAGGGATGCACCACTGCGCCTGGCTTTTATTTAATTATTTTAAAAGTCGTATTATTAGTTTGCGTGTCTGTGTGAGTGTATGTCATGTGTAAATGAGTGCTTTCCTCTGGCCAGAAGAGGGCTGGAGTTACAGGTGATTTGGAGGCACCCAGTGTGCCTCTGGACTAGTGCACATGACTGCTGAACCATCTCAACGGGCTCCCTCTCCAACTCTCTTGCAGGTATTTGTACTGTGGTGAACTGACTGTCCTGTTGGCCCAGGCTATCCCGCTGCATAGGCTGGCCACCAAGTACCGAGTAGCATCCCTGCAGCGAGGCGTGGCCGACTACATGCGTGCGCACCTGGCAGGAGGTGTGGGTCCAGCTGTGGGCTGGTACCACTATGCAGTGAGCACTGGGGACGAAGCACTGCGAGAAAGCTGCCTGCAGTTTCTGGCTTGGAACCTTTCTGCCGTGGCGGGGAGCGCGGAGTGGGGCGCCGTGAGCCCCGAGTTGCTGGCACAGCTCCTGCAGCGCTCAGACCTGGTGCTGCAGGACGAGCTGGAGCTGTTCCACGCTCTGGAGGCGTGGCTAGGTCGCGCGCGGCCGCCCCCTCCCGTGGCTGAGCAAGCGCTGCGCTCTATCCGCTACCCTATGATCCCGCCCGCACAGCTGTTCCAGCTGCAGGCGCGCTCGGCCGCCTTGGCGCGCCACGGCCCTGCGGTGGCAGACCTCCTGCTGCAGGCTTACCAGTTCCACGCCGCCTCGCCGTTGCACTACGCCAAGTTCTTCCACGTGAACGGCAGCGCCTTCCTGCCACGCAACTACCTCGCGCCCGCCTGGGGCGCCCCTTGGGTCATCAACAACCCGGCACGTGACGATCGCAGTACCAGCTTCCAGACGCAGCTGGGTCCAAGCGGCCATGACGCGGGTCGCCGGATCACCTGGAATGTGCTCTTCTCCCCGCGCTGGCTGCCTGTCAGCCTGCGGCCCGTCTACGCGGACGCCCCGGGCACCGCTCTGCCCGCCGCTCGGCCCGAGGACGGAAGGCCGAGACTGGTGGTCACGCCAGCTAGCAGCGGCGGCGACGCAGCGGGAGTGAGCTTCCAGAAGACCGTGCTGGTGGGTGCCCGCCATCAGGGACGGCTCCTAGTCCGGCACGCCTACAGCTTCCATCAGAGCAGCGAGGAGGCTGGCGACTTCCTGGCCCACGCAGACCTGCAGAGGCGCAACTCCGAGTACCTGGTGGAGAATGCACTGCATCTCCACCTCATTGTCAAGCCGGTGTACCACACCCTCATCCGGACTCCCAGTTAGCGTTTAGACTGAGAAATAAGGCCTGGCCTGGATAACTCGCCAGGGTCTGGGGAGGCGTAGGCCAGCGTGGAAGTGACTGTCGGCCTGGGCCCTGGGTGACCAGGTGCAGCTGGTTGGGGCTAGGGTGGAAGGCAGGTGAATGTGGTTTCTGGCGTGCTTTTCCCAGCTGGCTTGAAGGTAGCGCTTGCTCTTGGTCCAGAATAAAACGATGGTCAGAGAGGCCAGGGCCTGAAGCAACTCCTGGGTCTCAAAAGTCTGGCCATCACATACCCTCCACGGACCCCCACCCCCACCTCCTGCGCACCAGTCCCCCCTTCCCCCCACTTGAATTAGGGCTGGGAAGACTGACAGGGTGCTGGTCCTGAGCAATCGCCCTCTGGCTGCAGTTGAGGTGCTCTCTGAGCCACAGTCTCCTGTAGGCAGCCATCCCTGTAGCTTCCGAGGCTTTCTGCCACTGCCATCAAGTCCTTGGCCTCTTGGTGAGGGCTCCAGGCTAGTGGAAAGGCCCTTGAGAGATGGCCACAAACTATACCTTGCTCTAGCCCTATCCTTCTGGCGAGGGAGAGGTTTGGCACCGTGAGGAAAAAAACCCATTCCCCGGATGTTTGGAGGTTTGTGCCAAAGGACATGGGGATGCTGGGATTGAAAGGAACCGGAACTCGATGACTCTTAAGTCCCAGATGTGGCACAGGCACACAACTCCCAACAAGACCATCAAAACCCCAGTAGGACTTTATTTAAAAGAAAGGCAAAAAATAAAATAAAATGAAAGGAAAAGAAAAAAAAAAAAACAACAAAAACAAAACCCCAAAACAACAGAGAAGTTACAAAACCACACTCCCTCCCCACCCTATGTGAAGTCCCGTGGGTTCCTTCCCCATCCCGTATCCCCACTCAAGCCCACGCGTGGGGCTTGGGAGTCCTGTTTCACTAACAGCTCCTCTCACCCACTGTGGAAGCTGAGATTGGCCCCAGGTCTGTACAAAGCTTTTGGCAACATGTTCTGTCCAGGGCTGGGAAGCCAGGGCGCTGGGGCTCACCTCCTTTTCTAGTGGCAAGCAGAGCGTGGAAGAGCTAGGCAGACAACCCTACCATTTCCGGGTCATGGGAGTTCAGCCCTCTAAGCTCGTGCTCCCTGGGATCCCCATCAGCCCAGCTTCTACCTCCCATTCTCTGCTACACCCCCGCCCCCGGTAAAGTCCAGGGGACAGAAGAGTAGGTGCCAGGGCCCCTCAATTATGCCGGAGGCGTCCGTCTTTGCCAAAGGTGCTTGAGCCATGGGGCAGGCTGGGCCCACGCGCAGCTCTACGGGAAACACCAGATGGGTTGGCGGGGACAGGAAGGGGTGAGGGGTTTCCAGAGCCTATGACAGGGGAAAAGGGATCAGTTGTTGAGGAATGGCCCCCTCCCAACCCCCGCTTCCGGGCCCCCTGCCCAGTGGCCTTGAAGTCCTTAGGGGAGCAATTCCTGTTTGCCAACCCCACCAGTCAATATTGCTCATGCTGAGCCATGCTTCCAGATAGGGGCCTATACGTTTCCGGTCAAGGCTTCTCCCACCTCATTTCCGCTTTTGCTAGTACTGACCTGTATTCTGGCTTGGAGGAAATCTGACCTTGGCCAGAGGCAGCGAGACCTTTCCCAGATGTCTGACACCAGGGGATGGCCGACCGAACACTGGCATCCTGTGGTCCGACGTGCCCTCTGAGGGACGGGGCCCCAGCAGGTTTGTCTTGGGACGAGACAGCTGTACAGTTGGAAAACAGTGAAATGGAATGGAGAGATGCCCAGTTACAGAACCGAGTTCTAGCTACTTCATCAGGCTGGGGAGAGTTGTGTTTCAGGTCAGGGCCTCAGGGCCCTGGAAGTGTCCCGTAGTTTATGGAAGGAGTTAGTCCTCCCGCCCTCAGCCATAGGAACCGGTACAGACTGTCCCTTCCCTCACCCCTTGTCCTGTGACCTCGAAGGACCGAGACCTCCGCTTCCTCCTTTTGGCCTCCAGTGACTCCTCCCTTTTCTTGCCGAGGCTTTTCTTCTGACCACGCACCCAGGGCCCAGAGCCATCACCTTGAGGTCCTACCGCCCGGGTGGGGCCCTCGCCCGTGCTGCTGGATAGATTGTCCTCGCTGATAGCATGCTGCAGTGTGGGGCTGGGCGGCCGTTTGCAGGCCAGTGGGCCTGGTGGACGAGCATCGTCAGCCTCGCTCAACGAGTGCAAGGACAGGCTGCTGCGCTCTGTGGCAGGTGCCAGCAGGTGGCGCCCTTCCGTTTCCAGGGCCCTAGAGCGCCGCTGGGCTGCCTTCACTGAGATACACTTGGTCCGAGTCAGGATCTCTTTCCTCTCTACAAGAGATACCCAACCCAAAGTCAAAGCCACACCCCATCCTTACAGGTCAAGAGTGAACAAGAGCCAGAATCCTAACTTGCTAACTATTTGAGAAACTTAGGGCACTCCCTCAGAACCTTAATTTAATTTGTAAATGGGATTGCAAACTGAATACTCTGGGGCTATGTCAAGGATTGACAGAGGATGGGAGTCTAGACTGGTGTCGTAGGCCTGTAATCTTAGCGCCTCAGGAGACGGAGGCAGGAAGATCAAAAGTTTAAGCCTGGCTGGACATAGTGGCATACACCTTTAATCCCAGCACTTGGAAGACAGAAGCAGGCAGATCTCTGCGAGTTCAAGGCCAGCCTGGGATGCATAGTGAGTTCCAGGATAGCCTGGGCTACATAGTTAGACTGTCTCAAAAGAAGAAGTAAAGAAAGGAAGGAAGGGAGAGAGGAGGAAGAAGAGGAAGAGGAAGAGGAGGAAGAGGAGACCTTCTTACACAGGCAACTTAGACCTGACTCAAGATAAAAAGTGAGCCAGATGGTAGTGGCACATGCTTTTTATTCCAGTATTTGGGAGACAGAAGCAGGTGGACCTCTGAGGACAGCCTGCTCTACAGAGTGGGTTCTAGGACAGCCAGGGCTTCACAGAGAAACCCTGTTTCAACAATCCCTCCCCACCACAATAAATAAATAAATAAATAAATAAATAAATAAATAAATAAAATAAAAAATAAAAAAGGATAGAAAGTGAAGAGGGCCCGGGGATACAACTTAGTGGTGGAACACCTGCCTTTTGTGCCTGAGGTCCTAGGTTTAATTCCTAGTCCCCTCCCCGCTCCCCAGAAAAGAAAATCCCACATATTTTAGACAGTGGGTTTAGCCTATCTGTCCAGGAGGCAGGGATGGGTCCAATTAGAATTTGCTACTGCAATTATCCGGTGGGAAGGGGGGTGCCATGTAGCCCCATTCTAATGTCTTGCTCCACCCCATCTTCTGTGTGTCCCTGAGCAGAGGCTAATCCTTCTGATAGAGCTACATAGTGGGTGTGCCTTCTGCAGGGTGGGAGGGCAGGAAGAGCTTCAGGCTTTAAAATCTGAGTAGTTTGGCCAACTCAGGCAGCAGGGGGCAGGGCACACGAGGTGACAGGCACACTCACCTTTATGGGACAGAGCGATTTCCGACAGGTTCTCGCTGCTCTCTGGGGAAGAGTTGATCTGGCTGCCCAGCCTGTCCTGTGGTGGGGCCTAGGGAGAGTGGAAGACCTTGAAGCCAGCAGGGACTCCACAGGGCACTCAGCCAAGTCCGTGCGGCCTTGGGGGGTGGGGGTGGGGGATTCAACCCACACTGCTCACCTCTAGGCACCCAGAGCTCACCTCCTGGGTCACTAGGCTGCCCACCTGGATGGGGGGAGGAGTGGGCACGGAGGAAATCTTCACCTGCCAGGCCCGAGGACTGGCCTTGAACACATGGTAGGACTCACTGCGGTTGGCAGAGGAACAGGAAGAGGCAGCTGTTGACCAGGCTAGTCACACCAAAGTCCACCCCCACCCTAGAGAGAGAATCCACAAATCCTGGCGGCAGACCCATGCATGCCCCGGCCTCACTGCACTTCTGGCTCTGGCTCGATTACTGAGCCCTTATCGGGGCAGACAGCCCTCTCAGACAGGGTAGGTGGTTATCAGGAAAAGTCTCACCTGTCTGTGCCCAGGGGGGGTAGGGCGTTGTTTTGGGGGTGCTGGGCCTCGGAACTCAGTGTCTTCACACTCTCCAGGTCAGAGTCTGGGGTCAGTGTGGTCCCTGCTGCAGTGATCCTGGGTAAGGAGCTGTCCTGTGTGTGTGGTGGGGAAGGAAGAAGGGCAGTGACAGGGCAGTCGGAAGACTAGGCCTGGAGCCAAGTAACAAGACAGAATGACCAGGACTAGAAGATGGGGGGAGCCCTAGAAAGGCACTGGGCCTATGCTCTGAGACCCCCATTAGACAGTCTCAGTGGCACATCTCAATGGCCTGGTCCCCTAGAACATCTAGGTTCACTTTTTTCTTGATTTTTTATAAAAAAATTAATTAATCCATCCATCCATCCATCCATCTATTGTTTGAGACAGAATCTTGCTGTCCAGACATGGCTGATCTTTCAATCCTCCCGCCTCAGCCTCCCAAATGTTGGGATTAAAAATATCTTTAACTGCCGGGCGGTGGTGGCGCACGTCTTTAATCCCAGCACTTGGGAGGCAGAGGCAGGCAGATCGCTGTGAGTTCGAAGCCAGCCTGGTCTACAAAGGGAGTCCAGGACAGCCAAGGTTACACAGAGAAACCCTGTCTCAAAAAACCAAAAAAAAAAAAAAAAAAAAAAAAAAAAAAAAAAAAAAAAAAAAAAACTTAAAAAAAAATATGTACTTATTTATTTAATGTATGAGTACTTTAGCTGCATGTACACCTGCATGCCAGAAGAGGGCACCAGGTCGCAGTTTAGACGGTTGTGAGCCACCATGTGGTTGCTGGGAATTGAACCCAGGGCCTCTGGAAAAGCAGGTGGTGCTCTTAACCACTGAGCCATCTCTCCAGCCCCACTTAGGATATCTTATCTCAGATGGCCAGTCGTGACCTTGTGACCCTATGTGGGGGCACAAGTGCCAAGCTGGGCAGTGACGAGCAGGAATGGGGGACCTAACCCAGGCTAGGCAAGGCAGAGGGTGAGAAAGAGAGATGGGGGAGGAAAGAAGGAAGAGAGGAAAAGAGGGAAGGAGGGAGGGAAGGAGGGAGGGAGGGAGGGAGAGAGACAGAGGGAGACAGAGATAGTGAGAGACAGAGAGGGAGACAGACAGACACACACACACACACACACACACAGAGGGGGGGGCAGACTGAGAGGGAGAGCTCTTGGAACGTGGCTTGTTTGATGGGATCCCCATGTCAGCCAATTTAGGCTGGCTGAAGCGCCCACCTGCAGGGCCCTGGAGGCCACGCGGTCCATGATAGTGGCCCGTTCCAGGCTGCCCTCCTCCAGTTCCCGAAGGTAGACTTCGTAGAGTTCCTCCAGGTGCCGGGGGACCTCCAGATTGCAGTCTGTCCGGAGTAAGGAGAGATGAGGGCTCCGCGTAGGCCCTCAGCGCCTCCAACAATGCCCCAGACCCGCACGGGGTGGGGTGGGGTGGGGTGGCGTGCTACCGTCGATGATCTGCCGCTGTCCCTGGATGATCTCTTCACAGAGGCTGCGGTGCTGCTCCAGGCGGCGCACGGCCTCTCGGCGGTGGCGTAGGGCGCTGTCGCGGAGCAGAGCGTGTGACTGCATCTCGGTGTTTTCCACCTCCAGCTCGTGCACTCGGCACAGCAGGCTGAGCACCTCGCGCTGCTCCTCGGAGCCGATGCGCCGCGGCAGTGTCTCTTCCAGGCGCCGGCCTCGTGTGCGCAGCTCCCGGCAGCGCTGCTCCAGCGCCAGCTGCGGGAGGGCGACGGTGGTCAGCACTAGGCCAGTCCCACCTGCCCATCCAGGCTCTGGTCTCAGGCCTTCTGGCTGATACTCTAAGCCTAGGTAGCCTTCAAAGCTTATTTTGGGTCGGCGCGCCCGTGCGCCCACTTAACCAATGCATGCCCTGCGACAGCCCTTATGCCAACACAGAAAGTAAAAATCTGTTATTATATTGACTACCAAGTTCTCAGTTCTTGCTTTATGCCAAGCATTAACTTAACCGTCTCCAGCGACCCTGTTGGGGCATCACCATGGCTGCTCCCTTTTTAGAGGCGTGAAGTATGGTGCACACAGAGATGTGAAAACTTGGCAAGGTCGCCCAGGATTTGTGGCCTGAGCTCTCTGGTCTCTGGTCTCTCTTCCCCAGCCCTCTGCCCCCGCACCGCCCCCTCCCCCCTTTCTGCCACCAAGCCCCGTACACCTTCTGCTTCCGCAGCTTCTTCTGTTCGCCCACCAGGGCGGCGATGTTTTCCCGGGCTGAGGCCACCTCCGCTGGCTCCAGGTTATCTGGCTCATCTCCTGTGTCTGAGTCCTTCTCGCTGTCGTCTTTGGTGTAGGACTCCTTCCTTCGCTCCTCCCGCCACTTGAGAGCCCGACGTGACTTCTCGTGCTCCCAGCTGTCAGCAGTTCCCGCCCCCAGAGAGACACAAGGTTCAGACCACGGGGCACGCACAGCGTTGCGCTTATGCTCCAAGGGTCCTCCGTGCCAAACCTGAACCTGAGCGGGGTCCTGAAGGGGCCCGGGACAGGGGGGAAACATACCCGGCGATGGTGAGTAGGTGTCGGGAGGTGTCAATCTGGACTTCCATGGCCTGGTTCTCCAGTTCCAGCAGGCGCCGCCGAACATCCATTTGCTCATGAAAGGCGCTGATGAGCTGCTCTCGCAGCTGTCCCATCTCCACCTGCCCTTCCTGCCCGCTGTGTAGCTGTACCTCAGCTGTAGAGTGGGAGTGGTGTGAGCAGAGGGGCCAGCTCAGGCCGACCTGGGTGGGGCCCTCTTCCCCAGCTGCTTCCCAGATCACTGCTCCCGCTTAAACCTTCTGGAATTCCTCTCCTTCCATATCCCGCCCCCACGACCACCTCGATGTGTCTTCAGACTGCAGCCCAAAGATGCCTCTGGCTCTCCACATGAGATGTGATTCTGCTAGTTCTCACGGTGCCCTTGTGTCAACTACAGAAAGGTGTCCCTGTTTCTCCGAGGTTTTTTAGAAAACCATCACAGCAAACACACAAGTCTCAATCAATGATTGGTACGCCTTCTACGGCCCTACAGGGCAGCTCCCATATAACATTCTCACATAATCCCATCCCATCTGCAGCTCTGCAAAGGAAACAGTGTGTCCCCATTTGACAGGGGAAGGCTCCAAGATGTGTGAAATAATTAGCTCGAAGGCTACTCAGCCAGGAGGAGCCAGGGTTAACGCTACCTGGTCCTAGAACCTCATAAGGCCACCCGGAAAAGGCTGCTGAGACCAGCTCCAGCCTCCAGACCCACGGGCCCGTATGCATACCTTGGATATGACGGATGTCACCCCGGTCCAGTTTGCCCCGGGCCTGGCCCCGCCCCGCCTGTTGGTCGATCTTGCACTTGAGTCTCTGGATCTCCCCTCTCAGGTCAGCGATGATGCTGGTGTACTGAGCGATGTGGTAGGAAACACTGAGCAGGTTCTGTTTCACCTGCAGGGAGGCCAGGATGAGAGGATACAGTCACCCCAGGATCTAGGCCTGCCTGAGGGACATTCTCTTTCTTCTACCTCCCCCTTAAAAAAAAAAAAGATTAAAAAAAATTTTTATCAGCCTGGCCTACAAAGTGAGTCCAGGAAAGCCAAGGCTACACAGAGAAACCCTGCCTCGAAAAACTAAAAAAAAAAAAAAAAAAAAACCAGAAAAAAGAAAGAAAGAAAAGAAAATTTTATTTTTTGCGTATAGGTATTTTGCTTCCATGCATCTATGTGCACCACATGCATGCCTGGTGCCATGGACGCCCTGCAACTGGGGTTACAGACAGTTGTGGGTGCTGCCATGTGGGTGCTGGGAATTGAACCCAGGTCCTTTAGAAGAGCAGCCAGTGCTCCTAACTGCTGAGCCATCTTTCCAGCCCCTCTCTTCCTTCCCCTTTGCCAGTTCTTTTCAAGGACAGCCACGGTCTCCTGGCCTCCATCCCCACAGCCTCCTATCACACCTGCATGTCTCTGGTAAATCTGTAACCCTAAAAGTTCCACTACTCCTACTCTTCAACCTCAGCAGCTCGCTGTTGCCTAAGGAACCAATTCCTTCACCTGGTATTGAAGTCTAGCCACTCGGATTCTTTTCTGTTTGGTTGGTTTGTTTCCTCCCGATTTTATCTTCTATGTTTACTTCATGTGTGTGCCTGTGTGCCTGTGTGGGAGTACGTCCGTGTAAGCGTGGGTTTCAGAAGGAGATGTAAGGTCTCCCGGAGCTGGAGTTACAGGCGTTCCGTGCCTGACGTGGATGCTGGGATCTGAGCTCAGGCTCTCTGGGAAGAGCAGCAAGGGCTCCAAAGCATTAAAGCCATCTCTCCAGCCGGGCGGGAGTGGCACACACCTTTAATCCCAGCACTCGGGAGGCAGAGGCAGGCGGATCGCTGCGAGTTCAAGGCCAGCCTGGTCTACAAAGTGAGTCCAGGACAGCCAAGGCTACACAGAGAAACCCTGTCTCCAAAAACCAAAAAAAAAAAAAAAAAAAAAAAAATCTCTCCAGCCCCATTTTTTTTTCCTTCTTCCTGTTTTGGACTCTGTTTCTGTATGAGTGTCCTGCTCTAGTCAGGCAGTTCTCCTCCTGCTTGCCCCATCTTCACATCTCCTTTTCCTGGCTTACCTCAACGCCTACCGTTGGCATCTATTAAAGTAGTTAACTACTATTTTTATTTTATTATTTATTTACTTGGTTTTTCGAGATAGAGTGTCTCTGCTTTAGCCTTGGCTGTCCTAGAACTCACTCTGTAGACCAGGCTGGCCTCACACTCTGCCTTCCTCGGCCTCCCAAGTGCTGGGATTAAAGATGTGCGCCACCACTGCCCAGCCTTTTTTTCTTTTTTCTTTTTTCTTTTTTTTTAAAAGATAGGGTCTCATGTAGCCCAGGTTAGCCTTGAACTCATTGTGTAACTAAGGACGACCTTGAACTCCTAATCCTCCTGCCTTCCCCTTCTAATGTTGAGATGCAGTATTCACTACCATGACAGGATAGCTTGCTTCGAACTAACTCGTCACGATGATGTGGGCTGTCCCCATGAAGTTCCTGGAGGCTGCATGACAATGTTGAGAGAATTGTAGATATTGAAAAAAGATTCAGGGGCTGGAGAGATGGCTCAGTGGTTAAGGGCATTCTTAATCTCTCCTTCAGAGGACACAGGTTCAAATCTCAGCACCTGCATGGCAGCTCACAACTGTCTGTAAGTCCAAGATCTGACACTCTCACACAGATATACATGCAAGCAAAACACCAATGCACATAAGATAAAGGTAAATAAATTTTAAAAAATATTTTAAAAACAAGTTCACTTCAAGCCGAGCACTTGGGAGGCAGAGACAGGCAGATCGCTGTGAGTTCGAGGCCAGCCTGGCCTACAAAGTGAGTCTAGGACAGCCAAGGCTACACAGAGAGACCCTGTCTAGAAAAACTAAAAAAAAAAAAAAAAGTTCACTTCGAAGTTAGCCGTTCTTCCTTCCACATCTGCACAGGCTAAGACTTCCTGCCTTACCAGAGAACATGATTTTGATCATGGGCTTAGACCCCAAGCAGACTCGGTGTCGGTCTCTGTCCTATTCTCAGCTATCGGTGACATCACTTTATGTCCTTAAACTTCGTTATTCTGAACTGTAAGGCAGGGAAGCTGTAGCTCCTGCCTGGTCCTGAGGTCAGATGGGATGGCCTGCTACAGTGCTCCAAGAGGTCCTGTGTAAGGGAGCCTTTTATCGTGACTATGGTGATGAGACGCCTTGGACACGCAGAAGTCTGAGGAAACCTCCGAGGAGGAAGGGACAGTAGAGGGATGGAATGGGGGCAAGCCCGGAGTGAAAGGCAGAAGACGGCCTTTGGGCGCCAAGGGCTCCAGGCAGGCAGGCGCTGGCTGGGGATGCAAGGGAGTGTGTGGAGTGATGTTGGCCTGGGTAACGGGGTCAGTGCTGAAAGAGTGGAGTGGCTGGCAAGGATCCTCTCAAGACCTCAAATCTCAGTCCAGGAGGGTGTGCCCAGAGGGTAGACCAAGGACCCTCACCCGAGTCCTAATGTTCTTGGCTCTGCCGGCGTAGGTCAGGGTATTCCGGGACTCCTCAAAGGCAGTGCTCGCTGGACTGATGTGGGCGATCATCACGGTGCGGCTGTTCCCCCCTAATGAGTCCTGGAGGGACAGGGATGTGGCTAGCTGGCGACCACAGCTTCCCCAGAGCTTCCCCAAGTCTGTTTAACACACACACACACACACACACACACACACACACACACACACACACACGTACACATGCACTCATGCACGCATGCACATGCACACACTCTCGCACAATATGAACACACACATACGGTGGTCACTTTCAGATATCCCCCACTTTGCTGGCAGGCTTTCATAAACCACGAGGCCTCTGCTGGGATCTTGTTTTCAGAGCTTACAAAGTTTAAGCCTCGGGGAAATTCCTTAACTGGTCTGTGCCTTGGTTTCCTTATTTGTAAATGTAATCCTCCTAAATCACAAAGCCTCTGGGGAAGCTTTAGGGCTGGTGGGAAGAAGCCCTTGAACCTGGCAAAGAGTGGGCGCTCCCTGATACCACGTCTATGCCTGCAGGCCAAGAGTGGCCACGCCATGAGTAAACGGCCCCAAAGAGCAGTTCCAGAGGCCATAGGGCTGACCATCACAGAGCCCCCAAATCTAGGTGACTCTTGGTGTTTTTTCTTTGACTCACAGCCCTGGGAGGGAGTCCTGGAACAGCTCTTTGTTCACTTTCTCTACCTGTGCTTTGGTTCGAGAGTTGCCAGAAGCCTAAGGAACATCTGTTTGCAATCGAGTTTCAGATAAACAGTTAAGTGAACTGTCTTAGCTTACGGTTGCCTCAAGTACGGCACAAGGCATACTGATGCGTAATGTACTTGGTGAGTCGTCTGAAATCCACGTGGGGACAGCTTAGCTTCATTTCTTTCTTTTGTTTTGTTTTGTTTTCGAGGCAGAGTCTCTCTGTGTAGCATTGGCTGTCCTAGACTCACTTTGTAGACCAGACTGGCCTCGAACTCACCTGCCTCTGCCTCCTGAGTACTAGGATTAAAGGTGTGTGCTACCATGCCTATCTTTCTTTCTTTCTTTCTTTCTTTCTTTCTTTCTTTTTTCTTTCTTTCTTTCTTTCTTTCTTTCTTTCTTTCTTTCTTTCTTTCTTTCTTACTTTCTTTCTTTCTTTTCTTTTTGAACTTCTCTTCTGGATGGCCTGGTGGGCCCACTCTGAACACTAGTGCCCAGGCCCAGCTTGTTCTGGTACCTTCAGCAGCCGGGTGAGTTTGCTGTCCCGATAGTTGATATATTTATTGCCGCTCTTGTCACTCAGTGCGTTGATGCAGTTGCCCAGGGCCAGCAGAGAGCGGTTGATGTGGGCCCCCTCCTTCATGCGCTGGCCTCGGTTCTGTGTCTGGGGAGACAGCAGGGATGTAACTATAACCCAGGGGAATAACCTACGACAGCACCACGAAGAGCCTGGCTATAGATCATGGCCTCTCTCCTGAGGTCCCTGAAGGTAGAGGTGACATGGCATGGAAGGAGGCTTTGTTCTACCCTCTCCCCATCCTCTTCTTCCCTGAGCAGCCTGTCCCTTCAAGATGTCAGAACCATTGTTCAGCCCTTCACTCTAGGAATTCCACCTATCCCCACACCCCCATCCCCACCACATCCTTGCGACATCCCCACCCCCACCCAACAAAACTCTCCCTGAGGTTCCTCCTTCTCTGAAATCTGGTCTCAACCAGAGTGCTGTCGCCCCTGCTCCCCTCCCCATTGCTTCCCTCCGGGAAGCCCCGCCTCCACTGTGCCCTTTGAGCAGGTCTTACCTGAGAGGCGCGCTCTGAGCCAGCTAGGTCAATCATGAACAGGCGGCCCTGCCGCACCTCCTGTAGGATGTTCTTGACCCGGCTGCGCTGGCGCACAGCCACCTGGAGCACTGCGTGGGAGCGGGAGGACGTCCGATTGGCCGCTGTGGGCTCCTGTGTCCTCTGCCGATTCCCTTTCATCAGCAGCTGCATGATCTGGGAAGGAGATATGGAGATGACTCGTGAGGAGCCTGCAGAGCGGAGCCTGGGCAGCGGTGGGAGAGGTCCAGCCTATTAGCTTCCCAGGGTGCGCTAAGGGGCCTGGGCGGTTCTCTCCAGGCAGGTCTCTGTGTACATGGAGAGGCTGTGTAGCCTGGCTACTTACCAGGATGAGTATGCTGGGGCATGATGGGGGACGCGACTTCTCTTACCTCTTCTCGGGGTGTCTCTATTGCAGTGGCTCCCTGGCCTTTGTCCCTTGTCCTATTGTCCCCCTGAGTGATTTTCCTGCCCACAGTCCCTAGCCAGTGGTTGGAGACTTGCCTCCTCAGCATTGATGGTGGACACTTCGGTGATTCCGGCCACCTGGATCACCCCTTTGGAGTCCTCTCTCAGCTCCAGGTACCCCAGGGCTGGGTTCAGTAGGTCTCGGATCATCTCATTGTAGATCTGATGGGACAGGGTGGAAGATGGAGGGACATGAAGGACAAGAGCTCCAGGCCTGGAGCAGCTGAGTGGTCCCCTCCTCCTTAAGAAAGGAAGGACTGCAGGGCGGTGGTGGTGGTGGCGCACGCCTTTAATCCTGGCACTTGGGAGGCAGAGGCAGGCGGATTGCTACGAGTTCGAGGCCAGTCTGGTCTACAGAACGAGTTCCAGGACAACTACACAGAGAAACTCTGACTCAAACAAAACAAAACAAAACAAACCAACCAACCAAACCAACCAAAAAGGAAAAGAAGAAGAAGAAGAAGGAGGAGGAGGAGGAGGAGGAGGAGGAAGAGGAGAAGAAGAAGAAGAAGAAGAAGAAGAAGAAGAAGAAGAAGAAGAAGAAGAAGAAGAAGAAGAAGAAGGAAGGACCACGTTCTTCTGTTTGCTGGACCTCAGGCCCTGTGAGAGAAGTCCTAACTGGGGGAAGCAGGTCCTTTACATGATGGTAGCAGCTTCAAAGCCAATGTTGCAAGAGGCTTCAGAATCACCTGGGGCTCCCCCTGCAGAGAGGTCAATCCTGGACCGGATACATGGACCTGATCTGTGCAGGACCCTTGGCCAAGTGAGGGAGCTTGGATTGTTGTTAGCAACCTTCAGGCTACTTTTCTCAGGTCATTTATCTCACCACCACGTCGTCCTTGTCCATCTGTCATTGTCCTCCCTGCCTGCAGGCTGAGTCAACACCAGCTGGCAGCGCCTCTCTGTTCTTTCTGGGGCATCACCCTGGAGACTATCAGCTCACAGAGGAGCCAGATGGAGGCTGGCCAGTGGCTTAGATAACGCCTGCCTGACCCCTGACTTCTGTGACCACCTCTTAACCCACAAAATCCTGAATGGGAAGATGTTTGCATGAGGAAATGGGCTCAGAGGAGAGGTGCTTCCGAGGATGGTAGCTGCTCAGGCTTCTGTGAAATATAATACTACATTAGAGCCACAGGGTCTCAAGTTGGAATCCCTGCTCTGTCATCAGTGTGTGTCACTGAGATAGCTGCCTGATCTCTCTCTCTCTCTCTCTCTCTCTCTCTCTCTCTCTCTCTCTCTCTCTCTCTCTGAGTAGCTTTGGCTGTCTTGGAACTTGCTCTGTAGACAAGGCTGGCCTTGAACTCAGACACCTGCCCGCCTCTGCCCCTTGAGTGCTGGGATTAAAGGCATGCACCGCCATGCCTGGCTCTCAAGTCTCAATTTTTATCAACCAGCACTAATGCTATACATACGGGGTGTGAGACAGTCATGCTGAGCACCCCAGGATCTGCTAGTGACCGGCTCTAGGGAGGTGGACCACACTATCTTATGTGCCTCCTATCCAAGCCTGCTGGGGACTTGCCTCCAGGTAGGACATGGACACCTCATATTCCATGTCATTGCTGGTTTCCTCGATGGCTCGGAACAGGTCATTGAGGGTCTGAACGTAGATGCCTGGCTCATGGTCCGTGCCCAGCATGGTGTATGTCTTCCCGCAGCCTGGATAAGACAGTCTGGTGGTGAGCAGGGATGGGGTCAAGGATGAAACCTTACTGGGGAAAGTGTTATGGCGGTCCTGAGCCGTTCTTGAGGCTGCTCCCTCCTAGATGGATGAGGAATGGGGTCTTTGGGGGGAAAAGGGACCTGGGGGAGGCAAGGTTCGGCACATTCCCATACTCCGTTCCAGACCCTTTCTGAGCCATGTTGGCTCGCTTATGAAGAGCGAAGGGCTTGGTTCCCCGGGGGAGACAACGAGGGCATTTTGGTCTTTGTCTACATCTGAGTTTCCTCCTCACCTGTAGGGCCATAGGCAAACACAGTGGCATTGTACCCTGAGATGACACCCTCGATGAGGCTCTTGGTGGTGGCCTGATACACCATCTCCTGCAGGGAGGATATTAGAGGTCTGAGATACAGACAGGGCAAGACACTGGTGCCCCCTAGGCAAGTCCTGGTTGTGAACAGATGAAGTGTCTGTCCCTGGAGCCCTAAGCCAGAGGTAAGAGAATGTGGGAAGCAGAGGAAGGGAGTCTCTGCTTATACCTCTGGTGGGAGGAGGGGGGCTGGGCACCAGACTGCAAGAGGGCTCAGGACACCTGAGAAGCCTGCTCTACAGATGGCTCTCCCCACCACACCCCTGCTCTGAGGGTGCAGAGTCAGCTCCTGGGAGTGTCTGAGCATCCAAGAAGATGGGCAAGATGGAATCCCCGGGAGGGTGTTGGTTTTCTGTAGCCTGTTCCCCGCCTGCTCTATTCATGCCAGATGGGCTTCAGGGATCTTCTCCCGGCCCATGTCGGCCAGCTGCGGAGTGTCATGTGGCTACTCTATGCAAAGCGGTACGTGAGTGCTAACCAAGTGTGTTTCTGCAGAAGGTGTGTCCCTACAGATGGACAGGCAAGCAAGTCACGTGGTGTCAGGCCGTGCAAATGTACAGGCGAGAGGCCATGCAAGTCCTTGTAAACTTTCACAACTGGGCAGAGCTACAGAAAGTGGGTCCTTGAGCAAATGTTGGGAAAACTGTAGGCAGGATCCCCCTAAGACACTTTCCTTGAGGGGCGAAGTGTGGCGAGGTCTTTCGTCTGGCTTCCAGGCCGTGCTCTTCCTCACCTGGGTGGCAGTGAAGTCAAAGGCCACGTCAAACAGGTATGACTTCTCCCGGGACCGGTGTGCCCGCAGGATGTCATCAGGGTCCTCCATTGGGTCCATGAGAACCACCATCTGCAAATGTCCCCAAGGGAGGAGACCACAGTCACCTGGTGTTTCCAGTCTGCAGACCTCTCCTGCCACTATCTGGTCTCTGGGCTTTAGGTCTGGGTGCTTGGGAGACAAAGCCTCTCTGACAATGAGTGACTGTTCCCCAAAGACGGCGCCATCACAAGGCAGCAGAAAATACCATGTGCAGTGGTGGTGGTGGTGGGGTGGCATCTACAGGGAACACCGGATCCAAGGCCTAAGCATACTACCATATGCTGTCTGTACTGGAGGAGGGGCTGCAACACTGCTGGTGGTCACAGCACATCTTTTGTGACAAGATCCGTTTTGCCCAATCCATCTCCATCCCATTACAGTAACAGTAAAGTGCGTGCTCCCACCCATCCTGGGTGAGGAATTTCAGGCCTAGCTTGAGGAAGAACAGAGAACTCAGAACCCAGGACCTAGCCCCAAAAGCAGAAGATCCTCAACCGAATCTCTGCAGCCCTGTGGCCCTGGGGACCCTGCATGGCCCTTCACGCCCAGCCTCTAGACCACTGTAGAACAAGGAAGGCAAAGAGCTGCTGACAGTTGGGTGGCACCGGTGAAGAAAGCAGGTGGGCTTGGGTCCTTCCTGCGTGAACTTAAAATAACTACATCCCTGGCTAAGACCTAAAGTTAGAAAGAGAGTCTGCAGGACCCTAGGCTGGCATTCCACCCCTGAGGGTGGGGCAGCTGTGCTCACTGCATGTGTGTACGCACATGCATTAAATGGGCTGGCTGGGTTCCTCCCTCCCCTGGTCTAAGAACAGTCTCTGAGCCCACCCACCACACTCTGCCCAGGTCCCCGTGTGCTGAGCTGCGCTGAGGGCTCCAATCAGGAGGAATACGAAGCAAGTGGCTAGGTCCTTGCCAGTTGGGTTCCTGGTCTAGGGTAGGGTGTGAGATAGGAAACATCAGAGAATACTCAGCCACTCTTGGTGTGTGTGTGTGTGTGTGTGTGTGTGTGTGTGTGTGTGTGTGTGTG
>OU015746.1:6704346-6739824 GCA_907169655.1 Acomys percivali
TGTGTGTGTGTGTGTGTGTGTGTGTGTGTGTGTGTGTGTGTGTGTGTCCAAGTTTCAGGAGAGGATAAAGGGAGTAGCATTGAAGAGGACACTAGGAACACATTCTAAATCCTAGCCCTGCCTCTCATTAGCAGAGTGGCCTCATGCCCCCATGGGGGCCTGCCTGAGCCTCAGTCCCCTCCCCAGTGGCGGAAATGGTGCTGTAATCTCTTTCGGGGCTGTGCAAAGCCCATGAGACAAAGTGTGTGACATATGTTGAGTCTCGGCGATCCTCTTCCAGGGAGGCAGAGTGTGAGTGGAGGCAGGGGAGGGTACGCCACTAACTGCCCTAACCCAAGATGCTGCTATCAAATGTAGTGTGGGTAAAAATAAACAAACAGAAGACAGGTTGGGAGTGGCGACATCAGAGGCTCCCTTGCACAATATAGGTGCCCCCCCCCCAGAGGCGCCTAGCACCTGGAGTTCCCTAGGCAGAGTTCCCTAGGCACCAGGCTCTGCCAGACAGCCAGGGGAAATAAGCTGTCCCATGATCCTTCCCTAATGAGGCGGGGCTGCTCCCAGGGACCAGATGGTGGCCTCAGAGCCCATCCTCTCCCAGGAAGGGAAGGATAAGGAGGGCAGAGAGGGAGTCCCTTCACCCCCAGTGCACACTGCCTTCACTCCTGGTACACACAATGTTCAGTCTTGGTGCACACTAACACGCACTGTTTTGTTTTCTTCTCCTTCTCGATCTGTAGCCCTGCTAGCTTTGAGCTTGGGGCAACCTCCTGCCTCAGCCTCCTCCATGCTGAGATTACAGGCATGCACTACCACACCCTGTCAACACCAGATTTTTACTGAACCCCTCAGTGTAGATTTCTCATTATTAATCTCAGACAAGGGAGGTCAAATCCCAGTGTCTCATTGCTTGGAATTCTGGCCACTTGGCTCTCAGGCTGGTACCCGTTCACCCTCTCAACTCTCCCTAACCTTTGCTGCTATAGGGGCTTGTGGGGGTGCCTTAGCAGTTTTCATGGTCTTAGTAGCCCCAAAGCCCCCAACCTTGTTCCCCACTGCTCACATTAGCCCTGGGCACTCATTCAGCTTTAGGGAATATGAGGCAGTACATGTAGGTAAACTGAGTCCTCCCTGACAGAGGGCCAAACAGGAAGGTGATTGGCTATTACAGGGCAATTAAAAGAAGGCAGGGTTATTGGCTGTGTCCCCCACTCCACTTCCCTCCAGGGGTCAGTGGGTGAGTCAGGGGTCATAACTGTCCAAAGGCCTTGGGAATAGGCCAGGTGTTGGAGAGCTATCCAGAGGTGGCAGAGGTTGGCGGTGAGGGTGACGGTGAGGCCACGGGAGACCAGCTTACATACTCAACTGAACTCAGGAGATTAGGAAGTCCTCAGTGGGTCCCTTTGAGTCCCCAAGTCAGGCCTGATGGTTTTAGCAGGACAAGGGCCTCGGGATTCCCAGCAGGTTCATCTCCACATCCCATGTCTCTCCCGAAATCGACACCTTCCCTTCCCCCACCAAATACCGGGAGCAGGCCTGTACCCTGGCTTCCTGCACCCACCTGACCTCAAATAGCTGTAGGGCCCCTTTTGTGGTTCTCCAGGCGTGGGTGACTCCCAAGGAGACAGAAGTCTCTGCCTATCAGATGGGGCATCCAGGTGAGCCACGGACTGACAGGCTGGGTGATCACTTGGTAGCTTTGTGAAAGGAAAAGCCATCCACTCTCAGGTAGCCAAAGACTAGCAGCCGCTGTGATCTCAGTACAGAATGACTGGGCTTGCACTGCTCCCTAGGGACTCACCTGTCCTCACACTGGCCCCTCCTCAGGGCGTCGCCCCGAAGCACTCCATGCTTTCTGTAGGGTTTGATCTCTATCCCAGGCTATCAGCAGCCTGAGCCCAGCTCAGATTTCGGACCCAGATAAAGACAAAACCTGGCTCTGAGGACCCTGGCATGGGTCCCCAAGGGCTGCACCAGGAGCAGGGCCAGCTACAACAACTCTCTCACCTTAAATACTAGGGTTCCTGTGGACACAAAGCCTCAAGAGGGGAGTGAACAGCATGTCCCATCACCCATCCTAACAGATGGCCTTTATGTGACCTTCAGGCGTTTCTAAGTCCATATGGACACCCGGTCTCTTTGATGCCCAGATGCTCCCACATCAGAGAGTTGTCATCCCACCTGCCACCATCCCACCTAATGAGGGCTTTGTCTGGGCTCCATCTGTCAGGACCCCAGCCTCCACGCCACGCTCCAGAATACCACTGTTGTTCGCAGCCACCACAGCACACAATGGAGCCCTTGTGCCCCTTGACCAGGTGCACCACAGCTGAGCCAGGAAGGATTGGGCAGGGAGCCTGGGCTGCCACAGGGACTGGCTTGGGGTGTTCAGGCCAGTGCAACTCATCTGTGACACACCTACCATGTACCCCAAACATGGGAAAGGCCTTAGAGAAATAGAAAAAAGAGGACTGTCTTCTGACACTTTCAGATTCGTAACCAGGAGAGAAGAGGATAGATACCCCAACCCAGCCCTGCCAGCACCGGAAGGCAGCCTGGAAGAGATGACACTGGTGTGGCTACCTTCAAGGATGAGCAGGAGGCAGCCAACAGAGGTGGAAGTGCAAGAAGAACATTCTAGAGAAAAAACATGAGCAAGGCTAAGAGGTGCAAGGTCTCTAGGGTGAGATGCGTGTTGGAAAAAAGCTTAGAGTTTCGCCTTTGGTCCTTCTTGCTTGGTATCCCAGCAGTAAAGACCCAGGGACTGCTGTGAGCTAAAGATGGATTTGACTTTGGGACCCTCTGAATGTCACCCTGGGTGGCATACAGCATATGCCCAAGGACATTTGTTGAATAAGGCTGCCTTTGGAGGCAGCTTGGGGTCTACCGGGAATCACACAAAAGTTTAGCACGTGCTTTCTTTTTCTGTGTCTGTCTGTCTTTCTTTCTTTCTTTCTTTCTTTCTTTCTTTCTTTCTTTCTTTCTTTCCCTCCTCCCTCCCTCCCTCTCTCCCTCCCCTCCTTCCTTCCAAGATAAGGTTTCTCTGTTTAGAGTGCCTGTTCTGTAACTTACTATGTAGACCAGGATGGCCTTGAACTCAGAGATCTACCTTCTTCTTCCTTCTAAATGCTGGGGTTAAAGGCATGAGTCACCATACTGGGCTGGCATCTCATTTCATGTGCTTTGTTTTTTCTAAGACAGTCTCATTTAGCCCAGGCTGGTCTCAAACTCACTATTTAGCTAAAGATGAGATTACAGGAGTGCTGGGATCGAACTCAGGGCTTTGTGCATGACAGACAGACAAGCACTCTCCCAACTGAGCTATATATCCTCAGCCTGACACAAATCTTCTGTCTTAAGAATCCACCTTACTCTTATTATGACCTCATCTTTACTGAAATATGCCTTAAAAAGCTCTTGTTAAAGGTCCTGGGGTTAGGTCTTCAACATATGAACTTGGGGCGGAGATGGGAGGGCATTTGCTCCAGGCAGATGTCTGCCCAGTCACTCACTGGAAGCATCAGTCATGGGGTGGGCTGAGGATGAGGAGTCTGTGTCCCAGAACTAAACCACTTTACAGCTAACCAACCAGTGCACTATGCTAAGGGCACAGTTTTCTGTAGTTTGTGTCCCCTCCACAGCCCAGCCACAGGGAACAAACACCATATCACAGAGTGCCAGAGGGCCAAACTTGATGCCTCATGCTGCAGTCCATGAAGGAGGCAGAGGCAGAGGCAGGAGGATCACAGCAAGTCCAAACCAGCCTGGTCTACACAGGGAGACCCTGACTGAAACAAACAACAAAACCACAGCTCTGCATAGGTGGAAGGTGATATGGAGAGGCAGAAAGGACGGAGCCATCTCTGAGCCTGACCAGAGGGGTCTGCACAGGCCCTTTCTGCACAGCCTTTTGGCCACCAATCCCGCAAGACAACAAACTCACTGAAGCCGCACAGCCTCATGCACTTCCTTACACATCGCAAACTCAAACCCAAGGCAAGTTTCTCAAGGCCGGTCCCCACCCCTTGAAGTGGGTGTGGCCACAGCTCTAGGGAGGTACGGTCAGGGCTCAAGGGACTCTCATGCCCTTGGCCAGGAGACTTCACTGAAGACATAGGTGGGGGATGGTATGAAAAGAAAAGCACACAGCTCATCCACCTTCCGTGTTTGTGAAAATCTGCCTGAATTTAAAGGGCACTGGCCTACACACCCCCATGCCACCTCCAGGCTCAGCTACCCTGCAGCCCTTGGGCCTAACTCAGCAGGGGGCCAGGCAGCTGTGGGCTTCCCCTCCTAGGTCTTCACTTTGGCCTGGCTCTCAGGTCAATGAAAAGGTAATCAGGAATTCTAGAGACACTCAGAACCCTGAATTACTGTAGAGAAACGGAGCCTTAAGTTGGTGTCTAGCCCCTGAGAGGTGTCCTGGTAGAGACCAGGCTCTCTCCTGATATCTCCTGGGCAAGAAATGTTTGCACAGAACATGTCGGAAATTTCCCCTGCTAAGCTGTGGGTGCCTTGACCAACACTGTAACTTTAGCGGGGTTCCTCTGGCCCCCTGACGGTGATGGCACCTAGCCCAGTGTCTTATCACTGATAATTCTTTTTTTTGTTTGTTTGGTGTTTTTTGGTTTTGTTTTGTTTTTTTTCTCTCAAGACAAGGTTTCTCTGTGTAGCCCCGGCTGTCCTAGACTTGCATTGTAGACCAGGCTGGCCTCAGACTCACAGCGATCCGCCTGCCTCTGCCTCCCGAGTGCTGGGATTAAAGGCGTGCGCCACCATGCCTGGCTGGTAATTCTTCACTGTGACTGTCCTCTGGCCCCTACCCACTGGCTGCTGGCAGCAATCTTCCTCCAGCTTTGATGCTGCCAAATGTCCCCACAAGAGAAAAATGGTTCCAGTACAAAACTCAACAGGCTACACCCTTTTCTCTTGGCTTCAAAGCCTGACAGTGAAGATCTCCAAAGAAAAGAGGACCTCAAATGGGGCTCAGAGACAATGGTCATACGACCTAGAGCCAAAGGCATCGCTTTTTGCGGGGGTGGGGGGGGGGGGGGGGGGTCGGTCGTGAATGTGGCTCAGTGGGAGGTAAGGGAGGATGAACAGGGCTGAAGCCATGACACAAGAAGCCACACTGCACCCTGTCCTGCTCAGGCAGCCTCAGGTTGCCTCTGGATTCATCCTCAGTGCAGAGATCCAGGCTCACGGTCCCTTTATACTGATAGGTGGAAGTAGAACAAAACCTGGTTTCTGCATGGCTATCATACCTGAAAGCTGATTCTGGGTTTTTGTTTGTTAGTGAGAACATCATGTTTGTTGCCTGTCATGTTTCTATCAGTAGACACGGGGATTCATGAAACCAGAAAGAAAGAGGGGGGGAGGGAGGGAGAAGGAAGAAGAAGAGGAGGAGGAGGAGGAGGAAGAGGAGGAGGAGGAGGAAGAGAAGAGGAGACAGGACTCGCTGGGCTCATAAGGCCACCAAGGCCTAGCCAGCTGCTGAGGGCACAGCTACATCTGGCTGCTGTCTCAGTCAGGAGCTCATCTGATCTGAGGCTCAGGATGGTGTAGGAGGCATAATCTGGAAGGCAGTCTAATGTGGTATTTCTCGGGGAGTCTGGTGATTCCTTTATCACAGACCCCCAGATTTCTCAGGTACCACCCAGAATCACACAAAATCTCTAGAGATTTGGGCCTACAAGTCTGCATTGATAAGCACCCTCTCCTTGCACCCATCCAACTGCTAAGTGTAGGAATCCTTGGATACTTGTAGCGTTATGCACAAGAGCCAAAGAATTGGAAACAGCTCAAACGCTCTTCATCTGTTGAATGGGTAAACAAATTATAGTATGCCTATACTCTAAAATATTACTTGGCTATGAAAAAGAAAATACTCACAGGGCATGGTGGCGCACGCCTTTAATCCCAGCACTTGGGAGGCAGAGGCAGGCAGATCGCTCTAAGTTGGAGGCTAGCCTGGTCTACAAAGTGAGTCCAGGACAGCCAAGGCTACACAGAGAAACCCTGTCTCAAAAAACCAAATAAATAAATAAATAATAAATATGTGTATGTATATGTACACACATATATATACATACACACTGATGATTTTTTAAAAAAGAAAAAGAAAAAGAAAATACTCATGAACCTTGAAAACATGCTAAGGACATGAAGCCAGACATTAAGGACCACAGAGTATGATCCAATCACGTGGACTTACAATAGGATAGAGAGATGGAACAGCTTGCTGGTTGCCCAGGGATATAGGTAAGCATGCACTCTCCCCTGCTCATTTCCTGCTAGGCCCAGCTCTTGGGGAACGATGGGGCCTAGCAGCCTCTGTGTGGCTGGTACAGAACCTCACCCCCACTATGCTCTAGGCAGTAAGCAGGCTAACTCCAACTGCACCTGTGGCATCTGTTACCTTACACTCTATTTGCCTTTCACAATGGCTTGCCCTGCCTCATCTATAATCCTCTCCATAGCTCTTGAAGTAGTAGATGGAACAGGTGTTCACTCTCCAGTCCTCTGACAGGAAACAGAGGCCCAGGGAGTCATTAGCAGCCCTCTGGCACCCAGCCAGGGCATGACAAGGTTGGGCCTGTGGTCCACCCTTGTAGCCTTCTGTCCCACGTCACCCTCCTGCCTTGCACTTTCCCTTCCCTCACTTGTCCCGCCCTTCTACAGGCCTCCTGGGGAGCCCTTGTGTGGTTCCACCGGACCCCATTAACAGACAGCTGGACAAGTGCTAATTATGGGATTATACACCTACCTGCTTGGTTTAAATCCTGCAGATAAACACAGCCTGGGAGGCTGGGAGGAGGCTTTGGGAGGGGTAAGTGGGAGGTGAAGGTGGCTGTTTGTCTTGAACCTCATCCCTACCTGGGATACCTTCCAGGCCCCTTCCGCTTTCTTGGCTTCCTTGAGGGGGGTCTGGGTTCAGGATCCATCTCACTCCCAGAAGATTCTACCACACTACTGGGCGATAGCCACCGGGGACTGCAAAGGGCTCTGGTGTAGAAAGCGGACTTGATGGCAGGCAGGGGTTTGCTTAACCCTGGGGCCAGAAGCCTTTGAGAGAAGTAACTCTCAGGCCTCTTTCCTCTGGGCAGGTGGCATGTCTAAGCATTGCACACAGAGCCTGTGATGAAGACGCATCTAGCAGAGGGATAAAGATCACAGTCCTGAACTGAAAGAGGGCTCTGTGATCCCAGGCACCTGGAAGAGGACTCTGTGATCCTAGGTCCCCGGAAAAGGGCTCTGTCATCTCAAGCCCCCGGAAGCCTCCAGAACTGGCCCCTTGACAAATCCAGGATTGGCTTCAACATTCCCAGGATCCAGACACACACACTGCACCCCACCCCCCTCCCCCTCTCATCTTAATTTTTAACGAGACAGGGCCTCATCATGTAGCCCAGGCTGGTCTCACACTTGCGATGTAGTCAAGGATGGCTGTGGACTTCCGGTCCTCCTACCTCTACCTCTTATGTGCTGGAGTACAGGTGTGGCCACCATGTCCAGTTTCTGTGGCGTTGGGGATTAAATCTAGGGGTTAGTGTGTGCTAGGAAAGCACTGTAATAGTTAAAGTATAAACTATTCACACTGGCCTCTTGATTCTGACGGACTCTTTGCTTGTAGGCATACGCTCTTCTGCTAACCCTCATTGCTACAGGCTGCCAAGCTCCAGACGATGCTCAGTTCTAGGGCAGTCTTGGGACCCCTCATAGTGGCTGGAGTCAGTGACAAGCTGAGTACCCTCCACCTCTCCTCACTTTAGGACCCACCGAGGGGGTGGGCTGTTGTCAGTACCTACTATCTGCCAATGTCCAATGGGCTGGCTGAGCTCCTGGGAGGGGTTCCAGCCGTACTGATTGCCTTGGATGTCCTTACACTGAGATGTCACCTGCAGAGGAACCCAGTCAGCTCCGAGGAGAGATAGGAAGCAAGAGGCAAGACCTATCACCCAAAGCCCTAGGGAATTGGCTTGGTGAGCCCCTCAGAGGAGCCAAACACAGAGGCCATGACAGCCCCAGCCCCATAGAACAATGGAAACTAGGTACCGCCCTAACCTGACCTCTTCTTCAGAAGGGGCAGGGCATTGTGCTGACCACGTGGGCCTAGCCATATCACCATTCCCGTATTGTCCTGGGCTAGCTCACCAGCTCACCACACAGCCCAGCCATCAAGTCCTATGATTTCAGAGAAAAGCAAAGAGAGACAACTGGCCTGACTGAGCTACAGCCCTCAACCTTTCTCTGGGCCAGGCAGCCCTGGAGAGGGTGAGATGGACAGCAGGGTTCTGGGAGAGGGCCAGGGCCATGAGACAATGAAGTCTCTCCTCCATGTTGGTTCGTGGAGCCTCATATCTTAAACACCTAGTTGCCAGGGCCGAGGTGCCAAGAGACAGCTACTTAGGCTGTCAACTTGGCCTTTGTTGTAGCCACTCCCAGGTGGCAGTGAGGGAGACTAGGCCAGGTCCTCCAGTACAAGGCCAGTTTGGAAGCCACTGGGGAGCTAAAGGCAGAATGTGCAGGGGGCGGTGTGAGGAGCCCTGTGCCCATAATGCTTAGACAGCACTCTCAGAGTCTCTGCCGACAAAGGAGCAGCCTGTTGGGCTGGCCCAGCTCTGCTCTGGTGGGAGGTACGGCTCACTGGGGAAGGCTAGAGCCAGGCTGGGCAGCCCTCCCCTCTGCCCCCATAGACAGAAGGAGCCAGTGTGTGACAGGCGTGGGTACTTAAGAGGGACTGTTCCCATCACTTCATATTGATCTACCCCCAAGGTGGCCTAGTGCCAGGAGCAGCTGAGAGTGCCACCATTGTCCCAAACTATGAACCTGATACCCTTGGAGGCAGATGGACAAGTAGGGAGTGGCCTTGTCTAGAAGGTTTCTCCCCCCGAGTCTTTTCAGGGGGGAGCCCTCTCGGCAGCCAACAGCAGCCCCGGGGAACCTCCTTCTCTACAGACTACAACTGACATCCAAGGACTACAGAGCTCTTCCTGTACACCAGGCACAAGTTAAGACCATCCAGAGCAGTCCTTCGGTGGGGCTAGAAAGATGGCTCAGCTGGCCAAGATGTGTGCTGTCATGTCCGATGATCTGAGAGAGCCATATGTGCGAGAAGAGAAGCAACTTCCCCAAATTGTCCTCTGACCATCAAACAGGCACTGGGATGTGTGTGTATCTAGGGTTAGGGTATGAAAATAAAAGAAGAAGAAGAAGAAGAAGAAGAAGAAGAAGAAGAAGAAGAAGAAGAAGAAGAAGAAGAAGAAGAAGAAGAAGAAGAAGAATTATTTTAGCTGGGCATGGTAGAGCATACCTTTAATCCCAGCACTTGGGAGGCAGAGGCAGGCAGATCACTGTGAGTTCGAGGCCAGCCTGGCCTACAAAGCAAGTATAGAATAGCCAAGGCTATACAGAGAAACCCTGCCTCCAAAAAATACAAAAACAAAAACAAATTCTTGTAAGGGTGTAGCTCAGTTGTAGAGTGTGTATGCACAGCACCTTGGGTTGAATCCCCAGCATTTTGTAACTCAGAATGATGGTGCACACTTACAACTTTAGCACTTGGGAGGGAGAGGCAGGAGATCAGATCATTTCTGGTCACATAGTAAGTCCAAGGCCAGTCTGGGTTATTTGAGAGCCTGTCTCAAACAAATAACATCAAAACTCACAAACCACTGGGAAAGAAGACAGTGGGGTATATCCCACCCCCCCACTTAAAGATGAGGCTCCTTTTCTGCCAACATACATTCTCTCTGCTCTTGCTCACCATATGGGGTTCTTCCAGACACTTCCATTTTCCCCAAGGGCTCTGAGGAAAGGGCCAGAAGGAGGTAAATCATTTGGGGCTTCCTGAGGCCAGCATAAGAAGCCGGTCCAGAGGCAGTATCTCTCCACAGACTTTGTCAGCCCCGTAGCTCCCATCCTATGCTCCCAGATCCCATCCCACAGCCCAGCCAGTGAGCCCCAGAACTCAGAGTAGCCCGCAGCACAGCTCTGAAACACAGGCAAGGGGCACCATCAGGCTGTCATACCAAGTATGTCCTGTCCCCACCATTGTGCCCAGGACCACTCTAGTAACCGAGTCTTGAAGTACCTACCCAAGCAAACACAAAACAAGTATCTTGGCCATGTTGACAAAGAGTTTGATTTGGGTCCTGACTATGTCACCTCATCTCACACCTTTCAGCCCTCTCCTTGGGCCATGCTAGCTTTTTCCGGGTGATGCAGTTACACTGTGGCTCCATCTGAAGGGCCTTAGACATAGCAAGTCCCTCTGGGTGCAATTTTCCCTCTTGAATACATCACCATCATCACTTAAAACAGTGTCTCAGTGTATAGCCCTGGCTGTCTTGGAATTCACTTTGTAGACCAGGCCTGCCTCTGCGTCCAGAGTGCTGGGATTAAAGATGTGCACCACCACCACTCATTAAAATCTCTTCTGTACCCTCTGGGCAGTGGTGGTGCATATCTCAGCACTTGGGAGGTGGAGACAAGGCAGAGCTCTGTGAGTTCAAGGCTAGCCTGGTCTACACAGTGAGCTCAAGATGGTCAGGGCTACACAGAGAAACCCTGTCTTGACAAACAAAACAACAAAATATCTCCTCTTTATATCCTACTCCAGTTCCAGTTAAAGCAGAGTCTCGATTTGAAGCCCAGGATAGCATGGGGGTTTGATCCTCCTGCCTTAGCCTCATGAGGAACGGATTACAGACATGTGCCACCATAGCTGGGTTCATCACTGTTTCTCATATTTATTTTCCTTTTTCTTGTGTTTGTATGTATGCTTGCACGTATGTGGGTATGAGTGCCTGTGTACATGCAGAGCCCTAAAGTTGATAGTAAAAACCACCCTGAATTACTCTTTTGTTTTGTTTTGTTTTGTTTTGTTTTGTTTTATCATTTCTCCCATCTTGTGCACCAAGGCTGAGTCTCTAGTCTCTCAGTCAAATCCAAAGCTCAAGGATCTGGCTACTCTTGGCAGCTAGCTCATTCTAGAAGTTCCCTGTGTCTGCTTTCCAAGACTGGAATTACAGGTGGGCCACCACACTCACAAACATTTTAAGTGGGTTCTAGAGATATGAATTCCAGTCCTTATGCCCATGAGGTTTTGTCTGGTTTTTCAAGACAAGGTCTCTCTGTGTTAGCCTTGGCTGTCCTGGACTCTTTTTGCAGTTCAGGCTGGCCTTGAACTTACAGCGATCTACCTGCCTCTGCCTCCCGAGTGCTGGGATTAAAGGCATGCACCACCATGCATGGCTCAAGGCAAGTGTTTTAACCACTAGATGTCTCCTCAAACCTCCATTACCATCTCTTAAGGGAGCCTGGGTCCAGTGCCCCTTACTCACTCTCTTGACAACTGCCTCTTTTTTTCTAGGCCTCCTAGACTGAAAATTCATACATTTCTTTTAATTCCTTGATCAATTCCTTGTCTTCTCTCCCTATAGTAAATTTCAGAAACAAAAGGAGGTTGGGGCTTTTCCTGTTGGAGCATTTTTCTAGTTCCTACCCCAGCTCCCAGCACACTGTAGGTTCTTTATGAATAATTATTGCCACATAAGCCCTCCCTCATCGTGGGGACATGAAGATCCAGAAGAGTGAACAGTGAAGGGCTTTACCAAACTTGCATGCTCTAGATGTGGCATTCTATTAGACCAGCTGAATGTGCCCTCTGTGGTTAGCAGGAATATCAGATGGGGAAGTTTGAATCATGTGCAGCAAGAAATATTTCATGGTTCTGGTCACAGCCAGGTCCCAAAAGCTCTTAGCTTCTCTTGGGCTGGACTAGGAAGAAGAAAGCTTCTTGCTGCTGCTGCTGCTGCTGCGGAGAGCCCACCCAGAGGTCATTGTTGCTAGACACAGAGCTCTTGCTGTCCAGCCCGGTGTGTCAAGCAAGCTGAGCAGCCCTCCAGCCTGCAGCTCCTGCCTGAAGCCCCAAGTACCTGCTCGTCCACTTTGTGAGCGATGAGGGTGGCTCCTTCCTCCAGCTCAGCCACACTGATGGGCCGGACCCTAAGTGCCACCTGGGAGGAAGAGCAAAGCCCTGGGTTAGGAGAACCACACACACTCGGCCGTGGAGGGAAAGGAAGAGAAGATCTTTGGATTCCTTCCTCATCAGCCCTGTGTTCTCCAGTGTCCAGGCAGCTCCAGCTCCTTGGTCCTGATGAAAGCTGTGAGCTGAGAGCATTGCCTAAGCCAAAGGAAAGCGGGGTCCACAGGGTGTCCAGCTGAGTCTGTGTCTATGTCTTTTTTTTTTCAAAAGCCTATACCTCAAGGGGAGCCCCAGTGGGGCAACTGTCTACACAGTCTGTATCAATCACATGCCCAAATTAAACCCTTGCCACTCCCTTGGGCTTAAATCTGGAGCCTTGGGGACCAGAGGCACCTGTCTGCATCTGGGAGTGAAGTGCTGCTGGGAACAGTAGTGGGCTGTGACAGGAACGGCCCGGAAATTAGGACGGGACAGAGATCTCCTCCTTGTCATCCTAACAACCTGTGACCCCATCCTAACACCCCCTGCAAGTGTCGTCAAGGGCTTCTCTGTTCTTTATTTCCTGGTCTCTAAGAGATGGTGAGTTCTCACCCTATGTGTGTCTCCCAAAAGAACAGAGACAGGACTGGGGAGATTTTTTTTTCCTGCTGAATACAGGGAAGCATTTGTTGGATACTGGGTGAACCTAAAGGGTCCTCAGTTCATTTCACCCACACAGCCTGTCAGGTTGATTGTCTTTATCAGTCTCCAGGCTGAACCTCCTTGAAGGGAGGGCTTTTGTGTCTGCCCCAGTGACAATGAGCGTTCTGGAGAAAATTCTTTCAAAGAGGCCATTCTCATTGCCAGAGAGGGTACCACCGAGTCGGAGATTGCCCCCCCCCCCCCCGGGGCTGGGTCCAAGTTTCCCTTTGTAGAAGCAAAGTTCCCTGCACTGTGGTAACAGTGCCCTATTCTCTGGCTACCATCATTTGCTGCTGAAGGACTATTTCCACAGATCAAAGGCTAGGAGCTGGGAAGAGGGCTGGGAGAGAGCGATCTTCACACATCCCCCAAACTGAGTGGTACCAAGGCATCTCCTTGTGCCTCCAGTCTCTACCACTGATAGCCAAGAATCTCTGTCTTTGGTCTCTACCTCCCCTGTTCCCATCCACCCCAGGCCATGAGACCCTGGGACTGTCCAAGTGGCTTCCAGCCTTTCTCTGAAGTATCTGGAGCCCTGATTTGGACGGAACCTGGGTTACAACCCATAACTAGCCCCTCCAGACTTGGTGCTGGCTCCTCCTGTCCTGGGGGCTTTTGTTTTCCTACCTGTGGCTCCAGCCCCCTTTAAAGCAAGACATGCGTGGGTTTAAGTCTTCTGGTTCACTAGAGATGCTTGCTTCCTTCTCAGGCAATACTAGTTGAGATCTCTTTTGGGTCTTGACCTCTGAGTCTTGGCCCAAGGAAGGTGGGGAGGTGGGAGGGAAGTGGGGTGCTAACTTTCCAGCCTCTGGAGGTACCAGCATACCTTCTGGGCATCTGTTCTTTAGAACTTGGGCAGTTGTTCTGCACAGTCCCAGACCCCATCTCTTGCGTGTCCTCTTAGTGGACACTATGTTTAAGGCTGTCAGGTCCCAGGATTGGTGAAGGGGAACCAAGGAGCTTAATAAAGGGTCTCACCATGAGTTGCTGGTCCTTGGAGTCACCGCTGTCCTTCATGATTGCGGCAGGTAGAGAGCCTCAGGCCGCGACAGCTGGCATGGCCGAGGCGCACCTCTACCTCGGTCACCTCCTCGGGTCGCTCTTCCGCCTCCCGCTGCCTGACAACCCGAAACCAACAACGCGCCTGGCCGCCTGAGCCCTGACCAGGAGGCGGGGCCGGGAGGGCTCGGCCGGCTCCGCCCCGCCCCCTGTGCTCCCCCGCCCCCTGTGCTCGCTCCGCCCCTCCTGAGCTCGGCTCCCTGAACCTGGGCGAGCTGGATGCCACCACCTAGTACGCCCCTCGGGCTTGCGTTACTGCTGCTGCTACTGCTGCTGGTACTGAGGCTCTCTGTCAGGCCCCGCGCCTGAGCTTCCCGGCGTCCTTCCGGCCCAGCGGCGTCCGTTTGGTGTCCCCTCCTCACACACCCGTGCCCAGGCTCGCGGCTCCTGGCTGTGTCCTCTGCGCTCCTGGCGCCTGCCTGGCACGCGACTCGCTGGGCAGAAGCAGCCTTGCCCCTGCGGCCACGATCATCTGCTGCCCGCTTGACTGTTGCTGGGCGCCTCCAGGGCGCGCCCAGCAGCCTCGTGTTTCCACGAGCGATGGGGGCATTGTAGGGGTGGAGGCCAGTGCCTAGGGCGTGGGTGGCTGCACCCTTTGTCCAGAGGAAGAGGGAGGGGATGAAAGGGTGGGTGAAGAGCTCTCCCTACACCCTGTGGCGCTTTGCTTAGTGGAGTGTGTCTTATGGGAAATTTTGCTCGGTGTTGGCCCACTAGTAAACCACGCTGGGGTCAAAATGGATGGACCTAGCCTGCAAGAGTAACACCACCCAGGAGAATCCCACCTGTGGCCCCACGTTGCCTTTGGCCTAGGTAGGCTATGGATGTGGCACAGCAGAAAGTCATAAGCTACTTAAACCATTCTGAGAGCCGGCTAGATGGCTTGTCCTGTAAGGGAGCTTGCTGTCAAGCCTTAGTGAGTTCAATTCCTGAGACCCACATGGTGGAAAGGCCAAAACCAACTCCCAGATGCCGTCCTCTGATCTCCACATGGGCACCCTAGTACATGTGCGTAGTATATGGATTTTTTAAAGTACGAAACTAGGAGTGGGGCTGGAGAAATGGCTCAGGAGTTAAACGCACATGCTAATTTGGCAGGGGACTCGAGTCCAGTTTCCAGCATTGACAGGCAACTCACAACACACACCATTAAAACTAAAGGTTTTGTTTTGTTTTGTTTTAATGACACATTTCTTGAAATTTCGTTTTGTTTTGTTTTTGAGACAGGGTTTTCTCTGTGTAGCCCTGGCTGTCCTAGGAGACCAGGCTGGCTTTGAACTCAGAGATCCCGGGATTCTGCCTCCTGGGTGCTGGGATTAATGGCGTGTGCCAGCACCATCCCCCAACTTTTTTTTTTGTCTGTTTGTTTTTTTTCTGGGTTGGGGGAGAATTGGATTGCTTAATTCTCCACTGTGAACTCTGTAGATGAGGATGCTTCCCAACGTCAGTCAAAAGGCTGGACAGGCGGCCACGGGCAGGAAGGAACAATGGATAAACAGTTGCAATCACCATTCTTGGCAACAGTAGCAACAATAACAGACCCAAGGAGCCCAGTGGAAAGATTCCTTAACAGGATTCTAATCCTAATTCTGTTCTCAACTTGCCTAGCTGCTGGGAGCCTGGTTTTCCTGTCCACTGTGCCTGTCACCTGGATGGTGTTGGAACGCTTCCTGAATATAGTCATCTGTTCTTATGTCATCTGTCTCCACTGAGGCTGAGCCCAGAGCCCTTCAAAGACCAGAGAAGGAGACTCCACAGGGTTGGAATCCCAGAAAGAAGCTGAGAAAGTATACACTCACATCCCTTGGGGCTGTCTCGGCTACCTGGCTTGCACCCAGCAGTAGAGCACGTGTCAAGGGACTGGTTTCCCAGACTTCCCCCAGGAGCTTGTGCTGCAGCTAGTTATTAATAAACAGCAGCTGGAAGCCCTGGGTTTGATAAATACATCAACCAAGTTAAGCTTGAAAAGCCAAGTCTCCTGCAGGGGGTCCCAGGTATTGCCTGGTTCTCTGAGGCTTGCCAGTTTGCAAATGGGTGGTACTAAAGAGAGAACAGGCTGCGAGTTCAGAGTGTTTCCCCGCCTGTTTATCTTGAGATGGGGATCAAGATTGTTAGTCCAGGGTAGCCTCAAACTCACAACCTCTTGTCTCAGACTCTCAACTGATAAAATTATAGACATGTGCCAGCACTTCCCAGCCCAGTGGTATTTCAGACCCTTGCATTGTCCCTGGTCAAGTGGGCTTTGCCTAGTGTCCCCCCCCCCCCCGTCTCTCTCTCTGCCTTTCTCTCTCCTTTCTTTCTTCTCCTTCTCCTTCTTCTTCTTCTTCCACATCTATTATCTCACAGAACATGGCCTGTCCTGGCTGATGGGTAAAAAAATAAGCAGCCTTGGAGGCAGGTATGGCTGTGTGTACCTGTAATCCCAGTACCCAGGAAGCTGAGGCAGGAGGACCTGTGGTGAATCTGAAGCCATCCTAGCTTACACAGAGCTTACTCTGCCTCAAAACAAATCACTTCAAGGCTAGAGGTCCCAGCTCATCTGCTGCGGAGACTTGCCTCACAGTCGTGTGTACTCTCAAACAGATCTCTTCTGCTTGATGTTGAGGTTTTGGTTGTTATGACAAAATTCCTGACAAGAAAAACTTAAGGAATTTTGTTTCTTAGCTCAGCATTTGGGCGTACAGTCCAACATGGCAGACAAGCCGTGACGGCAAAAGCACGAGGCAGAAGTTATGTCCACAGAAGAAGAGGAAAGAGGAGGTCAAGGGAGATGGGAGGAGGAGGAGGAGGGAGGGGGAGGACGGAGAGGAGGGGGAAATCAGGTGCTTAGTTCACTTTCTCCTAATTTGGTCCTGAACTCCAGCCCTTGGGGACAGTGCCCTCCACACTCATGGTGGTTCCTCCCTGCTCTGTTAAACCTTTCTGGAAACAATTGGACTCAGAGGTGGGATTCCATGCCGATCCTGACGCTAAACCCATCTCACCTGTCCCTATCCTCTTTCTTCTCCTCTGGTTGATGTGGATGAAGCTCGTGGCAGCATCCGCTCCTGTTTTTCATGAGAGCCCTCAGACTGGGGAATCAAGGGTCACGATAATCCTACATGAGCTCAGATGTTCTGTGTTCATTTAAATCTCCACCCCCTTGTTTACAAGGCCTGCCTTTGCTAACAGAAAAGTCACCTTTGCTGACACATAATTATGTGTGTACACAGGTGGACAGGCACATGTGTGCAATTGTGCTCAGGAACATGCTAGACACCACCTGGCTGCCCTACACTCCCTCTCATAGAGCACACCTGATAGCGTCTCCTTATCCCCCCCAATCCCCCCCCCCACTGAGAATTCAGGGCACATCCTCCTGTTATCCCACTCATAATGACCTGCATTATTCCTTTAAAATGTCTCCAGAGGCTGGGGATGTGGTTCAGTTGGTAGGGTGCTTGCCTGGCATGCGGAAAGCCATGGCTTCCATCCCCAACATTGCATAAATAAGCATGGTAGTATACACCTGTAGTTCCATCACTCAGGAAGATTAGGAACTTAGGGTCATCCTCAGCTACCTAGTGAGGTCAAGGCCAGCCTGGGCTACATAACATCCCATCTCAAAGCAAAACAAAATAAAATATTACTCTGCACAACTGTGTGTGTGTGTGTGTGTGTGTGTGTGTGTGTGTGTGTGTGTGTGTATTAGCCTTTTCCCAGCATTTCGTGAGTTCTAGTCCTGGGACAGTGGGCCCACATCTGTCCCGTGCCTCCCCTGCCTCTCACTCGGCTGGGATCTGGCTCAGAACTGAGAAAAGTCACTGTTAGCCATGCAGTAAGCACCCGACTTGGAGTCACTCCTGCCCCACCTGTAAACTCCCTGTCATCCTCGGCTCCTAGCTCCGTCTCTCAGCTCATAGTTTCCAGTACTCTGAGGGGCTTTCTCTGAGCTGGGATGGGGATAATTATCTCACCCCAGGAGGCCATTAGCAGTCACCCCCTGCTTCCGCATTGTGGGCATTCCATCAAGTGCAACGACCACTTTATAAGGGTGACAAGGCCTTTCGGGAGCATTCTGTTCTGAGGTCCCAGAACCCAGTAGCCTCATGGGAGAAATGGTGGGCAACCTGTCCTGGTAGCCACAGCATGCAGTGATGGCATCACACAGGTTAAATGGCATAGGATGTGGACATAACTGTTTTGGACACAGGAGTCTGGCCACCTTCCACAGAGCTTGCTATGACTCTTACATCACACCTAGCCTGGTGTTGGCACGTCCAGGCCCTCTTTTGCCCTCTGTGGGCACCAGGCATGCACGCGGTACGTGTGTCAAGTGTACAAGGCTAGTGAAGGGTATTGCAGTAAGGCTGGTAACAGGGACACCCTGTGCACAGAGCTCTCCGGCCCCCTTCCTCCCACTGTCTGCAGGTTCTCTTTTTCCTTCCCACAGTCCATTCTGGAATGCCATCCTATCACAGTGGCACCCTCTGTAACCACAGGAAAAGATTTTCAGGCCCCAGCAGGTGGCCCACTTTTGCAAGCACAAACCAAAGGCCAACATTCCAGAACAACATAAGAATGGGGCTGGGGGGAGATGGCTCAGAAGTTAAGAGCACTGTCTGCTTGTGCTTCCAGAGGTCCTGAGTTCAATTCCCAGCAACCACATGATGGATCACAACCATCTAGAATGAAATCTGGTGTCCTCTTCTGGCATGCAAGGTAAAAGCACTGTATACATAATAAACAAATAAATCTAAAAAAAGTTTTAAAAAAAGAATTTTTTTCACCTTAAGCTCACAGTGGGGGCATTTTCCCCCTCAAAGCATTCCATCTGATTAATTTTACTCTCCAAATTGGGTTTCTGTACCCTGACTCCACCTTATTTTGCTTGTTTGTAGGAGAGCGTTTCATGTAGCCTGAGGTAGTCTTGAGGATGACTGTGAACGGCTTACTCTCCTGGCACCTCTGAGATCTGGGATAGCCCGTGTGTCCCCCACGCCCCAGTTTCTGCGGTGGTGCGGATCGAACCCAGAGCACGTGCTTTCGAGGCCAGTACTACCCCAACTTTCTACTGACATTTTGGACGAGACCATTCTCTGTAGTCGGGGCCTAGAATCCTAGGAACCTTAGAATGCTAAGCAGCCTAACAACCTGGGATTTCTGCTTGCAGTGTCAGGAACAATTCACTTGCCAGGTGTGTTAATTCAAAATGTCCCAGATGTTGCCAAATGTCCCATTGGAGCAGAATCCATCCCACAGAGAATCCCACCTTTGAGAGAAGAGTCCCTTAGGGCAGCATGGGTCTCACCAGATCACATTATATATGGTTGTGAGCCACCATGGGGTTGCTGGGAATTGAACTCAGGATCTTTCGAAAAGCAGCCAGTGCTCTTAACCTCTGAGCCATCTCTCCAGCCCTCCAGTTCTATTCTTAATGCAGGCACTTTGAATCTCAGCTGACAACCACGTAATCCATGACACTCTGGCACTGGTAAGTGTACACAATGGTCCCTGAGGTGCCCTCTACTCTACCCACTACTGTATGGAGGAGCCATGGCTTTGGGGTCCAGCCTAGTGCCTACCCAAAAAAAGACCTGCTGCTCTGCATGGTACCTGGCCCACAGTCAACTGCCTGGGGCTCCTCACCAGCTGTGACCAGGTAACTCTCCTAGTGTCTATTTCCTCTTCAGTAAAAGAAGAACTGCTCAAACACAAACTTTCGGGGAACTTTGGAAAGCATACAAGATCGGTGCGAGGCCCTGAGCATAAGACTCATGACAGGCATCAACTGTTGTTACCACTGATTTAATGTTATAAGAAGCATAGCAATAGAAAGCACACGTGTACAGTGAGAGCTTACCTACCTATTCTTCACACTTGGGGGATCCCCCTCCCCAGTAACTGCAACTCAAGATGCCCCCTTAGGGGTTGCTTGGAAAGGTATTGCAGAGTGGGACAAAACTTCTGACTTGCGAGTAGGTGGCAGGCGGGCGGGGGGTGGGGGGGTTGGCGGTGGTGAGAAAGGAACTTGCCCCTCAGTATATGCTCCTGAGGACCCCCATGCCAGGTAGGCAAGCTCAGCTGAGCTCTAGAAGCTTCTGGAGAAAGGCATTGGCAACTACTAAATGGAGAACCTGTTATAAAAGCACAATCGAGGGACATATCCAGAGTCTGACTGAAGGCTATGTGTGCCCTGAGTCGGGGTAGCCTCAGGGCGGCTGAGGCCAGGGGAGCCAGCACAGAGAGACAAGCTCTACCCCTTGTAGTGTACCCTTAGGGCTTGGCCCCGAGTATGGGTCAGTGACTGGATCCCATATGTCATCACCAATAATTACTGAACAAAGAAACTCAGCGTTCACTTCTCAGATAAGACGGCATTAAGAGGAAGGCCAGCAAGGAGCACAGAGGGACAGTGCTGTGGGCAGAGGCTGCCCTAGGCGGACACATCTTCTATCTCTTCACCCGCTTCTTCCTCCTCTCCGGTAGCTTCTTCCAACAGTTCCTCTCCATCTTCCATGTCTACACTTGTTTTTTTCTTTTGAAACAACAACAACAACAAAAAAAAAACAGAAATGCTGGTGAGGGGCAGGCCTCCCTCCGAACCCCATTTCCCAGAGGTAAAACCCACAAGGCCAAGGGCAAGGAGTTCCAGGCTCAGCTTCCAGGCAGACGTTAACTCTTCCTAGCTTTGGAGTGACGCTTTCTAACCCCCGGACTTTGCAAAGACTAAGAAAGAAGGTGGTATGGGGTGGGCAGGAGAGGGGGTGAGTCTGTGAACTGCAACGCTTTCTGCAGCACAGCTTCACCGAGAATGTCTACACACTTTGTTCGGGAGGCAGAGGCAGGCGGATGGCTGTGAGTTCAAGGCCAGCCTGGTCTACAAAGTGAGTCCAGGACAGCCGAGGCTACACAGAGAGACCCTGTCTTGAAAAACAAAACAAAACAAAACAAAAAGAATGTCTACACTTTGCAAGGAAAGCATTTCAAGACGTGGGAGCCCCAAGCACAAGCCCATCAGCTGCAGGGTATTTTAATCTCTGCCTCCCCAAGGATGAGGTAGGCCAGGGGTGACAGATGGGAAGAGCTTGAGGATTTAAACCAGAGGGTCAGAACTCTAGTCCAGCCTGCGCTCTACAGGGGGGCTCCCCTCCCCACCTCACAAAAGTGGCTCTCAGCCAAGAACTCTCCAAATACAAACTGTGTAACAAAAATCACTCCCTGTTCTCAAGCAGGAGGGAGACAGAGCAAGTATCGCTAGGCAGATGGGGGGTTTGGGGGTAGTTGGGAGGGACTGGAGAGGTGGTGTTAAAAGCACTCGCTGCTCTTGCGCAGAATATTCGGTTCCCAGCACCCATGTCACGTGGCTCTTAGCCACCTCTAACTCCACCTCCAGGGGATCAGACACCCTCCTCACGTATACATCACCCCCTCTACCTGGATCTATGTATGTTGGCATTACAGGCGTGCATGAGCCAACATGGTTTACGGTTTGATATTGAAGACAAAACCAAGGCTTTATGAATGCTAGGCAGCTACATCCAAGCCCCTCCAACCAGTTCTTCTATTTATTCATTTATTCAGTGTATGTGTGAGAGAGAGCGCATCCGTTGTGCATGTGTGTGTTTGTGTGCATATATGTACATACATATGTGAGCATGCACATGACCTGAGTGCCACGGCATACAGGTGGTAGTTAGAGGACAACCTTTAGGAGTTGCTTCCCTCCTTCCTCTATCACACAGGTCCCCAGGAATCAAACTCAGACCATTAGGGTTGATGGTAAATGCCTTTACCCATTAAGCCATCTTGTTGGCGCTACTAAGACCTTCTTATTTGTTTGTTGATTTGTTTGTAATATGTACGTTTGTTTTGTCTGCATGTATGCCAAAGTGCCGCATGAATGCCTGGTGCCCACAGAGGCCTGAGGGAAGCATTGGATCTCCTGGAACTTGAGTTGAATTACAGACAGTTGTCCAGGGTCCTCTAGAGGAGCAGCCAGTGCTCTTAACTGCTGACATATCTCTCCAGGCTCATCTCTAAATGCTTTTTTTTTTTTCCCACCAGAGCTGAGAACCAAACCCAGGGCCTTGAGCTCACTGATCTGAATCCCCAACCCCTCTAAATGCTTTTTAATCAAGAGCCTCACACTTTCATTTTGGCCTTGGTCCCCATGACACAACAAATCTTTGGGCTTTCCTGACACCTGCCTGGCCTTTGACTTCCTGTCTGGACCCCTAAGGACAATGACTACAGATGGAGAAGATAAGGCAACTGGGCACCATCTTTACAGTGTGCTCTTCACTTTCAAGATGGCAATGGAGGAGCGGAGAAAAAAGTAAGAGCCAGGTGACACAGGTGGAAGAAAATGCTTGGGAGCTGAGGGTCAGGGGCTGAGGAGCAGTCACAGGCCACAACTCCTGTCGCCTGGTTGGGCTAAGCCAGAACAGCGCACAGAAGGGCAAATGTCACGGCTCTTTCCTTCCATGGGCCTATAGGCCCTCACTCTCAGAATCCCAGGGCTCTGTTTCGGGGGTCATTATGCATGCTGAAGATGGGCTACCATGATGGGGAGAAACATTCTAAGAAGCATGGAGCTTTGGCTCTCAAAGAACCTCATGTCTCTTGGGAGACAAACTGCCTCAGGAGATGAGACCCATCCTAGACTAGGGAGGCAGAGGCAGGCAGATGGCTGTGAGTTCGAGGCAAGCCTGGTCTACAAAGTGAGTCTAGGACAGCCAAGGCTACACAGAGAAACCCCGTCTCGAAAAAACAACCCCCTTCCCCCCCCAAAAAAAAGAAAGAAAAAAAGAAAAAGAAAGAAAAAAGAAAAGAAAATGGTCCATCCTGGAAAACAATTGGATCAAGGTCACCCAGGAGGTCAATGGTTGGCAGAACTCCTCAGTCCTCATGATCCCTCCCCTCCCCCGACTCCAACCCACCCATGCCCCAGCTGAGGTCCTTACAAGCTTGGGTCTCTTCTTCAAGGCCTCTGCCTCCTTCTTCTTCAGCTCTGAGAAGACGACCTCAAAGAACTCCTCCTCAGCTTTGATGACTAACTCTTCAAGGTTCAGGGCTACCTCATCCTCTTTCTGGTCTTCATCTTTGCCTTCTGACTTGCCTTTCTCCTTCAGCCGCATCTCACGATGTCTGGCCTCCAGGATCTTTTCCCGCCGGGTTTCACGTTCAAATATCTGGGGGCAGACAAGAACAAACTGGTGGCAAGGGAAGTGGGGAGCGGTTGGAAAGCCCGGCATAGTCTGGGCTTCTCTCAAACTTTGTCCCTGGGGAGGTCTGCCGGGGGTGGGGGCATGTCATATCAAGAAAAGAGGGCTAAGCCAGGAATGGGGGCACATCCTTTATGATCTCAGTGCTCAGGGTGCGGAGGCAGGAGAATTATGGCAAGCTTGAGGCCAGCCTTGGCTACTTGGCAAAACTCTGTCTAGGAATTTATTGTGTACTGAACTATTTTCTATGAAACTAAAAGGAAACCAGCACATACTTGTTGGAGGAGGGTCTCCTGCACTGTGTTTTCAGATGCTGTTTTCAGTGCCTTGGGATCTGCTTACCGCCCTGCCATGGGCATTGTTATGAAGGTTGAACTACTTCCTGTAACCATGTGACGATAAGGGATGTTCCCCAATTATCCCTGATTGGCTAAATAAAGATGCTGAAGCCTATGACTGGGCAGAAGAGAGGTAGGTGGAGTTTAGGTTCCTGGCTTGGGGTCAAGAGACCATGAGGACAAGGACAGGAGGAGAGGAAGTTGAGAGAAAGGAGTCATTATGAGGCAAGATGGGCAATGTGCATGTGGCCGTGAGGAACAACGTCAGTGGAGCAGAAGCTGCCCAGGACGTGAGTGGCTTTTATGTGGGTTTTAAGGACAGTAGGATTAGAATAGCTCAGAATCTGCCCAGCATAGTGCCTACAGCTTAATAATAAATCATAGTCTCTCTGTGACTATTATTTTGAAAGCTCCTGGGGTTACAGAAAACTATTACTGTAATAATTTCCTTTATTAATTAATATAGAAAGAATAATTATTCATTCTACGCATACATCTACATCAAGCACATTTATAACTGTGAAAATGATGTAAAATTGTAACATTTGCTTTCATTTATTCGTATTCAAGTGAGCCTAACTGAAATAAATTGCTGTCCATTGTGAGAAAACAAAAACAAAAACAAAAACAACTAAGCCAGATATGCTGACATATGCCTTTAAACCCAGCACTCAGGAGGCAGAGACAGGAGGCTCTCCATGAGTTCAAGGCCAGTTTGTTTGACACAAGCCAAGCCAAGACTGCAAAGTAAGACCCTGCCTCAAAACAAACAAACACATTTGTACACGGGGCTGGGGATGTCAGTCAGCTGTAGGAGTTCTGCCTAGCAGAGATCTAGCTGTGTAAACTGGCTATGGTGGCACGCACCAGCAATCCCAACACACTGGAGGTGGAAGCAGGTGGACTCGGGAATTCAAGGTCATCCTTGACCACACGTTAATCAAGGTCAGCCTTGAGCAGGGCCACTGAGTTACTTAGGTCCAAGGAGCCCCAGACACACAGGCTACAGTGAAGAATGTCCTTTGACAAGTAATGACCCTGGACCCCAGCTTGGTGGTGAAGCCCCAGCCTCAGGCACAGTCAGGAGGCTCTCCCAGCCTCAGCACCAAGAACACCAATGCTAGTATCCCCCTAGTGTCCCCCATGCTGCTGAGGAGTGTGCACCAGGGTGGGGAGAGAGGCCGTGGTGGATCTCAGTGCCTCTCCCTCTATGGGCATCTGCTAAGCCTTCAAATAAGAGGCTCTGCCGCCCAAAAGCCCCATTGTTTTACTCCATCAAACCAGTATGATTTACAGTGTGAGAAACCAAAGCCTGGCATGCTGAGTGACCATGCCAGCGCTACTGAATGCAAGCAACCGAGCAAAGGGCAGGTCTACAGCTTCGAGACACCATGACGCCCTCACCAGTGACAGCAACCCATTTTTTTCCTGACTTGGTCTCTATGACAGGCCAGGTCAGGGCATGCACAGACAGAGTGGGCCTTGGCCTGGCGCACTCACGGAAGAAGCTATGTTCTTCTCATTCCTCTGCAGGGTGGAGAGGCTGCTGGAAACCTCCAGCAGAGTGGTTGTCCCAAGCTGGGAGCCGCAGGCGATGAGACACCCCGTATCCTGAACCCGGAGGCAGAAGAGGGCGTCATCACACACCTGTTGAAGGAGTCAACAGAACCAGAGTGGGCAAGAAAACCAAAGTCACATGTACCCTGTTATCTGGCCCCAGTGACACTCTTTCATAGTGGGTGGAGTTCGCTTGCTGCCAAGCTCCTTGGTCTCCAGCCTCACCGTTGGCTTGGTTCGTTCATCTTACGGATCTCTGAGTTCCCTTGTCTTTCATGGCCCAACCCAGTCAGTCTGAGCTGTAGTTTGCTAATACAGGATGATGGAGGAAGCTGCAGAGAACCCTAATATGGGGATCTGAAGGTTACACTACTGGGGAAGGGAGAAATGTCTACTTCTCTTAAATCCCCATTTCGTTGTTGTTTGAGTCTGGGGTCTCACGTAGCCCAGACTGATCTTGAACTCACTACTTCTACTAGGGTGACCCTGAACAGCTTCTGATCCTGCTGCTGTGCTGCCACCCCTGGTTTCTGCAGCTGTGTGTCGATAGAACCCAGGGCCTCCTGCATGCTAGGCAACTGCAAGTCTTTCTCAGTCCTACCAACGGATAAACTTGTTTCTCGAGGTGCTCGGCTTGGAACCCAGACTTGAAGGCTAAGCTCTACTGCGTACGGGCACCTCTGACCTTTCCCTTTGTTTACATCCCTTGGGGGCCATTCTCCTACATCATCAGGTCCTTCATGTCTGCAGGAACCCATGCTCCCAAGGACAGAGTGCAGCTGTCCAGAAACCAGAAACACACACATGCACGCATGCACCCATGCACCCATGCACACACGCACACATGTACCCACAACTCTGAACCCATCCAGGAAGGACCCCAGGTCCCAAAAGCCTGGGTGTGCCCCCAACCAACGGCTGGGTGGGGGCCGAGGGGGCGGGGAAGGGGGATTGGATGAACAGACATAACATGTGACCTTCAGACTGAGGGCAGGGTCACACTGCTTGAACACCAAGTCCCAGATGTCCAGGGTCCCATCCATCTTGGTGGTGAAGAAAACCGCTGGCCTCACAGGACTCCAGGCTCCATCAGAGAGGTAAGCCATGTGGTACCTGTAGGAACCAGTGTGTTGAGTCCCAGGACCCTGTGGTGGGGAGGGCTGGAGCTTGATGGTCCCCTCCTCTCACTGAGGCTGTCCTGGGGTCCAGTGTCTCTGAGTCTTTCTGGGTAGGAAGTATTTTTTTCCCTTGGGTCTGACTTCTAGCATGCCAGCATGCCGGCCTTACTCATCTATGGTTGTCATGGCTGAGTGTTACAGAGATCTAGGGGTGTGGCTCTCCCCAGGAGCTCAGCATGGGCATTTCCCACAGTGTCAGACCTGCTGGAACTGGGATCCACTGTGGGGGTCTCAGGAAGGACATGGCCAGAAGTTCACTTCCTCTTGGCCTTTGTCAGGATTGTCAAAAGTTTGTTTGGAGAACAATTTTAATAATTGAAGTACCACATTTTTTTTATGTGTATGTGTGTGTTTGTGTGGGTGCATGCATGCCACAGAACTAATGTGGAGGTCAGAGCAGCTTTCAGGAGTCGCTTCTCTCCTCCCCCCAAGAGCGGCGGTTCTTAACCTTCTTACTGCTGTGACCCTTTAATACACTTCCTCATGTGGTGGTGACTCCCCTCCCCCCAACCATAAAATTATTTCCATTGCTACGTCATAGCTGCATTTTTGCTGCTGTTGTGAACTGCAGTGTAAATACCTGATCCTTCTGATGATCTTAGATAACCCCTAGGGAAGGGTCAATCATTCAACCTCCAAAGGGGTCGTGACCCACAGGTTGAGAACCACTGCCCAAGAGGGTTCTGGGGATCAAACACAAGTGGTTTGGTTTGGAAGCAAGTGCCTTCACCCCCTGAGGCATCTTACTAGCCCAAGCAAAGACAGTGGAAAACAATTTTAAATCTCTCTCTCTCTCTCTCTCTCTCTCTCTCTCTCTCTCTCTCTCTCTGTGTGTGTGTGTCTTTTCTTCCAAACCCATTCTCCCTGCTCCATAAAGGTATGGCTGAGCCTAGACTACAACTTCAGATCTCCTTTGCTGCTAAGCTTGTGAACAGTTGGGCTGCAGTAGGAGAAATGATCCAGACAAAAAACCAAAGAAAAACAAAAAAAAAACTGGAGGTTTTTGTTTTGGTTTGTTTTTTTCTGTGGTTTTTTTGTTTGTTTGTTTGTTTTGTTTTGTTTTTGTTTTTAAAGAGAGGCTCTCACTGTGTAGCTCTGGCTGGTCCGGAACCCAGAACCCATCTCTGACTCCTGAATCCTGGGGTTAAAGATGTGAGCTAGGGGGCTGGAGATATGGCTCAGTGGTTAAGAGCACTGCCTGCTCTTCCAAAGGACCCGGGTTCAATTCCCAGCACCCACATGACAGCTGACAACTCTGACACCCTCACACCAACATACATAAACTAAAATGAAAAAAAAAAAAGATGTGAGCTAGCATGCCCATCTGACTCTGGAGGGCTTTGAAAGCAGAACAGAATTTTTAGTGTAAGTGTATTCCAAGTGTTGCCTGGGACAGGTTTACAGTGCATTCTTCATTGTGTTGGCTGGGCGTGGTGACAGGGACTTTTAGTCTCAGCATTTGGGAGGCAGAGGCAGCGTCTCAGGGTTTCTATCGCTCTGATAAAACATCACCATCAAAAGCTACTTGGGGAGGAAAGGGTTAAACTCATCTCCCACTTCCAGGGGGACAGTCCCTCATCTGGGAGAGTCAGGGCAGGAACTCAAGGAAGAAACCTGGAGGCAGGAACCGAAGCAGAGGCCATGGAGGAAGGATGCTCATGGGCTTACTCCTTATGGCTTACTCCTTATGGCTTGCTCAGCCTGCTTTTTTTTTTTTTTTTTTTATACTCCAGGACCACCTACCTGCCCAGGGACTGGACCCTCCCACACCAGCCATTAATTAATTAGTGTCCTACAGGTTGGCATACAGGCCACCAAACGGAGGCGTTTTTCTCAACTGAGGTTTCTCTTTTCAGGTAACTCTAGCTTGTGTCAAGTTGCCAAAATAACCACCAGAACGGGCTGGCAGATCTCTTTTTTTTTTTTTTTTTTCCTTAGGCCAGCTTGGTCTACATAGAGAGTTCTAGGTCAATTAGGCCTACGTAGTAAGACACTGTGCAAAAAAAAAAAACAAAAAAACAAAAAAAAAAAAAACCCACTGTGCCCCCCCCATGCCAAAAAAAGAATTTACATTGTTTACCAGGCACGGTAGCACACACCTCTAAGCCCAGTACTTGGGAGGTAGAGGCAGAACAAAAAGGAAATCAAGGTCATCATTGGCTATAATATTAGAGACCAAAAAAAAAAAAAAAAAAAATTTTAATGAAATTTAAATTTCACCGGGAATGTGGTATTTGCACTGACATTAGTGGGATTTTTTTTCTTTTATATTTTTTATTCACTGTAGCAGACCTCTCCCTTCTCTCCTCCCGGTCCACCTTCACACCCCTCTCCTTGTCCTCAAAGAAGGGGAGCCCCCCTCTATGGGTACCAACCCACCCTGGGACATCAAGTGCCAGCAGGACTAGGTGCATCCTCTCCCGCTGAGGCCAGACAGGGCAGCCCAGCTAGAAGAAAGGGACCCAAAGGCAGGCACCAGTGTCAGAGACGGCCCCTGCTCTAATTGCTAGGGACCCACATGAAGAACAAGTTGCATGCATGTTCTTTGTGCTTTTTTGTTTGTTTGTTTGTTTGTTTGTTTTGTTTTTTGAGACAGCGTTTCTCTGTGTAACAGCCCTAGCTCTCCTGGACTCGCTTTGTAGACCAGGCTGGCCTTGAACTCACAGTGATCCACCTGCCTCTGCCTCACAGGTGCTGGGATTAAAGGTGTGCGCCACCCATGCCCGGCTTGCATTAGTGGTTTTTGAGACAAAGTCAAACTGCTTCAAGCTTGCCATCCTCCTGCCTCAGCCTCCAGAGTGCTAGAATTACAGACATGAGCCACCATGCCTTGTTTAGAGTCCTGTATCTATAGCTGCCAAACTGAGTCTCTGAAGTGGGTCTCCCCTCTCCCCGTGTCCCCTCCACATCCTCCCCCCACTTACTTGGTCCACATGATAGACGACTCCCGACTGTCCTCAGACCAGATGCGGGCTGTCCAGTCACCAACAGTCAGAAAGTTCTTTGGGTAGAAGGGGTTTCTCTGGAGAGCATAGATGGGGCCATGGTGGCCTGAGAAGGTGCAAACTATCTTCTCGGCTGGTGTTTTGGCCTTGCGGTTGCAGGAGATGACGATGCCCTGCTCGGTGCCTACCATGAACTTGGTCGGCTGCGGAGAAGATGGCAGGAGGAGGAGAGGTCTCATGGGACATCAGCTCTAGGCTGGACCCACGTCACCAGCAGCCTGCCTGGGAACCTCTGCTTCAGCTGTGCTCAGGCTGAGTTCCATCCCACTCCCCAGCCTCACTGGGAATCTTTCCTTGAGGCCTGCATACTTAATAAGGGCCTCCTTGGCTCTTCTGTTCCTCAGACGGTCATCAGGAGGCCCTTCCACAGACATTACTTCATATACTATGTGTACGTGTGTGTGTGTGTGTGTGTGTGTGTGTGTATGTATGCAGTGCATGTGTGTATGCACTGTGTGTATGCAGTATGCTTATATGTAGTGCGGGTGTATGCAGTGTGTGTGTGTGTGTTGTACACTTGTGTGCAGAAGTCAGAGGAGGCTTCTATCCCTCTGTCTTATTCCTTTGAGGTAGGATCTCTCACTGAACTTGGAGTTCTTGTTTTCTGGATGGGCTGGCAGTCAGAAAGCCCCAATTATCCTCCTGTCTCCATTCTCTCACAGCCCTGGAGTCAAAGGGTAGCAGATGCTTTTAAACTCCGAGCCCTCCTTTCCAGGCCCAGTGAGCATTCTGTCATCAGGGTTTTGGATATTTGTTTATACACAGAATAAGCAAGGCCCAGAGCAGACAGTGTGGCCCTGATCATGCAGAAAGCTTATCTGGCACAGTGACATCGGCTCAAGCACTGTCTAGGCTAGATGTCACTGTGAACTCAGAACAGGTGGCCAGCCAGCCACCTGGTGGTCAGGGATGCAAGTTGTCTCCCCCCTGATCTGGGTCCTCTCCAGTTGTGTCTGTGTAAGGGCCGAGCTGGAAGCTCACCTGTGGCCCATCTGGGGCAAGGCTCTAGTCTCAGAACATCAAAAACAACAACCAGCCAATCACACGGGCCAGAGACAGAAGGTCAATGACAACTGCTGCTCAACCTAACAACCTGAGCTTGGTACCCAGAACACTCAGGGTGGAAGGACAGAACCAACTCCTGCAAGTTTGGTTGTCTCGGAGACCCTCACAAGTCGTCACACATACACGGGTGCATGCTTGTTAAAGTTAATAAAATAAAAAAATAAATAAATAAAGCAAGCAAAACAAGCAAAGGGCTGGGATTACGGCTCAGTTGGTCCAGTGCTTGTCTAGCAGACGTGAAACCCTCGGTGGTACCACGGTGGTACACTCCTGAAATTCTATAGTCAGGAGGTGAGGCAGGATCAAAAGTTCAAGGTTACCCTCAAATACTTAGCGAGTTCGAGGCCACCCCGGGCTACGGGAGACCCTTCTCCTTGGAGGTCCCTAGTGTAGGCAGGGTCATAGACATAGAAAGAGTGAAAAGAGCTGCTGAGGACTCGGGGAGAAAGAAATAGGGAACTGTTTATTTCTCATCGGCACAGGGTTTCAGTTTTGGTTTGTATTTGTTCCGGCAGGAGAGCTAGTTTTTGAGAAGGAAATCATATGCTTCATTTTGGACATTTGAAAAAAAAAATCAGTTAAAATGAATGCTAGGCTAAGGGGCTTGATGGGATTTAAAAATTTTTTATTTTTATTTTTATTTTTTATTTTTGGAGACAGGGTCTCACTATGTAGCCCTGGTTATCCTGGAGCTTGATGTGTGTAGACCAGGCTAGCCTTGAACTCACAGGGATCTGCCTGCCTCTGCCTGGAACTTGTGGGACTAAAGCATAAACCACCAAGCCCAGTTTTACTGGAAATGATAGGAATGACCAAATTCCTTTGAGGAAGAACCATGTTAAAAGTGTGACTCAGCAGAGCCACACAGCCAAGAGGAAGTAAAATCATATTCATCAGTAGCATAGGAGGCAGGTCTCCTTCCCACCCGGGCTCTTTCTGTTTTGTCCAGATGGTAAATAAAATGTCATGTCTTAATAAAGGGCTTTCAGCTTTGGAACATGGGAAAATTCCACAGCCACACAGTGGGGATGGTTGTACAACAATGTAAGCGGGTAGGGTGCTACCGAGTCAGCCCTTCAAAGTGGTCAAACCAGACCTGCTGGCGCACACCTGTAACCCTGCACTCAGGAGGTGGTGCAGGCAGAAGCATCAGAAGTTCAAGGTCATGGGTCTGGGAGCTGGCTCAGCAGGTAAAGGCCCAACCCAACTGCCTAGCTTGACAACCCGAGTTCAATCTCTGAGAGCCGAATGGTGGAAGGGGAGAACTGACCCTCACGAGTTGTCCTTTGACAAGCAAGCCTTCCCACCCCCACCCCCCACCCCCAACCACATGCTGCAAAAATAAAGACTTAAAATGTAGTATAGTAAATTCAAGCCCAGCCTGGGATACAAGGGACTTGCCTAGAAAAAAGTTAAGAGGGATTCAGCAGTTAATAGCTGCTCTTGCCAGACCCAGATTTGAGTCCTGGCACCCACATGGTGGCTCACAAACATCTGTAGGTCTACTTCCAGAGGTGTTTTCTTCTGGTCCCTTCAGGTACCAGGATGTATATGGTACACACAAATGCAGGTAGAACACTCACACACAAAAAAAGTAAATAATACATTCTTTAAAATAAACGAATAATAATGAAGAGTTAAAAGAGTAGGCGGTGGGCTGGAGAGATGGCTCAGTGGTTAAGAGCACTGTCTGCTCTTGCAGAGGTCCTGAGTTCAATTCCCAGCAACTACATGATAGCTCACAACCATCTGCAATGTGATCTAATGCCCTCTGCTGGCATGCAGGTGCACATGCAGACACAGCATTCATATACATTAAATGAATAAATAAATCTTAAAAAGAAAGAGAGAGAATAGGTGGTAATTTGATGAGTTTTTTAAAAAATGTGCATAGACTGGGGGTGTGGCTTAGTATTGAAAGGTTGGTCCAGCTCAGTGTTCAGTAACAAGAGAGAGACAGAGAGAGAGAGAGAGAGAGCACACACTGAGCTTCTAAATTGGGGATTAAATAAAAAGACCACATTTTGGTGGGTTCTGAGACGCAAGCCATTCAGCCACCCACAGGGCACCTGTACGTGGTCAGAGACAAGCCACCCAGCCTGCTTTCCTTAGACATCACATCGGGGTGGAGATAGGATCAGAGCTTGGGGGCTCAAGTTCCAGCTTTACCATGTGTCAGGGCACTAGGCTTACTGTCACCAACACTCCTGTTTGTGGAGAACAGGATGTCCTGATGTCTGGCAAAGATTGTGTACCCATGGACTAGCATGGAGAAAAGGGGACATTGCACCTAGCGTGTGGCCTGGAATGCTTTCTTGAACCCTGCTAGATAGGCCCTGGGTTCAAGGACTCCTCCTGTGCCATGGTGGCAGGGCAACTGGCTTGTCACCCATCTTGTCAGTGGCTGAGGATTCCTTGGGCAGGTGTGAGGTCAGAGCTTCCCAAGGGCCCTAGGAATGGTGGGCCAGAACCCCGAGCCAAACAAATGACATCCCCAAGGATGGGGCTGGGCCACCAAGTTTGAGCCTCAGCCAGATACAGAGGAACCAGCCCATGCCAGGAACCATCTGGAAAAGTGGTTTTCTTGCCTTGATTTGGGGAGAGTGTTCACTTCCTCCTTCTGACCCACTCCCACTGCTGCTCGGCTCAGCTTCAAACTTTTACATTCTATTTGACTGGCTTTCAGTTTTGCATGTTTGAGACATGGTCTTGCTGTGTACCTCTGGCGGGCCCAGAACTCTCTAGAGGTCCAGCTGGTCTTGAATTTTCAATGACTTTTCTACTTCTGGCTTCAACTTTTGAGTTTTTAAATTTGTATTTATCATCATCATGATCATCTTGGTGTGTTTATGTGTGTTTGTTTGTGTGTGTGTGTGTGTGTGTGTGTGTGTGTGTGTGTGTGTGTGTGTGTACATGCATGCTTTGGCATACTATCTATACATAGAGGTCAGAGAACAATTTCTGGAAGTCAATTTTCTTCCATAGTTGGATCCAGGAATTGAACTCAGGTCATCAAGTTTTATAGTAAATACTTTTAAGCACTGTACCCTCTCATTGCCCCCGCCCCCCCGTTTTCTGTTTTGTTGTTATCTGCTTTTTTCTTTAAAAACAAAAACCAAGCCGGGCGGTGTTGGTACACGCCTTTAATCCCAGAATTCAGGAGGCAGAGGCAGGCGGACCTCTGTGAGTTCAAGGCCAGCCTGGTCTACAAAAGTGAGTCCAGGACAGCTAAGGCTACACAGAGAAACCCTGTCTCGAAAAACCAACCAGCCAACCAACCAATGACAACAAAACCCCCAAAACAAACAAACAAACAAAACAGGACCTCAAACTTGTTATGTATAACCTTGAATTTTCTTCCTGGCTCCAGCTCAAAGCTTCTGGGATTACAGGCACGCACCACCATTCTGGCTTTTGGAGTTTTCCTTGTCTGTTGAGACTTGCCCTAATCATGTCTGTGCTCCGGTTTCCCATCAGGCTCCTCTGTTCTTCCTTCTTTCTTTCCTTCCTCAATGCCAGCCGAGGATCTCAGATCAAGCAAAAGCAGTGTGGGGACTGGTCCTGGCCAGGGATCCTCTCCCTAAAAACTGGACTTTTTCCGGCTTTAAAGTTTGCCTCTGCTCAGGAGGGCCAGCCTCAAGCAAGTGAGAATGGCTGCTTTCCTGGAGGCGCTCTGCTGCCCCCTGCTGGAACATCTCTGTAAAGCCTCCGCAGGAGTAAGGCGTCCTAGGCAAGGAAGGGGCCTCTACCCTGCAGTTCCTACACCAGCCCCTGCCTGTCCATAGCCCCAGCCAGTGAAGTTGAGGGAGGGAGAGCAAGAAGCACCCACCAAGGTAGACTCGAACTCCAAGGAGATGGCGCCCAGGGCGTTCTCCAGCTGCTCCTTTCTCGTGATGTCCATGACGACAACCTCAGTGGGCTCGCTGATCTTGCGGATATCCCACCACATGACCTGGACCGGAAGAGTGAGTGAGACCTTTAAGACCCTGACGTTTACCATCCCCTCACCCCCGCCAACCATCCAGAGGCTCAAAGGATATGGGACCAGTGAGGACAGACATATTTTTAAGAATTGCAAAGGCAAATTAGAACAATTCAGATGAAGGCACAAGAAGCTGGATTCTACAAAACTTCCCCTTTATAGCAATATCTAGCAAGGTGAAAACAAGGTTTCGGGGCCTAGAGAGATGGCACAGAGGTTAAGAGCACTGTCTGCTCTTCCAGAGTTCCTGAGTTCAATTCCCAGAAACCACATGGTGGCTCACAACCATCGATAATGTGATCTAATGTCACCTTCTGGCATGAGGCTGACCATGCAGATAGAGCACTCATATACATAAAAATAAATAAATAAATATGTTTAAAAAAAAAAAAGAGCACTGACTGTTCTTCCAAAGATCCTGAGTTCGGTTCCCAGCAACCACATGGTGGCTCACAACCATCTATAATTAGATCTTGTGCCCTCTGTTGGCCTGCAGGGGTACATGAGGCAGAGCACTGTACACATAATAAATAAATAAATAAATAAATAAATAAATAAATAAATAAATATTAAAAAAAAAACACACACACACACACACACCCAAACAAAAACCAAGGTTTGGGTATTGCAATATATGTCTGTAATCTCAGCCCTTGGGGGAGGGGAGGCTGAAAGTTCAAGAGTTCATGGCCAACCTGGACTACACGAGATCCCATCTCAAAGCACACATATTCATTGGGCTAGCATTCCCACTGTCAGCAATATATGCTATAGATTTGCCTGTGAACATGTGTGTTGGCCTAGGCACAGATGCACTTCTCCCCATACCTTTTCTGACGCTAACAAAATATGAAATCTTAAATCAGTCATAAGATACCCACACCAAGTCAACAGGCACAGGATCATGCTTCATGAAATTTGAAGTGGTGGCTGAGTAGGCTCAAGGAACACAGGAGGAACAAGCCAGGTTGAAAGTGTGCAAGATGGGGGAGGGGAACAGAGATAGAGAGATGGAATACGCAGAGAGAGCATTCCTCGGGGCAAACACACAAAACTCATGACCCCGGAGGTGGTGGACGGAGGAGGCATTTTAGACCCTGCCCTTGAATCTTTAGAATTATTAAATATTTCAGTGTTAAAAGTGGGGGGAGGTTAGAACACTGAGATGGTTCAGCAGGTACAGGCACTTGCTACCAAGCCTGAAGACCTGAGCTTGGTCCCTGGGATTCACGTGAGCACCAAGGCACACACCCCCCCCCCCCGGGAAAGAGGGCTGGAGGTGTAGTTCAGTGGTAGAACACTTGCCTCCCATGCATGGAGCCCTGGGTTCCAGTCTCAGCACAACAAAATAAGCAATGAAAACCAAAATGTAAGGTAATGTTCTTTGGATGGACCCTCCTCTTCTCTCCAGGGTCCAGCCAAGT
>OU015746.1:6749549-6790906 GCA_907169655.1 Acomys percivali
AGAGAGAGAGAGAGAGAGAGAGAGAGAGAGAGAGAGAGAGAGAGAGAAGACCTCATGTACCCCAGGCTGGCCTTGAACTGAGGATAACCTTGAATTTCTGATCCTCCTACTTCCACCACCTAAGTGCTTAGATTATGGACATGAAACAATGCACCCAGTTTATAAGGTACTAGGGATGGAATCCAGGGCTTCGTACATGCTAGGCACACACAGCCAACTCAGGCTGTGTTCCCAGAAAGACAGTGTCTGTGTAGCTCTGACTGATAGGATACTTACGTGTGTCGTCACAATGAACTTTAGTTCTTTCTCCCTCTCTCCTAAAGATAGGATCTCACTGTGTAGTCCTGGCTAGCCTGAAACCCACTATGTAAACCAGGCTGGACTCAAACTCACAGAAAACTGCCTGGCTCTGCTTCTCTAGAGCTGGGATCACAAGGCGTGCAGGACCAAGCTGGCCTAGGTCAAATACTTTTACCTGATGGAAGTTTTGACTAGGAGTCTGACTCCACAGCTGCGGGAATGACAGAGGGGAGAATCCAGCCACTTCGTTACTCGGTATTTGCCAGAATGAGTTCAAAACTCCTGCTCATCTCAGCATGCACCAAAACCCTGACCCCGATTCTAACAAAAAAAAAAAAAAAAAAAAAAAAAGAGGGAGGACGTGGATGTAGTGTGCTTGCTGGAGTCTGCCTACAGGCACGAAGCCTTGAAATGTGGTCCCCAGACCCACATAAAACAAAGGCTGAAACCCCAGCACTTGGGCGGGACTCCAGGACTAGTGCTGGCTGCACAGTGAGCGAGCCTAGGCCAGCCTGAGCTACAGGAGAGCCTATCCCAGGAAGAGAGAAACGAAAAAGGAGGAGAGAAGGAAGGGCGGAGAAGGGGAGGAAAAGAGTCAGCGAAACAAGCCGGTTAGTGAGTGAAAGAAACCAGACTAAACGGGCCAGGAAGCGTATGGCATTGGGCGGAGTGTAGACACTGGTGGTGAGGGGAAGAAAAAAAAATCAGTGGGTACCGGGAGTTGCAGGGCTGGAGAATGACCAGGGAAAGCAACAGGGACTTTTTAAGGCAGTGAAAACTGCTCTGTGAGAATGAGAGGATACAAGGGATGGGATAACCATAGAGATGTAACAAGAATAAATTAATAAATAATAAAAATTAAAAAAAAAAAAAAAAGAAAACTGCTCTGTATTGTATGAGGCCCAAGAGTGCCCCCTAGTGGAAACCATAGCCTCTGCATAGCAAGGATTGGTTATGTGCCTTTTTTATTTTTATTGTGGCCCAGACTCATCAGATTCCCTATGTATCCGAGTCTAAGGATGACCTTAAACTCCTGATCTTCTTGCCTCTGCTTCTCAAGTGCTAGAGTGACAGGTGTGTACCACAAAGTTTGATTGATTGTTTTTGGTTTTTCGAGACAGGGTTTCTATGTGTAGTCTTGGCTGTCCTGGAATTCGCTTTGTAGACCAGGTTGGCCTCGAACTCACAGAGATCTGCCTGCCTCTGCCTTTGCCTCACAAGTGCTGGGATCAAAGGCGTGCGGCACTGTGCTTGGCTTGTTTTTTGGTTTTTTGTTTGTGTTTGTTTGTTTGGTTTTGTTTTGTTTGGTTTGGTTTGGTTTTTCGAGGCAGGGTCTCTCTGTGTAGCCTTGGCTGTCCTGGGCTCGCTTTGTAGACCAGGCTGGCTTCGAACTCACAGGGATCCACCTGCCTCTGCCTCCCGAGTGCTGGGACCAAAGGCTTGTGCCTCCATGCCCGGCTTGTTTGATTGTTTTGTTGTTGTTGTTGTTGTTTGTTTTTGTTTTTGTTTTAAGACAAAGTTTCACTAAGTAGCCCAGACTGCCTAAAACTTTCCATCCTGACTCAGCCTATTGAGTGCTAGGACTACAGGTGTGAAGATATGCTGAGGGTTGCTGTGTGCTCAGGGTGGGAGTGGCGTGAGAGCCCTCTACACTCTCCACTCAGTTTTGCTGAGAGCCTAAAACTATGGAAAACTAAAGTCAATTACTTTGTAAAGATTTATTTATTCTATGTGTATGACCAGGTGCCTGTGTAAGAAGGGCATCAGATTCCTGCAGAGAGCCCCGGGGAGTCTGGTTCCCAGCATCCTCCCTGGCCAGGTGACCCGTCACTCCAGCTCTCGGGCACCTGGCACCCTCCCTCTGGAGCTACCTGAAGACGTTGATGGTCTTGGCTGAAGGGGCCTCTTCAGTCACCTCCACACCCTCCTCATCATCAAAATATTCCTCGTAGATGTCGATGGCGTTGTTCTGTTTAATGCAGTGCTCCATGATCTGTGGAGACGTGGAAGGTTCTTAGCAGGGAAAGGGGTCAGTCTCCGTGCAGCAGGGCCGCCCTGCAGCCCGAGAAGGCCAAGAAATGGGGAGTAGTCCCTGCCTTGTTCGATGGGTAGGATCACCTCCAAAGAGTTACAGTTGGTTCTTGGGGACACAGAAATACAAGCATGGCCCACAGAGCGCTTATGTCAAGGACAAACCACTCCAAAGCACCCTCTCCCATAGTTTCTAATGTTTATCAAGGTCTAGCCGGAGCCCGACACTCTCCCAGAGCCCTTTTTTTTTTTTTTTTTTTTTTTTTTTTGATGCCTTCAGTTGGAAATCCTCTCCTTACGGAGCAAATGGGAAAGTCCCCTGTCTCTGACAGAGTCTCTTTTAGTGGTATCAGATGAAGTCTGTGTGTCTCCCAGTCTTGGACTCATAGAGTGAATTACAGACTCTTTGGGGGCAGGAGGCATGAGAGATTCAGTTTTTAGCCCCCCACTATGTCTGGCAGAGACTTAAAATTCAGTTCAGTGCATAAATCAGCATTACTGGCTGATTGATAGGGCTCTTTTGGGGTACTCTTGACCCAAGAGGTATTATTATTATTATTATTATTATTATTATTATTATTATTATTATTATTATTATTATTCATGAGAAACGAGTTTTCTTTTACAATCATGAGGGTTCTGGGGCTCCAATTCAGGTGATCAGCCTTGGGGTCAGAGGCCTTTACCAACTGAGCCAGCGTCTTCCAGCATTTTAGACTCTTCCTAAAACCTGTTTGGCTATATAGGCCCTTACAGTCAGCTGTGAGGTTCACCTTTCCTGGCCGGGAGCCCCAGGAGCCTACATGGGGCTCTGCAGAGCCTGCAGGGCACAGTTCAAGCTGGGGGGGGGGAATGGTGTGGGACGCAGCTGGAGCTGGAAGTAGACTAACCGAGCCCAGCTGCATGACGGCATTGATGTAATTCTCATCTTTCTCCACCTTCTTCCGGAAGCGGATGGTCTGCTCCAGCTCCTGGGGGTTCACATCCTTGGGCCAGCCCCCCTCGATGTGGTTAACCCCGCAGCTCTCCATCTCAAACCGCTCTGTGTTGGCCTAAACAGAGTACCACAGGTGAGAAGGCATCTGTCTCTGGCTTAAGCATCCCGCCATTTCTGCAAACCTGGATCCTGGGACACTAAGCTCTTAAGAGGGTACCAAAGAAGGGGTGCCCTGACCAAAGCCACAGAGTGAGGGGACCCTATCTGGTCCTCAGGTGGCCTCAACAGCACTACCTTTAAAGCTTTGCAGGGGACAATGGTAGTCATGGAAAAAACCCAGTTCTGTGGAGCTCGCAGATCAGTTTTCCCAGCTAAAGTTGCCTTCTTGGCTCCCTTCCCCAATATTCATCAATTCATTAATTCATTCACTCATTCTTTTTTTTAGAATCTTTTTTTAATTAGTTATTTACTTATTATGTATACAGTGCTCTGCCTGCATGTACACCTGCACACCAGAAGCAGGCATCAGATCTCATAGATGGTTGTGAGCCACCATGTGGTTGCTGGGAATTGAACTTTGGAAGGACAGTGCTCTTAAACGCTGAGCCATCTCTCCAGCTCCATTCACTCATTCTTTGAGGCAGGGTCTCATGTAGCCTAGGGGGCCTCAAACTTACTATATAGCTTGAGGATGACTTTGAACTTCTGGTCCTCCTGCTGGGGTTATGTGTGTACTACCACACTTGGTATTTGTTTGTTTGTTTGTGTTTTTTTCAGACAGGATCTCACTATGCAACCCTAGCTGGCCTGGAACTTGCTATGTGTGGATCAAGTTGGCCTCGAACTCAGAGAATCACATGCCTCTGCCTTCTGAGTGCTGAGATTAAAGACATGTACCACCATGCCTGGCTCACACTTGGTTTTATGCAACATTTACGGTGGAACCCAGCGTTCTCTACGTGTGCTAGGCAAGCTCTTTACCAACCGAGCTACATCTCCATAAAGCATGGCACAGACAGCACCTGACTGTCATTCCAAAGTTCTTTGTCTTGTGGGAAAAGAATCTCCCATTCCCATTAACTGGCTGCTCTGTCGCCTTACCTCTTTCACCTGGCTCCCCTGCAGTGAGATGCTTTGCCAGGGCTGGACCACAACCACAAAACCCTATGCCATGAGCACCATCACTTGTTGGAAGGACCCTGCTGTTTGAGGTTGCAGTCCTCCCTGTCCGGATAGCCATTTTGTGCTCGGTGTCAGATGGAGGACTCCCTCTCCCCCAGCAAGGCCTCTGGCTCTCTGCCTGACTCCATCTGGAGAGTGTCTTTAGACATAGATGTCCCTAAGCACATTTGATATATGGCCCTTGACACAGCTCCCTGCTAGCTCTCCCCTCCCTGCGCCTATAGGATAATTAGGTACTGTGTTCCCACTCATACGATGGGAGCATGCTGCCAAATGCAAACATCCTCAAAGTACCTGGTTTCAACCAGTTATGTGCACCTATCCTGGAAGCCCCCACACACTCCCCAAGGACTATATTGCCTTTGTTCTCCCTGAGTAAAGTTGAACTAGCTCCCTGAAGTGGTTCCCCAGAGTGTCCAATCTCCATCATGCTCATGGCCTTCCAAGCTCTGTGCCTTGCCTTCTGTTCCTCCTACCTTGGTGGGCTGGTGGCCAACAGCCCCCCCGGGGAAGTGAAGAACCACAGTCTCCCAGCGATTAGGCTGGAAGAGCAAGAAGCTCGCTCACCTGTGAGTCATCAGGATTGTGAAAAGTGTTTTGGCGAAATCAAGTAATACTGGTGGATCCTGGATGTGATAAGATGGGCTATTCCACACAAGCTTCACTGTGGATGACAGAACTGGCGCTGATCCCTTACTTCATGCGAATGCAGTGTTCCTGACTGACCCATTCTGATGGGAATTCCTATGCAACGCTTCCTTTTTCTTAAATCCCTCTGGATAGTCCCCTCAGAAGGACTAAAGGCCGAGAATGACTCCAGTAACATCTCAAAGGCCCCAGAAGCCTTAGGAGGAACATTTCAGTTCTAAGTACGTCCTATCTTTTTGGTATTGTAATATGACCTAACACTATCATCTACAAAGTTGATATTCAGTAACCACATGGTCAACACGTGTGCTCATGAGCACGTGCACACACACACACAAGCACACTCACATATGCTCTGTTGGACAGAGGAAATAGATGTAATCTTTAAAAACCAGACTTGGGAGACAGAGACAGGAAGATCAGAAACTCAAGGCCATTCATGTCTTGGCAAGGTCAAGGCCAAGCTGGGATGGCCACTCTTGCCACACACTTAAAACACACACACACATACACACACACACACACACACACACACACACACACACACACACACACACGCTCCTTACAATGCTTTAGGTAGATTTACCAGCTAGTATTGGGCCGCGTTCACAGCTATCCTCAGCCAGATCTGAAGTTGAATAGGCCCTGGAGCCCACCCACCCATCCTAGGAGGTATCATAGTAACGGTGATGAATCCTCCATCCTTCAACATCATGGACTGCGCATCAACAGTGATTCAGAACGAGGACTTGCTTTGTGCATTCTGTGGACACACCTGCTCCAGCCCAAGAAGAGTTGGTGTTGTCTACTCCTAATCTGGGAGCCGGGTGAGTCTTGGACCCTGCAGGCCCATACACCTCCAGCACCCGCTCTCGCTCTCCTCCACTCTACCTAGCCTCCAGGTGGGCCGGCTTCCCCACTGACCGCCCTGTGTCTTGAGGGCAGGAACCCACCTCGTGTTCTGACATGCTGGCCGAGCACTGGATACCCGTGTCCACTGGGTTCCGTTCCACATACAGTGAGGACAGCTCAGGGTTGGGTGGGATGTCGATGTTCAACTCAGCCTGGCGGTCTGAGAAGTTGCATTGCTTCCCGAACTCGCTGCGCTTCTTGAGGTACACATAGACGATCTCCATGGTGATGGCGTTGATGGCTGTGGCAGGAGAGAGGAGAGTGAGAGCAGGAGGGGTCCTCAGGGGCACACCAGAGGCAGGGCCAGGTTTTCCATCTGGTTTGCAGGGAGCCAGATTGGGGGAATCCTAGAGGACTTCTCCAAAAACTACACCTATATATGTTTTAAAAAATCATTTAGGGGGCTGGGCGGTGGTGGCACAAGCTTTTCTTTAATCCCAGTACTTGGGAGGCAGAGGGAGGAGAATCCCTGTGAGTTTGAGGCCAGCCTGGTCTACAAAGTGAGTCCAGGACAGTCAAGGCTACACAGAGAAAACCTGTCTTGAAAAAAAAAATCATTTAGGGGCTGGGGAGATGGCTCAGCAGTTAAGAACACTAGCTGCTCTTCCAGAGGACCCCGAGATAGATTGCCTGCACCCACTGAGTAGCTCACAAGCATCTGTGAGTGCAGTTCCAGGGCATCCAGCCTCGCCCTCTTTTGGTCTCCCTGGGTACTGCACACACATAGTGCATAGCCCTACATACAGGATGTAGGCAGCCCCCCTCCCCCCTTCATCCCCCCCCAACTCCACACACAAATAATATCTTTTAAAAATACTCCCATTAAGCTGGGCACATGTCTGTGATGCCAGCACTTTGAAGGTGGAGGTAGGAGGATCAGGCATGTAAAATCATCCTAGGCTATATAACAAGTTCAAAGCCATCCTTGGCTACACAAGACTCCAACTCAAAAGACAAAACAGAAAAGGCACACACTCAGGAACAAACATCCCTCGTCTGAAACCACGAACGACGATTCACACGTACACTCTCAGCACTTGGAAGACTGAAGCAGGAAGATTACCATGAGCTCAAGGCTCACCTATGCTTTGAAAGCATTTTATGATATATAGTGAGGCCTTCTCTAAAATGAGCCTGGAGAGATGTCTCAATGACTGAAAGTACTTGCTGCTGTTACAGAGGACTGGAGTTTGGTTCTCCAGCTGCTTGAAACTCTACCTCCAAGGGATCTGGTACCACCTCTAGCCTCTATGAGCATGTGTGTATGTGACACACACACACACACACACACACACACACACACACACTCCTAAATAAATCTGATTTTGAGAAAGAGTCTCATACTGCCTGGCCTGGCACTAACCATGTAGACCAAGCTGCCTTCAAATTTATAGATCCACTTGCCTCTGCATCCTGGATCCACTTGCCTCTGCATCCTGAGTACTGAGATTAAAGGCATGAGCCACCATGACCAGAAAAATAAAATAAATCTTTAAATAACCAACCAACCCCAAATTCTCCTCAAACAAGAATCTCTTAACTCATCCGAGTGCCAACCATATGCTAAGGATAAATTATATTGTTTAGTTCTCGCTCTTGTCCTCTGAGGCAGGCAATGACATCATCATTCATACCTTGCTGGCATCATAGAGCTGACAAGCCAACCCGCTGGTCTGCCTGGCTTCAAGGCTCTTAGCCACAAAATTGCTCACTTTCTACTTAATCAATACACTTACTGGTAGGAGGAAGCAATACTGATGACTGTGGCAGGGAGCTAAATCCACCACCACGCTCAAGATTTAAACCACATGGCACTCAGATGAGAGAGACTTGAATCTCTTTAGAGCCTGCCCCCCACCACCACCACTCACACAACTGTTCTTAAGGCTCACCCACGCCAGAGCGCCAGAGAACCAGGCTCTAACCCACCTCTGGGCATCTCTGCCTCCCGCATCACTCTACCTCCATGGAGCTGCGAGCCCCTTTGAGAAAGGACAAAGCCAAAGTGGCTTCTTCAGCAAGTGGAACTGGAAACTCACTGCTTTGTGCTACTTGACCATGAGAATCAAGACTAGGGGCCAGTGAGATGGCTCAGTAGGTAAAGGTGCTTGCGGCACAATCCTCAAGACCTGAGTTCAATCCCCGGACCCACTGGTGGAAAGGAGAGGACAGTCTCCAACAAGTTGCCCTCTAGCCTCCATGTATGCTCAGTGGCTTCTATATGCACCCCCTCCTCCCTCCCTCCCTCCCCCCCCACCTCTCTCTTAAAAAAATATTTGACCCTGGCACTCTGGCTCTGCCTACACCAGCAGTGTGTCCTTGGCTAGGTCACTGGGTCTTGCCAGAGCTGACCCACAGCTGCAAAGGCTCTATAATGGAGCTGGCATGAGGAAGGGTCTCCTTATCGAAGTCTTAGGAATACTGAAGGTCAATCCTGAAAACTGACCCCCCCCTACTCAACACGAAGGGCCCTTGCTCCTTCTGACCCTGGGCATTAGGAGGCTGAGTGCAGGAGGCTGTCCATCTGTCCATCTGGGGTACTATAGGTGGACACCGGACACTATCTGGTGCTGAAGAGATAGCTAGGAGGTTAACAGCACAAACTGGCTACTCTTGCAGAGGCGTTGGGTTCCCAGCCCCAACCAGGTACACATAGAGTTAAGCAGGCAAATGCACATAATAAAAGCAAAACTTTCCCCAGAGGCTAGAGAGATGGCTCAGTAGCAAAGAGAAACTTTCTGTCCCTTCAGAGGACCAGGGTTTGATCCTAGGACCCGCACGACACCTTACAACCATCTGTAACTCCAGTTCTTGGAGATCTCACGTCATCTTCTGGCCTCCGAGGGTACTAGACATACATAAAGGCAAAACACTCATACACGTAAGATAAACATTTTTTTAAAAAAATCTTAAAAACAATATTTTTAAACATTAAAAGGTCCACGGGGCACCTGTAATCCCAGCACTCAGGGAGGCAGAGGCAGGGGGAATCACTGTGAGTTCGAGGCCATCCTGGTCTACAAGGCAAATCCAGGACAGCCAGGGCTCTGTTACACAGAGAAACCCCGTCTTGGGAAAAAAAAAATCCAATAAATAAATAAAAGATCCCATTTCAAGGACAGATACACATACAGAAAGGGGAGATGGGGGGAGGGGGGGGAAAGAGGACAAGAAGGGGGAGGGGAGAAAGGAGCGGGGAGACAGGCAATAAAACCCAAGTATGTACTAGACATAGTGGTGTGTCTGTAATCTCAGCATTGAAGAAGCAGAGGCAGGAGAGTCACTATAAGTTCTAGGTCAGCCTAATCTATAGAATGAGTGTCAGGCCAGTCAGGGTTACATAGTGAGACCAAAACTCAAAAAAACTTTAAAAATCAATGAACCAATGGATCGATTAATCAATCAGTCAATCAAACCAGCCATGAGTAATGAAGACAGCGATGGCTGATGCAAAGAGACATATGATCAGCAGACAGAACGAAGGCTCAGGAATAAATGTTCCTGTTTAAGGTCGGCCACCAAGGGTTGCATCAGGGAGGGATCTGGCTCTTCAACAGGTGATGCTGGGGACCACTGAGCATTCCCAAGCCAAAGTTCGTTAAGAGCCCTGTCCCATACCACCTGCAAAACTGAACTAAAAATGGGCTGTGGCTCTAAATGTAAGAGCAGAAACCATAGTCTCCATGGCTATAAGGAGTCAGACCCACGGCTCTAGCTGAAAGGCTGGAGGCTGAGAGCTGGGCGTGTCCATCTAGAAGCAGGTGCCAGGGTGGATGGGAACAGCCAGAACAGGGGCTTACACCTCAGTCTCTCCACATCCATATACTGCTCCTGGGAGGCAGCATGACCCACTAGGCATGGTGACGCATGCCTGTAATCCCAGTCCTTGGGAGGTAGCTGCGGAAGACTCAGAAGTTCAAGGCCAGACCCAGCTACATGAGACCCTGCCTTGAAAACAGACAACAAATACAATAAAAGCATGCTTCCAGCCACGCCCAAATCCAACCCAAACCGTACTCTTGGAGAAAGTGGTTTGGAAAGTCTCCTTTATGGGTGGGAGCCATGGCTCAGAGCAGAGGGGTGGGCAAAGCAGCAGTCTGCGTAAGGGTGCCCGCTGTCTTCATTCTGAGGCCTTGGGGAAAAGTATGCAAAGTCAATTAAATTCTCTCTGTCTTCCACCACGGTGAAAAGCACCCGTGCCTCCCAGGCCTGGCAGCTGGATTCAGGCAATTAGGGGCTGTCTCTCTCCATCTCCAATTGCTGTGACACAGCTGGCTCCTAGGGTGACACAAGGATGTTAAGAGAATGAACAAATTCTGGGAAGAAAAACACCAGGCTCTTCAGCCCCCTGATCAGATTCTAACAGCTTTGCTCTCTCACTTGGTGTTTCCCAAGGCCAAGCCCTCGTTGGAGAACGGAGGCATTGTCTTGTGTCTACAGGCAGACAGAGGGGACATTTAAAGGCTAGCCTGGTGACAGGAAGACAGCACATTCAAAGACCCAGTACAGGCTCTTTTCTCACAAGCTAACAGAGTGCAAAGACAAACAGCAGGGTCAGCCAAGGGCGTCACAGCGATCTTTCCCCTCTTTTGGGAGACAAGCCCTCCAGGGTGGGGCTTCCCCAAGTAGGGTCTGAGCCGGGTGTCTGCAAAGGGGGTCAGGTAGCAGAGGGGACCAGGAGTATTGTTGCCTCAAAGTTTCAGGGGGAGATTGCTCCTATGGGATTCTAGAGTCCCAGAAGTATGCAGAGTCATAATTTCTCTCTGTCTGTCTGTCTGTCTCTCTGTCTGTCACAGGCACGCACGCACGCACACATGCACACGTGCACGCACAGCTATATATGGACTCTAGAATCTCACACACACCAGAGTTACCCTGAGACACACCCAGCCCTGTCAAGTCTCAAACTCAGGACCACAAAGAACCGTCCACCCTACCCAGGGCCAAACACCAAACATGCAATCATTTCCTGCATCCCGGCCCAACATCAAAACAAAACTTGCCTCACTCGAGAATGATGAGCAAAGTCATTCCTACAGAGAAGCTCTTGTGGCTTAAGAGAAAGTATGGTACCAGCTGGGAGGGCAGGCCAGGGAATGTCAGAAAGCTGGGGTGTCAGTGTGGGAGGGAGGCCAGGAGGAGGAGGGGGCCAGCCTTTGTCCCTCGAGGCAGCCCATCTGTGTGCCTGGAACCTAGCAGCCTTGCCTGAGAGAGGAATACAGAGGGTGGGCTCCTTGTGTCTTTCCTGTGTCTTTGAGAACCTTCTGGACAAGGGAAGGAAAATGTTTTCTTGACCCTAACGTGCATGATCAGGCCAGCTCCCCGATGGAAGGGCCAAGGAAAGCGTGCATTTACGTACAGTGATTGTACCCAGAGCACAGAATGCTTGTGATCTCCCACAATTACTCCCTCCACCTCGTTTTTCTTAAATTTATTTTATTTTTAACTATATGTGTGCGCGTCTACGTGTGGGTATACTTGCACGCAAGTGTGTGTGGGGGGTAGAGGCCAGAAGTGTCAGATCTCCAGGAGCCGGAGTTACAGAGGTGTGAGTCACCTGATGTGGGTGCTGGAAACCGAATTACGTCCTCAGCAAGAGCGGTGCACACTGCTAACTGCCAAATCATCCCTCCAGCCCCTTCTCTTAGTTTTTGAGCCAGGTTCTTACTTTTAGTCCAGCTGGCCTAGAGCACACTAAGTAGTTTAAACTGGCCTCGGACTCTCGGCAATCCTCCTGTATCGGCCTCCTGAGTGCAGGGATTACAGGCATACAAAGCTCTCTTCTTAACAACCCCATCCTCCCAGAGCTGAACTTTATTTTAGCTCCTTTCACCTGAAAACCCAAAAGAGGTTCCGCCCACTCCAGACACAGCCGGGGTCAGGGTCTGGTGGGGTAGTGGTGCAGAAGGCAAGGCGCTTGGGGTTGCGGAGCTCCTGGCGCTTGGAGAATATTCCAGGCAGCGAGGAGAACCGTAGGAGCGCTGGTCCCGATTCCAGCACCCGACAGATCTCCTAGAAGATAATCTCCTAGGTTTCTTGCACTGTTGGTGATTATTACCCTAGGGGCTCTTCCCTCCTTTCGCCAAGTTTTCTTTCCGGCTTGGACGTCCTCCCGGACGCCCGCCCCTTATCCTGGCTCAGCTTCTCCGGCCACACCGCCCCCGGGAAGCGCTCAAGACACGTCCGGGCTCCAGCACCGCTCAAACGGCTGAGAGTTGCGGAGTTTACTGGTTGCCTAGTAACCCTGGCCGGGCCGAGACGCTGGCAGTTCGGAAGGCGATCTGGAGCACGTGATACAGGGTCCCTCTAGTCGGAAGCAAAGCCCCTTTCTCCTCCCTACTCCGGAGGAGGTCTGCGGAAGAGGTGGAGGAAAGCTAACCAACTCGTAAAAGCCCACTAACGGACGTAAAGGCTTTGCCAAAAACGCTTACCCAAGTCTATAGCTATGCATCCGGCAAAGTCCCCTGAAAACGTAAGCAAAGCGACCAGTGCGTGGGAAGCCCTGCTCCTGGGTCAGCGAAAACCTACTGTGTTCAGTTCTCATCTCGTCTGGTTTGTCATTGTTTGCTGCAATGACCGGGTCTCTTCTGTTGCCGTATCCCCCTGCCCCACCACCCTTCTGAAATTCATCTCCAAAATGGAAAGTCCTTGAGGGTCAGGCTGAATGCATGCATGGCTTAGCTACATGGTTGGCACTTTGGTTAAAAAAAAAAAAAACAAAAAAACAAAAAACAAAAAACAACAACAACAACAACAATAAAAAACACAACGGTCTCATGGCCTGAGTGAATGAGCTGCTGGATGCATGAATGACACAATGAGAGACGTGTTTCTCATGCGCTTGGGGCAACGGAGTGAGAACATGTAGGCGGGATTAGAAAACCGTTATCAAGAGGGCCGGCAAGATGACGAAGTGAGTAGAAGAAGGCACTTGCTGCACAGGCCTGACAAACTTGAGTCCAAACTCTAGAACCCTTGTAAAAGTGGGAAAAGAGAGAACGGACTCCACAGAGTTGTCCTCTGACCTCCTCCACGTGCCGTGGAGCGCAGCCACAATAGTGATGATGATGATTTAAAATTTAAAGGAGGGCGGTATGATCCTGTATCTAGCACTGGGGAGGTGGCTCAGTAGGGGAAATGAGCCTTCTGATGATATGGGATTGAGCCCGGGACACACATTGTGAATGAAGCCAGGAACTGACTTCCTCAAGTTGTCTTCAGACCTCCATACTTGTGTTATGTATGACACATGAGCGCGCGCGCGCACACACACACACACACACACACACACACTGATTTTTTATTTTATTTTTTTATTACTATTATTATTATTGTTATTATTATTATTATATATACATTTTTTTTTGGGTTTTTCGAGACAAGGTTTCTCTGTGTAGTCTTGGCTGTCCTGGACTCACTTTGTAGACCAGGCTGGCCTCAAACTCACAGCGATCCTCCTGCCTCTGCCTCCCGAGCTCCCGAGTGCTGAGATTAAAGGCGTGTGCCACCACACCCGGCTTTTTTTTTTTTTTTTTTAAGAAAAAGAAAACTACAGACTCTCATCTACCTTCTCAGAGGGCACCCTAGAAGCGTTTGGAGCTGGGGACCTTAGATTGGTTATGGATTGTATGATTTTAGGAAGTCAGTTCCACCCCAACCCGTCCAGATTGCCCCCATAGGCTTATATATTTTTGTGTGCGTAATCCCCAGCTGGGCAAGCTGTTTCTAGGAAAGATTAGAAGGTGTGGCCTTGTTGGAGGAAATGTGTCACTGGGGAGTAGGTTTAGAGGTTTGAAAAGCCCACACCAGGCCCAGTGTCTCTCTCTTCCTGGTGTCTATGGATCAGGATGTAGCGCTCGGCTACTTCTGCAGCACTGTGCCGGCCTACATGCCACCGTATTTTCTGCCACCATGATTCTGGACTAACTTAGCTGGCCGTGGTGGCGCACGCCTTTAATCCCAGCACTCGGGAGGCAGAGGCAGGCAGAATACTGTGAGTTCAAGGCTACCCTGGTCTACAAAGCAAGTCTGGGACAGCCAAAGCTACACAGAGAAACCCTGTTTTTTTTTTTTTTTTTTTTTTTGGGTGGGGGGGGGGATAGATACTGGACTAACCCTCTGGAACTATAAGCAAACCCCCAATTAAAAGTTTTCTGTTATTATTTTTAAATTACAATTTATTCCCATTACATCCCAATGGTGATCTCCTCGCTCTTATCTTCTTGTTCGCTCAGGCTAATGGGGAAGCTATGTGATCAGACACAGAGGAGAACCCAGTCCTTCCCAGGCACCGCCAGCACTGTGCTTGCTGCTACAGGCTCCGGAGAGTGAGGTGAGCCAGAGGCCAGGCGTGGGCACTGGAGATTTGGATAGAGCCAGGCAAAGAATGAGTCACCAAGATGTGGGATTTGGGGGGCTGGAACCGGGCCCTAGAAAATGGTTTTGAGTTGCAGGGAAAGGACTCCCGGGGTGGGGGTGGGGGTGGGGCAAGACATGAAGTAGAGTAGCAAGCTGATCAGTTCCAGGGTGGAGCAGCATGGCTGGCTGGGGTTGCAAGCGGGGGGGGGGGGGGGGGGGGGGGGGTGGGCAGGTGGGCTCTCTGATGACACATGGGTGGAGGACGGAGGGTTCTGTGTGTGTGTGTGCGTGCACTCGTGCACAGATAAGGAGGAGGGGGAAGTTGGAAAGGAAACTGCAGTCACTTTTATTATGACAATGATTTTATCCCTGGCTTCCCACCCTACTTTCACTCAGACCCGTGTACTGCCAACCACCACTGGGAATGGTTAGCACGCATGCACGCTCGCTTGCTCATAGGCTCTTAGCTCTTAAGCTCTTGGCAGATTCAGCTCAGCCGCCCTGGAGGCCAGCATGAGGTCATATAATTAGGAGTATTCATAAGGTCCTAGTTTGCTGAGACGCACGCCGCCCAACCCCCTGCCCAAGACTCTCAGATTTCCATCCAATCACAGTGTTAACTGGCAACAGAATTCTTTGCTTGGATCAGGCCCTGCCTTAGACAAACTCCAGGCAGATCCCCAGTCTATTACACCACTGGCTCCCCGCCCTTCACCCCCCTGCTCCTCCCCCAATTACTTTTTCTTTTTTAAGACTGGGTCTCATGTAGCTTGGGCTAGCTTTGAACTTCTGATCCTCCTGTCTCTATCTTCCAAATGCTGTAAGTACAAGCACATTCCAACACACCAGGCCTTAGAATTCTTTCACAAAAAGATTAGTTAGTAGTTTCTTAGTGTCATTAACAGTACAGGGCAAGGATTTTTATTATAGTATTTGCATACATTTGTAAGATATACTTTGATCATACCTGCTCCCCATTTCCTTCTGCTTTCATGTTTTGGTTTTTGTTGTTGTTGTTTTTTGTTTGTTTTTTTTCCGAGACAGGGTTTCTCTGTGCAGCCTTGGCTTTCCTGGACTAACTTTGTAGGCCAGGCTGGCCTCAAACTCACAGAGATGCGCCTGCCTCTGCCTCCCGAGTGCTGGGATTAAAAGAGTGTGCCACCACTGCCCGGCCTGTTTTTCTAACTTTAGAATTGAGTGAGAATATGATATCTATGCTTCTGAGGCAGAAGCAAGAGAATCAGAAATGCAAGTTCAACCTTGGCTAATATAGTAAGTTTGAGGCCAGCGTGGGCTTTATAAGACTATCTTTAATCAAACAACAAACAACACTAGATCAATCTGGGTACCTTTTGATCCCAGCACTCCTGAGGTAGAGGCAGACAGACCTCTGATTTTCAGGCTAGCCTGGTCTAACACACACACACACACACACACACACACACACACACACACACACCTTAACAGGAAGCACAAGTGTAAGCAGCGTTTTGGCTACTTTATAGGTTCCTTTCTCTCTTTCACCGTCTCCACCCCATTACTTCTTCCCTTTCATTCCCCTAACACTAGATAGGAGAGAGAAAAAGACAGAGGGCAAACAGGGTGACTTCATCGTTAGACTGCTTCCTGCTGATTAGGGGCATAGACTTCCTTGGAGCAAGTTTGATCTTTGCCGCCAGGATATCTAATTCCTTCGCATTTCTTTGCACACAGCTACTTGGCAAACTGCACAAACTGCAACCAACAGCGTCCACCCAGCAACCAGCCACGCCTATTGGGGCCCTAGCATTTATATAGTCTCTGAAAAGTCCCCAGAATTCCAGAAGTCACACACTTGCAAAAACTATCTGCAGCTGGTAAAACCATGCCCCTGCGAGAGCACGAGGCAAATCATAGTCAGTTTGCAGCCCTATATGCCCACAGCTGGGATTAAGACGGAAACATAATCCCATAACATTTCTGTGTTTTGTTTGTTTGTTTGTTTATTTTTTCGAGACAGGGCTTCTCTGTGTAGCCTTGGCTGTCCCAGATTCACTTTGTAGACCAGGCTGGCCTCAAGCTCACATCAATCTGCGTGCCTCTGCCTCCCCAGTGCTGGGATTAGAGATGTACACCGCCATGCTTGACTTTTCCCCACCCCCATTTCTGTGTTTTAAAAGAAACTAAAATCACACACTTCTCATTACACACAAGATCGTGGGAGTCTTGCCCACAGAAGCTAACCAACCAATAACCAAGCACTCAGAGCTGGTTCTGTGACGTAATTTATAAATTCCACCTCAAGACCGTGACCACCACTGCCTAGACACCTCTGCTACCCTGGAATTCAGAGAAAGTAAGGGGTTAGGAGGCACAAATCAAATCTCTCCTGTGGGCTGGAGCTCTTTTTTTTAAAAAAAAATATTTTATTTAATTTTAACTTACGTGTGTTGGTGTGAGGATGTCAGATCTTGGAGTTACAGACAGTTGTGAGCTGCCATGTGGGTGCTGGGAATTGAACCTGGGTCCTTTAGAAGAACAAGCAGTGCTCTTAACCACTGAGCCATCTCTCCGGGGCTGGAGCCCTTAACTGAGTGTATTGATGAGTGAACATGGCAGGCCCTCTTGAGTCATTGTATGGAGCTAAGGGGTAGTGCCGACCTGGGAGTGCAGCTCGGAGGTGCTGAGATTGGAGTGTAGCTCCGGGGTAGAGTGGCCACCTAGTGCGAGCAAGGCCCTGGGTTCAGTCTGAAGCACTGGGGGCTGCGGGAGTAGAGGGAAACAGTGGCACAAGGCAGGCAAAGGGACTCTGCTCCTGTGGTATGTCAACTGACAGCTGTGCTGACTGAGGGCCTCTATGGAGTCCTGCATTTTCCCAGGGAGCAGGCTAAGCAGCTGTCCTCTTCCTACAGCTGGCTCTTTCCAGGTGCACAGTTATGTCACTGCCAGATGACAGTCAGATGAGCTCAGCGGGGGACAGTGACCTCTCAACACTACACCACTTCCCCTTAGCAGGGGGTGTATGATTCTTCCCCAGAGAAGAGAGGTGACAGAGACAGAGAAGTGACAACAGACGGTGCTGACCTACCCACCCATGGGCTTGCGCACTGAGTCACTTTCCTATTTTTTTTTTTAAATAATAGAACTAGAGTTTTAAGTTTATTTTATGGGAGATGGGTGTGGTGGCACACGCCTTTAATCCCAGCACTTGGGAGACAGAGGCAGGTAGATCGCTGAGTTCAAGCCAGCCTCGTCTACAAAGCAAGTCTAGGAAAGACAGGGCTACACAGAAAGATCCTGCCTAGAAAAACCAAACCAAACCAAACCAAACCAAACCAAACCAAACCAAACCAAACCAAACCAAACCAAACACAAAAAAAGTTTATTTTATGTGTATGGGTGTACTGATTACATTGTCTGAGCACACTTCGAATGCAGTTTCCAGAGAGGCCAGAAGAGGGCGCCAGGTGTCTTGGAACTAGAGTTACAGACTCCTTTAATCTACCTTGTAGGTTCTAGGAACCAAGCCCAGGGTCCACCGGAAGAGCTGCAGTAGGCACTCTTCACTCTCTTCACTACAGAACCGTCTCTCCAGTCCTGACCTTTCTACATCTTATAGACGTTTTACAACTCAGTTCTCAGAGACCGTAAAAGCCCCCACAGCCCACGTCACCTGGGTACTGAGCTGTACTTTTCTCCAGAAATCAGACTAACTATGGGAGTTCCCACACTGTTCTTACTCATTTCCCCAAGGTTGTGGGTTCCCTAAGGGCAGGCAGATCCCAGGAAAACCCACAAGAGCACGTGTCTCTCTGAGCCGGTGAGGTCATCTGCTGTGAGGCTCTCAGCTTCTCCCTCAAGCACGCCCAAAGCAGGTTACCCAGGAGCTGCATGAAGTTCAGGAAACGCGGCTGTGCACGAGTGTGAACAGTCACTAGGCTGGTGGGGAGGCACCAGAGCCAGCAGAGACATGGGGTGTGGGTGTGGGGTGTGTGGATTGAGGGGCTTCCCCAGAAATATTGCATTCAGGCATCCCTGCCTCAAGCAGCAGCAGCCTGTAAGGTGCTTAGCAGTGCAGCTCGGAGCCCATGCACTGCTGATGGAGAAGTGCAACCTGGGCAACTCCTGCCTGACCACTTCCCCATCCCATGCCCACCCAGAGGCACCCAGCACAGGGCCTGGGTCTCTGTGTGGAACACCCTGGTTCTGTACTCATCACACTAGCCAACCCCTGCCCCTGTTAGTCTACAACACAAATGGTCTTATAGATTTAATTCCAAGGGCTAATGAAAAATTACAGGGAGGATTGCCAGCTCCTCCTGGTAAACGCTTAATAAAGGCCGCCGACTATTAGCAGCCCAGTGATCAACGGCTGGACTTTGGGGAAAGCCCAGAGTGGAAACGGGAACTAGCCCTGGTTCTGTAAGCCGAGCTACAGGCTGGGGCCAGGGAGATGACTCCATGGATTAGAGTTTTTGCTGTGCAGGCACGAGGACCCAAGTTCAAATCCCCAGTACTCACCTAAAAAGCTGTGTGATAGATGCATGCCCTTAACCTCAGTGGGGGAGACAGGAGGATTTCTGGGGGTTTCTGGCTAGTGAGAGGGTCTAGTAGGAGACTCCCTCTCAAGGGAATAAGAGGAGTTGGTAGAGCAGAAGAGTCAATGTCCTTTGTCCTCTGGCCTATGTGCTTAACACACACACACACACACACACACACACACACACACACACTGACAATAATAACAACAACAACAACCAATATAGGTAAAGGCCACAGGCACCTGTGATGTGACCTGAGCCATTCACCCATAGCTCCCTCTTTTTTTTTCTTTTAAAAGAGATTTTATATCTAGGTGTGATAATTGTACACACCTTTATGTATGTGCATTATATGTGGAGGCCAGAAGCAGGTAACAGGTTGTTTTTGTTTTTTAATTTTTTTCCGGTAACAGGTTCTTTGTAATTGGAGTGTCAGATGGCTATCAACCACCATGTGAGTGCTAGGAACCGAACCCAGGTCCTCAGCAAGAGCAGGAAGTGCTCTTAACTACTGAGCCATCTCTATGGCCCCAAAACTTGCTTTTTAGTTTCTATCTATGTCTTCTCTGTGTGTATGCCATGCATATGTGGTTGTCTTTGAAGATCAGAAGGGCAATGGATCTCCTGGAGATGTTTATGAACAGGTGATTATGAACCGCTTGGTATGAATGTTGGGAACCAAACTCAGGGCCTCTGGAAGAGCAGCGTGTACTCTGACCTGCTGAGCCATCTTTCCAGTCCCCCTCACCGCCCTCTATCTTATCTCTCACTGAAATCTAGCACTGCTGCTGGAGGAGTCTCTTGTAATCCCTCCTGCCAAGACCTCCTTAGAGGGGACATTTACCCTTGAGAGTCCCCAGGGCTTATCCAATAAGTGACTCAGTCAGTCAACTGCACATCTTAAGAGAAGCGGTTTATTTCTTGGTTCAGATGAGGGCGACCGCGTATCATCAAGCAGAAGTTTGCCCACCTGAGTCCCGTAGAACCCGGGAGGAGTTTTAGTTTAATGTACATGCATTAAAAAGTCCTTCAGTTGCCGCAGAGGAAACATTAGAAGCGATGCTTGAGGCCGCAGCTCCAAGTCTGCACAGGACACAGCCGTATAAAGGTGGCTCACAGTATACACAGGTTAACATGAGACACAGTGACACCTGTGCCCCGTGGCTCTGCTTAGCAGGGGCTTGGCTGGGAAGCTGTCAGTGTGATGACCATGTGGCTCTTCTGAAATACAAAGAGCCCTGTCCCACATCATCACGCAGGCCCTGCGTAGCTGTCCAAGGCCGCGGGGCTTCAGTGTGTAATGTACTCAGGGTTGGCAGGAGGTTGGAAGCACCAGAGACCCTAGCCTGCTCCCTCAGCAGGCAGGACAGGGGTCATTATTTTCTCCTGGCCAGAAAATGGCTGTTGGTCAGAATAGAAAGCCCCTCAGCCTTCTCAGTCATCGTGTCTCTCCCTTAGAGGCCCCAGATATCCTTCTCCAGCCTTCAGGGACAGAATGTCTCACCAATCTTTTATTAAAAAAAAAAAAAAAAAAAGAACCCGGCAACATAGTGTGTGCCTTTATTCCCAAACACTCTCAAGGCAGAGGCAGGTGGATGTCTGAATTCAGATGTCTGGTCTACAGAGTTCCAGGGTAGCCAGGGCTATACAGAGAAACCCTGTCTCAACAACCCCCACCCTGAAACAAAACAAAACAACCCCAGCACTCTGGTGGCAGAGGCAGCCAGCTCTCTGTGTGTTCTAGGTCAGTCAGGGCTATAATAATGAGACCAAAGCATGACAAAAAAACAAACAAACAAAAAGAAACCCACAACCCACTTCTCAGCCTCTCCTCCAGATCTGACAGACGGCTTGTGTGAGAGCCACAGTATAGGATCAGGTGGAAGACCTGAGCCTGTATCTATTGCAAGAATTGGATGTGCCTGTGAGGGAGGGGGTGAGTCTTTGGATCATCAAAAATATTTTAAAACACCAGGAAAGTTCAACTGAACTCTCTCAAAGTGTCTGTTCATACCTGAGACTGCCCCCACCTGTAGGAGCGACCTGGTTCCAGATCGGGGGGTGGCTGGTGGAGCCTAGAGAATCTGGAAGGCTTTCTCCCATGCATCCGTCCAAGGCTGCCAGGCTGCAGTGCCCAGCCTAGAGTCACCAATCCCCTCTGGGGAATTATCTTGATGCTATCCTTCTGGGATCTAGGCAGAGTCTGTGTGGCCCCGGAACGTGGATCCTGGCACAGGTGTTCTCCTAACATACCTCCAATTGTCATCTGCCTAGACGTCGAGGATAGAGCAACTGGATGGTGTGGCCTGGGCTTCGGGCTTCGCTAACCAGAGGCAGGGGCCTGGTGGTAGGACCTTGAGAGAACAGGGCTCTTGGGGCGGTGATTCCCTCCTCACGGCCACATCTCATCTGTTGCGGGTGTGACTTAAGGTGGGCTGGACCAGGCAGCTAGCTCAGGGAAAGCAGTTGAGTCCTGGGGAGTTAAGGCTGGAAAGGCTGGTCTGGGTGGGGGGGTGACGGGGGCCCCCCACATCCACCTGAGGCTTTGGTCAGGAGTCCCAGCTGTGCCTCTGCAGCCACAGGAGCCTGCTCGCGTCCAGGAGTCTTCGGTTTCTATTACAGACAACACAGCGGGGCTCTGCATCCGCTAAAAACCAAGCTGGCAGGAGGAGGCAGGTACCTAGGATGGGAACTCGTAGTGTCTCAGGTGCTCATCTGCCACGGACATATAGGTGGCCCTCATGCTGGGAGAGTACTGTGGAGGAGAGGAGGGGCAGTCAGAACAGCACGCGGCTCTCCATCAGGTCGACGTGATATTGTATATCCCGCCTTCGCCTTCCCTTTCTGTTTATGCTGCTTCCACACCCATGGATTCGACTAACTTTGGATCAGAGCTACTAAAAAAAAAAATGCCTATACTTTTGGTTTTCTTCTTTTGTTTCTGTTATTTATTTAGACAGCGTCTTTGTAGTTCAGGCTAGCCCAGAACTCCCTATACAGCCAGGCTGGACTCCAACTCAAAAGGATCTTTTAGTCCCAGCCCCCAGAGAGCTGGGATTGTTGTATGTGTGTGTCACCACACACCAGAGGCAATGAAGCGACTGCCTGCAACATTACGTTGCGTTAGTTATTGCAAGTAACCCAACTGGGACTCTGAACATACAGGAGAATGTGTGCAGGTTACATGGAAACCAGCACACCCATTTTTATGCAAGGGGGCTGGAGCTTCCTCAGAAGTTGGGTGTTCCTGGGAATCCCTGGAGCCAGTCCTCTGGGGACACTGAGGGAAAGGCACTAGCAAAAGTGCCGGGAACTTCTCAGATGACAGCCTGGGCAGGCGCAGCAGCCAGGCACCTAGTTTTCATCCCAAGGCATCATGTAGCTTGGGGGAATACCAGGTGGCTTGAGAAGCTTCATGACCCTTGGTACCTCCAGTCTCGCATCCACCGGGGGACTTAGCCTCCAGCAAAGCATGTGCACACGGAGCAGGGACCCTCCACCCTGCACACCGGGCAGCACTGAGGCTGCGTTCTCACGAGGCACAGCGCTGTACCAGGGAAGTTCAGTGCAGTTAAGCAGCAGCCAGCGGGGCAGAGGGCCACATGTCCTAGGACCCAGGTTCGAATCCCACGCGTGCATTGTATGGGTGTCACTGCCATCTACCTTGCTTTTATGAGACAAGGTGTTTCAACTGAGCTGAATCTTGCCCAGTGGGTGAGACTGGCTGGACAGCGAGCCCCAGGGACTTGCCTGTCCCCACTTCTTCAGCATTGAGATTGCAGTACAGGCTACCGCACCTAGCTTTTTATAATGTGGGTTCTTGAGGCTCCAGTTCGGGTTCTTACAAGGTGTACCATGTACTGAGTGGACTTTTCACCCAGTCCCTATCTATACATTTTACTTGCTGGTGACTCTGGCTGAGGTCTTCTAGTCTCTCCTGGCCTCTGTTTCCCCACTTGAAAAATGGACCTAAGAGAACTCAGCAAGGCCCTTTCTATAAGGGTCTTCAAATATCTAGAGAATTAAAAAAAAAATCCCAATGCTCAGGCCACACCTATCAGGATATTTTTTTTCCTCTATTAAGGTAGGGTACACAAAATAGAACACAGAGCTTTTAAAAGTACCACCAACAGTTTTAAAGTGTTGCTACGGCAATTCCTGAATCGAAGAAGCTGTGGCCCGTGCGTGCAAGCCCAGCATACCCAGTCCCACTCTTAGTAGCAGATATGGGGCTTCTCCTTCCATTTCCTGTGCCCAAAACACCAGGGACTCTTTGACGCGGGACCCGAGAGTCAGCATTTCCTTTCCTTCTAGAAAATGTTTAGGTTAATTCTATGTGTAAGAATGTTTTGCGTGCATGCATATATCCGCTCCACAGGTGTACCTGGCTTGCAAAGGTCAGAAGAGGGCATCAGATCCCGTGGAACTAGAGCAACCATGTGGTGCTGGGAATTGAGCCTGTGTCCTCTGTAAGAGCAGCCGGTGCTGTCAGCCCCTGATCGACCTCTTCAGCCCTGAGATTCTGCATTTCTTTTTTTTTTTTTATTTTTTATTTTTTTTTTATTTTTATTTTTTTATTTTTATTTTTTATTTTTAATTAATTTATTCTTGTTACATCTCTATGGTTATCCCATCCCGAGATTCTGCATTTCTTAACCAGCTCATGACTGCTGCTGGTCTGCTAACCCCAGCATCACAGTCTCCTGACCCCAGGGGTTCTAGGTCACATATAGCGGCAAGCATGCCACTTGGGGTAGGATGAGGAGAAAGGGGCACGGGGCACTTCAGGTAGCCCAGAGCATCTGTACAAGAGGCGACCTTGTCTCTCAGCTATACCTATAATAATCTTCTCTAATGATGATGCAGTTGTCACAGCTGGGGTAGGATTGGCTAGGATGCTACTGATATCTAGCAAGCAGAAGCCAGGCAAACCTCCCACACTGCAGGGGCAGCCTCAACCCACAGGACCCTCCTGCCCAACAAGGCACTAGGACCGCTGAGCAAGGCAGCCTGAGAGTGCTGGTTCTCCTACTTCGCCTCCCAGGCCAGCGGCATCGGCTTTGCCTGGGAATCGGCTACACCTGCAAAGATTCCAGTGTGCACACAAGCACCAGACCCTGAAAGCAGTGGTCCCCAAACTTGCCTGCTAAGTTTGTCACACTTCAGATCTCCCAGGCCGCTTCCCTGGGAGAACCCGAGCCCTGCCCTGGGCTGGACTGGAAACCAAACGGAGTCACAAATGCTAAAGCTCTGCAGGAGTGAGAACAGGCAGGGCTCCTCTGAAACGGGCCAGTTTTAAGCAGGGTGATGATGATGAGGTTCCTCTTCCTTAATCCTTAACCCAAAATGTTAAGATTGAAAGCGTCTCTTCTCTCTCTCTCTCTCTCTCTCTCTCTCTCTCTCTCTCTCTCTCTCTCTCTCTCTCTCTCTCTCGTTCCCCGAGACAGGGTTTCTCTGTGTAGCCTTGGCTGTCCTGGACTCACTTTGTAGACCAGGCTGGCCTCGAACTCACAGTGATCCGCCTGCCTCTGCCTCCCGAGTGCTGGGATTAAAGGAGTGCGCCACCACCGCCCGGCTGTGTCTCTCTTCTTTTATGGGAAAGAGAACTTGGAAAAGATGAATCTAAATTTTGTTATTTTGTTCCTTGTTTCTGCTTTCCTTGGTCCTTTGCTATCTGTAAAGCCCGTCTCTTGATCTCTTGGGGCTGGGTATAGACTGATAGTAGACAGGACATGTGTGAGGTCCTGGGTTCTAGTCCTCAGCACCAAAACAAAAACAAACAAACAAACAAACAAGCCCCAGATAAAACTTTACTATCCCTTTCAGGGCTTACAGCAAAACTGTTGTCTTATGGAAGAGTTAGTGATGGATCTTTTTTTTTTTGGTTTTTCAAGACAGGATCTCTCTGTGTAGCCTTGGCTGTCATAGACTCAATTTGTAGACCAGGCTGGCCTCGAACTCACAGCGATCCACCTACCTCTGCTTCCCAAGTGCTGGAATTACAGGCGTGCGTGCTCGCCACCACGCCTGGCTTTTTTTTTTTTTTTTGAGACAGGATTTCTCTGTTTAGCCGTGGCTGTCCTAGGCTTGCTTTGTGGATTAGGCTGGCCTCAAACTCACAGAGATCCACCTGCCTCTGCCTTCCTGAGTGCTGGGATTAAAGATGTGTGCCACCACGCCCAGCCTGCTGGCGACAGTTTTGAGCTGAGGAATCTTCACAGTGGCTCTGGGTCCAGGAAAGGGTCTAGAAACAGAAGAGCGATTCCCCGGAGGCAGAGCTAAGGGAAGACACTTTCTGGCCAAGGAACAGGCTGAACCTTCGATGGGCTTGCTTCCACTCTCACCCGCTAACTGAGGGAGGTGAGGCAGGGAGAGGTGAGACAGAGGGGGGAGCCTATCGACCTCACAGCCCTAAACTCTGAGAGCCGTTCGGAAAGCAGCACACGGGGTGGAGAGCAGCCAGCTGTGCTGTCTTCCCTGCAGCAGATGCCCGCACCGCCCTCATCCTGCCTGTTTCCATGGACAACATCATGGACAGCGATACTTATCACTCCAGATGTCCCTAGCAGGGGCAGAGGGTGGGACTCTTCCCCTAGAGCTGGTGGAGATGGAGGCAGCTGGTAGTCACCTTTGCCAAAGCAGGGAGGGTTTTTCTGTCCTCCAGCCTTGCAAATAAGGTCAGCTATTGTTTCCTCTGCTAAGGACATGCAGAGTGGCCTGACAGAAGGCAATCTTAAATATATATATATCACTTTTATTTCCAATAGCATAGTGATTAATTCCTTTTTCACAGCAGCAGATTTTCCCAAATCATGTTTGGCTTAGATTAATAATAAGGTCAGTGTGTGTCCCTAGGGCCTGGCAGCTGGCAGAAGATGGAAGGATCTAGGAAGCCTTGATTAGCAAGGAGAGCAGGGGGATTTTAAAGGCACAGCCTCCAAGTCACAACTACATAAACCACACATAGAGGGACATGTTCAGGAACCCAGCACTTGTGAAACAGCCAGGAGCATCAGAAGTTCAAGGCTGCCGGGCATGGTGGCAGCACTCGGGAGGCAGAGGCAGGCGGATCTCTGTGAGTTTGAGGCCAGCCTGGTCTACAAAGCAAGTACAGGAAAGCCAGGACTACACAGAGAAACCCTGTCTTGAAAAACCAAACCAACCCAAACCAAAAAAAAAAAATCCAGGTCAGGTCAGCCTCTGCCATACACTGAGTTAAGAGTTAACAGGAGACCCAGGGGGCTGGAGAGATGGGTGAGCAATTAAGAGCACCTGCTGCTCTTCCAAAAGACCTAAGTTCAGCTCCTAGCATCTACCTCAGGGAGCTCGTAACCCCTCTTCTGTCCTCTATGTACAGTGCCCCCCCACAGCATGCACGCACGCGCCCGCACAAGGAAAGATAAATCTTAAAATAATTGTAATAAAAGTAAGTAAAGTTTTCGAGGCAAAACGCTGAAGTGGAAAGGAAAAGCAGGATTTGTTGTGGGAGGCTTTGCACCGGGCAGGCCAGGGTGCTGCTAACTGCCCATCTGTGCCCTTCCTGGGTTCCCAGGGCCCTGGTCCACTTCACTGTCCCTCGGTATTGAGTACTTCCTTCCTTATCAGTCAGCGGTCCCCTTGAAACCGCGCGGGCTGGCAGGCGGAATGCCTCCTTGGAGGCCGACACAGGACAGCAAATTTACCCACTCTCCTCACAGACTTCCACTCTGGCCTTTTCTTATGAATCCCACATCTCTGTGGAGAAGTTTGAAAAAGAGAGAGAGACAGAACCAGCCTGCTGTCTTATGGCACAAACTGTTTGCTGTCCGTGAGTGTCTTCCCCATTCTTCACACAGGAGAACTGAGGCCAGAGAGGCAGAGGCCACATCCCATGTCATAGAGGCCACAGCTATAAGCTGGGATTTGAACCCAGGCATCTGGGCACCACCGTCCAGGCTGCTCCTACCTGCAGCTCTCTGTATTAGCAACAGTCCTGGGCTCCGAAGATGCTGCTCTGGGAACAGACGGCATGGCCTTTTCTCCAGTTGCACACGCACCCGGCACATCCAGGGGTCCTAAGGTGGCACTGCTTCTCGTTTGGAAGTGGCAGAGAGGGGTCTCATGTGTCAGGCCCTGGGGGCTTTGAGTTTTGCTGAGGTGGAGGAAGGCTATGCCTGGCAGCAGTTTTCCTAGATAGGTCACCCCACCCAGCCCCAAGCCAGCTGACTACACTCAGGCCTCAGGATTAAGGGGAAACACAAATCAAAAAAAAAAAAAGGGCCAGGATACAGCTCGGTGGCTTAGCAGTAACTGACTACTCAGGAGGTCCTGGCTCAACCCCTACTACCAGAACTCAAAGAAACCTCTTGAATGTTCCCTGGTATAAAAAGGAAACGAGAAGACAGTAACACAGGGCTGTAGTCTCAGCACCTTGGGAAGTGGAGGCAGGAGGATCAGGAGTTTAAGGTCATCTTCAGCTAAACACACACACAGGAAGTGTGCTCTTGGTTTCCTGTCAACTTGACTCAAGTTAGAGTCATCAGAGAAGGGGGAGCTTCAATTGAGAAAATGCCTTCATCAGTTTGGCCTGTCAGCCTTGTCTGTTGGGCATTTTCTTGACTGATGATTGCCACATGAGGGCTCAGCCTGCTGTGTGTGGCGCCATCTTAGGCGGGTGTCCCGGGCTGTGTAAGAAAGGCGGCTGAGCAAGCCAGTGAACTCTGCTTCACTTCCTGCCTTGGGTTCCCTCAATGGTGAACCAAGAGGACTAGTAAGTCTAATAAACCTCTCCTTCCACGTTGCCTGTTGTTTCTCACAGCAGTGGACAGCAAACTAGGACAGTCAGGAAAGGCAGGCAGGTAGGCAGGCAGGCAGACAGACAGACTGCAGGAGACCCTCTTTTCCTCTTGCAGTTATCCTCTGTAGGAGACTTACTGTGAGTGACTTCCCCCCCCCCCCCCCCGCCCCAGGGGAGCAAACCCAGGGCCTCTGACATGCAGAGTGTTCTACCACTGAGCCAATTCAACCCTAACCTCTTTAAAAGGCACCAGCCAAGGAAAATATAGGCAGTAAACTTCGAACCCCTACCCAGTCTAGCCGATGGACAGGACATTCTCCACCGTTAAGTGGAGAAAGGGATCTGACTTTCACACAAACTCTGGTGCCCCATATCGGACCATGTCCCTTGGATGGGGAGGCCTGGTGGCACTCAGAGGAAAGATAATAAGTCACCAAGAAGAGACTCGATACCCTAGGAGCATATACAGGGGGAGGAGGTCCCCCTCAGTCACAGACATAGGGGAGGGGAGTAGAGGGGGAAGCGGGAGGGAGGAAAGAAAGGGAGGATACAAGGGATGGGCTAACAATTGAGATGTAATATGAATAAATTAATAAAAAAAATTTAAAAAAAAAAAGTGGAAGAGAGGCTGGAGAGATGGCTCAGTGGTTAAGAGCACCGGCTCCTCTTCCAGAGGACCTGGGTTCAATTCCCAGCACCTACATGGCAGTTTACATGGCAGTTTATGTTCATCTATAACTCCAGTTCCTTAGAGATCTGAAGCCCTCCTCCGGCCTCTACAGGTACCAGGCGTGTACATGGTACACAGACATACATGTAGGGGAAAAAAAAAAAAAACAACCAACAACAAAACAACAAAAAACCAAACCAAAAAACATGCACATTAAATAAATAAATAAATGCCAAAGCAATTTCCTTCTGGTCTTACAATGCGGAAACAGTTTTTTGTTTTAAAGTAGGATCTCATATTGTTCTGTGTGACCTGGAACTTCTTGGACCACCATGTTTGAACCTAAGGCCTTATGCATGCTAGGCAGGGACCCTACCAACTGATTCACACCCCCTAGTCCTAGGACTAGTTTTGAGGGCCTTGTAAAGGTCATTATCCCAGAAGACAGTTGTGTCCCCTTCCCGTTGACAGCTCAGATACCTGGCTCCCTGATTGTCATGTGATGTAAGAAACTCGTTTTGAGTAAAAACAATGGCCAACCGAGCATGGCTACCCTAACTACCAGGAGGATTTATGATGGGCCAGTGTGACAAATGTTGTCCCTAGTCTTCTTGCTTAAAGACAGAAACCATTTATCTTGAGGACAGTTGTGCAATGGGCCATGCCGGGGAGGCCATCTAACAGGGGAGACCGCTATGTCTTTATAGTCTGGATAGCTGATGGCCCGTGACATGTGAGGCAGTCTGCTTTAATATTATTTGATAACAAGGCCATTACCTTCTTTCTCCTCTCTGTGGCGATCGCACATTGCATTGACAGGCTTTATCTTTGATTATGTCTCTGACAGAGGCCAGGGCAGTGACTTTGCCACAGAAAGGTACTTACTGTGGGCGGAGGGGAGCCTCTCCCGATGAGTGGCACATTCTCGTATCGTGGGTTCCCACCAAAGAGTATGGCCTGGTTCCTGTGGGCCGAGAAATCATTCATATATATATTTTTTTTTTAAAAAAATTTTTGACACAGGGTTTCTCTGTCTGGCCTTGGCTATCCTGGACTCGCTTTGTAGACTATGGTTGGCCTCAAACTTACAGAGATCCACCAGCCTCTGCCTCCCGAGTCCTGGGATTAAAGGTATGTGCCACCACATCTGGCCTTAAGGCAGTGGTTCTCAACCTTCCTGATGCTGCAACCCTTTAATACAGTTCTTCATGTTGTGGTGACCCCCCCCACACACATAAAATTACTTTGTTGCTACTTTATAACTATAATTTTGCTACTGTTACTAATAGTGATGTAAATACCTGATATACAGGATATCTGGTATGTGATCCTGTAAGGATTGTGACCCACAGGGTGAGAACCACTGCTCTAAGGGGACCAGGGGAGAAGCAGCTAACAAGGGACAGATGCCAGGAGCAACATGGCTTGGAGAAGTGCAGACCTGGCATTGACTTGGGGGCTTGTGGCAAAAGGCCACAACTTGATACCTGTGGTGTGCTTTTGCCAAGCACACATGACCTGGGCTACTACAGTCAGGGGACCAGGGCTTGCCTCTGATGCCCTCCCTCCCCCTGTGTATTTCTGGGGGACCAAATGCTCTGTCTATAAATCCAGCTTCACTGCAGGGCGGGGAGGGCTATGCTGCTTGGCTGGTTGGGAGACAGGATCCCTACTGTGCTCACATGTACTCGGAGACAGGGGCATTGGAGATGGTCTGGGCGGGAGGCTGAAGGCTGCATTGGCTGCCGAGGCCGCTGCTGTAGCTGCAGAAACTGTGCAGCTGCCCCCTTGTTGGGTTGTGGGCTGCGATGCGTCGAGCTTGGGGGTTGAAAGGGTCATCGTCGTCAATGTCATCATAGTCTCTGTCCCTGGAACAAGATGTAGAGGTTGGCTAGGCGTAAGGGATGAGGCTCAAGGCCGTGGGTTTCTGTTATGGTCCTCACTCTCTCTTCCTAGGCTACTCTTTGGCAGGGTTTCTCTGTGTAGCCTTGGCTGTCCTGGACTTGCTTTGTAGACCAGGCTGGCCTAGAACTCACGAATATCCACCTGCCTCTGCCTCCTGAGTGCTGGGATTAAAGGCGCGCGCCACCATGGCTGTATGCATCTTCTGGAGGCACAGCTTACTCCACTTGACCCTAAATCCATGTCCACCTCTCCTAGGAAGCAGACCACAGCAGCTACATACAAGGCTGGGGATGTGGTGGAGAAGGCAGCCCACTCACACCTTCTTGTCCATCCGCAAGGCCCTGAAATCCCACCTTATTTTTGTCTCCTCAAGGAGCCTATAGGCTCCATCTTAGGTTTTTCTTCTGTCTCTGTCTGTCTGTCTGTCTGTCTGTCTGTCTGTCTGTCTCTCTCTCTCTCTCTTTGGTTTTTCAAGACAGGGTTTCTCGCTTTGTAGACCAGGCAGTCCTAGAACTCACAGAGACCCAGTTGCCTCTGCTTCCCGAATGCTGGGATTAGTGTGCCACCACGTCTCGGTTTGTAGGCCCCATCTTAACAGTAATGTCTCTGACCTTCCTTGCTGTTTCCTGGGGCCTCTCTCTCTCTCATCGTGTCACCTTGCAAAGTCTTGCCTAGGAAGCAAATCAAGCCTACTGGGCACTGTCAGGAGGGTTGTCACTATCTTAGGCCAGACCCTCTGCTGCCCCTCTTGTCTCAAGGGTCCCCCCTGCAGAAAAACCCCATACTGTGTTGTGTGGGGGGTGAGGCGGCCCTACCTTTTCTGGTACCCTACCTGTTGATGAAGTGTTTCCAGGCCCGAGGCCCCGCACAGGTCAGGGTAGAGAAAGCCAGGGCACCCAGGAGGGAGAAAAGACCTAGGAAGAGCAGGCCTTCAATGCCATCATAGCAGATGCCAGTGAGGGCGTCCAGGTAGTCCTGGGGAAACAGGGACACGTCGTTACAGAGAGATGGGCAGCAAAGCCTGGGACCTGCGCTCTCCTATGGAAGCCCCTCTCTTCCCTGCCTGCACCTCCAGTTTCCTGGTTGCTCCTCACCCAAAGCACCTTCCGCTTCCTTTTAGGGTCTACCTGACAGGCTCCTTGGGACAAGCATTTGCTGGCCTCCTACTGTGTGCCAGACACTGGGGGCTGACTTCAAGCTAGACAGATGAAGTGGTGGCTAGTTATAGAACTGGAGACAGGTTATATCCACAACCTTCATTTTTAAAACAAGTTTATTATTTTACATGTAAGTATGTAAATGTATATGATGTATGTGAGTATGGGCATACATTTATTCTAAATCTATATGGGTTATAGAAGATGTTGACATTGGCTCATTGCTTGGGGGTGAAGTAATCATGTACCTTCCAGTGTTCTTTGCATTTTATTGTACATATATGAGGCTGGGTTTTTTGCCTTTTTGTTTGTTTGTTTGTTTTTGCTTTTAAGACAGGATCTCACTATGTAGCCCTAGTTGGCCTGGAACTTACAGAGATCCACTTGCCTTTGCCTCCCAAGTGTTGGGTAGCAAAAACATGTGCTACTCTCTCTTTCTCTCTCTCTCTCTCCCTGACACGACTTGACTTATAGCCCATGATCTTTCTGCCTCTAAGTACTGAGATTATAAGCATGCATCAACATGTTTAGTATATTACATCCTGGCAATGAGATTGAAACATTGGCTTGCAAGATGAGGAGAAGAATGGGTTGACCAGATGGCCAGGAATCTAGGCAGTAGGGAACTGTATATTTATCGTTTAAGTCAGGGTCTTCCAATGTTCTAAAACTAACCTGCCTACCACTCCTAGGTCCCTATTCTAAGTTCTTTCCATGGGGTGCCCCCATTAGCCATCAGAGAAACCAAGAAGTCCTTCCACTTTCCTTTTTTTTTTTTTTTTTTTTTTTGAGACAGGGTTTCTCTGTGTAGCCTTGACTGTCCTGGACTCACTTTGTAGACCAGGCTGGCCTTGAACTCACAGCGATCCACCGGCCTCTGCCTCCCAAGTGCTGGGATTAAAGGCGGGGGCCACCACGCCCGGCTTCCACTTTCCATTATTTGGCTTTAGCCTCATTTCTGGGCCTGAAGGGAGGAGCCCAGGTAGTCCTGTCCCTACCTCTTTGCTGGCTTCTCTCTGGCAAAATGTACCCTGCTGTTGTACACCTCGCAGTCTCTACAGTTGGCGAGCCAGTACCTTGTGCAGTCCCCGGCAATCCAGCATGGCAGTTAACTGGTGCAGGCTGGTCTCAGAGGAGTTTAGCAGAAGCTGGATGCCAAGGAGGTCTTTCTGAAGTAGGAAGAGGAAAAGAGAAGGCAGAGTGAGCAGCTGAGGAGGGTGCGCACATGATTACAAAGAGCCGCCGTGCAGAGGCCTTTTGATAGAAGCAAAGGCCTGAGCCGCAGGGGAGTGAGGGATGCACAGCTGGCAGAAAGCTCACCCAAACCCGGGGTACAGGCAGGAGATGGGCAGAGGAACAGGTGGCTAGGTGGTAGTGGTCAACCAGGGCTCCCTTCCTCCTAACACAGCTGCCGTGAGTGGCAGCTCCCTTACCTCTGCTGTAGGGAAGAGGGGCACGGCGAACTGCAGCAGGCCTACAACTTGGATCTGCATGGTGGTCAGTGAGCGCTGGAAGATGGTCAATGACTGGGTAGAGAGACCAAAGGCTGCCCTGAGAATTCATTTCCCGCAAGTCCTGCAGCTACCAGGAGGTTTGTTCTCCTGTTCTCCCATCACCATTAGGCAAATACACAAGAGGGTCTGGGCAGGCTGTACCCATTTTAAAGGGGTTCTTGGACTCTGAATTCAGGATACAAGCATAATAAATTAGATCCTATTGGTTTTGGAACACTGGAGGACCTCAACTCATAAAGGGAAGCTGTTCTCCAGCTTTCAGAACTCTAGCCATCTGGTCAACCCAACCTTTATGGCATGAACATGCTCTTCCTACATAGGATGTCTTTCCTCTAGCTCTTTTTCTTTGCGGGGTGGGGGAGGAAGGGTTTCTCTGTGTAATAGCCCTGGCTGACCTAGAATTGCTTTACAGAGCAGGCTGGCCTCGAACTCACAGAGACCCACCTGCCTCTGCCTCCCGAGTGCTGGGATTAAAGGCATGTGCCACCACACCTGGCTCATCCCTCTTGCTCTTTATGAGCTCCGTAATTCCTTTGATTATCATTACTCAGATCTGCTCCTCAGACAAACAGCATGGACCTTGCCAGGAAGCTTGTGAGAGATGCAGAACCTTGGGGCCTGCCCCCACCTCCTGCAGAGCACCAGCAGAGTAACCAGTTCTCCAGGGAGGGACACACTTGTGAGCACAGGAGAAAGAGACAGAACACAGTAAACAAGAACAAATCCCCCTTCAGAGAGTGGTTAAGAGAGGGACCACAGTGAAGTGATGCCTGCTGTCCACCATCCTGTGCATGGTGAAGCTCAGGGTCCGGATAGAGGGAGGTCCAGAGATGAGGGGACTGTGGGAAGGGTGAGGGTGCTCTTGGGTGGCTGTACCTGCTGGAAGGGGCTGCTCAGGCTCTGACTGCAGCGCAGGTAGTAGCGGGTCACCTCTGCAAGGTAATATAGCATCAGCGTCAGGAAGCTCACAGGAAACCAGACCCTCTGCCTACTCAGTGGTCCAGCCTACTCCCTTCTTTCCTCATGCTCACAAAGGAGGCAGTTTTCCAGGAAGTGGCTCAGTGGTCTAGAGAAACCTAAGTCTAGGGTAGGGAGATGCTGGGTACCTAGTTAGAGGTACAGTATAGGTAGTCGGCTCATATAGGCCTGAGCTTGTGGAAATGGCTCTAGGGATAGATGGTCCCAGAGGACATTACCTGAGCCAACCTGGCTCTGTGTGTTGTTCAGGATGTAGACGTCAGGAGCCATGCAGAAGTCACTGGTGCCCTGTGTTGTTGGAGACAGGAGAGGGTAGAGGAAGGTCAGGTCCCCAGGCACCAGGAGTCTGGCTCCCGCTGCCCTTGGGAACAGTAGGCTCCCCTAGATTCAAAACGTCTCTAGAATACCCTGACACTCATCTCTTCCACATAAACACATCACCCTCCCCACAGTATATGCGATCACCCACATGCACTCAGGACCATGGAGAATGGTTTTATATACAAACCACCGACCTGCATAATAAATCAGCCAGCCTATTATTATGAGTCGGAGATGCAGTGCCAGCAGGCCTGGAGGGGCACCCTCACCTCTTGGCTGGAGTAGTGGAGACGGGAGCCAGGCTAGGGTTGCTGGAGAGGCAAGGCCACTGTCTGAGCCACACGTCAAGAAAGGGGACCAGGAAACCCCTTTATGTGGCCTTACTAATGCTGAGGCTTCTCTTCTCTCTCTGCTTAGGCCAGGGCTGAGCTTTAACCCACATCTCCTGAGAAAGTGGGTTAAGATATTGTGGGGCTCATGGCTTACAATGAGAAGGCAAATGTGTGTGTGTGTGTGTGTGTGTGTGTGTGTGTGTGTGTGTGTGTGTATGCATGATTGTGTCCATCCATTATTGCTGTTCTTTCAGTAGTGAACAGGATGGAGGAAGGGCAGAGGTGAGGAGGAGAGAGAGCATCTAGTGCAAGTGAGGTGGGTGGGAGGAGCCACCCAAAGCCTAGCTCAGGTGATGGCTGAGTACTCAGGAAGTTCCTGATTATCTGAAGGGCCACCGCAGCCAGGGTCAGCAGCCAAATGGCTACTATATACTGAACAGTCACTGTGTGCCATTTGAGACACCAGGCACTATTATACTCCTCATTTCAAACAGGAGTAAACTGAGGCACAGAGAACTTCAGTTAACTCTCCAGAGGTTCTGCTGCTGGGAAGGGATGCCATGGCTAAGGCTGGGGGCTTGAGCTCCCGCCTCTGACCCAGAAGGTGGGCCTGCTGCCCCCCAGGCCTGGACGTTATGGGCATGTCCTGTCCCGTTTGCTGCAACCAAAGCACCTCACCAACTCCTGCCCTCTTCTTTCTTGCTATTACCTCTCCCTTGTCCAAGGGGCCCTTAGCTCCTACAGTTTGTCTGTGGCTCAGCACTGACTACACAGGAGGGCCAGCCACAGGCCAGGAGGCTCTGCGCTTGGTTCCCCAGTTCCTACCTTCCCTCCACTCACCAAGCCCTGGATCAGTCTCAGAGGCCATACTCTGTCCTATGGATGCCCCTGCCTGGTGGGCAGGTTGGGGGAGGGGTGATGGTGCGAATCCGGTCCCCGTGCCCTCAAAATAGGCCTCAGAGGGCAGCAGGGTGGCAGAGTTGGAACACAAAAAGCTTTTGCACAATGACCCCTTGACAGCTGGTGCCCCCTCCCCCCTCCGCAGCGCCTCCTTACCCCTCTTCCTATTAAAATGCTACAGCAGCCTCTGCTCTGTCAAAGGCCCATTCAGCACCCTCACTGCCGCCTGCCTCTCCCGCACAAGGGCCTGACTAAAGGAATTAGGGAAATGGCATGGCTCCCAGCTCCCTAGCATTCCAAGTAGCACCGGGCTGTAGATAAAACAGCCTATGGGTTCCTTGAACGGCAAGATGCTTGGTGGGAGAAGCCCCTGCTGGGAGGGAGCCAGCTCCCAAGGGGCACCTCGCTGGTGACAAGCTGGATGCCATGGCTTCTTCAAAAGGCAGAGGCTGCCAGAAGCAGGATCAGCCCCACAGGCTCAGCCTGGAAAGCTTCCCTGTGCTCATCTCTAAGAGGCTGCCGGCCAGGCAGCTGTGCCCATCACTCTGGTGGGCAGGGCCCCTCCCTACACTGTTTACAACCCTCAAGGCCACAGGATGCTTTGAGCCCAGCCTGGGTTCCAGCACTGTCTTTTCTGTACCAGTCCTTGGTATGTGGCCAAAGGACAAAAAAAGTGATGAGAAATACCCACTTCCTTTCGGTTTGTTTGCTTTTGAGACAGGATCGCATGTAACCCAAACTGGTCTTACACTTACAACCCCTCTGCCTCTATCTCCCTCAAGCGCTGCGATAGCAAATGTGCACCATGGTGGCTAGTTGATACAGTTCTGAGGACTGAATCCAGGCCTTTGTCAGCATCCCCAGCCCTCCCCGCCCCCTTTATAGTACTAAGAGCTCAAACCTACAGCTTCTTACATACTAGGCAAGTGTTCTGCGACTGAGCTGTTTCCAGCCCACCATCCCCCCTTTAGATTTATTTTATTTTATATGTATGAGTAGCGTGTGTATGTATGTATGTATGCATGTATGTATGTATGTATGTGTGTGTGTATTGTGTGTGTGTGTGTAGTATCCTCAGAAGTCAGAAGAGGGCATCAGATCCCCTGGAATTGGAGTTGTGGATGGCTGCAAGCTACAATGTGGGTCCTAGGAATGGAACTTGGGTCTTCTGCAAGAGCAACAGGTACTCTTACCCGCTGAGCCATCTCTCTTGCCCCACAACCTCCCAGCTCCCTTTAAAGAAAGGCCTTACTCTGTTGATCAGGCTGCCCTTAAACCCATTCTGTAGCTCAGACAGGCCTTTGGCTTGCAAATCTCCTGTCTCAGTCTCCAGAGTAACTGGGCCATAGGCTTATGTCACCAGAAATGTCTCCTTAGCAGTTTTGAATAAGCCTCTGTCAAGTGTGGCAGAGCCAGGTGACACTGGTGGCCATCTATCTTGTGCGTATGACAGACAAAGTGCCCAAGACCAGGGCTCCTAGCCATCCCCCAGGGTCATGAGGCAAGGTGTGATGTGGGTAGGGAGGAATAGGTTCTGAGCACAGGGCTTGGCTTACAGCCCTCAAATCAGAGCAGTTCCTTGAATCACCCAGTAAAATGTGTCTTCCCCAGCAAGTCACGCTCACACAGGCACACAAGCCACACACTAAGAGAGCAAGCCACCGGTAACTGAGTCACACATGTCCCGGTGACCTGTCTATGAGTTTGTCTTCCACTGAGTGACTGTCAACAGGGATCAACATGCTCCTCTGAGTTCTGCAGCCCAAGGCATACAGCCACACGCACCTGCTGAGTGATCGAGCAAGCACTCTGACAGCTCAGCTCCAAGATCAAAGCTCTGCTAACATTCTTATATAGGAAGAGTCCCTAGATGTGTGAGGGCAACAGGACCGCAGAGACAGAAGGTAAGAAATGCCACCTTCTATGCACATGTGTCAGGAGGAATAAGCTTAGGAATTCACCCGGCTTCCACCAGCCTAGCTCTTCACCCATAAGGAAGCCAACCTGGCCACCCACGCGTTCTCTCTGTGCCCAAACAAGCAGTGTGTCTTGTCTTGGCTCTGTTCCTGAAGCCCTGTAACTTTGGACAAGCCCATTCTTGACTCTGAGCCTGGCCAAAGCGATCCAAGCCTCTTTAGTTCCGAGACTCTGGGACGGTGGGTAAGAGACTGAGCCAAAGGTAGCGTGTCTGGGGTCTTCGGATGGGACAGGACAGACTGTTCCAGTCAGACCAGCCACACGTAATCCCCTCCACTTACCACTGCTGCAGCGGTGGCAGCAGCTAGAGAAGCCCAGCTGAGGATCAGGGCCAGTACTCCACAGCACAGCATGCTAGGAGAGAGGGAGACACTTTGGGATCTCAGAAGGTGGCAGGAGGAGACAGCAACCATCCGACCTAAATTCAGCACCCTTCCTCCCAGGCAGAGCCCTGCCCTGCCGTGCACTGACCCCCAGCCCCCACCCTACCTCCACTAACTGGTAGGGAGGCCTGTGGATCCCAGTGCTTTGGTTGAAGAGATCCAGCTGTGACAGCACAGAGACAGCTGGAGTATGGGGCACGTGACACAAAAGGAGCCTCTGCCCGGAAGGGAGCTGGGTGCTGAGGAGGGGCATCCTGGCTGCTACCACTCTCACAGTCTGGCTATGCCCTCATCTCCCTCGACAGGTGGCCCCTTGGCCAATTCTTTGCTTCAGGACCACAAACAGGGCTACTCACGAAGCTAGGAGACACTTGGAGCGCCTGGCCAGTCCCAGGCAGGTGACAAGGCAGATGACCAGGTCCAGGATAAAAAGTAGGAGGTAGGAGAGCCACCTGGGTGAAGGGGAAGACAAGGTGAGGGTTGGCAGAGCAGAACTCCCCACGTGCTGCCTTTGGGAGGACAGAACAGCAGCCCAGGCCAGTGGGAACACAGACCAGAGGCGGAAGGTCCTTAGGGGCTCAACTAGCAGCAGCCTTATTTTTCCCAGAAAAAGCAGAACTCTCCTATCCCTCGCCTTAACCATCTATTGGAGTACCCGGACTAGTACTGGGCACTAGAGCTTTCCATTGGTGGAAACAAGCTACATCTACATTGTCCATTCTATCGGCCACTACTCATCACTGTCTACTGAGAACCTAAAGGGAAAACAAACAAACAAACAAACAAACAGCCACTAAGCACCTGAGATGCCAATTACCCAAGAGAGAAAATAAAGCCAAGTGTGGTGGCAGACACGTGGAATCCCAGCTCTCGGGAGTTCCAGGCCAGCCTGGGCTATATAGCAAACCTGGCCAACTCCCTAACTCCCACAAAGGGTATGAGTGTTTCAGTTTTCTTAATTTTAATTAAATAAATAATGCTAGGGAGCAGGCCCAGGGCCCCATACACGCTAACAAGAGTTCTGCCATTGAGCTACATCCCAGTTTACCTGCCTAAGTTTTGGTTTGGTTTGGTTTGGTTTTTTGAGACACGGTTTCTCTGTGTTAGCCTTGACTGTCCTGGACTCACTTTGTAGACCAGGCTGGCCTTGAACTCACAGCAATCCATGCCTCTGCCTCCCAAATGCTGCCAAATGCTGGGATTAAAGGCGTGTACCACCACTGCCCAGCCTGCAAAGGATGACCTTGTGATTCTTCTGCCTTTACCTCCCAAATGATGGGATTGCAGGCGTGCACCCCCACATGTTTTATGTGGTGCTGGGGACTGGACCTCGGGGTGCAAGCAGGACATGACGGTGGTGATGGGAAAGTGACAGGAGGCTCTGAGGAAGAGGGAGCAAACTAGAAGTCCCCAGGAGCCAAATATGAGTGTGTCTTTGGGAGTGGAGATTTGATGCTTAAGAGCAAGGGCTTAACTGAAACATTTAGTCACCAAACAGCAGCACACACCCCATGGCAGGCCTCTGGGGTCCCAGAAATAGGGCTGTAGCTTTGGGACATTGGATAGAGCTGGCCTGCCACTTGCTAGAGGCCACCAAGGAGCCAGTTTTAGAGTCAGAGTTGAAAGGACCTCTGGCTCTCATGGAAGCTGAGAATAGCATGAGAACCATACACTCTCCTTCCTTCTAGAGACATAGGTACCCCCTGCTCTTGGCACTGTCTATAACGTTAAGTTCCATGATCTCAACCTAAAGATGTGTTGCTAATTCCACCTCCTTTCCCATCGGCAGGAAGTCCTGACGTAGAGGGGCTCCTGACTCCGCCACAGCTGTGCTTTCACAGCTCCCGTACTAGCGCACTTAGCGTAAGCTGTTCCTAGAAACAGCTCCTGGGCGGATGTGTCCTCCCAGAGGAGTCCCTGGGAAGTGGGGGAAGGAGTTCTCACCATGAACTTGGCTCTTGCCTGCTGAGCTAATGCTGCTGGCTTCAGCCCCAACCCCACCACCACATCCGGCATCTGTAAGCTAGTGTCCACATCGCAGCCCCAGGCAGTAAGCCTCAGCTTGTTATGTCCTCCGAGCTGGACATAATAGTAAAGTGCTCCGATGGGAGGGAATGTCTCGTTTAACAACTGTTGGAAAGCCTTTCTGGGAAGGTTCCCCCCAAGAAGCCTGTGAGCTACAAACACTAGCAGAGATGGAGGGAGTGGCCTTCAGCATTTGGGGGACCTACTTGAATTACTCTTGCTCCTCAACGTGACCTGAGTAAGAAGCCTCTTTCACTCTTTCATATATAAAACCCTTAGCCATCTCATCACAGTCTTTACTAAAATGCCCAGAAGATCAGATAGGTGCACTCAAGGTATCCAGGTCAATAAGGACCCCGCCACCCATGGATATGCCACTGGCCTGGGTGTGATCACAAAGGCTCAGGTAGTGAACAGCCCCCCACACCAAGAGGCTCATCAGACTGCACTGTTGAGGGGCGTAGGTGATGGCGGACCATCTCCTCTGAGCTGTCAGTTCCTTTCAGGCCCCTAAGAAGGTAGGCATTTTGCCTATGAGGAATAACAAGGGCAGGCTCTGTCCATCTAGAATACCTATGACGTCAAAGGAATTTTGAACTGTGGGATGCGGGATGGGAGCACCTAGGAGCACTGTGTACAGCTCAGGACTAGAGAGAGTACTTCCTTTGGGAAAGGGAGTCTGATGGGGTGGGGGAGGGCTTGAGCATTTCCTCTGGACTCAGCCCAGCAGCGGCCTCCAGGGTGGGACTTTATGATATAATGGGACACAAAAATCCAGAAAACCAAGAGTACATTGTGAAATGTTGGGGCAGAGGCTTTGAGCTTCGTCAGTGGCTTGAAGAGGTGCCAAGTCACTTGGGCAAGGAAGGGATTCAAAGAGCCAGCACTTGTCATGCAAGACCCACATATCTGTTCCACCCTGTGTCTATGATGCTAGATGGCTGACCCCTTTGAGCACAATGACGTGTGTGTCACACAGGATGCTCACATATTTCATGAGTGCATGCTACCATTTGGATGAAGGTCAACCTAGGACAGAGACAGCTGTCTCCTTCCTTGGCACTCAACAGAGACCCACTCTTCTGAGACCCTCTATGAGGAAGGAGGGCAGCCAGTCTGGGGTATGCGACCTGGGTCAGAGGCTTCACCAGGCATGGGGTTACAGAAGGACATAAATAGATGCCACAGGCTGGATGAGACAGAGACAAGTTTGGATATTTAAGTGAGGTGGTGTGGTATTAACCCTGTCAACTTGAGGGGACCTAGGATCACCTAGGGAACACATCTCTGGCCATGTCTGAGAAAGCATTTTTTTTTTCAAAAAAACCCAAAAATTGTATGTGGCTGGGCATGGTGGTGCATGCCTGTAATCCCAGAGCTCAGGGAGGCAGAGACAGGCAGATCTGTGAGTTCAAGGCCAGCCTGGCCTATAAATCGAGTCCAGGACAGCCAGGGCTACACAGAAAAAGCCTGTCTCAAAAAAGAAAGAAAGAAAGAAAGAAAGAAAGAAAGAAAGAAAGAAAGAAAGAAA
>OU015746.1:6794422-6827254 GCA_907169655.1 Acomys percivali
TCTAGCCAAGAGAGGGGAGTGCAGAGGGTCCCTGACCTTTGTGTTTGGGGGCAGCCCTGGGAGGGCCTCTGGTTGACCATTTGGCTGCTAGATCTGTCATCTGGCTGCTGGGTGAGTCTCCATCCTGACTCTGCCACCCACAGCCTCCCACAACCCCAGCACCTCTACCTTCATGGTGATTGCAGTAATTATTATAATGACACCATTATCTTAATCCCCCAGGGAGAGAGCACTCTGTAGTTTACCACTTTTGCTGGTGGTAATTCACCTGATGCCATTTAGCCATTTACCTGCAATTTGGACCCCACCCCTTGGATGAGAGGGAAGGGGCCTATAAGGATCTATCATCTCCTGGGAGTCTTCAGGCCTGAGACTGTTGGCCATCCACTTGGAGCCTTCACCAGCCCCTCAGGTACGAAAGAAGCTTCCGTAGCTGGCAGCACAGTAACAGCCAAAGGGTAAGGGGCTGTCTTCAAGGGCAAGGTGAAGGAAAAACATCTAGAGAGCAGGACTTACAGCCAAGTGTTCAAACCTGGCCCAGGGCATGTTCCCAGATATCAGCAGGTTCCTCCCGTGAGATAAAGACTGAAGTTTCCCATCAGTGAAGGTCACAGCGCTAGCTAGGGCTTTCCAGCATGCAGGCTGCTCCCACTTCCAAGAACTCTGATGGCTGGGGAGGGGGCGGGCGGGCTGGGATGGGAGACAGTACAATGCCAAGGACAGGCAGAAGGTGTCCTTGGGGGCTTGATCCTCATCAGAACCAAGGTAAATAAAAGTGAGTTCCCAGGGGCCACCTCCCACAAATATGGGGCATGTACATGTACAGCAGTACTGCCTGTCTCTTTAAGGTGAGATTTTTTTTTTTTTGTCCCTGCCCCTGCGAGGGGCTGATGAAAGGATTAGAAGCACAGAGGAGCTTAAAGGAGCATTCAGGGAGGGGACAGATGAGGTTTAGTCCCCCCTAGGCAGATGACGGGGCAGAGGCTTGGCTTGGTGGTGGAGCCTGCTAACACAAATGTGCCTTTGCTGGCACTTTTGGTATTCTAAGGGCAGCTGGGTTAGAGAGCGTCAGATGCCCCAGGACTAGTTTCCCTGAAGACTGCATTTGCCCTTTCCACCGGAGTCTTCAGGAGGCACCAGGAGCTGTCATGCGGCCGGCCACTTAGAAAATCAGCAGCCAAGACTGGCACTCGGCAGAAGTGATGGGCAGGCAGGGGCCGGGGTGAAACAGATGAAACGCAGCAGCTGAGGTTTCCTTCAGGGATGGGCAAGTGTTCAGATGCTCTGCCGACCAACTGGGGCCCGTGGGCTTGAGCTGCCCTGAAACCTCTCTCTAGGCCTGGATCACAGACACTGTGTTTGCCTTTGGCAGGGCAACTAGCTCAGAAGGCAGGCCTGGCCCCACAGCATCCATCACACAGCTCTGCAGGGTGCAGCTGGCCTCCTGAGATCTGACTGGTACCCTTGTTCTGGCCTTGCTGACCTCATGGGATGTGGCTGTGCCCAGCCACCTGCCCATAATCCTTACCAGCTCGTCAATTCCAGAGAAGGTGTGGTTGGCATTGTCCAGGGAGTAGAGCAGCTGGTGCACCCCATCCTTGGCCTCACCGTTTCCATAGAAACCAACACCCACCGCAGCACTACAAGCAAAAACCCCAAACAAAGGTTAGGGGTGATACCCAGAAAAGAGTACACTTATTGCTCTTTGTGTAGTGTGTGTGCACGTATGTGTGTGTGTACGTATGTGTGAGCATGTACACAAGGAGGCCAGAAGAGGATGCTGGATGCCTTCATCTGTTGCTCTCTGTGTTACTCCCTCGGGACAGTCTCTCACTGAACCTGGAGTTCACTGAAATGGCTATGCTGGGAGCATGTGAGCCTCAGCTGTTTGCCTGTCTCCGGTCCCCATCCTTAGCACTAGGATTACAGATATGTGGGCTTTTTATGTGGGTGCTGGGAATACAAACTCAGGCAGTTCCTCAAGTCTGTACAACAAGCACTTTATCCACTATTTCCCCAGTCCATAAAGAACTGTCAATTTCTGTCTCTCTGTCTCTGTCTGTTTCTCTCTCGCCCCCCTCCCCCCCTGCAGTTATCTTTAAAAAAAATGTTTCTATAACTGGGCATGGTGGCACACCTTTTTAATCCCACTTCTTGGGAGGCAGAGGCAGGCAGATCTCTGAGTTTGAGGGCAGCCTGATCTCCATAGTAAGTTCTAGGACAGACAGTCGGGGCTGATACACAGAGAAACCCTGCCTTGAATAATATAAATAAATAAATAAATAAATAGCTTTTAGGGCTGTAGAGACGGCTCAATGGTTAAAAGCAATGGCTGCTCTTCCAGAGGACCCACTTTCAGTTTCCAGCACTCACACGATCATAACTCTACTTCCAGGAGGACCTGGCGCCGTCTTCTGGTCTCCAAAGGCACTGTGTGCACACAGTGCCCAGACACACCCGCAGGTAAACCATTCATACACATAAAATAAAAATAATATTTTAGGGCTGGAGAGATGGCTCAGAAGTTAAGAACACTGTCTGTTCTTCTAAAGGTCCTGAGTTCAATTCCCAGCAACCACATGGTGGCTCACAACCATCTACTGTGAGATCTGGTGCCCTCTTTGGGTGTGCAGGCACACATGGAGGCAGAATACTTGTACATAATAAATAAATGAATCTTTATGACCTCCTTTATGAAGCAGAGTCCTTGATCCAACTGGTAATCCAGTGGGAACACGGAAACCAAGGCCCACAATGACACAGTGTCAAGTATTCACCATCACAACGATCCCTAAAACTCGCCTGCACTCTGCCTATTCCCCTCCTCCTCCCACCCCAGGCCTTACAGTGTCCAGGGCCTTTTCTAGAATGTTCTACAGCTGGAGCCACAGCACACAGCCTCTTCCGATCACTCCTTTGCCTTGGTGGCAGGCATTCAAGGTTCCCAGTGTCTTTCATGGCTCAACAAGACATTTCCTTTCAGCTCTGCATAATATTTCATTGTCCAAATGTGTCCAAGTTTATTTATTCACTCAGCTACTGAAGGATATCTTTTACTTGGTTCCAGGTTTGGGGAACTGGGAATAAAAGCCACCACAAACAACCACAGTGTGGGCTTTTTTTTTTTTTTTTTTTTACTTTTGCTGGGGAGCTGTACTCTGGGGCTTGGGATGAGGGGGGTGTTGTCTAAGGGGGGAAAGTGAAGGGGCCACCCAAAGTGACCCAGCAGAAGCCTGCTTGTCCTGGCTGGTTAGATACTTCTGAAAGGCACAAAACTGCAGACAAGCCTGGGGGTTATGATTCAGTGGCTCCGGTGGGGCCCTGTGATCTGATTTGACACACTCAATGCTAACCTCCAGGTCCCTCCTGACATGGTCAAAGTCCCTGGACTCCCTGATTCCCGCCCGCCCCCAACCCCTGACTTTCCCCAATCTAGTCCTCTCTATGAAGTTTTAGCTTCCATCAAGTTCTCCCTTACAGAGCTGAGGCCTGCCTGTCTTGTTTAACCCAGAACTCTCTGGCTCCTGATTCGTGCTTTGGGGTGGCTGGAACAAGTCTCCAATTCTGCCACAAACCGCATCTGATATCTCAAAGTGGCTCCTTTGTCACCTCCTGCCTTCTGTTCTCTGTGGCAGACACTTGAGACAGGGTCTGATGTATCCACAGCTGGGCCTCACATTCCCCATACAGCAGAGGATGACCTTGAACTCCTGTCTCCCTCACCCTGTCTCCATCTCTTGACAGGATTGCAAGCATGGGCCACCATGCCTGGTTTACAATGTCACTCTTCAACTGGGACTGAGCAGAGTATGGGGAACTGGTTGGTGCGTGTGTGCATGCGTGTGTGCATGCACGCGGGCACGTGAATGTATGTTAATGTTCTAGGACCTTCCCCCCGACTGGCCTGCCCTTGTGCCCTCACTGACATCATGGTCGGTAAACAGGCCCTCCCAGAACTTTCTCCTCAGGAACAGTCAAACTCAGTCTCTTCTCTTTCCTATTGATTTTAACCAAAAGACAGGCTTGAAATCCATCTGTGTGAAATTTCATGGTTGGCTTAAATCCAACACTCCAGCCTGGGTAAATCATTTGCAATTTTAACTCTATCATCCCTCATATTCTATGAGGTCCACCCCTCCAGGGATCACAGGGGCCAATCAAACAGCCTCCTGAGTTCTCATCCGTAACTCCAAATTGCGGAAAGAGAAGTGCAAGAGGGTGCACATGCATGACACACATGCACACATGCTTATCCTTCTTTCCTTTCCCCCCCCTCCCTCCTTCCTTCCCTCCCTTCCTCCCTCCCTCACTTCTTGAGACAACTGTAGCTTGGATGTCCTATACATTTGGTCTTGAACTCAGAGAGATCTGCCTGCCTCTGCCTCCTGAGTTTTGGGACTAAAAAAGGTGGGTACCACCATGACTGCTCTAGTCAGTGTTGTTTACATTAAGAAACAGCACAACCCCAGCCTGAGTTCGCATCACCGCACCATTGCTCTGTCCCTCCTTTCTCCACGGTATCGCTGGAGGTGTCAAGTGTACAGGTAAAACACTCACAGCGGAAAAGCATGCTTCAAAAATAAAGCCAGGTGTCGTGGTGCACAGCCTTTAATCCCAGCACTGGGGAGGTAGAGACAGGTGGGTTGCTGTGAGTTCAAGGCCAGCCTGGTCAACAAAGAGACTCCAGGACAGCCAGAGCTCCATATAACAGAGAAACCCTGTCTAGAAAAACAAAAACAAACAAAAACCCAAACAACAGCAACAACCAAAAAAGGCAACCAGGAGGTGGTGGTGCTCACCTTTAATCCCAGCACTCAGGAGGCAGAGTCAGGAGGCTCTCTGTGAGTTCAAGGCCAGCTTGGTCTACAAAACAAGTTCCAGGGCAGCCAAAGGTACACAGAGAAACATTGTCCAAGGGGGGAAATTTTTTTTTTAAATTGCTGATGTCCTCTTGCCTGGAACCAGTTGTAGAATGCTGCCTAGGAGGAATCCTGCCACACAATGACCCCTTCTGTTTTGAGTTTTTCCTCCTCCTCTTCCTCCTTCTCTTTAGCTCAACTATTCTGAAAACTCCCCTTTTCTTCTTTTTTTTTCCTCCAATTTTATTTCATATGTATGGGTGCTTTGCCTGAGCATGTGTCTATGAACCAAATGTACGTGGTACCTGCGGAAGTCAGAAAGGTGTTGGACCCCTGATATTGACATCCCCCGGCCCGCTCCCCCTTCCCCCCATCCAGCTGGTTGTGAGCCACCATGTGGGTGCTGAGAATCAAACTTAAGTCTTCTGGAAGAGCAAGCAGTGCTCTGTTTTGTTTTGTTTGTTTCTTTTTCTTTTTCTTTTTAAAAAAAAAAAAGATTTATTTACTTATTATAATGTATTCAGTGCTCTGCCTGCATATCCACTCTCAGACCAGAAGAGGGCATCAGACCACACTATAGATGGTTGTGAGCCACCATGTGGTTGCTGGGAATTGAATTCAGGACCTCTGAAAGAGCAGTCAATGCTCTTAACCGCTGAGCCATCTCTCCAGCCCCTGTTTGTTTGTTTTTCAAGACAAGGTTCCTCTATGTAACAGCCTTGGCTGTCCTGGAATTTGCTCTGTAGACCAGGCTGGCCTCCAACTCAGAGATCCTCCTGCCTCTGCCTCCCAAGTGCTGGGACTAGAGGTGTGTGCCTGGCTGTGGTGTTTTTTTTATTCTAATGACATTATATCCGAAAATAGGCTTATCTTGAAATAGTCCTACTGAAAACCTAAGAGCACCTTCAGCTCTCTGGGAATCCAGGGCTCGCTGCCCTGGAGCAAGCACTGCCGATGTGTCTCCCTGGCCACCCTGGAATACCCCACAGCAGGTAGGGGGGTTTTAGCACCCCAGTTCTTCAGGTAGTCTGACCGTTCTTTGACTTTCCTATTTGGGCAGGAACAATTTCCTCCATGCCCTGCCTCCAGCTCCAAGTGTCACCAGTTCTTAGTCCTTGCTCCCTGCTTTGAGAATGGCTTATCTTTTGGCTTCAGTGAGCCCCACACTCTCCTAACAAGATGAGATCATGAACATGTCACTATACTCCATCCTGGCCAAAAAGCTGATAAAAAAAATGAAGCTGACAAACAGCATAATAGAAAAATATGAGCCGGGTGGTGGTGTTGCACACCTTTAATCCCGGAGGAGGCAGAGGCAGGTGCATCTCTGAGTTTGAGGCCAGCCTGGTCTAGAGTGAGTTCTAGGATAGCCAGGGCTACACAGTGAAACCCTGTCTCAACCAAAGAAAGAAAGAAAGAAAGAAAGAAAGATAGATAGATAGGTCCAAGAGTAAGGTGACCCACACCCTTCAACATCTCAAGGGGTACTTACACATTGGGAAAAAACACCTGCAGATACAGAAACAAGAAAACTACATCAACTCCTGTACATGGAGCTAGCACACTCACGGGCTGGGGCGTGGGTGGGTGGGGAGGTAGCACAAGCCCTCACACAGTGCTGGGGACCCACATTTCTCAGCCAGAGTGCAAAAGCCTCCCCCCCATGGGCATGATGATGGAAGCAATTGGGGCGAAATTCTGATCTCGCAGACCCAAGGTGGCAGTGGATGCAGAGAAAAGAAATGCCCATTGTCCACCTGGTCAACTCAAGGAGGGACCCATGTGGCTGTGAGGCCTAGCCCTGGTCCAGTAGAAGGATTGGGGTACCACTTTGCAGACCCCCACCACCACACTAGGGACTGATTCCCCCACATGCTTGGCCAAAAACCAGACAGCATTTATTTTGGGAGACAGATTTGTTCACTCAAGTGTTAGTTTGGTCAGTGAATGTGGCTAGACACCAATGAGTCACATGGACATGAGGGGTGTCCTGGCCACAGGCTATCATCCTGTCTGTTGAGTGCCCCTCCCCATCTGCCCCCCTGTAAGCTGAGTTTGAAACCACGCGGCCTGCCCGTGGGGCACTCACCAGCAGAGGAGCCCAGCCACCACCGCTGTCCAGATGACACAGCATGAGTTGGGCTGCTTGCTCTGCACCGTGTGGTCCCGCCGGCAGCAGCATGTGCACACCAGGTAAACGGCGAGGAAGATGAGGTTCAGGCCTAGGCCAATGGCAGCCAACACCCCCAGGAAGAGCAGCGACTGTAAGAGGGACAGGCTGTGTCAGCTTCAGGCCCAGCAGCCGGCAGGGAGTCTTAGGAGCTCTACAACACCCTTAGGCCCAACCTGCTAAACAGCCTGCCCTATATTTGGGTGCCAGGGTCGGGACGGTGGGTGGAGAAATGGACAAGCTAGGTAATAGGCGAAGGGGGGGGATGGGAGGGGTTGAGGGGGAGCAGCTGTTGTGATGATTAACATTATCAAGTGCAGTAGGATCCAGAATCTGCTAGGAGACAAATCTCTGGAGTGTGTGTGTGTGTGTCTGTGTGTGTGTGTGTGTGTGTGTGTGCGCGCGTGTGTGCGCAAGCGCGTGCACCCTTTGAAGAAGTGCTCTCACACTTCTGGATTACATTAACAGAGGTGGGAGAGATTCATCAGAAATGTGGGAGGGACCATCCCACATGGGCTGGAGTTCCAGCCTGAATATAAAAGAGAAAGCCAGCTGGGCACCAGCATTCAGCTCTCTGCCTCCTAACCACAGATGCAATGTGACCAACGGCTTTGCACGCCGCCACGATGGATGCCCCCTCAACCGTAAGCCAAATTAAACCCTCGCTTCTTTAAGCTTCTTTTGTCAGGAATTTTGTCATGGCAATGACAAAAAATAACTAACACAGCTAAGCATGCCTAAGCCCCGGTTTCTGGATGAAGATGTAGTCTGGGCCAGGCCTGATGACAAGCCCTGAGCCGCTCCGGAAAGCAAGAAAGAACTGCCAGCTGCAAACAGGACTGTGGACAACGAGTCCTATGGCCACAAGGAATGGAAAGAGACAAAGTCTAAGCAGGACACTTCAAATAGCAAGTGAAACTAAGCTCAGGCCCGGAAGGATCACAGGTGCTACCTTTCCCAGGCTCTACCTTGCCAGACCTGTCTTGTTATGCCTAAATGAAATGTGCCTATTTTAGGTGCTAGGGTTACCCAGAGTCCTTAGAAGGCAGCTCTGTGCTCAAGGGTGGGTATGCAGGAGCCAGGGTAGATAATCCATGGTGCCCTTCTTGCTATATATCCTGCCAGGGACAGCTGACCCATATGCCAGTGGCAGCAGTAAGGCCAGAATGTTGAGGGGGGTTGTAGGGATACCTCTTCAGGCCTACCTAGTAGGCCAGGGCTTTCAAAGGGAGCTGTTGTTTGTTGGGAGGCCTAGGTGTCCCCCGCCACAGCATCTTCCAATCCCTTTATTTGGCCAGATGGACACCAGATGGCCCCAGGATCACTGGCTGCCAGCCAAGGCTGGACCTGGCTCTAAGTCAGGTTCCTGAGCTGACAGTCTCCTGGCTTCCCATGCAGCCTCGGTGATGCCCTCATCCAGAGTCCCCAGTGTACCAGTTTGGTGGGGGGGATGGTGTTGCTCTCCTTAGAGCTTTTGTCAGAGAACCTGTGTGGGTGGTAGCGATCACCAGAGCAGGAGGCTGCAGGACACCGAGCGCAGAAGTGACCTGCAGCACAAGAGATGATGACTGCAGGCTGGGTAGACTGTATGGAGATGACCCCTGTGAGTGGATGCTCAGCTGCCTGTGAAGATACAGGCAGCCATAGGACCCCTGACTTGGGCTGCCCTGATGCCAACCCTGGGTGGACAGGCTTGTCAGACTTAGGGACAAACCTGGAGGTGACAAGGACAACTGAGAGGACAAAGGAGATGCCTCAGTTCACTTAGCACCTGGGCAACACTCAAGCATGGATGGGAAGCCATCCTCCCTCCTCAGGGAGGTGGAAGGTGAGACAAGGGGCCTGGACCACTCCGTAGCACACCTGCCCCTTAGAATGACCTCAAGAGGCTCCTGTCCATTGAGAAGGTGGAAAGTCACTGCCCATCTTCCTGGAAGGCATCCCCTTCAGCAAAGGAGGGAAGGGGGAGCTTTAAAGGTTCACGACACAAAGTCACCACACTGCAAGCTGGCCTCTGACAGAAGCACAGCACCTCTCTGGAGCCGGAGAACAAGTGAGACCCTAAAGCCCACACTGGGTCAAGCCTGTCATAGTCAGAGCTAGGAGAAGCTGAGGATGTGACACAGGCAAGCTGGAAGGCCAGTTTTCCACACCCAGCATAAAACTGGGCATGATGGTGCACACCTATAATCCCACCTAGCTGGGACACCCAGGTCTCCCGACAGCTTCCTTTGAAAACCCTGAGCTGCTAGGTGGGCCTGCAGAAACTGGAGGGTCAGAAGCTCAACATCATCGTTGGTTACATACATGATTTGTGGTCAGTCTGAGCCATGTGAGACCCTGTCTCAAAAATCAACAATTAGCAACAGTGCGGCAGTTTGAATGAAAATGGCCACCATAGGCCCACAGGAGTGGCGCCATTAGGAGGCGTGGCCTTGTTGGAGGAAGTATGTCACTGGGGATGGGGGGTGTGTGGGCTTTGAGGTTTCAGATGCTCAAGCCAGGCCCAGTGTCACTCTCTCTTCCTGCTGCCTGCTGATCCAGATGTAAGAACTCTCGGCTCCTTCTCCAGCACCATGTCTGCCTGTGTGCCGCCATGTTTCCTGCCACAATGATAATGGCCTAAGCCTCTGAACTTTAAGCCAACCTCAGTTAAATGTTTGGTTTTTGTGGGTTTTTTTTTTTTGAGACAGGGTTTCTCTGTGTAGCCTTGACTGTCCTGGACTCGCTTTGTAGACCAGGCTGGCCTCGAACTCACAGTGATCCGCCTGCCTCTGCCTCCCGAGTGTTGGGATTAAAGGCATGCGCCACCACTGCCCGGCTAAATGTTTTCTTTTATAAGAGTTGAAATGGTCGTGGTGTCTCTTTACAGCAATAGAACCCTAGCTAGGATAAATGACAACAACAAAATCTCCAAGATCAGAATAAAGCTAGAGCCGACCCCTAACCATCACTCATTCAAGGGTTTTCAAGTGCAGAAGTGGCAGGCGAATGTCACCAGAAGTTAACAATTTTGTCCCCCAGCCACTTAACTTCTCCTTCAAACTGACTCACACCACAGGGACCAACACACAAAGCCTTGTGGGTGCAAATGCCACTCTTGGTTTTTAATTTTAATTTAGCTTTTTTTTTTTTTAATATAGGGTCTTCACATTGCCCCTGGGCTCACTATGTAGCCCAGGCTTTCCTTGCACACTTGGCACTCCTCTCCTGTAAGTGCCAGGGTGGTAAGTGTGTCCTGACACACCCAGCTCTAGAAATGACACTCTGTGGTTGGGTATGGTGGCACACATCTGTGCCCATAATCCTAGCAGTCAAAACCCTCAAGGCCAATTTGGACTTCAGAATGAGATCCTGTTTCCAAAAACTAAAAACAAGCCCCACACTTTTCTTATAGGCCCTGAAATCCCACTGCTAAGAAGCAGCTATTCCCCCGTAGACAATTTGTAGGCCACTATGCTTTTAACGCACTGTGACCCCGCAGTTCTACTTCATAAAAAGGAGGGTGTGTGTCACCAACCATCCCCCCAAGATCTACATACAACAGTTCACAGTCACTTAGTCTGGCAGCAGTTGCCAAACACTGGAAACAGCACAGCTGTTCCTCACAAAGACACAGGCCAGGTGGTAGTCATACAATGGAATACTACACAGGCATGACGGACGATCACACATGGCAGTGGGAATGGAAGCAGATGCAGCATTGGCCTTGGGTGGTCAAGGGCACACCTGACACAGATCATACATTTGTGCCGGTCACGTGCCACCAGGCCGGGCTTCAGGGTGCTGTGTTACATACATGCTGAGGGCTGTGGAGATGGCTCCGCGGTACGAATACTTGCTACCAAGCACGAGGACTTGAGCCTGCACCCCAGCTCTTATGTAAAAGCTGTACACACACACACACACACTTCATGCACACCTGTAACCCCAGAAGTATAGAGGGGAGACAGGAAGGCTTGTTGGCCCCCCAGCCTACAAGCACAGTGAGATCCTGTCTGAAGGGAATAGGCCAAATGTGCTAGAACCAGACACCCAATGTCTTCTTCTGCCCTCCATGAATAAATAGGCATGTATACCCGCACACGGGTATGTATCCAACACACACACACACACACACACACACACACACACACACACACACCTTTAAGAATAAAAACAATCGACTAAGCTGAAGAGTTAAGAATGGGTACGTTCCATAAGTTATTATGAATAGATACATATTTTATGTTTATTACATTTATTTACTTATCTATGTGTGGGAGCCCATCTCTAGTGCGGTGGTCAGAGGACAGCTTTAGGGCATCAATGTGGGTCCTGGGTATTGAATTCGGGTCATCAGGTTTGGCGGCAAGTGCCTTTATCCTCTGAGCCAACGTATCATTACCCCTGGATGTATTTTCAAGAATGACTTGTGTTGCCAAGCTAATGACCCAGCTACCTTCACTCCTGGCGGGGAGGAGGGGGATTCTTCTCTTCTGTGTTCACTCCAAGCAGAAGCAAGCATTGCCTCTATGAGGTGCCCCCAGCTGAGGAGGGAGATGAGACACAGCGGATCTCTACAAACCTGCTCCGCAGCTTTCCGTAGTTGGATTCCAGATTTCTGATTCCTAGAAATTGGGAGCCTAGATTTCCTGTGGACCCCCCCCCCCCTGAACTCCTGAAGCCTAGGTCTCCTGGACAACCCTGGGCCTGGGCCTTCTCCAGGTCAGGCAGTTAGCCTCAATTAGGTCACTGATAACACAGGCCAGTGCCAAGAAGGCCCTGAGTACGAAGGTCAAATGCAGGTGGGACCAGGCTTGTTAGCTGCTCAGCCCAGGAACCCTGGGCGGCTGAAGGATTAGAGCTGGAAGCTGCGTTGTTGTTGGTGGGTCAAAGGCCAAGGGAATAGAAAGGGGAAGGAAGGTATGAAGAAAAGAGGGGGTGGGGTGGGGTGGGGGAGACAGAGGGAAGTCTAGTCAACTTGGTGTCAGTGTCACCTGCTGCTCCAACAGGCCATGTTTCTGCTTCTAACTAGTGCATGCACGGGATGGAGGGGGAATGGGTGAGGGGGTGGGTAAGTATGCTCATACACCCTCAAGCAATGGCCGGAGCTTGGAAAGGCCAGTCCTCCTACTGCCCCACCCCCACTGCTGCCTGCCCCAGCACCATGCCCAAACTCAGCCTGTCATCACAGCTCCTTCAGTTACTTCTGACTTATGGTTTGTACTCAGCACCACCCTGGTACTCAGGTTAGGGGGACAGCAGCGAGCACTGACAACAGACCCCAAGGGAGTACGGTTGACAACTTCAGTAGTGTGCCAGTCTCTGCTGGAGGCAGGTGGCCTCTCCTCACACCTCTATAGGGAGGACACCACCTCAAAGCCTGGGAAGGGTTAACCCCTTGGGAAACTGGCATGACTGCCTGATGACCATGACACTATGTTCAGATGGAATGACTGGGCTTCCTCTTCCTGGCCTTGGCTCTTCTTCCATGGGGCTGGGCCCTAAAGCCTGCCTTTTCCTCCTCAGATCTGCCTCCAGCTGAGCCAGGGCATCCTGTTGGTCGTCCAGAATTCAATACTTTGTCCTCAGTGCACTTGGTTGGGGCAAAAAAGACAGAGTCTATAACCCAGGCTGGCCTCAAAAGTCCTTATGAAGCCAAAAGTGACTTTTTGTGTTTATTTAACTTTTCTTTCTTTCTTTCTTTCTTTCTTTCTTTCTTTCTTTCTTTCTTTCTTTCTTTCTTTCTTTCTTTCTTTCTTTTGGCAGGGTCTCTCTACAACCCTGGCTGTCCTGGAATTCACTATATAGACCAGGCTGGTCTAGAACTCATAAAGATCCATTGGTCTCTACCTCCTAACGGCTGGGATTCCAGGTGTGTGCCACCACAGGCAGTTTTATGGGGTGCTGGGGATGGAACTCAGGGTTTTGTGCAGGCTAGGCAACGCACTCACAACTGAGCTACATGCTCAACCTCTCCCTGGGGACTCAGTGAAGGGGAAAAGCCAAAGCAAACCTTGACAACGAATATCTCCCACGCCTCCTAACACACGGCCTGCAGAAGGCCCAGCTGCTGTGCTGTCCTCAGCTCCAACAGGAAGTACAATGAACGTGACATCATCACGGTCTGGCCTCCCATGAGTGGACGGTGAGGGTGACAATTCCCCAGACGAGGAGGGAACTGAAGTGGCTTCTCAGAGAGACACAGCCAAACTTTGTGACTTTCTAACTGTCCCGAGCACTGCCCACTGGGCAGCTAGCCAGCTCGGGTCTCCTTCCCAAGCAGTGATTATGGCGCTGGCCACCAGCTTCCCACCCTGAGCTCTTGGGCCCTTTTGCTAGTTCTCTGAAGCAGGGATCATCTCCCACTTCCAGGCTTGCTCTCCTGTCAAAGGGGATGAGATCTGGGATGGGGATCTAGGTTACTCCCCGCTACGCCCACTGCCCTGCCCACCTCTGCTGGGCCCAGAGCTACTTCCTGCAAGCCGCTGGGGTTGTAGAGGGAGGCTTCCTGGGGACTCAGGCTCAAGTTCAGTGGGGGAGAGGACGAGGAGGACCAACTATCAGGAAACTAGGAATTTCTGTTGTACCCGGAAGACCCCACGCAGAAGCCAGGAATGATGACACACAACAGCAATTCCAGACCTTAGGGTTAGAAGGCAGATGGATTACCAGTTGGAAGCTAGCCTCAACTACACAGGGAGACCTTGCCTTAAAAAAAAAAAAAAAAAAAAAAGAGAGGAGGGGTGGGTGAATGCTGATGTAGCTGGAAGAGTGCTTGTCCAGCATGTGGGAAGTCCCGGGTTCCACCCCCAGCACCCCTAAACAGGGCATGGAGACACACACCTGTATTCCTACCTCTATGGAGGTAGAGGCAGGGGTTCAATACCATTGTTATCAAGAAGTTCACCTGCTATGTGGTGAATTCAAGGCCAGCCTGGGCTACATAAAATCCCGTCTTAAAAAATACACACACACACACACACACACACACACACACACACACACACCCCTATCTCAAGGGCTGGCAAGATGGAGGACCGGGTTCAGAAAATCCCAGGGAGCGAGCAGGGCCTTTTGCTCAGGGCGTTCTCGATCACAGTGTGCTTGCCAGGCTGCAGTTCCTCAGCCATCTGCTCTTCTAAGCCCCACTTTGCTTTCTAGGTCCCAAGCACACCATAGTCATTCCTGGAGTCTAACTGCCTATTTCCAGCCTACCTACACAGGTGTGTATGTGAACGTGTGGGCATACACGCACGCATGCACACACACACACTCACGCAAGCACTGACCCTTAAAGCCCCCATTGTTTGTGGCTGTCGCATGCATTTTCCCCTCCAGTCTTCCTTGCTCAGGGTCTTAGACACCCGTCACCTCAAGGCCACTTGTTTAATGACCGCATCACTAGGTCCTGTTATGTCCTAGGCAAATGTCTGGACTTCAAACTCTCAGTAGAATAACTCATGGAATTAGATGGAAGGAAAAAAAATTCTCATCTGCCTGTGGTCACAACAGCATAGAATTGGAACACAACTCAGCCCGTGGAATAGCAATCCCCTGCCTCAAACTATGCTGGCTTCAGGAGATGCCTCAGCCACTGCTACCCTGGTTAGCATGGCACCTAGGTCCTGGCATAACACTCAGCCTCAAATTAAATTTGCTGAGGACCATGCCGACTTATATCAGAAGGCACCCAGGCTACACTGTGAACCGACTGGCTGCCTAACTCCTGCGCTAAGGAGGAAAAGAGACCGGTGGTCAGACAACAAGGGAACTTAGCAAAATAGGGGTGGCCTCAAATAATAGCCAATGTTAGACTTCCGGTAAGGCCCACCACATTCACCTCCCAGAGCTTTGCTTCCACCTATAGCTGAACCAGGATGCAAGTAGGCTGGGACATGTATAGTGGTCGTGGGAAAGAGCCAGAACAAAAGGTTTGGGGTCAGGACCCTGGAGGCAGGGACTGTGAGTGGGACTCACACACACTACACAAGTGCCATTTATCTAGCCATAGACTGGGTGGGTGGAGTCAGGCTCAGATTGTGGGGATGAGCGATTACTCACACCATCCTTCTCCCAGCCAGGAGTCTCTTTGACCCAGCTGAGGGGCTAGATTGCCCCCACCCCCCCGGGGGAGAGGAGAAAATATGATCGGAACCCGGAGCACAGGATATGGGATCTCAGCACCACCCCCAACACAGCACTTGCTGAAGGGAGACTCCCTGGAGCTATGCCGGCAGCTCAGGGGACAGGCCTTCCTTCCATGGCCAGACCAGACTGGGGTGGGGGTCGGGGGTGCGCAGATCCGGTGATGTTAGTGCTGTATTGCCCCCCAGCAGCCAGGCCACAGCACAGGGATCAGCAGCCCCCTGCCTCAGAATGAAGACTGTCAGAGAGGACAAGAAGCTACTACTGGGCAGTCTAGATAAGCCCTGCTCAGCGGACTGCCCCACTAGAGATTAGGAGATGGTGCCTTGCCACTGAAGGTGAAGGTCAAAGTCCCGACAGGGCACAGAGCTCTGAACTAGTAATAATGGGCCTCTTCCCAGGTTGCCCCAGCTCCTGAATCTTTGACCTAGCAGAGGGGACTCTCAGCCGGGCCCGACCGAGGTGGAGATGGGCTGAGAGACTGTAGCTGGGTCTGGAAGGGAGGTCAGAAGCTTCGATCTGACCACCAAAGCCGCAGGGGGAAAGGTCCCTGCGTGTAAGGCTGAGGAGGGTAGCTGGCCCGGGAACCAAGACCTCGGGATTTTAGGACCCAGAAGGTGTAGAGAGACACTAGGACAGCTGCAGGACATGGTGTGAGATGGGGATGATCTGAAGCCACCGTCCTTTCTTGACTCAAACAGCTGTGGGGTTTGGCGTCCAAGAGGTTAGTTACCCACGCCGCTTCTTTACCCACGCCGCTTCTTTCAGCCCCGTAGCCTTTGAGAAGGGGCCAAGACAAAGGTATTGGAAGCGGCTCCTATCCTGCAGGCTGGGGCAGGGGGAAAGGAGCGCTGAGGACTCTGGCTGGAGATTCAAGTCAGTTTCTGCCTAAACTTCTCTCAAGCCATAAGAACCGGAAGAGAAAACGTCTGGTGCTCGAGTCTCGGGAGGAGACCTTCGGAACACCCCTAAAACACCCACGCACTGTCAGTCTCCCCGACTCAGATGCCCCACCCCCACCGTAAGTCTCTGGACGGCTCAACTCCCCCTTCGCCCGCGCAGCCTCGCCGCCCTTCCTCTCCTTTCCCAGCGCACTCTAATCCAACCTTTTCAGCTTTACGAACCCCAACTTTCCCAGTTATGACAAGCGTCCCGGCGAAGGGGCCCCAGAGAGCGGAGAGGACCCAACTGGAAACCAAAGGGGTCTAAAGAGGCGCGGAGAGTACGGGCTGCCGAGGCAAGAAAGGATGGAGTGGGAACCTAGGTGCGTGCGGGCCAGCTCTGGCTCCCGCCCCAGCTTTGAGGGTCCCTCTCGGTGCCTCGGATCTACGACGCACGGGTTTACCTCCTGGTAAGTCTCGTCGCCGGGGCTGAAGGTGCTGTCCACCCGCTGCAGGCGCAGGCCGAGGTGCGGGACGCTGTGCAGCCACACGACCCACCAGGGCGCGATGTACTCCACGCGCGCAGCCGGCATGGCTTGGGCAAACTGCAACGAGTCCACTGCCACTGCCAAAGCCGCCACTACTCGCTCCGGACTCGTCGGACCCTGCCCCGCCCAGGCCCCGCCCCATGTCCAGCCCTAAGAGAGGACTGGCCCCACCCAGCAGGAGGCTCTGCCAAGGCCCCGCCCCACCTCTCTTGGGTCTCTTCCTGGACACACCTACCCGCTCCCCGGATTAGTCCAAAAGCATGCACTGTTACGACAGAAAAAAAGTTGTTAAGTGAATTTTAGTCTAAGCTCTTAGCAATGCCTTGCTATCACATCAAAATAGCGGCCAAAGTTTGATGGTTCACGTCTTAGGATGGGAAGGCAGAAAGATCAAGAGTTCAAAGGTTGCTGGGCGTGGTGGTGCATGCCTACAATCCCAGCACTCCTGGAGGCAGAGGCAGGAGGATCACTGTGAGTTCAAGGACAGCCTGGTCTACAAAGCGAGTCCAGGACAGCCGAGGCTACACAGAGAAACCCTTGAAAATCAAAACCAAACCAAGAGTTCAAAGGTCATCCTCAGTTCAGTAGTGAGTTGGAGGCCAGTCTAGACCAGATTTTTCTTTTTTAAAAGATTTAACTATTATGTATACAATGTTCAGCCTGCATGTGTGGCTGCCCTCCAGAAAAGGGCATCAGATCACATTATAGATGGTTGTGAGCCACCATATGGTTGCTGGGAATTGAACTCAGGACCCGTGCCAGTGCTCTTAACCTCTGAGCCATCTCTCTAGCCCAGCTCTTAAAATAATAATAATAATAATAATAATAAAAAGGCCAGGCTGTGGTGGCACAGGCCTTTAATCACAGGCAGATCTCTGTGAGTTCAAGGCCAGCCTGGTCTACAAAGTGAGAAGTGATCCAGGATAGCCAAGGCTACACAGGGAAACCGTGTGCCAAAAAACAAAAAAAAAAAGAGGAAAGGAAAAATGACCATAAAGTGCCAGTGGACACATAATTATTATTAATTATAATTATTATTTTTAGACTGAGTCTCACTATGATGTAGCTTTGGCTGTCCTGGAACTCATTATGCAGACCAGGCTGGCCTTGAACTCACAAGTGATCAGCTGCCTCTGCTTATAAGTCCTAGGATTAAAGGAATGCACTATCACACCTGGTTTGTTTATTGCAGCATTGGGATTAGAACACAGGGCCTTGGGCATGCTAAGCAAGGCATCTACCACTGAGCTCTTTAAAGACAGTTTGGTCCACGCCTTTAACCCCAGGCCATGCAGATCTCTGTGGATTTGAGACTAGCCTGGTGTATAGAGCAAGTTCCAAGATGGCCAGACCTACAAAATGCCCCCCCCCCAAAAAAAAAAAGGAGGAAGAGATAAAAACCTACGTTATCAAGACTGGTCTTGAGCTCAGGGTTATCCTTGCCTTAGCCTTCTGAGGGCTGGCTACATGACACACATGACAAGATTCAGTCTGAATTGCTTATTCCGGAATTTACTGTATAAACCATGTGCACTCAGAAGTAAAATGGGTGGCCAGTCGTGGTGGCGCACGCCTTTAATCCCAGCACTCCCAGAGGCAGAGGCAGGAGTCTCAACAAACAAACAAAAAACAAAAAAGATGGGCTTGCTGACCCAGGACAGCCATCACCTGCTGGCTAGGCAGCCAAGTTAGGCCAGGTGTTTGGGGGATGAATTGCTTAAATATGTAGGGCAGGCAGGACAGGGCTGGGAGAGGGCTTTTGAGCTCCTAGAAGGGAGGAGTGGGTAGCAAGAGCACAAAGGAGGGCCACCTGAGTGCCAGAGCACACAAAAGCCCTTGCTGACTTTCACTTTGAGTGTGGATGGCAGCAAACACATCAAGGAAACACATGCTAGGCTAGAAAGTATTTTGGGTGAAAATAAAACAAGGTGCGACAACACCGGAAGCAGTCACATTTGGCCAAGCCCAGCCCATGTGGTAGTAGACAACACCAGAAGCAGTCACATTTGGCCAAGCCCAGCCCATGTGGTAGTATGGCCAATGCAAGGATCTTAGGCAAGAGGCAGGTAAGGGCCAGTGGACACCTGTTAGGTGGCAATGGTGACAAATTCTGGGTCAGGTTGGGTTGGGAACAGCACTGGGCAGCCCCTGGAGGATACTTGGTGTTGCAGGCAGAGGTAAAAAAGGAGATCCCAGAAGGGCAGGGGAATTTAAGGTTTGGAAGAATCCACTGAGTGCTGGTGGTTCTGCTGGGTGTGAGGACAGGTGCCCCCACTGTCAAAGAACCCTGTTAGGAGCGAGTCCTGTCTGGCCACCGCTCTTCATGGTCGGCTCCATTCTGTAGACAGACCTGGCTGCTACCGTATCTGCACTTGACAGTCAAGGTTCAAGGTGCTCCATGCGTCATGTCCAGTTCTCCCCTTGCCCCCCCCCCCTCCCGGTTCTCAGGATGTCTCACAAGTCCAGCACATTGTCTTGAACCCTCCCTCCTATCTTTGGGCACCTAGTGATGATTAAGACCCGTTTCCTGTTTAGTAGGGGGGCGGGGGCTTTAAACCTTGGTGATTAATTATTAACATGTCCAGCGCTTCAGAGTCTTGTACTGGCATGAGAAGCAAGGGTAGTTTGGGGATGTCTCCAGAAGATTATGAGGCACAAGGGGAATCCAGTCAGGAAAAACCGAGAACTGTAGGGGGCTGCTTCCCAGTGGCCGGGGTGGGAGTGGCTTTGGGGCTGATGGAAACTTCTGTGGACTTGAGCAGCAGCTACACAGCTAAGATTTGTATACCCAGAAGGGTGTTTTCTATTAAGACAGGTGGTCTTGGTTTCCTGGAACTATGTAGCCCAGGCTGGCTTCGAGCTTGTGGCAATCCTGCTTGTCTCTCAAGTACTGAGATCATAGTGTATATCATTGCATGTACATTTTACAGAGGAAAACAGCTGAGGTGGTGACCTATGCCAGTGAGCCTGATTGCTGCCCTCAGAAGTGAAGGCAGAGAGGACTACAAGCTTAAGCAACCCGGGCAATGAGGTGAGGGCTTCACAAGAACACCTATCTTAGCAGATCTGAGTTTACGGGGCAGATACATGTGCCCTCAGCCTCTGGACCTTTGATGTAGCCTGCTGGCTGCCAAGCAGGTAGATGTGAACCATCTCCTAGGGGCGCCATTACAACCCCAGTAACAGCCAGGAGATGCAGCCTTAGTCAGAACCCCTTGAGGTGCTGCCCAGTGAGTTTCCTGCAAACCTACCCACAGTGGCCCCAGGATAATGCTGTTCACTTTTATACTGGCTTTGAACCTGGTACAGAGCCAGAGGGACTACACGGCAAAAGCAAAGGTCCAAGCTCTCTCAGGGATAGGGTACGGCTACCTCTGTGTACCCAAGGGAGAGCTCAGCACAAGGGCATCCCAGCTGCTCCTGGTGGACTGACGCAGTGGTGAGCCGTTACCTGAGGGCACAGAGACATTATTCAGTCTCTGGAGCCAGCCTAGGACTCAGAAGCACCGTTAAGTGACTCATGCTTGCCAGAGTAGGAGGTACTGCATGAAAAGGCACCTTCAGTAGACCACAGGCCAGACAAATCCTGTCAGTCTCCTAGGCGGCTGGTTGAGACTTTGAGAAATGTGCTGGGGACAAAGCCAAAGCTGTAAAGTGTCTTTCTTGGTAATCCTAAACTACGGGTTGTCTCTCAGGATAAACAAAAGCACTATCTTCCAGCAAGCAGATTGCTTCTGCTCACAGCCTGCTTGTTTAAGCATTCAACCTGTTGCACTACATTTCTAAGAGCAGAGACAGAACTTCCAATCCTAGCACATTAAATTGGGTTTGGCACTCACTGCACACCTGCAGCCCCAGCACTGAGGGGGGAAGGAAGCAGGATGGGATTCAAGGCCAGCCCAGGACATGGGAGGCAAAGGCTGGTTAATCCGAAAGGTCATGGTCACACAAAGAAACCTTGGCTTGAAAAAAAAAAAAAAAAGCCAGCCCAGGATACATGGGATCATGTCTCAAAAACCACCCCCTCCCCAATTATGAGGCTTATTCATTGTAGCAGAGTGCCACCTGGTGGCAGGCCCAGTGTGGCTCACAGAAACTATGCAGGACTGAAAACTGTTGGGTGTAAGGCCCAGGCAGGGAATAGTTTAAGATGTCAATACAAACTTTGTCCTCTTTTAAATCCTTATCACATACCTTCCTTTCTCCTCCATTCACCTCACTGAGCTCCATACTCTCCTGACTTCACACCCCAAGCCTCACTGCATGGAACACTTCTTTCTCTTACACCCGGGGCAACAGCCTGAAGCTAGTTGCCAGACAAGCTCACCCTTTCCACACACCCACGTCCATCAGAAGGCAAGCCATCTCACAGACCACTTCCAAAACGTGGCAGTGTACATTGCCTTCTCAGAGGATCAGTGTTTTTCTAGCTTAGGGCAAAAAGAAGGTGATTCATTCATCCATTGAAATCCCAGTTCAAGATTTGGGGTGCAGTAGGCAGCACCTCCATCTACCTCTCATCTCTGCCATAGCAATACCACTTCCTGTGTAAAGACTGAGCACACACACACAAAGACTTTCCAGGGTTTTTAATAGTCAATGCAGAGGACTGGGTCACTTCAGCTCCTTCACTGCCAAACCTGGGGAAAGAAAAAGAGATATATGGTTGACAAAAAAATTTTTCCCTCTGAGCCACCTCACTGCAAACTCAGGATATCAGAGAGTATGGTCTTATGGGTATTAATGAACTGTAAAAGCTATTTCTGGGATCAGACAAAACCTGAGAAATATAAACACCACCAAAGTGGCTCTCCTAACCCTGGGGAGACTTGCAGCAGGCGGCAGCACAGGGGCTCTGCCCACCCCATGCACTGTCCCAGGCCTGCTTACCAGGGGGCAGGGACTGCTTCAGCTTCTCCGCCTTCTCCTTGTCTGTGATGACCAGGGTGTAGAGGTACCTGCTGCAGCGAACCTTGAACTTCACATTATCTTTGTTCTTCTTGATCTTGACAGCTGCCAAGGAGAACAGAACTAGGATGAAGCTGCCACAGAGAATAGGTGCAGAGCCTCACAGGTCATGTGCCTTACACTCTTGCAAGTGGCAAGACACACCACCAGAGCTGAGCAAGCCCCCACTTCCTCTTCCCTCTGCTTTCAAATGCTTAGTGTGCTGGTCTCATTTCACTTCATGGGTCTTGGGCTTACTCAATTCATTTGCATGTGGTACAGTAAACAAAGCACCACAGAACATTCTAGAATGACCCCTGACAAGCTTTTTAAAGGGACAGTCGTAAAGGAAGGAAATGACTTATCTGCTGGGATTAGTATCTTCCCACTTCTGGAAACCAACTCTCTGCACATAAGGCCACTGTGGACACTCCATCCCAGTGTGCAGGAAACCACCTCCTAGATTTTTGTGGAACCTGTTTTGTTTTTTAAATTCTTACTATACTGCAATTATGTGCAAATGTGAGTGAACATGGTCAAGTGACTGCAGGTGCCTGGAGTCCAGAAGAGGACATCACTGCTACAGTTATGAGAGCTTAAAGGTGCTAAGGACCAAACTCTGCAGGAACACTAAGGACTCTCAACTCTCCAGCACCAGTCTCCTGGTTCTTACTCTTAATTTTATCTTGTGACTCCAGCTCAGACAGGTCCCGGGTGCACCTCAAATCCAACAACACGATTTGGTTCTGTTCCATGTGGAGACATTTGAGCTATGCAGCAGCGGGACAGTCATCTATGCCCTAGGAATGAGCTGGCATCTAGGTACTCAACAAATCTCTTGCTCCAACTTCCCTGCAAACCTTTCAGATACGATCAGCAACCTGTGTGAAGTGCCCAATGCTCCAAAGACTCAAGTTGCTAACATGCATCTGGCCCTTAGCTTCACACAAACAGCACAAGACTCCTGTGCACTCTCAACTCTACCTCTGCCAGTAACTGCTGCTGGGACAGGGCACGTCACAGGAAGCCCCGAGGCCCTGCTCAAGGCATCGGCCACTCTGGCTTCTGTTTTACCAAGTCCAGACATCTGGACTGCAGCACCTGAAAACTAAGTTAAACCCTAACCCTAACCTAGTCCCAGAGGCGAGGCATTTCTTGAGACAGGCAGACCCCATATTCGCTGTGTGGCTGAGAAGGACCTTGAGCGCCCCTGGCGCTCCTGCCTCCAACCAAAAGCGCTGGGTTACGGCGGTGCTTCACCATGTCCAGTTCAGTCAGTGCTGGGAAGCAACCCCAGGGCCTTAGGTGTGCTAGGTAGATGCTCTCACACCCCTAGCCCCCAAGCATTATTCTAAGGGTGGCCATACAGCACGACACAGCAATTCTACTTCTGGGTAGATAGCCAAGATGAAGAAATGCGGAGTCAGGCTGAGAGAAAACTCAACGTTGTGCCCACACATAATGGAAATGCTGACCAGGGCATCCCAACACATGTCTATAATACCAGCACTTGAGAGGCAGACAGTTCAAGGCCAAAGTAGAGACACCCGTGCTATAGCTGAGTGGGCAAAGGGATGTTTTGCCAAACCCAGTGACCCGAGTATGGCCCTAAAGGAGTATCAAGCCCTCAAGCTGCCCTCTGACCTCATGTGTACACATACACAATAAACAAAACAAAAAAACAAACCAGAAATGGTGGCCCAGGTCTGCAATCCTAACTTAGGAGGCTGATGAAGAATCACTGGCTCTAGATCTGAGGTTAGCCTAGGCTACAAACAGAGTGCCAGGCCACACAGGCCTACCGCTTATTTCTAAAACCAACTAACCAAACCCACCAGAAATCAGGTTCGAAAGCACCCCTCCCAACAAATTCATTCCACTCAATTTCTTTCTTTTTTTCAGGACACGGTTTCTCTGTGTATCCTTGGCTGTCCCGGACCAGGCTGGCCCCACAGCGATCCGCCTGCCTCTGCCTCCCAGAATGCGGGGACTACAGGCATGCATCACTACACCTGGCTTGACTCAATTTCTTTCTTCGTTTTTCTGAGACAGGGTTTCTCTGTGTAGCCTTGGCTGTCTGCCTGCTTCTGCCTCCCGCGTGCTGGGATTAAAGGCGTGCGCCACCATGCGCAGCCTGACTCAATTTCTGTATCTGTTAAAGAACTTGATGGGTCTGCTAAGATGTCCTCACCACCCATGTTAAAGAAAGAGCTGTCACTTCTCACAGAGCTGAGACATGCGAAGGTAGGGCCAAATGTTACAGCCCAGATGGAAAACACCGCTGAGCCCACCAGCAGGAGACATCCTTCCCACTGGTGGCCGCCAGTCCCGACAGCACGAGATCAAAGGCAACTGCCTGTCTGACGTGACAGGGCACACCTAAGACCTTTTCGGATCATTCAAAGGCTCTTCCTGTCCAAGCCAACATGACAGCCCAACGCTCTCTACTTCCACTCATTATCTGGTTCTTTTAAATACATATCTGAGAGGAAAAGGAAGACACGCAGGGCTATCCCACGTAGCAGAAAAATAGGCTCCCTTTTTCCTGCTATGTGAGATAATGTCGCCCAAGGTCTTTCATTAGGCACATCCTCCCAAACATCCTTTAAATAGGGGACAATGCCCTCCCTGTATATAGAACAATACAAAAACAGCAGGGGCTGGCAAAAACAACTTTGAACCTGTTTTGTTTTAATCATCTATTTTTGGGACGATGCAGCCACGGGGAACATCGAATCTCCCCCAATCCTTTTGCTCTGCCTCCCACGTTGGGGATTACCCTCTGTGACCCAGGTCTGACAGGGCAGGAGTGAACTAGGGGCCTCCTGCATGCTGGGCAAGCAACTACCAGACCAGACTCTACTTTGGATTTGTAAAGAGTCTTGCTACATAGGCAAAGGATGACCTCCTAAGATTAAGCAGGCGGGGGCCACCACGTTGGCTCTGCTTTCTGGTTAGTTACTTCTGTTTATTTGGAAAGTGGATATTATTACAGGTATATGACTTTTTTTTTTCTTCCTTTTGAAGACAAGAGTCTCACTATGGAGCCCTGTCTCTTAGCTCACAGGAATCCTCCCGCCTCTGCCACGTGAGGGCCGGTAAGGTAAACGACGAAGCGCGTGCGATCACTTGTGGTCCACTGTTCAGAACCGGCAGTGCAGACATCCCCGACGCCCAACCCCTCCGTCGGCTCGCCCCACGGGCTCATCCCGAGCCCCCCACCCCCATCCCTCCGACTCACACTTGGCATCCTTCCGCCGGGCTGTGAGCAGAAAGTCCTTGATTTCCTCAATTTTCCGGGGCTGCAACACAGGAGAAGCAGAGAATAAGCTCGCGGGGCGGGAGGGGACACACGCGTCCTGGGAGCGCGTAAGCCCTCTCCGGTCCCTCGGCCTGGACTTACCATGGCTACGGTCGCTCGGCGCTGAGACCGCACCTGTGGGAACAGACCTCCGAGTTAACCGGCCGCGATCCCGCTTCCCCACGCCGCCCTCCCTGCTCCTCCCTCCCTCTCTCCCCGCAGACCCGCGCTCCTCAAACCCCGCAAGGCTGCGGATTGCCTCGGATTTAACTTCCTTCCCCCACGTACCCAAAACACTCACAGCGGCAAGAACCGAAAAGAACGGAAAGAGAACGCTGCTTCCGCTTCCGGGCAAGTTAAACCCGCCCAACGGAGGAAATTGTATACGGTGTCTGCCAAGGACCAAGAACCTTTTTTTTTTTTTTTTTTTTGGAGTTCATTATTTCCATTTCGGCAGCCCTGCCCTCTTCTGGTTCAGACTAGTAGCGCAGCTTCCTAAAGGAATGGATAGTGAGGCTGCCAACCTCTCCCCTCTGGACCAAGCTCTCTCTCTCCAGGCGCAAAAGTGATTGGCTTTGTTTATTTGTTTGTTTGGTTGCTGTTGTTTTTTTGAGACAGAGTCAGGTCATCCGCTTTCTTCATGCTCGTAACAGGCCTGGCAGAAATTCTATTCTATTTCTATTCTATATCTATATTCTATTCTATTCTATATCTATAAATAGAAAGATATTCTAAAGGGACACTTGTGTGCCTCACTTTATCAGGTGGGGCAGAATTTCTGGGTAAGCAGACGTGGCTTATTGCCCAAGCCAAGAACTGAGCCTCCCCTGGCCGGATTCCTTAGCCCAGCCCCCACCACACATCACTTCTTCAGACATGTAAGAAAGTGTCAGCTTTGGGAAGGCAGCGTTCCCTTTGCCCGCTGGCTTCCTCCCAGCTCCCTCCCTCGCCCAGCACTAACTTCCTTAGCACCTACTTAGCCTTGACTCTTATATAATAATGGCTTGGAGGTTAGGCTCCAGGAAACTTTAACTATTGATTTTATTTTTAACCACTTTTATTTTATTTCAAGCTCTCTACAAATGTCTCCATTTTATTATGTTTGTCTCCCCCCCCCCCAATTTAATAACTCACAACAGAATGTAATTGCCTTGTACTTGTTACTGTGGATCAGCCCCCTAGAGGAGGATGAGCGCTTGGCCATGAGTTTTATTTGAGGCTTACACCTCTCTCTCTCCCCCCCCTCCTCCCCTCCCTTCTGTTCAAGGAATCTTGGTGGAGCTCCTGCCTCCCGGTGATACAGGGCAGAAAAACTAATTGTACAAGAGTCTTTTTCAGGAACAGAACTAACTGTGTCTCGGCAACTGAAAACCGGTCTGCTGGTAACCACTGGCGAAGCCGCTGGGCTTTGAGTAAGATGCCTGGGAGCCAGATCTAATCTGAGAACTGCGGCTCTCCGCCCTGACCCAGGACACGCCCACAGTCCTGACTCAGGGCACACCCACAACCCTGACCCAGAGCACGCCCACAGTTCACCGCCTGACTTTGCCTACAGCTGTGAGTTCGAGGCCAGCGAGTCTAGGACAGCCAAGGCTATACAGAGAAACCCTGTGTCCCCGCCAAAGAAACACCCCCCCAAAAAAAAAGAAAAAAAAGAAACGGGACGGGGGAGATTTGGGGTCAGCTATTCCAAGCAGTCCCTAGCACACAGTAGGTGCACAAATACATATTAGGTGAATGACTGGTGCCTCTGCTCCTTACTGCTTCACCAATCAGGTAGTGATGTGGGTAAGAGGAGGGGCCGCGCTTCCCATTGGCAGCCTTCCTGGGGAGACAGATGTTGGCTCACTTGAGCTGTGTGATTTAAGAGAGTGTAGACGCATAGTAGCAAACATGAAGGCAAATTAGTTCAAGGACCAAGGTCTTCTCCAGCTCCCCAAGGGGGAACAAATTACAAAATACACGGCAGCTACTGTGGCAGGGTGGTGGTGGTGGTGGTGGTGTCGCGGTGTCAAAGATTGGTGACCTCAGGTGTCGGGATGTGACTTGAGACTCAGACAAGAAGGGGCTGGAGCCACTCCCTCATGCAAGATCTGGGCATGATGGGAGATGGGAAAGGGGGGATCCTGCAGGAGAGAAAAGGGGGCTCAGACTTGAGAGCTGGCCAGGGTGAGCTCCACTATGCCAGTCAGGGCCACTGCGTCTGTGAAGCCTGGAGGGAGCACTAGAGAGTCCCAGGCGGGAAGCTGAGGCACTATAGAGTCGGAAACAATGTTAGAAGGGCCTGGGAGGAGACTCTTAGGCAGAGCTGTTGGAGGCTGAAACAGGGCGTGAGTAGGGTCTAAGGAATATCGTCTGGTCTTACGTCCTTCTTCCTTTGCTCTCTGGGCTTGCCTCGGAGCTGGCCCTGGCAGGGTCGGCTGCAGGGAGAAGCAAGGACCTAGAGAGGTGGCCCTCCCCGTCCTGTGGGAACCCTGAAGGCCCATCCATTTGGGTTTCTCTCTTCAGTTCAGAGGCACCAGAACGGGACAGGGATGTGGCACCCCACTCACAGGTAGGCCGAGAGGTAGGGTTGTAGACAGTGTGATATTGAGGAGACTGCCTGAGGGGCTGGAGAGATGGCTCAGATGTTAGGAGCACTGCCTGCTCTTCCAAAGGTCCTGAGTTCAATTCCCAGCGACCACATGGTGGCTCACAGCCATCTATAGTGGCATGTGAAGTACATGCAGACAAAACTTTGTGTACATAATAAGTAAATGTGAAGAAGAAGAAGAAGAGGAGGAGGAGGAGGAGGAAGAAGAGGAGGAGGAGGAGGAAGAAGAGGAGGAGGAGGAGGAAGAGGAGGAGGAAGAAGAGGAGGAAGAGGAGGAGGAGGAAGAAGAGGAGGAGGAGGAAGAAGAGGAGGAGGAGGAGGAAGAAGAGGAGGAGGAGGAGGAAGAGGAGGAGGAGGAGGAGGAGGAAGAGAAGAAGAAGAAGAAGAAGAAGAAGAAGAAGAAGAAGAAGAAGAAGAAGAAGAAGAAGAAGAAGAAGAAGAAGACGACGACTGCCTGGGACAAAACAGAAGGGCTCCCGATGGGAAAGTCACAGGGAATAGTTGGCCTACAGTCTGGAGAACCCAGGCTTCTCTGGGAATGTTGGGAAGTTCTGTGTGGTCAAAGTAGAATTGATTTTCCTGATTCCCTCTCGTGTGTGTGTGTGTGTGTGTGTGTGTGTGTGTGTGTGTGTGTGTGTAGGAGGTCTGGGGGAGGGGTGGGATTGGAAGGTCCCCAGTCATCCTGGCTTCCTCCCTGGCTGTCTGAGCTGTGCATGCAGTGTCCACTTGTGACCACACGAGGGTGCTGAGGCTGAGGCTGGAGACTGAATGGCAGAGAACCTGCCTTCTGGCTGGAAACCCAAGTCTCAAGCTTATAAATTGTGGATGCGATTGGTGCGGTATTTCATACCTAGAGGACTGCTTTCTTAGTTCCCGTCGCACTTAGTCTCCAGGAAGCCCCCAGGAGGCCCATGCCTTTGGCTGCCAGCCTAGCTGGCCTTTAAACCTGTCCAGTGGGAGCTGTCCATAAACCTCCCAGATGCTCAGCACGGGGAGACCTGGGCTTCTCCATGAATCTGGTTACCTGGAAGAGTGGATGCAGATAGGGAGGGAGAGGAGGACGAAGTGGGAGAGAAGGACTGTGCTTTTTGGAATCTAAGATGGGAAGTCTAAATGGGGTGCTGCGTACCTCCATTCCCAGCCCCCACAGAGTCTTTAAGACTCGTAGGTGATCATGGGAACCAGCTGTTGAGCCAAGTGCCACAGAACATGGCTAGTCAGACAGCAGTGATGCCTCTTGAACTCAGTACTATTTTGATACTTAAAAAAAAAAAGATAGACCCTCATGTAGGCCAGGCTATCCTTAAACTGCTAGGTAACCTTGAAATTCTGGTCCTTCTGCCTCCACCTCCTGAGGGCTGGGGTTACAAACAGCACTGTACCGAGTTTATGTAGGCTGGGGATCTAACCCAGGGCTCCACCAATGGAGCCACAGCCCAGCCAGGAGCTCAGTAGGACTGATGACCTGTACCAGCTCTTGTCTCTGGGGCTGGGCGTGAGGCTGTTTGGAATGCTGTGGGATTTTGGCAGGTTCCCTGGTTTGCATAGAAGTGGTGCCAGATCTCCATAATCCTGAGGAATAAAAATGCCCACACACACTGCCAGATGTCCCCACACTGTCATGTCCCAAGGCCTAGCAGGACAAAGCCAAGGGATTTTTTTTTTTTTGCTCCTGAGGCTGGAATCCAGAGCTTTGCATGAGCTAGGCTGACACTTTCCTAGTGAGCTACCCCGAGTCCCATGGCCATGTTATTCATTTCTGAGCCCAGACCACTACTGTTGTTTTTGTTTTTGTATTTGAGTCAGGGTCTGACCCAACCTGTTACTTCCTATGTGGTTCAAGCTGGTTCTCAAACTCACATCAATCCTCCTGCCTCAGCACCATGGGTGCATGGATAAACACCATGCCCGACTTCAGGCCAGGTCCACTTCCATTTATTATATTTACATATAGCCCAGACATTCAGCCTAACTTCAGGCAATCAGAGGGTTGCAACACCGAGTTTGACCTCTGCCCTGGGGCTGCAGAGCAGCTACTCTCAGCCAGGAGCATGGCTAGAAAAACTTTTCCACCAGGAAGCCTTGTGTCTGTGTGGGACAGGTAGATGGTTAGGAGGCAGAGACGTACCTAAGTCACTGGTCAGGTGCCCAAGAGAGAGCAAACATTCTTTTAAGCCAACTTAATTTCCTTAGCTGTCATTGTTGGCCAGTCCCTGTGTCACCCCTTTGCTGTTATGACGCATATTTACCCCACATTTCTGTGTCTCTGCCTCTGGTCCCATCACAGGGAACCCAAGACTAATAGTGAAGGCAGAGATGAAACAGGGCTCCACATGGGAAGGGGGGCCCTGGAATAGATCACTCAAGCCTGGCAGGGTCACTTTGCCTGAAAATCCACCCTGCTCTTTCCTATGTAACTTTCTAGAATGTGCCAGCTTCCTGCCTAGAAACTTCAGTGGTACAAGAGCAAAGGAGCGGTCAGTTTGGGTGGCTTTAATCGAGGTGCCCTCCTGGGAAGCGGACACTGTTCCTGGAGACAGGCAGTCTGGGATCACACTTGTGTTTGGCTAAGCAGTCTGTAGAACTCTGTGGCTGTGGGTTCTTTCAAGGAGAGGTGTAAATACCTGCTCTGAGTCAGGTCCCTGTAGCCATTTGTGGGCTGGACCACAGCCGCCTTGCTTCTGAGCATCGAGGAGACCCGAGGGACACGGGCCAGCTCATCCCAGCAGGTGGCGCTGTGGCTGTTCACAGGGAAAGTGAGTCCTAGGCAGGGGCCGGAGGAGGTGGGCTACAGAGTGAGCACCCTCCTTTGCCCAACCTTGGTGAGGCAGCAGGGACCCTGGGAAGCCCCAGGAGTCTCCACCATTGGGGTACCGAGCCGGCACCGACAGATGACGCTTCTTCAATTCCCCTGCCTTACCGCACTGGCCTCTTTCCCTCTTCTAGCGGCACCGCTAGCATCCAATCTGCTCCTGTAAAAAGAACAGATTGGGCCGGTCTCCCAGCAGCAAGAAAAGTAATATTGAGGCCGAGGAGAATCCATCTTGAGTGCAAGGGACAGACACTCCTCCTATATATCAACATGTGCCAGGGTGAGAGGACGTTGGAGAGGAAAGAGAAAGGGCACCGTCCCTTCAGAGAGCAGGGCAGGGGCCAGCCTATCGGTGTGTATATATCTTGCATTATGCAGCGTGGGAGAGAAAATCAATAGAGCTGTCAGCAGTTAATGCATTCAGGCCTGCCACCGTCCCCACCCCGAGATGCTCCAGACGGATGTTTCAAATTAAACAACAGGGAAGGGAGAGGGGGCGCGGGAGGCCAGGAGACATACACCCTGACAGGCCGGAGGAAAGCAGAGGCACCACTGAGGGGCTGAGGAAATTAAAGTCCATCAATCACAAGGCGCAGAGAGCATCCCCCTGGCATGAATGACAGTAAGATGCTCGGCGTCAGCAGTAGCGTCCGATCAGTTGCAGGTTACAGGTTCCTCTGCCTGCTGGGAGTCCCTGGAGAGGCTGGTGGCTGTCCAGTGTCATTCTCTGATTGGACCCTCAGGAGCAGAGGTGGGAGAGGAGCACAGGCTTCTTGCCTTGCTGGGGTGTGCGTGTGTGTGCCAGGATGGAAGGGTGGGCGGGACACTGTGGTGGTAGTGGCGTGGGGGTGGTGGTGGTGGTGGTGGTGGTGGTGGTGGAGGGGGAAGAGTGGCACATTGCTCACTGATGACCATCCCTGGATAGCTTCCCAAGGTTTAAGCTTTTCCTTTGGCTCACAAGAATGGGTCTCAGAGCACCCCCACTCTGCTTGGTCACCCCCATCCATTTCCCCTCTGCCTCATCTATCTCAGTGCACCTGTCAGGCCTGCTGGTTGCCTGCAATTCTTTAACTCCCCCCATCCTCCCCCCATGAGCAGACCCTGGCTCCACTTGGCCCCTCCCTCAAGCCTCTCACTAATGCTACTGTGGGGAGGCCAGGGTGGTCCTGGCTTCTTACTATGCCCCAGGGGCAGTCCTTGAAAAGGAAACAGAGAGAGAGAGAGAGAGAGAGAGAGAGAGAGAGAGAGAGAGAGAGAGAGAGAGAGAAGCCCTGAGAGAGATAAGTAAGAGACAGAAATATTCAGTGGCATTCCTGTCATCTTTTCATCCTATGCCTCCTTGCTGGAAGGAAGGAGTAAGCCACACACCTGAGTGAAGGGCAGAAGCTCCCTGGGTCCCCCAGACCTGTCCTCAGTGGTCTGTGGGCCTCTGAGGTCTCATCAGGAAACTGGTCAAGCCAGGGGTTGTTTGAGGTAGGTTTAGGAGGCCAGGAGTGGGGTTGAGGGTCGGGTGCAGGGCCCCAGGTGACTGACGCTGAGATTAGGTGAGTAGTAAAGGCTTGAGGTACTAGCAGGAGATTGCCGCCAGAGCCTCAGACAGCCCAGGATGCAAGGAGTGTGGAACCTCAGCCTAGGTACTACCCAAGGAGGAAGCTGGGGATTGAACAAGCTTTGTTCCTTCTCTACTCCTCCTTAACAGAGGGTTCCATTAGTGGAAACGAACAGGCTCATGGAGTGCTGCTGGCTTTGGCTAGAACAGTATGTTACTGCCCCCATCATAGTCCCAAGACAGAGAACACCCCAGGATTGAGCTGCCTTTCTGAAGCTCTTGTTCTTTTTTGTTTGTTTGTTTGCTTTTTGAGATAGGGTTTTTCTGTGTAGCCTTGGCGGTCCTGGGCTCACTTGGTAGACCGGGTTGGCCTCGAACTCACAGCAGTCTATCTGCCTCTGCCTCCCGAGTGCTGGGATTAAAGGCATGCACCACCACCGTCCAGCCTGAGCTCTTGTCCTTTATTTGAGCTCTTACCAGCCCTTGCTCCCCCATCTCCCTCTACCTTTTCCCATTCTCCTCTCTCTCATCCCTCTCTCCAAGGCTGGGCCTTCAGCTCTAGGAAGACATCAAAGATGGAAGAGAGCTCTGGTCGGCTCTCTGGCTCCTGGTTGGCACAGCCCAATCTGCTGCCTCTCGCCTCCCACACAGCTACGCTGCCCCCCTCTGTATCCAGAGAAACACAGACCCAGGGTTGCTTCCTTGTGCAACAGTGCCCAAGACAGGTTCTACCAATTACCACCGGTGACCGAGTTTCCAAAAGCAATTACCAGCGCACCGTAATGCCTCTAAGTTGTGGAGCTGAGAGAGAGATCTGGGGGTACTCAGCTGGAAACAGAGGCTCCAGGGCGTGTGGGCAGCATAAATAGAGGCAGCGCAGACCCGAGCACAGGGACCTGCCTCTGTGTGCAATGGCAGGGAGAGCCCAGAGAGGGAAGAGAAAGGCACAAGAGGAGCACAGCCCTGCAAGCCAAGACCCCACGCTTTAGGTGACTTCTCTCTCTCTCTCTCTCTCTCTCTCTCTCTCTCTCTCTCTCTCTCT
>OU015746.1:6827264-6837488 GCA_907169655.1 Acomys percivali
TCTCTCTCTCTCTCTCTCTCTCTCTCTCTCTCTCTCTCTCTCTCTCTTTCTCTCTCTCTCCCTGTATCTTCTCTGGTAGTCCCTGGAATGGAAACACAATGCTTGTGAGTCTACACTTGTCTTGAAAAGGTGTGGGGTGGGTTTTTGCTTGTGGGCCAGGGTGAAGCTCATTGCCAGGGGTCTCCATGGTAATCAGATGTCACTGCCACCTCCTCTAGAAAGGACATCCTATTCCTAGCTATAGAGACTGCAAAACCTTTGGTGAAGGAAGGAAAGAGGTAGTGGGAGGAACCGTGACCTGTTCCCCAGAGTCCAGGCCTCCAAGCTAAGGCTATGTCTCTGCCGCGCGCCCCACTCAGCCTGCCTTCAGAATTGCTCAAGCCTAGGCGGCCCTTACCTTCCCAGTAGCCTGTGCCTTCAGGGGAGCTGGAGGAGAAACAGGGATTAAAGGTGGAGGAGGAGGAAGTGTGTTAGATGCTGGCCAGGTGAGTGTCTACTTCCTCCCTGCGTTCCTGCCCTGAGCTCCCTCTCAGAGGCCTCTGGCTGACAGGCTGGTCAGCTCTAAACGGATCAAGACTGCTGCAGTTGACTGGTTCTGACCTTGGGTGAAGTCTTCAGCCAGGCTTCTCCATAGAGGAGTGGCTGCAATCGCTTGTCCATTTGGCCTCAGATTTGGAGAAGGGACCGAGATAGGGTTCAAAGACGGGTTGAGCATGTGTCTGCTGGAGTCACATCAGACCTTGGGAAAGAGCTTGCTGGGACAGCAGAGAGGTGTCTACATGTGTTGCTGCAGTGGGGTGCGTATGGATAAGTCGGAACGGCCGCTGGCTGACTTCCTAGTCCTTGCGAAATGAGCAGCCAGGCTTCATGTGGCACTTGAGGGGCCTCCTCCTACCCCACTTCCCACATAGTCTCACTTCTCCCTCTAGCTGTTTTGAATTGATTTTTTTTTTAAAAAAGGAAGAAGACTAAATGATCCCAAAGGTAGAAGGGAGCTGAAGTTTCCTGAAAAAACAAAACAAAACAGCGCACACCTGATAAACATCTTCCGAGGCTGGCTGGCTGTGGAGGGCTAGAATGCTGCAGGTCTGGAGTGAGATTCAGATTCGTCGTGGGCTGTCTTTGACTTTCTACAGAGCTGTTTGTTTTCCACCTCTGTGTGCGACCTGATTGTGACTACTGCTTAGTGAACTGTTTCAGAGTGTATGAACAGACCCCTCCCTTCCACCAAGCCAAAGGCCAAGAATGTCCTCGTCAAATAGTGCTTGAGGCTTAAGTAGAGATTGAAACTTACTTTATTTTGCTTGTGTGTATGAGTGTTTATGCCTGTGTGTGTGAGTGTGTGCATATGAGTCTGTGAATGTATGTCTCTGTGTGTGTGAGAGTATATGCCTGTGTCTTTCTCTGTGTGCACATGTGTGTGATGTGTGCCTGTGTCTGTATAAGTGTATGCATGAGTCTGAGTGTGTGCTTGTGTCTCTGTGTGTGTATGCCTGTGTTTTTTTGAGTGAATGTTTGTGTGTGTGTATGACTGTGCCTGCATAAGTGTATGCATGTATATGTGTGTGTGAGGGTATGCGTGTGTGTGTGTGTGTGTGTGTGTGTGTGTGTGTGTGAGAATGCACATGGAGACAGAAGAGGGCACCTTGGAGCTGGAGTTACATGCACTGTGGTCTGTCTGACGTAGATGCTAGGATCTGAACTCAAGTCTTCATGATTGAGGATCAAGCACTTGTAACCGCTGAGCCATCTCTCTATCTTCCCATCTGACCAGGTATCTTGATTTATCACTCTTTATGGGGCATGGTGTTTGGGGAGAAACTGAAATCTGTGTCCCCAGGCCATGGACACTCATATTTGGTTCCAGAACAAACTAGCTCTTATTTCCTTTTTGAGGAGAGAGCTGCTTGCTTTTGATTGACAGGAAGCTGAGGGCATAGACTTCTGAAGTGTAGGGGTGTGGGAGTAGAACTGGAGTCTTGTCAGGACTTAACAGGTGACTGGAGGCTCTCCAGGCAGAGAGAGAGGAACCACAAGGAAGCCCAAAGCAAGCCTATGAAAGTGTGGTCCTGAGAGAGGCAAGTCTGGAAGTGATGGCTGATGGCACTTCAGGGACTTTCAGCCTCAGGGGGTATTGACAGTTGCTTGAGGTCTGCTGTGGTGGCTTCCACTTCCTCTTCCTTTTCTTCTTCCTCCATTTGAGACAGGCTCTCATGCCTCACAAGGCTGGCTTGAAACTCCCCATGTAGCCAAAGGTGATCTTGATTCTCTGATCCTTCTGCCTCTACCTCTTAAGTACTGTGATTATAGGTGTGTGCCACTAAGCCAAGTTTAAGCAGTGCTGGGGATCGAATCCAGGACTTCATGATGCTAGGCAAATCCCTCTACCAACTAAGCTACCTCCCCAACCCTGAGTCCAGTTTCGGATAGAAGCCTTTACCCAAAACTCTAGAGGATCCCTGTGGCATAAACACTAAATCCCGAGAAGCTCTCAGGAGGTGATGAAAGCCACTTCCAGAAAGCCAGAGTGTGACGCTGGGGCTATGTGGGAGAGATGGGAGGTGAGGGTGGAGAGAGGGCTGAGAAGGCCCCGAAACATCACATTCAGGGTTGAGCTTTAATAAGGCAGTAAAAACCCAGGCTCTGACTGGGTGACTTTGGGGATCTGCATGAGTCAGCAACCCTGTTGCTGTTTGTTGCTCTGCTGTACACTGACCATCCCTCAGGTTGGTCCTCTCAAGACCTGGGAGACTGGGCCTGGCAGTAGAAATGGAACGCAGTGCTCAGAATGCAGGATGCATTATTTTTTAATAAAGAAGGCAAAGACGCATTCCCGCTCACCCCCAGCCAGCGGCACCTCGGGGCCATCCCTCATCTTAATGAGCCCATCCAAAGCTCGTTTGCTAATGAGGAATTTAATGGCCACAAACTGACAGGCGAGACTGAAAGGGGAAACAGGAAGGTCATTACAAAAATGAAATGTGTAGCTAAGTGTACATGCCACCGCCATCCTGCCTGCCCACCCACGAGTGTCAACCCAGGGTGGGTGACTTGTGACAGCGGGTCAGCACCATGGACAGGGCAAAGACCTGCTCTTTCTATTTCCTACAGTCCCAGTGTCCCTTCCTCTTTTTGCTCCCGGAAGTTTGTTTTTCCTTGACTCAGGTGCAGCCTCCTTGCCCCAGCCACAAGCACAGCCCTAGGAGGAGCAGGGTCTACAGCTGGCACCGCAAACGTTGCTCATGCTCAACGGCACCTGGACGCTGTGTTAAAAGGCTCCATGTCCTTGGGACCATCCTGCTGTTTGTGAGAGTCTTGCTTGCAGCATTTGTGTCATTCCTGACAAAAATTGATAGTTGACCACAAGCCCAGGTCCGTGCAAGACACAGAAGAGGATTCTCCAGGGACGGATGAAGGAAGGAAGGGAGGAAGAAAGGAAGGAAGAAAGTGGTGAATAAGTAAGTGAAGAGATGGGAGAGAAAATGGATAAATCCTGGGGTGTGTTTGTTTGTTTTGAGATGAGGTCTAATGTAGCTCAGGCTGGCCTTGATGTATGATTTTGGCCTGAGGATGACTTTGAACTCCTGATATTCCTTTCTCTACCTTTTGTTTTGTTTTGTTTTTGCTTTTTGAGACAGGGTCGGTCTCTCTGTGTAGCCTTGATTGTCCTGGACTCATTTTGAAGACCAGGCTGGGCCTCGAACTCACAGTGATCCACCTGCCTCCGCCTCCCTACTTCCTCTACCTTCTAAGTGCTGGGACTACAGGCATGAGCACATTCAGTCTTTATGATGCTGGGAATCAAACCCAGGGCTGTGACTATGCTACAAAAAAATTTTGCCAACTAAGTTACCTCCTTAGCCCCAAATACTGGCTTTGATGAAGCAATCAAAGGCTATAGAGTGACGGCCATGCTAGTGAAAGAGAAATCAAGTGTTTAGATACAGAAGAAATACCCTATGGTGGTTAGTGTTATCAGCCTGACAGAATCTAGAATGCTGTAGAAGGCAAGCCTCCAGGCATGCCTGTAGGAGGCTTTCTAGATTAATGCTATCCTCTGAGGATGTCTGGGAGGAATTATCTAGATTACAGTGGGTGTGAGATGACATGTTAATTGGGAGTAAGACCATTTCCTGGGCGGGGTCTTGGACTGTATAAAATAAAGAGTCCACACCGGATAACATGCCAGTGTGGATGAGGCAAATATCACAAGGTCAGCTCTATATGAACAGCTAACGGCAATCAATGGCTGCTGAGAGAGGGAATCAGTTTTCTCCAGGGAAAGGATCCCTGGTCACTATCTAATCCCAAGTGGTCAGCCCTAAACACGGACATGGGGACACAGATTAGACCCTTTTTCCCCCCCTCTCTCTCTCTTTCTCTCTGTCTCTCTCTCTGTCTCTGTCTCTCTCTCTCTCTGTGTATAAGTAGCAATAATAATTGTGAAAAAAGAAGTCATAAATTATAGTGATTATAGTGGAGGTGGGGCGACTTGGGAGAAGTTAAAGGGATAAACCAACCAAGGGGTGGAAATTATGCATACATACATACATACACATATATGTATCATGTATGAAAAAAATTTTAAAGCAAAAAAGGTAAGGATAAGCATACAAATGTTGACTGACCCCACTCTTCCTCTTCCTCTGAGTTTTTGAGACAGGGTCTCTCTCCCTCTAGCCCTGGCTGTTTAGAACTTACTGTGGCATGAAGGCTCTCTCTCGGGCCTGGTGCCATGTTCTTGGACTTCTCAGCTTCCAGAGCTATGAATTAAATAATTTCCTATTGTTTATAAGTCACCCAGTTGGTGGTATTCTGTTAATGCAACAGAAAACATGTCCCCTGAGTCTAGTGAATAAAATATAGCAAAGGGAAAGGGATTTGTGCAAGTGTCACTTAGTATCCTAAACAGGAAGCTTCCTGTGAGTCAGAAAGGGTGCTAGCCTGGGTGGGCCAGGTCCAATCAGGTGGGGTCTTTCAAAGAGCTTGGGAATCAGAGTCGGGTAGTGGAGCTGCCTCCTTTGGCTGTAAGGGGATGCGCCTGTCAACCTGAAGGAGCTTCCCCCAGCCTGAGACAAGGCCCAGCCCTGTTGACACTGAGCTCGGCCCTGGGTGGGTGAACCCAAGGACAGAGATGCTGCTCAACTTTCAACAGCCCTCAGACCCAGGAGAAACACCGAGCTAATCAATGTGGGTGGCTTTAGGTTGCTAAATGCATGGTAATTGATTACACAGCAATAAATATTTCCTACAGAGGATCAGGTGTCTGTGTGTGTATCTGTGTGTGTGTGTTTGTGTGTGTGTGTCTGTGTCTGTGTGTGTCTATATATACTTCCTTGCTGTGGCCCAGCCCCACTCCCTGCCCCTCTCAGGCTGAGATCTTGTGGTGATGAGCCAAAGAGAAAGAAAATTAAAATCCAAGATGGAGTGATTCCAGACTGTAATCTCAGCGAACAGCGGCACTTAGATTTCCCATTATCGATCCCCTCGGTGAGTATGCTCCAATCTCGTAATTACAGGGGGACTTTTTCAATTTGTGCTGAATCGTTTCCCCTCCTCCACCTTTTATTTTTTTAAAGTCATGCTTGCATAGATCCTATACATCTGCAGAATCTAAGTAAACAGTGCTAATCATTTTTAATTGAAAACCGATCTCAGTGGTGGGGAGGCGCTCCCTCTTCTCTCTCTGGAGCTGAGGGACAGCTCTTGAGGTTTTCTGAACAGATCACACACCACCTGCCGCATCTCAGGTTCAGTTGATGCTGGAATGTTGACAACTGACCTGTCCTGAGCTGGGTCAGGGTGGCCTAGGAGATGCGGACTCATCTAGGCCAGCAAGCTCCCGTGAGCCAATGGGATCCCTTCTATTTGCCTTTTTAATGAGCCAGGACCGCTCTCTCTCTTGAACCAGTTGCTGGGGTGATGGATAACATTGTACCTGTCTCCCCAGACCACTGGCGGACATTCTGATTGATGCAGCTTGGGAGGGCAGGTCTTATGACTATCTGGTGGGTAGAGGCCAGACGTGCCGCTTAACATGCCAAACACACAGGCCAGGGCTGCTGCGATGGCTCAGAGGGTAAAGGCCCCTGAACTGTGGATGGGTGCCATCTGCTACTGTGCTGACAACCAAGCTGCGTCCCTAGATGCACATGGTAGAAGGCAAGAACTGACTCCCGAGAGTTGTCTTCTGTTCTCCACATGTGTGTCATAGCACACACACACACACACCACACACACATACACACATAACACACATATACACATACACACATAACACCACACACACACACACACACACACACACACACACACACACACTAAAAGTCTTTTTAAAAAAGAAAAAGACAGGATGGGTAGTGGTGGCACTCACCTTTAATTGCAGCCCTCGGGAGGCAGAGGCAGGCAGACTGCTGTGAGCTTGAGGCCAGCCTGGTCTACAAAGTGAGTACAGGACAGCCAAGGCTACACAGAGAAACCCTGTCTCGAAAAACCAAAACCAAACCAAACCAAACCAAACCAAAGCAAAACAACAATAAAAACAACAACAACAAAAAACCCCAAGACAAAACAACAACAACAACAACAAAACCCCCAACAAAATGCAGGACGGGCCTCCAGTTGAGAATGGTATGATTCCGAATGTCAAGAAAGATGGGTTTGGTGGCACACGCTTGTAATTCCAGTATGGGAGAGGCTAACCCAGGAGACCGCCCCAAGTTTGAGTGCAGCCTAGTCTACACAGTGAGTTACAAACCAGCCAGGGTTGCACAGAGAGACTTTCTCAAAACCAAACAACTGGGCTGGTAAGATGGCTCAGTGAGTAAAGGTGTTTGTGGCAAGCCTGATGACCTGACTTTGATCCGTAAGCTCTGCATGGTGGAAGATAAGAGCCGACTGCATACTGTGTGACACAAGCGGAAACACACACACGTCTTTAAAAATATAAAATAAAATCCCAACCAACTATAAACAAAAGCAGAAACAGCCAATAAATAGTGCGCATGGCTCAGAAACCCCAAAGCTAACCTAAATCCTTTATTTATTATTGTTGTTGCTTTTGAAATGGGCCTCACTAGGTAGCCCAGGCTGGCCTTGGACTCTGAAATCTTCCTGCCTTTGGCACCCTCACACTGTGAGGTCTCTGCCGTCCTAGCTGACCCATATCTCCTCTGTGTTCTTCAGCTTTCTGCCAGAACCGCCCTCTGCCTCCTCAGGTTGCCGCGGCTTCGGCTTCCCACGCCGGCTTTCCTGTCCAGAGCCTCTCCCCACCTGCCAGCCTGGAGCACATTCAAGAGAGATTGTTCCATGGAAGTAATGACTGCTGCGGGCGCAGGGGAGACATTTACCTCTCGCCAAAGAGCATTTCCCCAGCATGCCCATTAAACTCCAGCATTTAACCAGGAACTACAAATCTCAGCCCTGGGGAGACCCCAGCACTTTGTAACCCGGGAGTGAAGGGAGCTGTGGGCTCTTGCCTGTTTACCTTCATTACTCTTTCTCCAGGTTATAGCAGGGAAAGGTAGCTTCACAGATGGCCGTTTCTGGCCTGTGACAGGTCCAAGGATGCTTGGATTTAGGAAATCTGATTGTCTGCAGCTTCCACCCAGTTCTCACCCACCCAATCTCCCATCACCTGCTGTGAGAGTTTCAATGAAAATGACTCCCGTAGCCTTATACATTTGAATCCTTCAATTGGTAGAACTCTTTGAGAAGGATTAGGAGGTGTGGCCTTTTTGGAGGAGGTATGTCACTGGGGCCAGGCTTTGAGGTTTCCAAAGCTCATGTCACACCCACTTAGCTCTCTCTGCCTCCTACCTGTGGGTCAAGCTGTGCAGTTTCAGCTGTTCCTACCATCATGAGGGCTCCAACATCATGGACTCTAACCCTCGGAAACCATAAGGCCAACTAAACACTTTCTTGGTCATGACGTTGCCTTGGTTATGGTGTTTTGCCATAGTAATAGAAAAGTAATTAAGACACCTGCCCACTGTCCCTCCATCCACTCCCTACCCACCCACTTATCTATCACCTGCCTACCCAACCACACATTCATCCATGAATAGCTACCCAACAACACCCACCACTTGCCCACTATCCATTCATGGCACCCATCTACCTACCTGTATACCCATTCATCTATCCTTCCATGCACCCATCCACCAATACATCCTTCCGTTCATCCACCTACCACACACCCACTGACCCATCACCTATCTAATCTACCCATCCCCCTGCCCATCTCTCCACCCATCCATCTTTTATCCACCTACCCATAGAATCTACTCGTCTATATACCCACCCACCTTTCCATTCTTTCATCAATCCACTTACCTATCCACCCATTCACCATCCAAACATCCATCTATCCATTCATGTTTCCATCCATCTACTCATCCACCCTTCCATTTAACCATCTACACAGCCATCAGTGAATCCACCTATTCATTTACTCATCCATCCATTTAGTACTGACTAGGTTGGGTGTCAGGGCATTCTAGTAGACAGTCTGCTGGACACTAAAGAGCTTTACCACTCATGGTGCTATCTGAAGTGAGGGGCCACCCAAATTCACTCTTCTCAGGTAGTGCTTTGCATGGTTCTGAAAACGTGACTGTGACTGTTGGAATCCAGGGGCAATATCCAACCAAAGCCACTGTGGAAATGAGAACAAAGGGATCGGCTGATAAGGGGTCACCCAGCCCACACTAGAGAAAGTGACACCGGTGTCTAAGGAGGGTGGTCTGATTAAGGGCCTATGGAAGACATGTAGGCCTTAGTGAGGGGACCCATTGGCCTGCCCTCCTCATGATCAGTAAATCCCCTAAGACAGGATCTCATGGAGCCCAGGATTGTCCAGATCTTTCGATCCTCCCATCTCTATTTCTTGGATGTGTCTAACTCAGGCCTTCATGCGCACCAGGTGAGTTCTCACGCTGAGCTTCATTCCCAGACCCCCTGCTTACCTTCTTGTCCCCTCCCTTTCCCTTTCCATAGACCTTCCACTGAGGCTGAGGGCTCTTGGCGGTGACGACACTTCCTGTTGGTCCAGCACAGCTATGGTTTATTGGCTGGTGCCATGCTTGAGAATTCACTAGTTCCTCTCTCATGTGGAAAGCTGGCCTAGTCTGAACCCTAAGCTGTACAGTGACCCCATGATCTGAACATTTCTATTCCCTGGAAGAGTCCCTGTTTAAAGGTGGCTGCAGCGACGGAGAGAGGAAGAGGAGTGAAACACTGACCATGTAACTGGCCTCAGATCCAAACACAGAAAGTCAGAGGGCTTCCCTGGAGGAGATAACTAGGGCAGAGACTTCAAATAAGGAACATTAATTGGTCAACAGGTCAGGGAGAGGTCCCGAGGAGACCAGGGGGCAGCATGGACCCTCTGTGGCTGGGGAGGGTGAAGCTGCCGAGCCTGGGGCTGAGATGGGTTTGCTGACCACACTCCAGGCTGGGCTCCATTCTAGAGGTGACAGAAATGTGCACACAGAATGGCCCGGGCTGTTCAGAGTGTCGTCCAGAGCTGGTGCCAGTCTGTGTACTGCTCTCACCATCTGCTGACTAAGCAGAGAGGAAAAGCGTTCAGCAATTCATATAACTTCACAAAGCAATCTTGTGTCTGTTGATTTAATAAGGATGAAATGCAGGCTGTTCTTTGTGTGTTCTCGAGGCAGAGGCTTGTGGTGGAGCTCAGGCTGGCTTTTGAGCTAGCAGTTTTTCTGTCTCAGCCTCCTACATGCTGGGGTTGCAGGTGTAAGCCACCATGTCTGGCTTAAACTTCAGTTTTCTTTAGCCATTTATTCTTATGAAAGTCTTCATAGTATGGTTTTGGAAAGGTTTTTTTTTTCTTTTTTCTTTTGTTTTTTTCGAGACAGGGTTTCTCTCTGTGTAGCCTTGACTGTCCTGGACTTGCTTTGTAGACCAGGCTGGCCTTGAACTCAGAGCAATCCACCTGCCTCTGCCTCTGCCTCCTGAGTGCTGGGATTAGAGGCATGCACCACCATGCTCGACTTTGAAAAGCATTTTTTTTTTTTTAATTAAATGCAGAGTTCCCTCCCACACCCTGCTACCACACAGCTGGGCTCCACAGGACCTTGTCTCCGTTAAAGGGTAGGGAGACTAGAGACAGCCCCACACTTCGCAGCACTGGCTGCTCATCCAGAGGATCAGGGTTGACTTCCAGCACACACAGACACACACACACACAGACACACACACACA
>OU015746.1:6837498-6847964 GCA_907169655.1 Acomys percivali
TTCTGGCCTCTATGGGCACTGTACACGTGATGCATAGGTATGCATGCAGGTGAAAACCCCACACATATTTAAACAAAACAAAACAAACTTAAAAATTTTTTTTAAAAATAAGTGGAAATAAAGTCAGGCATAACCAGTCATGACTTGTAATCCTAGCACCTAGGAGACTAATGCAAGCAAGCTTGCTGTCCAGTTGTGTGTGTGTGTGTGTGTGCGTGTGTGTGTGTGTGTGTGTGTGTAACAGTGTCAGATAGCCCAGGCTGGACTGAGACTCACTGTGTACCCAAGGATGACTTTGAACTTCTGATTCTCCTGGCCTCACTGCCGGAAGGGTGGGATTACTGGCAACTGGTCTGTAAAGTTCTGGGAATGGAGTCCAGAGCTTGTACACGTTAACAACTCAGCTACATTCCCAGCCCCCGAACCACGTGTTAACAACAACAACAACAACAAAAACAACAACAACAACAACAACAGAATTCAGTTGAGGATATAGCTCAGTGGAAAAGCACTCACCTAGCACGCATGAAGCCCTGAGTTCGATTCCCAGCACTGAAAAAAAAATTAAAGTATTCATTTGCCACCAATCAGAAGTTAAAGCTCCACTGTCAGCTGTCGGAGGAAGCCAGAGAAAGACAGACACAGGTCATCTTTCAGGCAGGATGCAGCCCCAGGTGAGGGGAAGGGCAGCTTACTGTGGTGCTGTGGGGGAGTGGCAGGATGTCTGGGGTCCTGCCCTACTCCCAGCCAACCCACTGCCCAGGCACATTCTAAAACTTCTCTTTTGTTCTGGCGTGGAAGCCTACATGCAGGCAGAACACTCATACACCTAAAATAAATAAGTACAATCTTATAGGGCTGGCTCAGAGGTCAAGAGCACTGTCTGCTCTTCCAGAGGTCCTGAGTTCAATTCCCAGCAACCACGTGGTGCCTCATAACCATCTATAATGAGATCTGATGCCCTCTTCTGGCGGGCAGGCACACATGCAGGCAGAACATTGTACACTTATTAAATAAATAAATCTTTTTTAAAAACTAAACTTTCTGTTTTGTTTTGTCGGGGTGAGGTAGGGGGCAGTCGTGGGTTGAGGATGGGGAAGGTGTGGCTCAAGATGAGCTTCTGAGTAACGGTGACTCTAGAATCTGTACCTCAAACACCAAGCAAAGCCATCCGAGAGCTGTGGGCGTGCACCTTCTGCCCTTCTGCTCCGGAGACCCCAGGGTATCTGCCCATCACAGGTGCGCCCGCCCGCTGGCAGGATGGAAGGGCGGGGCCCCACCAGCCTCTGCCAATAGGAGAGGACATGGTGGGTGTGTCCTTTCATACAGAGGCTGCTTTATTCTCCTGTAGGAACCCAGAGCGGGGTTGGAACACCAGGAAGGGATTACCGGACCCCACATCCCGGCTGTCTGCCGCTGTCTGCCTCTGACTGGCACCAGCGTAGATGGTGTAGAGCCATCACAGCTGCTGCAGCCGGAGCTTATCAGGCACATATTCTGCTTGACTCTCGTCTGAGAGCTTCACAAATGCAGCTGCCATAATTCTGGGCATATTTGTAGCCTCTCATATTCAGCTAGGGAAAGTGGGTCTTCTGGTGATAGCTTCCTTGTGGTAGGGCTCTTTGCTTCCCAGGTCTGAGATTTTAGCCTCTAGACACGCACGCACGCACGCACGCACGCACGCACGCACGCACACACACACACACACACACACACACACACACGGCAGGAAGAAGGAGACTCGCCTAGGGTAGCAAGCAGGGTTCCTACAGGGTGATGGCGATGGGTCACTCATCTTGTTACCATCGCAACTAGGCTTGTTACATTTTTTTCAATGCTTTGACAAAACACCCGGCAGATAGAGCTGAAGGGAGGAAAGGTTTATTATGGCTCCGGGTTTCAGGGGGATTGCTGTCCATCATGGCCGGAAAGGCATAGCAGAACGACTGTTGACTTTCTGTTCGATGAGAAAGCAGAGGAGGATGGGGACCAGCAGTAGGTAAAACCTTCTTCAGGGGCTCTCTGCTAGTGACTTACTCCCCACCAGGTGAGGCCCCACTTTCTAAGCCCTAGCTGCTGGAGCCAGCAGTGAGGAGGTGGGATGGTCAGCTGAGTTGGGTCTTCACGTCTTTAACTAGTTAGCTACTGTGTAGATAAATAAAAAGACCCACGTGGGAGAGAGCTGGAGACCTCTAGGCTTTGTCTCCTGACATTTCTAAACTAGGTGCTTGCTCTTAGGCCTGGGGCAATGGGTGGGGCCCCAGATCCTGATCCAAGAGTGGGGAAACCGGATGCCAGCCAGATCTTCCCTGGGTGCCAGGGAGATATGAGGCATGCTGAGGAGCTGAGAAACACAGTGGCCTCTGGGCACGAGGAACAAGTTCTTGCTTGGAACTTCTAGCCAAGTGGGCTTTGAACTTGTGTGGGAGGGAAGAAAAGGAAGCTGCTGCCCTGGGCACAATGGAGATTAGGGGTTATGGGGCAGACCGGAACGGCTCTACCGTCATTTAACTTTCATTTTGCGACTGGAGCATCACTCACTCGAATGCAGATCATAAAAATTACAATTGATGTTTCAATTAGTTATAATTTACGGAGTGATTACATTTAATTTCTCTTTTATTGTATTTTAATGGCTTCAAATTTCTTGTTGATGAGATTCAGCCCCATGATCTGAAGTCACAGGCCACAGGGTGGGGATGGGCTCAGGTTCTCACTGGGGCAGGTGGGCATGGCACAGTTCTGGGGCCACTTGCTGCTGGGGTCTCCCCAACCGGCCCAGAAGCCTCACAGCCTTTGCTGCTTTGGAACGGGGTGTTTGGCACGGACGTGGAAACTGCAGGGTATGGGGGGAGGCAGGAGGGACTTGGGGCTCCACTGCCCCGAGGGCTGTCTAAATGGTCTTGCTAATAGGGAAGGAGATTTGTGTGTGCTTAAGAATCTGAGAGAATGAGGCAGAGAGGAGAAGGTCGGGGAGGAGCTGGAAACAGACTCGGGATCGAGACAACTCATGACGAGGCTCGGCCCTGGAAACCAAATGCAGAAAGAGGCAAGTGTGTGTGTGTGTGTGTGTGTGTGTGTGTGTGTTTGTGTGTGTGTGAGAAACCTAAGTGCAGAAAGAGGGTACTCTGTGTGTGTCTGTGAGTGTATGTGTGTGAAACCCAGGTGCAGAAAGAGGCTGCTCTGTGTGTGTTTGTGCATGCGTGTGTGAAAACTCTGCCTAGAGCCTGGAGAGAGATGGCTCAGCAGTTAAAAGAACAGGCTGCTCCCCAGGTTTGATTCCCAGCACTCATAATTGTCTGTAGCTCCAGTTCCAGAGGATCCTCTTCTGGCCTTCAAGGACACCAGGCATGCACATGATGTGCTACATACATGAAGTCAAAACACCCATACACATGAAATTATAAAACAGTAGCAGGGCTGGAGAGATGGCTCAGTTGGTTAAGAGAACTGTCTGCTCTTCCAAAGGACCCGGGTTCAATTCCCAGCACCCACATGGCAGCTCACAACTGTTTGTAATTCCAGTTTCAAGGGATCTAATGGCCTCAGCCAATGCAAATAAAACAAAAATAAAGAAAAAAGAAAAAAGCGCAAACCAAACCCCAACTAACCAAACCAAGAACTGCCTCTCTTCAACTGACCTAGTGCAGCAGGGTGGCTGGGTTACCCATTGCTTAATAAATACCAGCAGGACACAGGGAACACAGGCACTCTTGGCCTCAAGCCCTGGGCAGTGCTGTGGATGGCAGCCCCTCCACAACCCTTCCTCCCCCTTCCCCCCCTTTTTTTTGGGCCTGGTGTAAGAAGTTTATTGGGGGGAGAGGAGAGCCAAAGTCTTGGAGTAGGGACACATGGAGAGATAGAGGCAGACAGACTAAAAGACAGAGAGAGGGCAGGGAGCCTCAAGCTTTGCTTTGAAGTTCCCATTATTTCGAGAAAGTTCCTAGTGGAGCCACCTTCCTCTGCTTGAACTGGGTAATGGCTGGAGGTGGTAGGTGGGGCGCTCAGCTGCCGGCTGTTGAGGAAGGGCCCCACACTGTGCAGTGTACAATAGCGGCTTTGCAACCCTGCTCTATGCCTGGACCCCAACCCTGCTGTGTAACCAGACAGGCTATGGAGGATGAGTGACAGGGCCGTCCCTAGGTGGGACTGGGTAATTGGAGGCGACCCTCAGGGCGTCTGGCCCTTGCTGCCACTAGGTAGCGCTCACCATGCTGCCAAGCTTTGAAGGGGGCTTCAAAGTGTTCCAGGAAAAGGAAGCTGGACTCTGTCAGCTCTCGGAACCGGAGGGGATGGGCCTTCCCCGGGTGGACCGCAAGAATCAGAACATCAAAGTCCCTCAAACTGGACCTGCGGGCAGCACAGGACTGCTGGCTGTTGAAGGGGTTCTGGGGTGGTATGCTGGTGGGCCGCTGGGGCAGGCAGCTGGACTCCCTATGCTCTCTGTCCACAGCAGGCGCTCGGTGATGACGCAGATGACTTTGCCCTCTGCCCTCCTCTTCTGCATAGTCAAGTCAGCGGAGAGGTGGCAGATTGCTTGCCAGTGTGGCCCTGTCCAGAAAACGGAGATAGAGAAGGGAACACGTCTCAGAGACTGAAAGGTTCAGGAGGCCGAAGAAAAGCCTGGAAGGCGATTACACTTTTTTTAACCTCAGACAATTAAATTGGACAAGGAAAGTGAAGACCCAGGTTGGGGTTCCTGTCTTTCTGACCCCGTCATAGTCTTAGGGAAAGGGGGGTTAAAAAAAAAAAAAAAAAAAAAAAAAAAGGCAGCTCGCTCTTGTGTGCCCTGTACTCTTCTATGGCTCAGGAGCACCGGCTTCTTAACAGTTTCCAGGTCGCCAGAGTGATCAGGAGACACTTCAGGTTCTACTAATTCACCAAATGTGAGAAGAGGAGAGATGATCATAAGCCAATTCCACTGAGGGATTTATGTGTGTATTTATGTCTTTATTTTGTTGTCGAGGCTGGCCTAGAACCTACTCTGTAGCCTAGGCTGGCCTTGAACTACCAGTAATCCTCCTGCCTCAGCCTCACAAATGCTAAAATTATAGGCTGAGATACCATGCTTGCAGGATCCCCGTACTTATGTAGAAATTATAGGAACGGGCTGGGCCTCAGTCTGCTCTAAGTGGCCTTTTATAACTCTCAGCATTAGGCAACACCAGGGAGGAAGCAGCCTGAGTTGAGGGCCACAAGCTTGATGCGGGTGCTTCTGTGGGAGCAGCCAGGAACGTCCACCAGCTGTCTTCCAGCCCAAGCCCCACCCACCTATTGAGCAGCTGACAAGGTACGGAGGCTCTGGCCTCAGGTGCTGGCCTCGGGCCCCGCCTAGTGCTGCTGTAAGGTAGCCCAAAGCATCAGAAGCAGGCTGTCTATCTGTCCTAGAGGCCTGAGGTCCGAGATTCAGCTGTCATGTCAACAGGCCTGAGCTCCCCATGGAGGCTGGGTGTGGGCAGGGGACTCTTCCTTGCTCTTCTGAGGTTTTGGTGGCCCTGGCTTGTTGCTCAGATCTCTGCTGCCATGGGATGTGACTTACAAGGACTGCGGTTGGATCTCATGCCCCTCCAACTATACACCTGCAAACTCTAGAGTCTGTTCTGGGAGTCTGAGTGAACATGAATTTTGGGGGGGACACTGTTTCCTGCTCCCCTCTAGATCTTTCCTCTCTTCCTGGTGACACATCTTCCTTCCTTTGGGAAACTACCCCTCCCCTAACTCACACCATGTGGTTGGGCTGCTAATTGTAGTGTTCTTTCCTGGCCCCCTGGCCCCAGGGACGGATCTGTAAGCTCTCCAAGCAGTCACACGTGTGTCATGGGCTGTAGGTGTGGACTGAGGGGAATGGGGCCTGAGGGGCCCAATCGGACTCATTGCAGGGGTTTAGCTATTTCCCAGGAGAGTTGAAGCAGGTGTGTGTGTGTGTGTGTGTGTGTGTGTGTGTGTGTGTGTGTGTGCGCGTGTACATTCAAGTGAGCAAGAGCACCTTGAAGGAGCTTGCTGTAGGCTCTCACTGTAGGATATGTGGCCATCTCCCCTCCTGCCTCAAGAAAGAACCTGGAGCTAGGTGTTGTGGCACATGCTTTAATCCCAGCACAGAGGCAGGGAGATCTCTGTCACTTTGAGGCCAGTCTGGTCTACATAGTGAGTTCCAGGATAGCCAGAACTACATAGTGAGAGACCTTATCTTGGAAAAAAAACAAAAACAAAAACAAAAACAAACAAAAAACCCAAAACCCTCAAAATCAATGAAAAAAAGCAGGCTGGCACTTGGGTTGAAGAAGAGGCGGAATCTGTGGTCCTGCTGGGCAGACAGGAGCAGGAGGAGGGAAGGGGATGAGGAGCCATCAGGGGCCAGCATCATCTTTTATTACCCAGCCGAAGAGCCATGAAGGGAAATCCAAGGTGTGGCTCTGTCTCTTGCCTCAGAGGCCACCCAGGGAATGGTGACTAGCCATCAGTGTATGAGGAAGGGTGGGGGGGGCAGTCATCAAGAACATTGTGGAAGGGATTTCCACTTGGAGTAGGTACTACACTAGCTTAATGACTACAATAAGCACACGTGAGGCACCACTGTGTGCTGGTCCCAGGGATGTAAGGCTGTGGAGAGAAGAGACAATATTGAGGGGTCAGTTGGAGGTAAGGAGGCTCAAGAGGCTGACTCTGCTCTGGAGGCACCAGGTGGGAGGGTGGAAGGGAGCCCAGTGCAGTGTGGGAGGCAGCTCCCCACGTTCACACAGCAGGTGGTTGGAAGCATTTGTTGAATAAATGAATTTAGATTATTTTATGGTTCACTTGCTTATAGCTGCCAGTGACTCACGCTGTGTGCATCCTTCCTTTTGTGCCACCTTCCCCAGCGTACAAGCACACAGGCACACAGACACACATGTGCACATGCACACATGCCCACACGCCCACAGTCGATTGCTCCATACAACACTTGGCACCTGGAGTGCTGAGTAAGCAGCTGTGGTCCACACGCTGGTGTGGCTGTCAGGATGGATGACTGGCAGCTGGCTGAAAACAACTCCCGCTCACTTAACTGTCTGCCCCTCCCTGCGGTGGTGCTGGGAGCGCTGCGTGGCGTCTGGCACGTGGGTTTAGGCTCAGCTTCTAATGACTCACTTTGTGGATTATCCACGGCCTGTTTCATTTATGGCATCTTTCTTTTCAATGGCAAGCGTCTGGGACACATTCAGCAAGGGCTAGGCGTACGTGAACATTTTAACAGGAGTTCATGACTCTCATAGCATCTGGGGAGCCTGGGGTGCTTTTCAGAAGGAGAGGGACGGACGCTTCAAAGGGAAGCATGAGATGAGAGCAGGGTTTTGGGTGCTTGAGTGTTTAGGTACTCCAGGGGCGTGGGAGGGGTCAGCTCTTGCTCTCGCAGCCTCCGTTCTTGGAAGGGAAGTCGTTGCTGCAGGTCCCAGTGTAGCCACTAGATGTCAGTGTTTCGTAACAGATGGAGCTGGGAACGGCCTCTGGCAAGGGAAGTTGCAGCTGGTGTTAATTGTGGGGTGAATGTGGCTGCCACTGGATGCCTATCTTATAGGTGGGAACTAAGGTCTGTGTAAGGGTACCCCTGCATATTATGCAGCAAATCGTCTGGGAACTCCTGGAACTTAAAATCACATTTTCTCCATTCAGCCCAACTGCAGGTGTGTGTGTGTGTGTGTGTGTGTGTGTGTGTGTGTGTGTGTGTGTGTGTGTGTGTTGGTACCATCATGGAGAGGGTGGTCCTGGGGGAACAAGCTTGGAGAAGAGGCAAGATGGGGCCTGATGATGGGAGGTGAGAGAAAAGACCTGACGGACAGTAGCTGGGAGCCTGCTCTTTGACCCCTGGATTCCTCTTCTCTTGAGATGCATGGATGGATAGATGGATGGATAGATAGGGGTGGGAAGAGAAATGAAGAGAAAGGAAAAGGTCAATTGTAGAAGGAGGAGAGAGGAGAAGTCCAGCCACACTGGGAAGAATCCACTTCACACAGAATCTGAAGACCACATCAGACCCCCTGAATCTCACACATCCGTGCTTCCATGTGCCCCAAGCTTCACTCCTGGTAGAGTCTTATGTGGCCCAGAGGCCACCAACGTGCCAAATGGAGACTGTGGGGAGAGGGAGGCAAAGAGCGACATCTGGGTATAAAGAACAGTGGGCGGCCCCCAGGTTACTCATCAAAGGATGAAGAATGAGACGCCCCTTTCCCTCCCCAGTACTTCCTTCCTGACTTTGGTGTGCAAGAGCTAGGGATCTTGAAATATAAGGTAGGGATTGGCTCCTGAGCCCCCCAGTGTGTGTGTGTGTGTGTGTGTGTGTGTGTGTGTGTGTGAGTGTGTGTGTGTGACAGTCTTGGGGATGCCTCCACCACAGGCTGGTGACAGCTACTTGCCTCCATTGGAGTTCAGTGGCTGCGGCTCACAAACTTCAGGGTTTACAGAGAGATTAGGGAGGTTATCAGCTGCCTCGGCTGCCACTGTTGCTTCCTCCACAGAGTCTCAAGTTCCGTCATTAGAGACTGTGATTTATCTAGGTCAGGCCCTGGCTCCCCCTAGGAATTTTACATAGTTTCTTGCATGTAATAGACTGTTCAGTAAATATTTGTCAACTGAAGCCTCCATTAAAATGAAAATGCCCCGAGGAGGGCTAAACCGATTTCATTTGCTAACACTTCAGTGTGAATTAGTTGATCATACTAACCAGTGCCCTAACAAGGTTTCCGAGGGCCAGTAGTTCCAACAGGAAGTACCTGGGCAGGAGAGAGAGAGATGCCCAGTTTGGGCAAGTGTTGGGGAAGGTGTGACTTGAGGTGGGTGAGGGCAGCTGTGCTGAAGGTCACCGTAAGGCCATAGGAGTGCTTGCTGCCAGGGAAGAGGGTGGGCGGTCCCTGTAGAACCTCTCAAGTGGGAAAAGATTCCAAGTCCTCACTTTCTGATCTGGACAACTCTCGACTCCCCCAACCCCAGGTTTGGACCCTTGGGTGCTTCAGTGGACTGACTTGTTCTTCTTAAAACCTAATAATGAAGACACATGCCCTTCCCTTTGTCCTTTTCATTCGTCACCCACGCCTGATCCCTGGCCCACACTCTTTGCTAGCTTTGCTAGGCCAACTTGAATGGACTTGCAGTGGAGCCTGTGGTGAAGGGGAGATGTGATTGGCACCATTCTAACCTCCCCAGGGTGAGATGGAGGAGAAGCGTTGACTGAAGCTGAGAGAGAACGCTTGACATAGCCTTCCTCCTTTCACTACCCAACATTCATCCACACATGTTTGGACCTTTGCCTAGTGAAAGCAAGAACCAACGCACGTCTCAGCCTGTGTTCCAATTCTTAGATCTCATTGCTGTAACAGACCATGGTTAAAAGGAACGTGTAGGAGTAAAGGCGTTCTTTTGGCTTACACACCCAGATCACCACTAATCCAGCACTGAGGGAAGTAAAGCTAGGAATTCAGGACAGAAACCTGAAGGCATGACCCATAGAGAAAAGCTTCTTGCTGGCTTGCTCACTTCCAAGCTCATGCTTAACTGGTATATGTATGTGTACACACACACACACACACACATGTATATACATATATATGTATATATTTGAGACAGGCTTTTGCTTTGTTATGTAGCCCTTGGCTAGCATGGAACTCACTATGTAGACCAGGCTGGCCTCGAACTCATAAAGATCCACTTGCCTCTGCTTCCTCAGTGCTGGGATTAAATGCTTGTTCAGTTATGTCTCGCACTAGCTGGCTTTCTTATATAGCCTAGGACCACCTACATAGAGAATGGTGCTGCCCACAGTGGGTAGCATTAGATCAAGACAACTCCCCACAGACATAATAGTGAAAATCCCTCAACTGAGATTCCTCTCTCAGGTGACTCTAGGCTGTGTGAAGTTGACAGCTAAAGGCAACTGGGTGTGTTAGTTTCATGTCAATTTGACACAAGCTAAAATCATCAGAGACGAGGGAGCCTCAGTTGAGAAAAGGCCTCCACAAGATTGGGCTATAGCAAGCCTGTAGAGTATTCACTTAATTTGTGGCTGATGGGTGAGGGGCCAGCCCATTGTGGTGGTGCCATCTCTGGGCTAGTGGTCCTGGGTTCTATAAGAAAGCAGATTGAGGGCTGGAGAGATGGCTCAGAGGTGAAGAGCACTGTATGTTATGTTCTTCCAAAGGTCCTGAGTTCAATTCCCAGCAACCACATGGTGGAACATTATCATCTATAATGAGATCTGGTGCTCTCTTCTGATGGGCAGGCACAGATGCAGGCAGAACACTGTATACATAATAAATAAACAAATCTTAAGAAAAGAGAAAGAAGGCTGGGCGTGGTGGTGCATGCCTTTAATCCCAGCACTCAGGAGGCAGAGGCAAGTGGATTGCTGTGAGTTTGAGGCCAGCCTGGTCTACAAAGTGATTTCAGGATAGGAGAGAGAGAGAGAGAGAGAGAGAGAGAGAGAGAGAGAGAGAGAG
>OU015746.1:6857734-6886947 GCA_907169655.1 Acomys percivali
AGAGAGAGAGAGAGAGAGAGAGAGAGAGAGAGAGAGAGAGAGAGAGAACACCCACCTCAAAGGAACAGACCTCTGCATATGAGTGCAGTGCTTACAGCCCCCTCCTCTAAGGTGGATACATACGTACATACAGACCCAAATAACTTATTTAAAAGTAGATTGAATGGGCAGAAGAAAGGCAGGCAGGGAGCTTGCCAGGTGATCCAGTGACACTCAGCCTGGGAGTGACTCACATCCAGGGAGAAGAAAAGTGGGAATTTCTGTGGATGGCAGTGCAGCAGTGGCCCTGCCTTCATATAGAAAGATCTGGAAGAAGCTTTTCTAGGTGTTGGTGACACAGGCCCCTTGTTGCCAACACACAAGCTGGCTGGGGAGGGGGAGTGGCAAGGCTCTAAATAAAACCCAAGTTGCATTGTCTCCGGCTCTCTGATTACCAGGTACTTAGCCTGCCGCTGCACAGCCGGTGGTGTAATTGCAGGCGGTTCCCAGGGTTATTTTTTCCCCTGGAAGATAAAGTGATACCTGTAATTTTCCCAAAGATGCACGCCAGGCCAGCACCCAGCGGCCCGAGCTGAGCAAGCAGCCTTTGTTCTTATGAAGAGAAACTTTTCTCCCTCGCTCTTGGAGAGAGGTAGGCTGGCTGAGGGAGATGGGGTCCGTGTCCTGGCTTGGAACCTACCAACAGCTTGCCAGAGGTTCTGGACCTCAGTTTACCCTCCTGGAAAGTGGTCGCTTGAAGGAGTGAGGTGGAAGCAACAGAAGCCACCTCCAGAAGTCTCCTGCTGCTGTCCCCATTTGCTAGAGCTCTTGCTCATATCGGAGAGACCTGTTCTCAGAAGCTTAGGGCAAGATGGCATCACTGTGGGTACACAGGGATGTCTTCAGAGAACTGGGGAAGGAAGGAAAGAGGGGCACCGAGTAAATCATTTATCAGGAGCCCATCTCTTGGGGGTAACTAACCCAGTCTCATGATACTAGCATTAACTCACCCCAGAAGGCAGAATGCTTATGACACCACACCCCCTCTTACAGTTCCCAGCACGGTTAGGCTGATGAGCAGGTGTCTGACACAGGGCCCAGTAAGGACTCTCCTCCACCCGTCTGATTCCCCAGGCTGTAGTCCTAACTGTGCTTTCCGTGTGGACCTCGCTGCCGGGTTCCCTCATGCATCGTCTTGGTTTTGGAAGACCTTGCACAGCCTGGGCTTTTGTGGCATGGTCTGGGGTTCAGAAGGGCCGTGCACAATATTGTTCTACTGGGAAGGAGTGACCTAAAGCTGCCCAACTCCAGACAGCAGAGTTTTCCAAGCAAGTTTGCAGCCTAGCCTGTCTCCAGAGTGGGCACAGTCCGTGCCAGTTCTGACTTCAGAAAGACCTATAGGCTGAAGTGGGTGGGGCTAAGGCAGCCCGCTGCTTCTCTGCCTCTAACCGGCCTTGTGGTGGGTTCTCTGTCCCATGGTGTCTTTGAAGTGGATCATATCTCAAATGTTCTCTTGCTCAGGACCCAAGGAACCCACTGGCCGCTGGTGGGTTTGTCACATGGGCAACCAGAATGTAAAAAGACCTTCAGAGTCATTCCTGCTTCAAATGTACAGCTGAAAAGAGAAGGCATACATCTACCTGGGAATGGAAGAGATCTGCAGAAAGATGGACTTACCTAATGGACTGGCTGGTACCTGAACCACAGCCAGATCAGCTGGATGGAGACTCTCTATGTGTTCCCACCTTTTACACTGATATCATCTTGCCACGGGCAAGGCACGCACCTCTGCTTCTGCCCCAGGGATCTGGAGGAAGCCAGCGGGAGCCTGGCAGGCTCTTGTTCAGTTCTGAGCCTGTGCAGCTGCAAAGTGCAGGGGTGAGGCGTGCCCGGGGTGACACGTGAGGTCCTCCAGCTCCTCATCCTGACAGGACACAATCCTGAGAGTGCTTTGTTCTATTCCTAGGTGGTCCCCAGGGGAGAAGAGTCCTAGTTGCTCACAGTGGTGGCCTTGACAGCACGCTGTGTGTGGGCTTTCTTCCGCCGCGCTCATCTCTCTCTTGTTCTTTGATTCCCACTGTCTGGGGTCACCTGGCCAGCTGCAGGTCTAGATTCAGACGACAAAGGTGTCTCCCTGTGTTCTCACTTCAGCCTTTACACTGAGGAGTACCCAGACTAAGAGACATACATTTCATCGGGTCCCCAAAGACACCAAGTACATAAGGAGGAAGGAACCAAGGCTTGGATGTCCCAATCCTAGTTAGGCTCCTTCCAGGGGGCAATGGGAAAGAAACAGGAGCTGAAAAGTTTCCAGGGCGATCTGAGCCATCACTTCTGTTTTGCATAGAAGGAGGCGGGGTGGGGGGGGCACTGCTGACCTGAGCCTCAGTGGCATCAGAGAGTGGTCCACAGCCTGGCCACTATGAACTTGGATGAAGTAGTGCTATGTAAGAGCAGTTGTTCTCAACCTTCCTGATGCAGCGGCCCTTGAATGCAGTTCCTCATGTTGTGGTGACCCCCCCAACCATAAAATAATTTCACTGTTACTTCATAACCGTGGTTTGGTACTGTTATGAATTGTAATGTAAATAGTTTTTGGAGATAGGGCTTGCGACCTACAGCTTGAGAACCGATGCTATAGAGCAAGGCCTGGGTCATGCGGAAGCCCTGTGCGTGCGTGCGTGTGTTGTTCGTTGGAGCACTGCATCACTTTCCTAGCTCCAGACCCCATGATTGCCCTAACCCTCTTCCCTCTTCTGGCTCCCATTTGCCTGGTGTGATTTTAGTTTTAGCCCAGAGAACCAAAAATGGGCGACTTCAAACCACAGAAATGGATGCTTTCACAGTGCAGGACCTCCCAGTCTGGGTTAGTAGGCAGAGCAGGGCATGCCTACCATTCTGCCATTTCTGTCAGCTGGTCTTTCCAACAACCACTGGACGTCATAGGTGTATCACTCCGTCTCAGCTTTCAGTATTACACACTGTCCTCTCCCCATTATGTAAGGACACCAGTCACCTCACATTAGAGACCTCGTGACCTCATTGTAACTTCACTACGTTTGCAAGGCCCTAGTTCTAAATAAAGCCACATTCATTCATAGGACCAGAGATTGAGACTTCAACATTGTATTTCTTTTTTGGGGTGTGTGAGGAAAGCGGGAAATGTCATAATTCAACCCCTTGCGTCTAGTGTGTTACTTCCGCATTGGCCGCTGGGCCCAGATGTCCCAACCTGTTGGCCCCCTTTCACTTGGACTAGGTGCTGATTGTAGTGGCACTGCAGGGTGGATTGTAGAGTCTGTAGGAGGAGGGGACGCCACGTAGAATGTGCAGGGCAGGACAGGGCAGGGCATTGAGAGGGGGAGTCCCATGTCTTGCTTTTGGGGTTTGCACGTGAGCAGCTCTGTGTGTGTGTGTGTATGCGCGCTTGCTTGTAAAGGCTGGAGGTCAACCTTGGGTATCATTCCCTCAGGAGCTGTCTCTCTTGGTTTTGTTTTTTGTTGTTGTTGTTGTTTTGTTTTGTTTTGTTTGAGGCAGTCTTTCACTGGCTGACATTCACCACATAGGTGAGGCTGGCTGCCTGGTGAACCCTAGGAATCTGTCTGTTTCTGCCTCCTAAGTACTGGGATTACAAGCATGTGCCCCACACTGGCTTTTCACATAGGTACCGGGGAATGGACTTGGGTCCTCACACGGCAAAGACTCTCCCAACTGAGCTCTCGAACTCTCCAGCTTCACAATCCCATTTAAACTTTCTTAGAAACAGGGTGGGCCAGCTGTTTCATTCTAGTTTCATTCTACTTTTGTGATAAAATGCTCTGAACAAAAGCAACTTAGGGAAAAAGGCGTTTATTTCACCTCACATTTCCAGGTCACAGCCCATAGCTCTTTCACTGGCTTGCTCATCTAGCCTTTTTATACAGCTCAGGACTAACTGACTAAGAATGGTGTCACCTGCAGTGGGCTGGGTCCTCTCACAGCAATTATAGACACGACTGCAGACCAATCTGATTCTTCAACTGATGTTTGCTCTTCCCGGATGACCCAAGGTTGTGTCCAATGAACCATAAATACTAACAAGTCTGGTTTGCTTGCTACTGTCACAGCTTTAGCATTTTAAAGACCCGTGTCCTGGCAAATCTCTTTGCCTCCGGCTATAAACCAGTCCTTTATATAACCTTCCTTAGAAAGTCACTGTGCTGTGGCTGGGAAAGCCATCCTAGTGACTGAAGAATATGTGTCCAGCATCTGGGCTTTCCTGGTGCGATATAGAGGGACTTTAATCCAGCAACATGGCTACCCTGGCAAGGGACACATCCGAAGACCTAAGTCTGTGTGATTTGGCTGGAATACAGACATGCCCTGCACACACATCTTTAATCCCTCTGGCTCTTAATCCCTCTCGCTGGAATATAGACATGACACATCTTTAATCCCTCTGGATGGAACTTAGTGCACACCTTTAATCGCAAATAATGACGTCTAATTGAGGGGCAGACACAGTGAAAAAGAAAAATCAGAGAAAGGTTTGACAGAATGAATCCGAGATAGGATATTCCCAACTCTCACAAGAACAGAGGAGAGAGACAGAGAGCGAGAGTGAGAGCGAGAGAGAGAGAGAGAGAGAGAGAGAGAGAGAGAGAGAGAGAGACAGAGACAGAGACAGAGACAGAGACAGAGAGAGACAGAGAGAGAACGGGAGAATTAGTTTGTTCAGGAGTGGAGTACAAGGCTGTTCGATGCAGTTCAGTGCAGTTCAGTTGAGTTCTTGCAGTTCAGAGGCAGTTTTTCCAAGCAGAACAATTCAGTGAGAAGCCTGTTTGACTCAGTCAGCTTGGAGAGGCATTTTAAGCCAGAACAGCTGAGTTAAACCAGCCAGCCTGAGTTCAGAAAGAACTAGAAAAGGTGAGCTTATTTAGTAGTCTCAGAGGCTGAAAGCATTCTAGGCCTAGGTTAGCAGACAGAGGCTGGAAGCTGAAGCCTTCAAGACCCGGGCTTGCAGAAGATTAGATTGTATAGAGGCTAGAAGCTTCCAGGCCTAGGTGCAGGAATAGCTAGGAATACTCTGCGTGCAGCCAAGCCATGTATTCGTAAATCTTGGGTACAGCTCTCTTCTCATCCCCTCTTCTGAGGAAATAAAAGCAATATTTACAGCATGGAAAATGGGGACACCACCTGAGAAGGTAAGACAGACTCTGGAAAGCAGAGGTGGCCAGGGCCGGTCTGTGGCCTCAGGGGTTGCAGCAATTCATCCCAGCCCCTTTTCTCGTCTCTTAACTTGGGAGCAGCCTGGTCTCATCAAGTTTAGATTAAATGATGTACTTGGGGGTGGGGTGGGTTAGGGATGCCTGCTGCTCTTTTGAGCCCCAAGCAATCCCATCTCCACCCTGAATGCACAGGGGCCCCATCTGTTGCCCCCAACTTCTGTTGCTTGCCTTCCTTCATGGATGGTGGTCCTGGCCTGGGAGACTGTGGGAGAACGGCGCTGAGGCTCAGACCTGGGGCTTTTCACATATGGAATCTCTTTTTGATGTGTATGTACATGCATGTGGATGCATGTACATGTTTGTGTACGTAGAGATCAGAGGTTAAAGTTGGGCATCACTGTATCTTTTGAGACAAGGTCTCTGAATTTGGAACTCCCTGATTAGCTGGAACCTGGACGCAGGAGCTGATGCAGAGGCCATGGAGGGGTGCTGCTTACTGGCTTGCTCCTCATGGCTTGCTCAGCCCGCTTTCTTATAGAACCCAAGACCACTAGCCCAGGAATGAACCCCATCCACAATGGGCTGGGCTGGGCCCTCTCACATCAATCACTAATCAATAAAATGCCCTACAGGCTTGAATACAGATAGAGCTTATGGAGGCATCTTCTCAATTATACCTTCCTCTTTTCTCATGACTCTAGCTTGTGTCAAGTTGGCACGAAATTAGTACACCTGCATTAATTAAAATTTTTTTTTGTTTTATTTTTACTGTATGGGTGTTCTGCCTACATGTATGTAAGCATACCACGCACGTGCCTGGCACCCATGGAGCTCAGGAAGAGGGTGTTGGGTCCCTGGGAACTGGAGTTATGATGATAAGGTGCTATGTGGATGCTGGGAAAGGAAACTGGGTCTCCTGGAAGATCAGCCAGTGGTATTTACCTGCTGAGCCATCTCTCCAGTCCCACACCTGGATTTATGTGGGTCACATGGTATCAGACTCAGGTCCTCATGCTCGGTGGCAAGCATTTTACTGACAGAGCCATCTCCTGAGCCCCATGGACTCTGCCACATTTTGAATTCAGTCTCTTAGTCTCCTAAGCACCGCAGGTAGCGTGGATAAGAGAACTCTTTGGATGAGAAGAAGCCAGCTTAGGCTCAGAGAGTCTGGCTGAGTTCCTGGGTATCTCTGGACACTTCCCTGCCCCAGCATCCAAATAGAAACCAGTTTCCATGGCAAGGTGAGGTATGTGTGGGCGCTGGGGGGGGGGTGTGTGGGAACAATGCTTCATTAGGAGGCTCTAATGAAATGGAGATCTTCCAAGGCAAATGTTAATTGCAACCTGCAAGCACAGATGTTTCTGGATGTAAAGAAAGGCGGCTGGTGGGGAAGGTCAACCTGCCGTCTTGGGAGGGAGCAGGTGGGACTGTCCTGTCCTCTGTCTGCCCACTGTACCCTGCAGCATCAGGGATCTTGATGGCCTCTGAGAACATGCCAGTTGTAGGGAATCTTATCAACCAAGCGCTGGGCCTGCCCACAGCTTTTCCGTTGGCTCTACCAAGGGCCTTGCTCTGTGTAGGTTGAGTGATACTGTACAGGTTTTGGGGTACTTTACGTCTGGACTGAGATTCCCTGGTAGACCTGGGAACAGCACATGGGCTAGGAATCCACGGGGTGAGGCAACCTCACTTCTTTTACTATGGCCCCAAGTGAAACATTTGGTCAAGAAGCATTCATTATCTACCTACTGAGTTCCAGAAATATTCATCTGCTTTCTGCCATCCGTAGGTAGGTAGCGATGAGAAATGGGGGTCGCTAGTCGCTACCCCATGGGGCTCACAGGCTAATGGGGAGGTGGTCACAACAAGCATCAACTTGCCACAACTTAGAATCGCCTCAGAAGAGAGCCTCAACCCAGGCATGCCTAGGTTAAGTTGGTCTGTGGATGTGTGGTCTGTGGGCGTGTCTGTGGGCGTGTCTGTGGGCGTGTCTGTGGGCATGTCAGAGGGGCGATTGCATTGGCAAGCAGGCCACATGGGTTTGTTTCTCTCTGCTTTTGACTGTGGATGGACTGTGATTAGCTGCTAAGTTCTTTCCTTGAATTCCCCCAAATAATGGAGTGTAACCTGCGTTTATAAGCCAAATAAACTGTTTCCTGGCTTATGTTGCTTTTGGTCAAGGCTTTTGTCATGGCAATAGAAAGGGAAACTACGACAGGTGTCTTGGAAGGAATCCGAAGCTAAGATTAGGCAGGAGGGTGCAAGCAGTGAGTTGCGAGATTAGTGTGGTTGGCAGAATTTACAGGGTGGAGGGCGGGGTGGTGGTGGTGGGGAGAGGACTAGGGATAGAAACCCAGTGCAGAGTTGAAGTTGATAGTTGTCACCGTGGTTTTTGGCATCGGCAGAGACAGGGTGGATGGGCATGGCGTCTATGCTGGAGAGAGAGGCTTTGATGAGGCACACTGGGGTGTAGAGGGTGTGTTCTACCCATCATCCTGTCCCACAGGAGGCCTCCAAGCTCTGCATCTGCATGGCTTCCTAGTGGCTTCCATTCTCTAGCTCATGGTAACTGGTCCCTGGATCGCTTTCCCAAGGACAGGAGACATGGAGTGACCTGGAGCGTCACCCAGGGCTGGCAGTGGATTTTGCAAGCCAGGGAGTAGTGGGGCTTTGGATCATTTCTGAGCTGACGGTTGCGGCTTCAGGATGGGTCAGGAACACTTCGCCACTCAGTACACAGTGCGATGCCCGTGGCGCATAGCTTGTGCTGGGTTTGGTGTAGGACGAGCCTTGGGCCTGGCAGGCAGGCACTGACTTTAGACCTTTCTCGGGACCTAACCCCTGTCCTCCATCTCAGTCTCAGGCCTCTTTGTGGCCATTCTTATGAGGCCGGAGAGGAGTGGCTGGGAAGCTCACTGAGATCTATGAGGTTTAATAAGGACATCCAAGACGGCGCTATTGCAGTTTTCTGGTGACATTCACTCTTTGGGGAGGTAAATTTCTTTCCTTTTAATCCACTGTTTCTTAAGCAGGTGACCCGCTTCATGTTATTACAAGCAGGTTATTATGACCATAAATCCTTCTGCTTCTGCTTCTTCCATTTACATTAAATATAGTCTCGGTTATGGCGCCTAAATTAGCTTTCATAGGAGGAAATCTCGGTATAATTTAAAGGGGATGAGAAATGAGATCGGGGAGGGGGAGGGGGAAGGAAAATGAGACTGGAAAGAAGGTTTCGGACCCCTAAATAAGGACTGAGCCTGGATCAGCCCTTCCAAGGTGCTCAGAGCCCTGCAAAAGGAAGCTGTCTGCAAGCCCTGCATCCAAATTCTCCGTGAAACATCTGTATCGCAAGGCCGCTGGGTCAGAAAGATGGAGACAGTCATTGCATGCTTTCAGTTATAGAGTGTTCTAGAAAAAAAAAAAAAACTAGGGAGATAAGACTGGGCAGTGGTTGCCAGGGACTCACTGGGAACAGGGGCAGGGTGGATAGACGGAACACGGGGCATTTGTAGGACAGTAAGTACGTCGTGTGACACAGGGAAGATGACCCTTGATGTCAGTGGTGGTAGGACTTCAGTGTCAGTCCATCGTAGGATTGTAGGTACCACACAGCTGAGGTATAAATAATAAGGAAGGCAGTGAAGTGGGTAGAAAGGGAGTTTGAGGACTCTGTACTTCTTGGTTTTCTGCAAAGCTACTAAAAATATAGTCTCTGGATAAAAGAAAAAGGGCCGAGAGATGACTCAGTGGTTAGAAGCATGTACTGCCCTTAGAGAGGGCCTGAGTTCTGTTCCCAGCACCCACAATGAATCACTCTCATCTGCCTCTAACTCCAGCTTTAGGAATCTAGTGCCCTCCTCTGGCCCCCAAGGGCACTGCACCACTCTTATGCACATATCTCTGCACACGTACACACGTGCATGATTAAAAGTAAAATAGCCTTAAGAAATAATACAAGTGAAAAAGGTGGGGAGAGCATATGAGCCTGTGAGAGTCGCCGGAAGCTTCGGTGCACCCTCGGCTCACTTACCCCCAGTACTAAGTGGACTAAGCCAGGAGGCGGGCCGGCCCTGGATATGCAGTTTGCGTGCCCAGCTGCCTTCTCTTCCTAGCTCTACTCTGTGTCCAAGGGGCTGAGCTGCAGAAAAGATTCAAAGCAAGTTGGGCATGGTTGCTCATGTCTTTAATCCCAGCTTACGCTGTGAGTTCAAGGACAGCCTGGTCTACAAAGTGAGTTCCAGGACAGCCAGAGTTACATGGTGAGACCTTGCCTCACAACAACAACAACAAAAAACATTCAAAGCAAATTCTTGAATGTATGGTATGTATCTCATTGAAATTTCAATTTGCGTGTCTCTGATGACTCAGAATGTAAAAATCTAGGTCTGTGTGCCATTTTTTTTTTTTTGTATCTTTTAAAAACAATGTGTGGGAGAGGGAGGCGGGAAGGGGGATAGCCTTGGGTGTTGATTCTCACGGTCCACTTTGTTTTTTTGAAATTGGTTTCTTATTGCTACAGCTCCTTCTCCCCCCACCTCCCATTTCCAGTCCTTTCACTGGGATTACAGTTATGCGATCGTGTCTGGATTTTATGTGAGTTTTGGGGATACGAACTCAGGTTATTAGGCTTCTGTGGCAAGTGCCTTTATGCCTTTACCTTTCTGGCCTGTCTTCTTTTCTTCTTTAGTCTTTGTGTGTGTGTGTGTGTGTGTGTGTGTGTGTGTGTGTGTGTGTGTGCGCGCGCGCGTGTGCGCGTGCGTGCGTGCGTGCGTGCGTGTAGATTAGAGGACAACCTTCATTGTTGGTCTTCACTATTCACCTCCTTTGAGACTGATCTCTTGTTTATTGACACATAGGCAGGTCTAGCTGGCCTGCAAGCCTCCAGGGATTCTCCTGGCTCAGTCTCCTATGTTGTAGGAACCCCAGGGCTGTGAAGTGTATAGCCAGCTTTGACATGAGTTCTGGGACTCCCATGCGGCGCGTGCTTTGCCCACAGAACTGTCTCCTCAGCTCTGCACCTTTTATCATTACTGTGTTATTCTGGGTAACATAAGGGTTTTTGTTTTTCCTTTCCTGAAGTGTATGTTTCACACTTTTTATCTATTATTTATTTTGTCTTTTTTTTTTTTTTTAATCAAGTGCATTTTCCTCTGCTTTTTCCGAACTGTCTTTGGTGGATATATATATATTTCAAATATTTTCTCTCAGCCTATATTTCCCTTTCCATTTCCTTAATGGGATCCTTCAGTGAGATTTTTCAATTTCATTGAAGTTAATTTTATCATTAAAAGCAAAAATGATAGCAGGCTGAAGAGATAGCTCAGGAGTTAGGAATACTTCCCACTCTTCCAGAGGATCTGATTTCAGTTCCTAGCATCCAAGTCAGGAAGGCTTGCAGCTCCATACGTATGGCATACAGTCACAAACACATACCCATAAATAAAATAAATAAAAATAAAATATTCAAAAATTTAAAAATTCTCTGTTCTCAACCAATAATACATATATGTATATATATTTATATGTGTATGTATGTATTTATATATGTGTATATATGTGTGTGTGTGTGTGTGTATGTGTGTGTGTGTATCCAGGTGTGATGGAGCATGGCCGCAACACTAGCAATAGAGAGGTTGAAGCAGGAGGATTGCTGAGAGTTGGAGGTTAGCTTGGGCTACAGAGCAAGTACCAGGTCAACCAGGTGTATTGTAGTAAGACCCTGCCTGAAAAACCAACCAAAAAAAAAAAAGTGTTTTAGTCTTCTTTGTAAGATCTTTACCAAGTTCACATAAATATTTATTCCTATATTTTGAGAAGCTACAGTTTATTTATTTATTTTTATTTTTATTTATTTATATTTTATTTTTTGGTTTTTTGAGACAGGGTTTCTCTGTGTAGCCTTGGCTGTCCTGGACTCGCTTTGTAGACCAAGTTGGCCTCGAACTCACAGTGATCTGCCTGCCTCTGCTGGGGTTAAAGGCGTGCACCACCACACCCAGCTGCAGTTTAAATTTTATTTTAATACTTAGGCCTGTAATTCTTCTTAAAGTAATCTGTGTATGGCACGGGGTAGAGTTGTTTTCTAAATGGGTCCTCATTTTTTTCTAGCAAAACTTGTTGGAAATATGTTTCCATTGTGTTGTCTTGGTACCTTGACAAAAAGCAGTTCCTTTTACCTGGGGGAGATGTGAACAAATATCTACTCACCCCAAGCAGGGAATCAACGACAGAACAGAGTAAGGGTCCATCCAGCGTCCAGTTTGGTAAATGTGATGGCTTGAATAGGAGTGGCCCACAAAGACTCATGTGTTTGAATGCTTGGCCATAGGGAGTGGCACTATTAGGAGTTGTGGCCTTGCTGGAGTAGGTGTGGCCTTGTTGGAGGAAGTGTGTCACTGTAGAGGCAGGCTTTGAGGTTATATATGCTCAAGCTACACCCAGTGTGACACGCAGTCTCCTTCTGCTGCCTGCCGATCAAGATGTAGAACTCTTGGCTCCTCTAGCTCCATGTCTGTCTGCACGCTGCCATGCTTCCTGCCATGATGATAATGAACTAAACCTCTGAAACAGTAAACCAGCCCCAATTAAATGTTTTTCTTTATAAGAGTTGCCGTAGTCAAGCCAGGCGCGGTGGTGTACACCTGTAATCTCAGCACTCAGGAGGCAGAGGCAGGCAAATCTCTGTGAGTTTGAGGCCAGCCCTGGATTACAAAGTGAGTCCAGGATAGCCAAGGCTACACAGAGAAACCCTGTCTTAAAAAAAAAAAAAGAGTTGCCATGTCTTCATAGCAATGAAACCCTAACCAAGGGAGTGAACCAATGAGTTTTATTGGGGTTGCTTACAGGAATATGGGTGAGGGGTTACATACAATAACAGAAATGAATCAAAGACAGCTACATCACCAAAGTCCACCCCAGCATGGTGAGACAGCTCACCAAGCCTAGGAGCCTAGAGTTTCTGTATAACTTCCAGGTGACTGAACTGGTTGGAGACTGTCTCTTCCAGGCAGCTTGCCTGTTCAACGCATACCCCTCAGCAGGCCTTACTGCTTACATAAGCCTGGAGAAGGAGGGCTCTACTGCATCTGCTCAGTTTCAGGAAACTCCTGAAGTTTCTGAGTTGTTTGCATCCTGAGTCTTCAGGAGTCTCCTTTAGGCCATTATTAATCTTAAAGAGCTTCCCTCCAAGATGAACTGTTTTATCTCAGAGGATGTCACTTCTCCTTAGGATTGGGGAGGCAGCTCAGCAGGTCAACAGCCTTCCATGCAATGTTAGGACAGGAGTTCAGACTTCCAGCACCCACATAAAATGCTGAGTGGGCATCCTAATCCCTGCACATGGGAGGCGGAGATGGGATCCCTGGAGCTAGCTGGCTAGCTAGAATAGCTGAACCTGGGCTAAACTGAGAGAACCCTGCCTTGATTTATAAGGTAAAGAGTCATCAAGGGAGACACTTGACACTGATCTTTGGCCTCCACATACAGGTGAACACACATGTATGTACATCCTACACCCATGCAAATACACATAACATCTCACATACACAAATACACATACAAAATCAATGAACTAGACATGTGGGAGTCTATTTCTCGACTCACCATTGTTTTAAAATCAAATAATTTGAGTCCTCTGTTCCCTTTCAAAACTGGTTTGGTCCTCTGTGTCCTTTGTATTTTCTTTGTTTCTTAAAGATTTATTTATTACTTATTGAGTATTTTGCCTGCATATGTGCATGCACCTCAGCAGAGGGCACCACATCTCACTGTAGATGGTTGTGAGCCACTATGTGGTTGCTGGGAAGCAGCCAGTGCTCTTAACCTCTGAGCCATCTCTCCAGCCTCCCCTTTGCATTTTCATCCAGAGTTTATGTAGTAGGTTGTAGCTACTGCAGGGAACCATAATGGATGAGGCAGAGATGACGTAAGACCAAGAGGATGGGAGGGGTGCTGAGAAACACTGTCTCCTGGACATGGTGCAGGTTTTGCACATAGGAACTCATGGTAGCTGTGGCCACCTGCATAAGACCTGCAGAAGGTCGAGCCAGTTAAAAATTAAAGCATGGAAGGAGAAGGGGCTCCCCTCCTAACTGAGGAATTATTGACAGTTGATGGCTACTGGGGAAAGAGAGTCTCTTTTCTCTGGGGGGATCTGGCTGGTGACAGGCTCCTGATGCTCTGTGGATGACCCTACACAAGTGGGGATACATGATCAATGCAAGCAGGGCGCAGTGAGCTCTGTAATAAAAGAGGGCATGAAGTTGGGAGGGAGATGTGTTGGGGGTGCTGGGGGGGGAGCTGAACGTGATTAAGATGCACTGGTGACATATATAAAATGTTCAAAAAATAAATAATCGTGGTGTGTCGCACTATGCTGTTTATTATCCTTCCTGATCAGGGGTGGCTGGGTATGGGGAGGGGGTGGGGTGGGAGGCTTTGTCTAAAGCTTGCTGGATGGTCACTTTGAAGGTCTCTTAGGCTATGTAGTGTTCTTTCTTGTTGGTGTAGCCAATAAGATTCTGTCCTCATAATGACAGGCTCCCTCATTTTAATTCAGTTTGTGCAGTGAAAACGAATCTGCTGTGTTGATTGCTCCTCATTTAAACCAGGACTTGATTAAACTAGGAAACATGGGATGCACTAGAGATTACACCAAGGCAATAGGTACTTTAAATTCTATCCAAGTCAAGATCCTTATTAAAGATTTAATTTAAAAAATTATGTGTATGTGTGTGTGTGTGTGTGTGTGTGTGTGTGTGTGTGTGTGTGTCTGTGTGAGTTTATGCGCATCATGTGTTGCAGTGCCCTTGGAGGCCAGCAGAGGGTGCTAGATCCTGGAACTAGAGTTAGAGGTGGTGCAAATCACCATGTGTGTCCTGGGAACTGAACCTGGTGCTTCTGCAAGAGCAACAAGAGCTCTTAATTTTTTACATAAAGCCTAGTTTCATAGCCTAGGCTGGACTGAAACTTGTTAGTGAAGGATGGTCTTGAATTCATAATCCTCCTGCCTCAGCATCCTGAGCACTGAGATACAGGCCCAGATCAGCACATTTGGCTTCCTCCTCCTCCTCCTCCTCCCCTCCTCCTTGTCCTCCTCGTCCTCCTCCTCATCTTCCTCGTCTTCCTCCTCCTCCTCCTCCTCCTCCTCCTCTTCCTCCTTCTTGGTTTTTTGAGACAGAGTTCCTTTGTGTAGCCTTGGCTGTCTTGGACTTGCTTTGTAGACCAGGCTGGCCTTGAACTCACACAGATCTGCCTGCCTCTGCTTCCCTGAATGCTGGGATTAAAGGCATGCACCACCGTGCCCTGCCTAATAAAGACATTTAAGGGTATAAATCTCCTTACAGCCACTGCCTTGGTGGCATCCTGTAGGTCTGTAAACATGAGTTTATTGAAATACAAATTGGGTGCAATAAAAACCACCAATTCAAGACATGAAATCAACCAAGTTTTGACTAACCCTACTACCCATGTGACCAGCAGCACAGTCAACACATCTTATCATCCGGAAGGTTTCCTTTGACCTGTGACAGCCAATCCTGTCTCCTATCACTGCACTGGCTTCCTTCCTCTCTCCCCCGACCTTCTCTTGTTTCTCAACATCCATCCATCCATCCATCCATCCATCCGATGTGTGTACACATGCACCATGGCACACTTGTGAAGAACTGACACACTGTCCACCATCCCCGCCCCGCTGACTTCCTTTCTATCACTACAGTTTTGCCCTTCGTAGAATGTCATATCAGTCACATTGTATAACCATGTAGTTTGCATCTGGCCCTTTCCAGTTTGCAGAATCCTTTTGCTGGACACCCATGCTTTGTGTGTATTCTGGTTTGTTCATGTTGCTGGGCAGAACTCCCTCATGCTGCCTTTTGCTTATCCATTCTCCTGTTGACGGATGTGGGGGTTGTGTCTAGTTTAGTGCTGTTATAAGTGAAGCTGGCACAGACATTCCTGAGCAAGCCTTTGAGTGGACATGTGTGTTTGCTTCTTCTAGATAAATACACAGTAGTTTCTGGGTTGTCTGGTAAATGTATATTTACTTTTCCAGGAAACTTTACAAGGTGACTGTATAATTTTGTATTCTCAGAGTAAATCTGTTTTCTGTCATTCCATCTTGGCCAGAAGTAGAACCATTATTTAGATTTGAACAGTCAATTTTATTTTAAAGAGATTTTTTTTTTCTTTTTTAAAGACAGAGGTTCTCACTTTGTAGCCCAAGTGAGCCTGGATTTACTATTTAGCCCAAGCTGGCCACTAACGTAAGGCAGTCCTCTTGCCTTAGTGTCCTGAGCCTTACAGAAGTAAACCCACCATGCTATGCCTGAGAAAATGTGTGTTATACATAAGCTGACCCATTTGCCATTTCTGACCATCTTCCTTGCTTTGAGTGGACTCAGACTTGCATCTGCTGGCTCTTTTCTTTTGCTGGGTAGCTTCTTGTTACAGCCCTTACAAACTGACCTGTTGGCATAAGTATCTTAGATATCTTATGTCTGGAAAGGTCTGTATTCATTCTCTTATTTGAGAGGTATTTGCTTTTGTTTTGTTTTGTTTTCAAGACAGGGTTTCTCTGGGTAGCCTTGGCTGTCCTGAACTCACTCTGTAGACCAGGCTGGCCTTGAACTCACAGAGATCTGCCTGACTCTGCCTCCCGAATGCTGGGATTAAAGGCGTGTGCCACCACACCAGCTGAGAGGTATTTTCTTGATGCATTTTAACTAAAACATTATTATTAGTAAAGTGTATGCATGTGTGTGTGTGTGTGTGTGTGTGTATGTGTGTGTGTGTGTGTGTAGGTCAGAGGACAACTTTGTGGAGTCTGTTTTTTCCTTGTTTTGTGGGGTGTGGGGGTCAAACTAAGATAATCAAGCTTTGGTGGCAAGCACTTTTACTCACTGAGAAATCTGTGCACACAACCATACCGGTACATATAGTAAAAATAATAAAAGTAAATACATATGCCAATATATATACATTGATATATGTTTTTCAAGACAGGATTTCTTTGTGTAGCCCTGGTTATCCTGAGACCTGTAGACCAGGCTGACCTTGAACTCAGAGATCTGTCAGCTTCTTCCTCAAGTGCTGAGATTAAAGGCGAGTGCTACCGCCATCTAGCAAAAGTAAATACATTTTTGTAAGCTTTTATTGGGACTATTTTTAGTTGTTAGATGCTGAATATTGTGAGTTTGCGCTGCGTAGTTTCTTCATAGTTTTGGTTGTGCTGCAAATGCACTTAATTGGATCAATCTGATCCCTGTGAGACTCGAGTTTAGTCTTCGCGAAGCCATCCCGAGCATCGTTTCATCTGTTTGTTCAGTCTGATCACAAAATCAATACTTTTCTGAGGTGTCTATTTGCAACTCTGTGTATTATGAAGTTTGTCATTCTGGTGGCTGGAAAGAACACCTTGAGGAAGGCTCTGGGTCTTGCTTTGGCAGATTTTGCCTTATTCTTGGTGCGTGTATGTGTATTTGTGTGTGTATGTGTGGGTTTATCTGTATGAGTGTGTATGTATGTGTGTATTTATATGTGTATATATATATATGTGTGTGGTGCAGATGTGTTTGTATATGTATATGTGTATCTGTATGTGTATTTATGCATGTTGTATATTTGTGTGTATGTATGTATGCCGTCCCTTGCTTTTTAGTAGTAGCCTTTAAAGGTTATTTATTTATTTATCTATTTATTTATTATGTGTCGTTCTTTTAAAAAAATTTTTTCGTGCGTCCTGTGTGTGTCTGTATGCACCAATGTCTTGCATATGGTGGTCAGAGGATCGCTTGCTGGAGTGGGTTCTGTCATCCTAGCGGGTGAGACCTGGAGACATTTCACTGGGGGGCGGGAAACTTCTCGCAGACTTCTGCTTGATCATCCTCTCTCTTCCCACTTTTTTTCTGTGCAGTAATTGTGTCCCTAATTTCAGCTGCACAGCCTCTTCAGAGTCCAATGTGTCTTTTCCTGTCTCAGCCTTACCCTCCGCTCTGTTTGACTCCTCGCTTCTTGTGCCGAAGTTTAGAAATGGTCTTGGAAGTAAGCAGGGGGTGGGGGGGGGCTTACCTTGTTTATTTCTTTATAGCAGGAACCACTATTATGTCCCCTCTATTGTCCAGTGTTTAAGAACAGTTTTCTCATATTTCCTGAGTGATTACAGTAGGAAGGCAACGCAAAAACAAGTACACTTACACTAACGGAACACATTATCCCTAGTCGCCAAGATGTGAAGAAATTTCTCTCTACTAACGTCAGGCTTTTCTCTGGTGGAGGTTAACTTGGTACCCTACAAAGCAGTTCAGTCTGTGCTATGTACAGGTACAGCTGGTCCCACAGGCTTCAACTTCACTTGGGGACAGGTTGTGACCTGTGCTTCTCACTGGAGAACTTGGTATCAGAGATCTCTGGTCCCTGACTTTAGGTTTGACTAATGTGCTAGAGTGTCCCACAGAGCCTAGGAAAGCACATCACTTTATTCGCCTGTGTGTGTGACAAGAGAGGCACATGGAGAGCCATATGGAAGAGATGCAGAGGGGCAAGTGCATGGGAGGGGCTGTGAGCATCCGTGCTGTCTCTGGGCATCCCACCCTCCAGGCATCTGTGTTCAGCAGTCTGGGATCCCACTGGACCGTGTCCTCCTGGATTTTCATTACACACAGGCACGGCTGGTTCCAACATTAGCCACCGCTGGTTTGCTAAACTTTCAGCCTATCTCTCTTCTCCAGAAGTCAGACTTGAAGCTACAGTCTTCTGATCCATGGCCGGTTCCCCTGGCAACTCCTTCCTGAGGCTACCCAGGAGCCTGGCAAAAGTCATCTCGTTAGAACAAAGGGTCTGCCTGTCACTGGGAATTCCCAAGGGATCTGGGAGCTGTACCCAGCTTTCCTACCACTCACAAAGTGACAAGTGTATTAGCGGCTCTGTGTTAGCCACAGCCCAACACAGATATTAGAACACAAAATTTCCCAGGTTCCCTTATCTACAAGTGCTCTAGGAACCCTGTGCTAGGGAACTGGGTCACAGACAAGTATCTGTCTGTCCGTCAGTCTGTCTGTCTGTCTGTCTGTCTGTCTGTCTATCTATCTATCTATCTATCATCTATCTATCCATCCACCCACCCATCTATCTATTTGTTTTATTTTGAGATAGAGTCTTACTATGTAGCTCTAGATGGCTTAGGAACTTTCTATGTAGACATGACTTTGAACTCACAGAAATCCACCCTGCCTCTGCCTCCTGAGTGCTGGGATTAAAGTGTGCACCATCATGCCTGGCTATATTTATTGTGTGACACTGGGTAATATTCTCTCTCTCTCCCTCTCTCTCTCTCTCTCTGTGTGTGTGTGTGTGTGTGTGTGTGTGTGAGAGAGAGAGAGAGAGAGAGAGAGAGAGAGAGAGAGAGAGAGAGAGAGAGAGAGAGAGAGAGAGAGAGAGATTGTGTGTGTATGGAGGCCAGAGGAGGACATTGGGTATCTTCTAGTCTCCCACTGAGCCAGAAGCTCGGCATCTCAGCCTATCTGGACAGGGAGTTCCTGAAGTCTATCTATCTCTGCTCCTACACACTGGAGTTAGAGGCGTGTGTAGCTTTATAAGGGATTTGATCTCAGATCCTCATGTTTGCACAGCAGGTGCTCTTGCCCACTGAGCCATTTCCACAATTCTTACAACAGTTAATTCTCTGTGAACACACAGAGTCTGTCCCACAGATTTTGATATTTTTATCATCATTTAACTCATGTTTTCTGTTTCCCTCCTATTGAGAAGTGTGCTGCTAATTTATAAATATTTGGGAGGTATCTAGATGCCAATGTAGATACTTCTAATTCATCAGAAAACATACTGTGATAGTTCAATGACTGAAATCTATCAAAATCACGCTGTAGAAGATAATCTATTTTGGTGGTGCATTCATGAGAACTTGGGAAGGATGTGCATTCTATAGTCATTGGATAGAACACTATAAACATCAATTAGGTCAAATTGATTGACAGGGCTATTCAGAACTTCTTTATATGTGTTCATTTTAAAAAAGATCTTTTATCAATTATTCAGAGAGAGGCTTTACAGCCTCTCGCTATGATTATGGGTCTATTTCTTTATGCGTGTCAGCGTGTTTTTCTCTTAATATCTTTTGACAGTCTGTTATGGGGTGCACGCATTTTGAGGTTACTTTATCTCCTTGATGTACAGATTCGTCTATCCTCATGGAATGTTCCTTGTTTATGTTTGGTAATACTTTCCATCTTTTAATTTGCTCTCCTCACATATGTATAGGCACCTGGTCTCTCTAATGGCTATGCTTTGTACAATATAGCTTTTTCAATACTTCACTTTCAACCTAGCTGTTTTTTATTCAAGACATCTCTCCTTTTAAATTAAATTTACTTTTAGGGTTTTTTTTTGAGAATTTTATAAAATGTATTTTGATCATACCCACTTCCCTGGCTCCCCAGCTCTTTCTTCCCAGATCAACCATTCCTTCCCTACCTACCAAACTCTGATTTTTATCTTATGGGTATGAGTGTTTGTACATGCATGTACATGCAGCACATGTGTGCAGTGCCTTTGGAGGATAGCAGAGGGCATTGGATCCTCTGGAACTGCAGTTACAAGTGTTTGTCAGCTGCTGTGTGGGTGCTGGGAACCAAACCTGGGTCCTCTGCAAAAGCAGTAAAAATCTTAACCAATAAGTCCTTTATCCAGCCCCATTGTCTCTTGGTTTACGTTTTTAGTTCATTTATACTTAATGTAATTGTTGAAATGGTTTGCTTTTGACCTGTTGTGCTGTTGTTACTACTGTACAACAGAGAACCACACATTTAGTTTTAGGGACAACAGATACCTATTATCTTGTAGTCTTTGTGTGTGAAGAAGCTGGGTATACCCTAATTGCTTTCCTGTCTATCACAAGGCTGCAATCAAGGTACTTTCCAAGTCTTGATTAGGGGAATAATTCATTTCCAAAGCCACTCAGTGGCTGGTGGAGTCCAGTGCATTGCTGCACGGTGGGATGAGAACAGTTTCCTGCCGACTGTTGGTCCTCTGCTGTCTTCAGTGTCTTACCATGCAGGTGCCTCCACGGACTGCTCATAATGTAGCTCATTTCAGCAAAGTCAGAAAAAGACAGGTTCTCAGGTCTGGAAAGACGGTCGAGTTGGTGAGGCACCTGCTGTTCAAGCATGAGCCCCTCAGTTTGACTCCTAGCAAAGCTGAGTGTGCTGGTGTGTGCACTGGGATTCCAGTGCGGGGGAGGCAGAGACAGGTAGATGCTTAGAGTTCACTGGCCGGCCAGCCCTGGGTCTCAACGAGAGGGTCTGCCTCAAAAAATAGGGCTGGTGGCACCTGAAGAACGATGCCTGAGGTTCACCTGGCCTCTACTCAGGTGTGCATACACATTATGCACACCTGCACCCAAGGCTGCGCACCACACATATGAACACACACACACACACACACACACACACACACACACACACACACTCACATTTGAAAGAAAGAGATTTCTAATGAGGTGGAAGTTAGTTCTCTGCAGTGTAACTGAGGAAGGGGCACCCTATCATCCTTGCTATATTTCATTGGCTTAAAGCAAGTCATAGACTCTTGTCTATACTCAAAGAACTTTTAAATTCAGGGGTGAGTACAGCATAAGGGGGCGGGCTGCTGGGGCTCACCTTAAAGTCTATTTGCAGTACATGCTATTTCTTTCCTTTTTGTCTCACTTGTTCTGTGTCCTTTTCTTCCTCTTTTCTTGCCTTTTTGGCTAAAAATGCCAGGAGGACTGTGAATGCAGCTCAGTGGTAGAGTCCTCTCCTAGCATGTTTAAGACCCTAATTTTTTTTTGTTTTGTTTTTTGTTTTTGTTTTTTGAGACAGGGTTTCTCTGTGTAGCCTTGGCTGTCCTGGATCCGCTTTGTAGACCAGGCTGGTCTCGAACTCACAGTGATCCACCTGCCTCTACCTCCCGAGTGCTGGGATTAAAGGTGTGCGCCACCATGTCTGGCTAAGACCTAATTTTTGAGACAGAGTCTCACTATATAGGCCTGGCTAGCCTGGAACAGGTTGGCTTCAAACTCACAGAATTCTGTCTGCCTCTGCCTTCCAAGTGCATGTGTATCTGTGTGAGCATGTGTATTTGTGCTATGGGGTATGGAGGGGGGAGGGAGGGAGGGAGGGAAGGAGGGAAGGAGAGAGAGGGAGAGACAGACAGACAGACAGACAGACAGAGAAAGCACATGTGTGGAGGTCAGAAGGCAGCCTCTAAAGCTTGACTGGATCTCTCCTCCACCCTGTTGAAGCGATGTCTCTCTTGTTTCTTCTGTTGTGCAGCAATCTCAAGGCTAGTGGTCTGTGGGCTCCTGCCTGAGTCTCCTGTCTCTGCCTCCCAGCTCACTGTAGGAGTTCTGAGACTACAGAGGCATGCCACTGCACCCAGCTTTGTCTTTTTACCGCTTGTCAGGCTTGAGTGACAAGTACTTTTACCTACTGAACCATCTCCCTAGCCCCCAACTCGCTTTTCATCTTTTTTCTTCTTCTTGTACTTCTCTTTGTATTTTGTATTCCTTTGTATTTTTATAAGTGCTTGTTCTCTCTGTCCTTAATTTATCACAGCAGGCTTAGACAATGTTGTAACGTTTAGCCTGAAACGTAAGAATCTTACAACAGGAAACGTTTATTTATTCCTTTGTTCTTCAGTTACTATGCTTTTTACAACCGCAGATATAATACATATCAACACCTTTCAACAGATTGGTCTTTCAGAATGTGTTTTGAGGGAGCAGGTGGGGAAACGGCTTCCTGTTTGTTGGCAGAGCTTGTTTGAGTTAACATCTGTCCTTGGATTTCCCTCTTTTAAAAGCTGATGACTCAGGGGCTTAGGAGAGGCTTCAGTTGGTAAAATGTCTGCTGCATAAACATGAGAGCATGAATTTGGATTCTCACCATCCACATGAAAAGCCAAGCATGGCAGCATGCATCTGTAATCCCAGCATGCATCTGTAATCCCAGCATGTATTTGTAGTCCCAGCATGCATTCATAATCCCAGCATGCATCTGTAATCCCAGCATGCGTCTGTAGTCCCAGTGCCTGGAAATGGAGTCAGGATTCCTGGGAGTTCTGGCCAGCTGGTCTAGTTGACTCAGGGGAGCTCCAGGTTCAGTGAGAGAGCTTGTCTCAAAATACTAAGAGGCGGTGTGGGGGTGATGTGGGGTGTGGGGTGGTGGTGGTGCGGGGAGAAGACAATGTCAAATTCTGGTCTCAATGGGCACAAGCACATATGTTGACTACACATGTGCACTGCCTGAAAACACTCATGCACACACATATAGTCGAATGCACATACACACATACATGCAAGCACCTGATGAAGTGCTGGTTGGTTTTGTCAACGTTGCCAACAAACTAGAATCACCCAAGAGAAGAAAGAACCTCCATTAAGGAATTGCTTCCATCAGATTGGCCTGTGGCCATGTCTGGGACCTCTTCCTCATCGATATGGGAGGACCCAGTCCACTGTGGGCAACGTCACCCCTAGGCAGGAGGTCCTGGGTTCTATAAGAGAGCAGGCTGAGTAAGCCATGGGAAGCAAGCCAGAAAGCAGCACCTCTTCCATGGCCTCTGCTTCTTGTCTTGTCTTGAGTGTCTAACTTGATCTTCCCCAGTGACAGACTGTGATGAGGAAGTGTAAGTGGAAAGCGGCCCTTTTCTTCCGAGTTGCTTTTGGTCAGTGTTTTATCACAGTAACAGGAAGCAAGCCAGTACATAGGCCACCTTCCTCCAGGAGGAGGGAGGGAGAGGTCGTGGAATCCTGGTAAAGGACAAGGGTGGTAAAGCCAGAAGACTCCCCAGGACAAATCCATCATTTCAGACATGCCTGCCTTACAGGTGACGCGGGGATGGGAGTCCATGGCTTAGAAGTGAGCAGGAGGGGACATGGCCTGAGAGGGTCCCAGTTTCATCTCAGCTTTCTGCTGTGCTCGGGGCATATTTCTCATCTGGCCAGAGCCTCAATTTTCCAAGCCATCGGGTAGGCATATAGAAATTCCTTCTTAAGTTTGTGAGGATTAAATGATCTGGTGCCTGAGAAACCACTGGCCCGGTGCCTGGCAGACCCTAAGCATGTAAGTAGGAACAATTTGAAGCTGCTTTCACATAGGCCTCAGGAGATCCAACGTATCTGGCTGGAGCTCTCTGCAGCTAAACCAAGAGTCAGTCTTGCTTTCACTGAGGCAGGTAGCTTGTCTAAGGTAGAGATAATTTTGGCTTCTAGGCTCTGTCTTGAGGATCAGAGAGGTCTTTGGCTTATGAGAGACACCAGGCTCAGGTATGTACCCGGACCAGACAGGAGAAAGATAGAGCCTTGTAGAAAGATGGAGCCAGTCAAAATCTTAGGTTGGAGAGAAGTGGTTGGAGTCCTGTCCCAGGCCAGGTAATCCATGGTGTTGGATCACAGAAGATCCAAGGTTATTTATTTATATATATTTTTAGAGTCTTTTTTTCTTTGTTTCTTTCTTTCTTTCATCTCCAGAGTCATTTTAAGTACAGTCAATGTTTCTTTAGATGGGTAGAGTTAACAGGTGGCATAGTAGCCAGTTTCTGAGATGGTGGTCAATGGGTCTCACCTCCTGGTATTTGCACCCTTGTGCAGGCTCTCCTCAAAAGAACGTGGCTGACCTGTATAGCCAAGGAAACCGTAGAAAAGATGGCATGTGGCTTCCAAAGGTGTCACAAAGTGGGATGGAGACCTCTAGATGACAGTCAGCCTGGTGAGGGCGCCATCTTGGAAGCCATGCCCTTAGGTAAGGTACATTCCTGACCCTCACAAACAGTGCCTGTTGCTTTTAGCTGCAGTTTGGGGCTAATTTTTAAACCAATTGCTTAATTTTACAGGTATGAGCACCTGCCTGCATCTATAAATGTGCACCACACGCATGCAGGTACCTATAGAGTCCAGAAGAGTATATCAGGTCCCCTGGGGCTAGAGTTACAGGTGGTGGTGAGCCACCTGATGTGAGGGTTGGGAACATAATTTGGGTCCTTTGGAAAAGCAGCAGTCTCTCTTTATAGCTGAGCCATCTCTTTAGCCCCCTTGTTCAGACAGTCTCTGCTGTTTGCCACCATGTGCTCCCGTAGAGCTGGCTGCTGGCTTCTGGATATCCACTGCTTGCCTCTTCTTGCTGTGCCGGGGATGAGATTTACAGACGCACACCATGCTCGGCTTTACGTAGATTCTGAGGATTCAGATTCATGTCCTCACTTTTGCCTGGCAAGTGTTTGACTAACTGAGCCATCCTCTTAGCCCCTTACCCTCATTTTGAATTAATGCTATCAGGCTTTGAGCTGGGCTGGCGGCTTAGTTAGTCAAGTGCTTGTTGTTCCAGTATGAGGAACTGAGTTTTATCCACCAGCACCCATGTAATAAAGCTAAGTATGGGTGCTGGAGGAGTGGCCCGGCCACTATGAGCGTTGGCTGCTGTTCCAGGATTAGATTCCCAGCACTTACGTAGCTGTTAATCCAGTTCCAGAGGATCTAGTGTCCTCTTCTGGCCTGAACACAGGTGGTGCATGGATTTACATGCAGGCAAAAAAGTGCTAACACATAAAATAAAGATAAATAAATTAAAACAATAAAGCAAGACAAAAAGCTGAACATGGTGAGCTGGGCCTGTGTGGCAGCATATGCCCGTTAATCCCAGCACTCAGGAGACAGAGGCAGGTGGATTACTGTGAGTTCATGGCCAGCCTGGTCTACAAAGTGAGTCCAGGATAGCCAAAGCTACAGAGAGAGACACGCTGTTTCAAAAAACCAAAACCAAACCAAACCAAACCAACAACAACAACAACAACAAACGAAACAAAACAAAATCCCCCAAAACAAACAAACAAACAAACAAACAAACAAACAAACAAAAAACTCCAAAGTGAACATGGTGGTAATGCCTGTACCCCTCACTGCTGGGGAGGAGGCAGATAGGTGGGTCCCGTGGGCTGGCCAGTAGCCACTCTATCTCTAGGCTAATAAGAGACCATGTCTCAGAAAACAAGCAAATAAAAAGAACCCTCCCCCCGAAGCCCCAAAGTGGACAGTGACTGTGGAACAGCCTCCGAGGTATTCTCAATCTCTGAGCCATCTCTCCAGGCCCCACACTCAGTTTTCTTACATGGGTCCTAAGGAGAAACTCAATTCTTCAATACCTCTGGCTGTCACATGCACATACATGTGTGCAAACCTGTTCATAGACGAACATATATGAACACTCACATGCACACATGTGCACACTAGAATAAACACATCTAGCATGTTTGTGTTTTTTCCTCTCACATAATTTATTGATTTATTTAACATTTATTCGTCTCATACATCTGACAGAAGTTCCCCTCCCTGCACTCCTTCCAATTCCTCCCTCTCTCCTCCAGATCAATTCCTCCTCTCCTTTTAAAAAAAAGTAGGAAAGAAAGAAAGAAAGAAAGAAAGAAAGACAAAAAGAAAAAGAAGGGGAAAAATCAGCAGGCCTCCCAGGGATATCCACCCCACGTGGCATGGCAAGATATAATAAAACCGGCCACACACCCTCATATTACGGCAGGACATGGCAGCCCAGTAGGAGGAAAGGGTCCTAATTGCAGGCAAAAGAGACAGAGACAGCCCCTGCTCCCGGCGTTGGAAGTCCCACAAGAACACCAAGCTACACAGCCATAAAGTGTATGCAGAGGACCCAGCTCAGACCCACACAGGGTCAATATTTTTGCTTCAGCCTCTGTCAAACACTTTGAGCCGTGCTTGGTTAATTCTGGGAGTCGTGTTCTCATGATGTCCTCCATCCCCCACCCCAGCTCCCCCCTCCTACAATCCTTCCTCCCGCTCTTCCACAGAGTTCCCCTACATTAGCATGTTTCTTACCATCAATGAGCTCCAGTGTTTTGAGTAGCCAGAAGAGTGATATACATTGACACTTTCCCAAAGTTCATGTGACCGAAGGCCCCTACTCTCTCTATATCCGCCCTCTCTCCCTGGGAACAGGTTTGCAAGGACGCATACCTTTGGTGGTGGGGTGGGTGTGCTGTGGGGGAGGGGAGAAACCGAGGCACAAAAAGCGAGGTCTGTGAAGCCTCAGTTTCCTCATCTTCGAAGGGAGAAAGTTCGTTTTGATAACGTTAGAACTTTATTAACAATTATACTTACTTGTCACACACATGATGGGGTCAGAGGACAACTTTCTGTTCCCGCCTTCCACTACGTGAACGCCAGGGAGCAAACCCAGGCCTTTAGGCTTTAGCAGGAAGTGCCTTTTACCCTCTGAGCCATCTTTCAGGCTCCCTGGGCTATAATTTCAGCTCTGAGAACCAGCTCATGCATACAGGCCCTCTCTCAGCCTGGTCACTCTTCAGCCAATTAGATGCAATTGAGAGCAAAATGCAAGGCAGATTAATCAAGGTATACAGAAGTTATAGATATGCTAATGTGTTATGTTAATGACGGATGAGAGTGGGTAATTGGAGGTGGCAGGAGGGAGCACAGTTGTGAAGAAATCTAGGTTCTTAGAGAAAATATTGCATTCAAAGAGCTTGAGAGTGATTAATGGGGCCTCTGGAATTACAAAGAGCAGCCAGGAGAAACCAGTGGGAACAGAAATTGCTCAGGGGAAGTGACCTTGAGGAGGCCACTGGGGCAGGTCAGGGAGGCTTTCTGCGTGCTAGCAGGTGACCTCCAGGGAGTTCTGACCTGGTCTGTGGATATGATCACAGAAGCAGACCTGGGTGTGTCCCTCTGTCACCGTCTCTTTGTACAGAGCTTGTGTTCTTCAGCACTATGGGCAGTCGCTGAAGGGGCCTGGTTCCACAGGTGTTATAGAGGAAAAAGTATCAGAGAAGTCCTGTTTCCTTGTGGTGTGGGGGTGGTGTGGGGGTGGGGTGGGCGGGGAGCAAGCATGTATTGGGCCCTTTCACCCAACATGGAAAACTTGAGGGAGGGCTGGGGCCAGGCCCCTTCCTGGGATGTGCTTGGTTTCTTGCACAAACCTTGAACTTGGTCTCAGAGCCTTGTGCTGGGGGCACTGGCATTGTCTCTTCCTCTGAGGGCCAAAGTGACTGATGGTCCAACTATAGTCACTCAGCATTTACAATTAGCACGGGCTGATGGATGGGCCTATGGCTCCTATGGAGGCTGGTCTCCAAACCATATACGGTGGGTTGGCGGAGGCTGCCTCTTGGCTCCTCCCTTTCTCCTAGCTCCTGTTCCATGCATCTGCCATCTCTCCTCCACGAACCACCTCCCTTCCCCACACAGTCAGCCCAGTGAGTGGGCTCTATAATCCTTGAGCGTTTGGGGCTCATTAGATGGACAAGTGGGCCGTGCCCTTCCTGATCCTGCTTCGCCTCATCCTCGCCCTCTGTGTTAGTTACTTTTCTTACTGGCATGACCAAATACCTGACAAGAAGAGCCTTAGAGGAAGGAAGATTTATTTTGGTTTGACAGAAAGGATGGAATCCATTATGGAGAGGGAGACGCGGTGTTAGGAGCATGAGGGGGCTGGTCGCATCAGAACTACAACCAGGAAGCAGAGAGTGGACAGGGAGTGGCGCAGGCCTGTAAAGGCCTCAAGGCTCCCCTCCTCCCCCATGGCAACCACTTCCTCAACCTTCTAAACATTCCCCTACTTTCCACAAACAGCAGCACCTCTAGGGACAGCAAGGCAGGTGTCCCGCATATCAGAAATTTACATTATGATCCCTTACAGTAGCAAAATTACAGTTATGAAGCAGCAACCGAATAACTCTATGGTTGGGGTCACCACAACCTGAGGAACAGTATTAAAGTATCGCAGCTTTAGGAAGTTTGAGAACCGCTACATTAGAGTCATGATAACTCTCAGATATGGGGAAGGGAGCTGTGAGGGCGGGGACAGTGCCGGAGTGGGTTGGGTTTGCAGCGCATGGCATCCTGCTGGGGAGCTCCTTCCTCCTGCTCGGGCTTCCGAAGAGCAGGACCTCACCCTTTTTTTTTTTTTTTTTGCTGGTGGGCTGGGCTTTCTTCTTGAGAAAAGGCCCTCAGCCAATTCCTTCCAGCCCAGAGGCTTTAAGCTCATCCCTGCAGGCAGGTGGAGCGATTGGTGCATTACCCACACAGCACTCAGGAGGCTGAGTGAAGCCCCGAATTGAACAACGGCGCCCACTTTCAGGCTTCAGAAAAATGTCCTGCACAGTATTCTGTGCTCAACTGAAATTAATCCCAGACACCCAAGAGCGGAAATGATCAAGGCAGAGAGACCCACGTTCTCCCTTGGCTCCTGCCTGCTCCTGCTCTGGGTGGCCTGAGATCACCTTTCGTTGTTCTGTGGAGGCCAGTAAAAGCCAGTGGTGAAGGAAGGAGGGCGGGAAGCTGTCGTCTCTAGGGCTCAGAGGCCTTAGTTATGCAAGAAGGAAGAAACTTTGGAGAGAATGGCAGGATGACTACTGTCCCAGAACACATAGGCCACATGCTTGTGTGGGGGGAATGTGGAGGACTTAACACGGAGTCACACATTTAAAGGTGTGCCACACAGGGATGGTTCAGGCGGGCTTCCCTCAGAATGACACCTTGGTATTTGAGGAGACAGCAGCAGGCAGCAGCCTTGGCACTGTCTCCCTCCCCGGAAGCAGGTCATAAAACCTAGGAGAGCTTTCGGACTTCCCCAGTGGCAGGTCTGAGGATCCCGGAGTGAGAGAGGCGACCTTCTGAAGACACAGGGCTGCAGAACGAGATGCAAAGACACGGGCCTTGCCACGCCCTTCCGTTTTGATGAGTAGACCATGCTTTTTAATCTAAACCAACCTCCATGTGTTATGTGTGAGGTATGCACGTATGTATGCATAATCTCGTGTGTGTGTGTGTGTGTGTGTGTGTGTGTGTGTGTGTGTATGTGTGTCTGAAGTTGACAACAGGCATCATCTTAATTTGGTTTCCATTGTGATAAATACTATGTTCAAAAGCAAACTGGGGGTGGGGGGAGGGGATTGGGTGTAGGCTGGGTTTTGGGGGGGGGGGGG
>OU015746.1:6887347-6908066 GCA_907169655.1 Acomys percivali
TGGGTGTAGGCTGGGTTTTGGGGGGTGGGGATTGGGTGTAGGCTGGGTTTTGGGGGGTGGGGATTGGGTGTAGGCTGGGTTTTGGGGGGTGGGGATTAGGTGTAGGCTGGGTTTTGGGGGGTGGGGATTGGGTGTAGGCTGGGTTTTGGGGGGGTGGGGATTGGGTGTAGGCTGGGTTTTGGGGGGAGCGTATTTCATTTTACACTGTTCAGCCACAGTTCGTCACAGAAGGAAGTCAAGGCCAGAACTCAATGCAGAAACCTGGAGGCAGGAGTTGAAGCAGGAGGAAAGCTGCTCACTGCCTGCTCCCTCATGGCTTGCTCAGTTTGCTTTCTTATACAACCCAGGACCACCTGCCTGTGGGTAGCATCGCCACAGTGGACTGGGTCCTCCCACATCAATCATTTATCAAGAAAATGCCCCACACGTTTGCCTACAGGCCAATTCAGATGGAGATATTTTCTAAATCGAGGTTCCCTCTTGCCCAATGATCCTGCCTTGTGACGAAAACCTGACTAGCAACAGGTGTCTTCCTCTATTGTGCTGCACTTTATTCACTGAGGCCAGGTCTCTCAGTTGAACCCAGAGCTCACCAAACCCACTGTTCCAGCTGGCTAGCTTGCCCAGGGATCTCCTGCTGCTTAGATGCCGGGTGGTTGCCTCTTCTGCCCTGGTTTTTGCACATGGGCTCTGGGGATTCGAACTCTGGTCCTCATGTGTTTACAGCAAAAGCTTTTATCCACTCTTCATCTTACATGCCTCTCCAGAGGAGCCCCAGATATCTCCCTCTCTCTCTCTCTGTCTCTCTCTCTGTCTCTGTCTCTCTCTCTCACACACACACATGCACATGCACACACACTCACACACATGTGCATGCACATGTGTATATATATATACATATATATGGTATTCTTGTTCACTTCTCCATCAAATCTAGCATAAGGAATACTCAGCCTTAATTGTTTCTTCAGTTTTCATTTCCTCTTGAAGTCTCCTGTGTCGTGTAAAATTCACATTTAAACAAACGTGCATGGTTTCCCCTTGTTAATCTGTCTTGTTATAGAGTCTTCAAGTATGAGCTTAGAATGGGTGAAGAAAAGATGATTTTCCTTTCCTTATGATAAGTTGGGTTATATGTATTTTAACACACACCTGCGCTCATATATGCACACACATGACCTCCCTCCTCACCTCCCATCCCGAGTGTTTCAATCCCATTTAGAGATGCAAAGCAGAGGAGAGTAATATAGTTAAAGCTCACCTCATTTTGAGACAAGAGACTCCCTACGTAGCCCAGGCTATGTATTTTCTACCTATGTTATTTTCTGCCTTGACTCCCTGCGGGCTGGGATTGCAGGCATGCACCACCACACCCGGCTGATTAAAGTCAACTTTATGAGCTTTTCACTGGCCAGGGAGAACAAAAAAAACCAACCTTAGCGGGGGGGGGGGGGGCAGGGGGGGACCCAGTCCCAGGCTCACTCCACTCCCCCAAAGCTCTCCCCAACCCAAGCAGAAAGTTCAAGATGGGCAAGGGAGGCAGGAGCAGGCTGGGAAGCCGCAAAACAAGGAGACAGGTGGGGTGGAGGAGGCGGCTGGCTCCTAAGTTCCCTTCTGCAGGGCCCACCGGCCTGGCTCATTTTGGGTGGGTAGCTACATTTTTTACCAAATGAGCTTTTTAATTGCTTGATTTACTTATCTCGTCTCGGATCTGCTGATATACTCCGCTGCCTTTTAATTGCTTGAAAAGTTGAGCAGTTTTTCATGTTTTAAGGAGTGCTGAATTGTATAATTAAAACACTAACAGTGTAAATCAACAGTGCGGAAGAAAGACAGTGGAGAATTAAGCAAGTGTGCTGGCGTAATAATAAAATCAAGCCGTCATGAAGAAGGGCTGTTGTGGAGGAGATGAGAGTAAGGACAGGCCTGGGGGACAAAAGGGATGATTCACAGGGTGGCAACCTGAGGCCCCCAACCCCCCACGGGGAAGTGGGGAATCAGACAGAGCGACTGCAGTCTGCTGGAAGTCTACATAGCTGGGGTACCATAGCAGGTGGCTGGGCCCCTGTACACCTGGGAAGACACCTAGCCAGGCTGTAAGATTCCAATTTCGGGAGTTCTGGTGGCTGCCTCTCATGCCTGCAGAGGAAGAGATGGGGAAGGCTTCTGGTACTATACAGGACTATCTCCCTTCCATTTAAAACTCCGGGTCTCCCCTGACCTGCATAATCCCCCATACTGAGTAGGGTGGTCAGAGATTGTTGGTCTCAAGTGTAATTGCCTTGAAGCTGGTCTCAGCCTCAGCCCACCTACACTGACAAGTCTCAGGCTGCAGACTTATTACTTAATATTTACAGCGCCCTGTTCCTGCCCCGCGTGATGGATGGTTCCCATGTCGGGATCAATATGGCCCTTGCAGCATTTACATATTTATATTATTAATAAGCAATAAGTCACCCAGGCAACTCTGCTCTGTTGGCCTTCCAGTGCATTCCCGAAGGCAGCTAACCTTGTCCTTTGTCCCTGGCACCAGCCCGGGTGGCTGTGCTGGGAGGGGACAGAACAGAGGGCAGTCACACGAGGACAGAGTCTAGACACTGCGCTGGCAATTTCTGCCCTCAGTCTGACATTCTGGCTCCATCATGTGCTCTGCTGTAGCAGAGGCCCCCTTCCTGTGTCCTCTGTGGGTGGTTGTCACTAAGCTACTGTCCTTGATGCAACCTTGCCCTCTGCATCCCCACACCCTCCATGCCAGGTCCCTTTAAGCATGTGGCTAGGCATCGAGACATCTCCAGCTGTCCCTACTCCATCTTCCAGGAGACTCGGTGCTCTGCCTTCCTGTCGAGTACTTTCTGGAGCCCCCACTGCCCCCTGGAACCTACCACTCGTTACATCCTGTCTCCTCCATTGGGTTCTTCTGACTCACCTGGTGTCGCGTCGTCTCCCAGACTGCATCTGTGTAACTTGGTCCATCCCTCCTCTCCCATCATCCCAACAGCCATACATAGGCATATACATGATGCATGCATGATGTCATAACAACCATTTGTTTTATTCTGTTCCATGTACCTAGAGTACACTTCCATGTGTCTCCTTCAATACTAAACCATCTATCCTTCCAGGTCAACTCATCTCACCTGGTCCATGAAGAAGCAATTATTAAGGCTCTTGCCTCTCAACACTCCTCCACAAATATTTTTTAAATTTAAAATTACATTTATTTATTTATTATGTACATGTATGTATGTATGTATGTATGTATGCATGCATGCATGCATGTGCACATGCTATGCCATTCTATGCATGTGGAAATTATTGAACAATTTTCAGAAGCCAATTCTCTCCTTCCATCATGTGGGTTCAAGGCACCAAACATCAATAGTTACCTGCTCAGAACATCTTACTGTCCCGTGCTCCATAAACTTCTGTCATTCACTTAATAAATATTTCTTGAGTGTTTGCTGTGTGTCAGGGCACTGGACTATCTCCCTGGGTTATAATGTGACAGAACCCACTCCCAGTCTTTAAGCACCTCAGAGTCTAGATGAAGGTGTTACCAAAGACTCACTCCTACAAAGGAAGTTAACAGGGAATGTGGACTGGCATCTGGGGGAGGATGTTACTTGGTACTTGCCTGGGGTGAGGGGGTAGCTTTTGGTTAGGAATGAAGAGAAGGCCTCTTAAGAGGCAATTTGCAGGAAAATATCTCAGGTTTTGGGAACTGTGTGTGCAAAAGCATTGTGGTGGGAGGGGCCATTGGAAGGTGGAGGGAACCGAAAGACACTACTGCGCTGGTGTGAGATGGAGGAGAAGTTAGGTGGAGTCGGGGTCTGGATGGGGCTGGAGCTGTCCTTGGTATTGTTACGTGTATGTACATGTGTGCAGGTATCATGTGTTCATGTGTGTGTGTGGGCCAGAATTTGACCTTGAGAGATGTTCTTTGTTTTTGGATAGGGTCTCCCACTAGCCTGGAACTCACTAAGTAGGCTCGGCTGGCTAGCCAGAGAGTCCCAGGTATGCTCCTGTCCCTACCTTCCCAGTGCTGGCATCACAGCTCCAAGTCACTAAGTTCTGGGAAGCAGACCCAGTTCTTTATGCTTTCCAGGCAATCACTGTGCTGACGGAGATGCCACTCCAGCCCAGAAGAAAGTTTTAAGCTGAAAGACTGTTTGATTTGACTTATGTTTTGAAAAGCTTTGCTCTTGCTATGTAGAGAATGGACAGGCAGGTGGTGGGAGAGCCATTAAGGGGGTCAGGGCAATGGTCCATGGAGGAGGCAGTGGAGGGAGGATGTCTGTGGGATGGGAAGCAATGGACCAGTCTGAATGGTATTTAGGAGCAAAACCATCAGGATTCAGCGACATTTAGGATGTGGAGGACAGAGGAGGAGGCAAGGTGGCCGCCAGTGATTCATGGCCCTGGACAAAGCCACTTATGGAGTTGGGAGAGCAGAAGGCCACAATGAGGGTGGTGTGTGTGTGTGTGTGTGTGTGTGTGTGTGTGTGTGTGTGTGTGTGTGCGCGTGCGTGCGTGCATGTGTGTAGGGTGAGGGTCTCTGAAGCATCCGGCAGGAGAGGCTGGGCATACAGACTGAAGACTAGTGGTGGATGCTGATATGTACTGTGATTAAGACCTGGGTGGTGGGAATGAGGGAAAAGAGAGAGAAAATCAGCTAGGATAGGGCACCCAAGGTCTCTAGTTCCTCCTAACCCTTCCTTAGGCAGCAATAGGCACTCAGTTATATCTGAATAAGCCAATGTCCACCCCATCTTCTACAGATGCACATCAGTTTTATTCTCCAACTGTTTTTCAGTCATGGCTGTGGTTTGGCTTATTACTCACACTCCTTTGCAGCAATACTAGCACTATCTGCTGGGCGCAGAGGCCCTCTTCCATCGCAGGCACTGTTGGTTCAGGAAGGAGGTTGAGTCTTTCAGGGATTGGGAACAATTATCCAGACAGGTTCTGGTCAGATCTTGGTCATCACAAGTCCATCGGGAGGCAGGAAAGTGCTGTCTAAACCTCAAATCTCTTCTGTTTGTGCATCTGCAATTAGGATGGGGCCTGGGGGTACCCCACCCCATGCCAGCTTCAGGGTCCCAGGCCCAGGCTAGAGCTCGCTGCACTTTTAGAATGACTCATTCACATGGCTGTAAGTTGGGTCTGGCCATTGGCACACACCAACCAGAACACTGTCATGGAAACAGGAATTAGTCTGTTTCGTGGCCTTTTCTAGGGAGAGGTTTGAGACTCCCAACATCTGGCCATCTTCTTTGCTCTCTATCTCTGTCTGTTTCTATCTGTCTGTCTGTCTGTCTGTCTGTCTGTCTGTCTCTCTCTCTCTCTCTCTCTCTCTCTCTCTCTCTGTCTCTCTCTGTGTGCGTGCGTGCATGTAGATGCCAAAGGTCAATATTTTCCACAATGGGTAACTCTCTACCTTCCTTTTTTTTTTTTTTTTTGATACAGAGTCTCTTATTGAGCCTGTAGCTCACCAATAGTCTAGCCAGCTAACCAACGAGCCCAGAAAGCCATCTGTTTCTGTTCCACCCCAGTACTGGGGTTGTAGACACACCATGGCTTTTATGTGGGTGCTTGAAATCCAAATTCAGGTCCTCATGAATGCACGACAGGCACTTCATTGGCTGAGCTATCTCCACAGCTCTTTCTCTATATATTTTCTGGGTGGTGCTGGGGCTGGAACTCAGGGCCTTGTGCCTATTAGGCAGGTGTGCTACCACTGAGCTCTATCTCCAGCCCTCTTTGTCTTCATTTGCCCCTCCAGTGGTCATCCGGTTGGTCCTACCCCCACACTCCATCTTGCAGCTTGGCTGCTCCTGGCTCCACATCCCTGCCTTGCCCCTTATTATTGGTTTATCCTCTTTTCCCGCAGGCACGTGTCTGCTTTCTCTATGATGTCTTCCCTGTGGATGTTTACTCAGACAGCAGTTATTTATTTAGCTTCCCATACCCTCCCTTCCTCTAGAAAAGATATAAAGCAGACATAAAGAATGCATAAGATATAAGAAGGCCGACATAAATGAAATGTTTGGTCAAAGAAGAAAGGAGATGAGCCAGAGCCAAAGTAATGCTGCAAATGCACGTGGGGCGGGACGGACATTGAATCAGGCTTGGTTCTGTTTTCCAATAACGAAGGTGAATGGGCCACACAGTCAAGTGCGTGCTTCACAGTGTCCAGAAGATGAAAAGGACCAGAGTTATAACTCAGCTGGAGAAGTGAGCATCAAACAGCCCCAGAACAGAGGAAATGGAGCAAATATGACTTCCTTCATCTCTCTAGCCCACTGGCTTTCCACCTGGGCTCACTGTGCCTCCAGCCAGGAAGGCTAGAAACATCTGTGACATTTTAATGTTACATCTGGGACAGCGGTAGTGGTACCCAGAGAGTAGAAGCTGGGGGTACTGCTAGGCATTCTACAGTGCACAGATAGCCCCTATAATGTAGCTGCCTCCAAATGCCATGAGTGGCCTGATAGACAAGGTCTGCTCTATCCTCCCTTTGGGCTGGACATATGGTACTGCCTTAAATGCAAGTCAGTTGGGTCAAGTGTAAATAAGCCCCTTGGAAAAGTTGTTCATGCCCAGTCTGGTGCTGAGTCTCTGTCTTTGCAGTTCTTGGCTGGGAAGGATAGAAAGGTCTGACCCCAAGTCCCCACCTGTTATCATGTGGCCTGGCCCGGCTTGAATCTACAGAGCATGAAGGAGTGGTCTTGGCCTCAGCAGGCTGCTGGGATGGTTCATTTGCAGACCCTAGGAAATTTGGGAAGGAAATAACAGCTGGAGTGCATGGAGAAGGTTGAAGAGGAGCCCCTATCTGGTCTCCATGCACTTTTCTGGCCTCAAGGCTCGGCACATGCTTTCTCCCTAGTTTAAAAAAAAAGTCTCCTCTTTTCACTTAAAAAAAAAAAAAGCAAGCAATCTGGCCTGGAGAGATGGCTCAGTGGTTAAGAGCACTGTTTGCTCTTCCAGAGGTACCGAGTTCAATTTCTAGCAACCACATGGTGGCTTACAAACATCTATAATGGGATCTGGTGCCCTCTTCTGCCCTGCAGGTGTACATGCAGACAGAGCACTCATATACATAAAAAAAATTCATTTAAAAAAAAAAAAGAATTTTAAAGCTGGGTATTATGGTGCACCCCTGTAATCCCAGCACTTGAGAGGCAGAGGCAGGCGGGTCTCTGAGTTCGAGGCCAGCCTGGTATATACAACAGGACAGCCAGGGCTATACAGAGAAACCCTGTCTTAAAAAAAAAAAAGGCAAGCAATCCACAGGGGAGAGGCTGGAATCCAGAGGGCGCCCCATGTTCTTGAGCTGGGGAGGTACAGACATGCCCCCAGGTTTGTGATGCATCATGATTCACGCTTTTTTTCCATGAACTAATGGACATGAGGCCCATACCCAACTGGGTCAGCCTCAGGGTCAGACTCTCAAAACATCTTCCTCTTTTCCTTTGTGGTGCCCTGCAATTTTGGCGGCTTCTCATATCAAAAGGCATGTATATGTGGGTGTATATTTGCCCCCTCCCCCACATTTTTGAGAAAGTATGTAGAGGAATGTTAATTCAGAACATGGTTGTTTCCGGCAAGAGATCACATCCAAAACATTTTCTAGGTCTGTGTGATCCGGCTGGAATACAAACATGACTTTAATCCCTGAGACAGAGGCAAACAGAACTGAGTTCAAGGCCAGCCTGGTAAAAAACAAGAATCAGGTAAAGAAAAGCTTAGGTCCAGGTGTGGTGGTACATGCCTTTAATCCCAAATAATGATGGAAAAGTAGTTTACAGAAGGAAGTAACCATGTTTGAAAGTGATGTCTAATTGAGTGGCGGAAAAGGTGCTGAATCAGAGGAGATTTGACAGAATAGGATACGGCCAACTCTCACAAGAAAAGAGAAGAAATGGAAGTTACTTAGGTAGTTTTTTTTTTAACCAGGACACTAACAGAGAGATGGGCTGCAGAGAGAGAACTCAGATGAAGACAGAAAGAACCAGAAAATGAGAAGCCAGAAGGTTACAGCAGATTGCTGAGTTAGTTTGAGGCCAAGCAGAGCAATTCTGGGCCGAGAGACAAGCCAAATCGAATAAGTCAGCTGGGAGAAGAGTTTGAGCCAGAACTTCTGAGTTGAACCAGCCAGCCCAGATATAATAAGAACAAGAAAGGGTGAGCTTCTTAAGCAGTAAGTCTCAGAGGCTGAAAACATTCTAGGCTTAGGTTAGATTGTATGGTGGCTAGAAGCTTCCAGGACTAGGCCTAGTTAGCAGACAAAGGCAGTAAGCCTCCCAGACAACAACTGAAACAGGAGAATAAAAGTTACTTTTACAAAAGTGTCTCACTGTGTAGCTCTGGCTGGCCTGGAACTCACTGTGTAGACCAGGCTGGCCTGAAACTCACAGAGATCTACCTGCCTTTTTGCCTTGCTGGGTGTTATGATTAAAGGCGCGTGCCACCAGACTTGGCTATGCCTCTTTCAAATCTGGGTCCCGTGACCACCAAACCAGTAGAATCTTGTCCCTCTTCTGAGAGGCTCTTAGAACTCAGCCGCCATATTGTAAGGAAGTGAGGAGCCACACGAATAGGCCACTGTGGGTGCTTGGGCTGCTGGCCCCAGCTGGGCTCATGTACAATCGCAGGTGACAACTGCTTTCAGATAACTCCAGACCGCTCCCCCGCTATGAGGTCACCCCCCCACTTTGAGCCTTCCCAGCCAGTATCATGTGGATTGGAGAGGAGCTCTCTTCCCAGGCCTGGCCTACACTGGAGACTCTGGAGGCATACAAATGAGTGTTTCTGTTTAGTTCCCTGTTTAAGGTGCTTTGTAATGAAGCCATAGGTAACTGAAACACGTTCCTCCACGGTCCCTCCTCCTAGTCAGTCAATAAATACATTTTAGCACCCGTCACGAGCCAGCCACAATTCTACATGCTAGGAATAGATTGTTGAGAAGGCAGACAGGCGTCCTCACGGAGCTTGTGAGCTAGTGATGGAGACAGACTAGTGGGAAGCATAAATAACATACTGGTGAAAGTGTTCGGGGAGGAAAACAATAGCAGAGGGAACAGCAGAGGGTAGCGGAGATGGGCCTCTGCCAGCTGGTGGCGCTCTATTAAGAGCTGAAGAAAGGGGGTCTTCGTGCTGGCTCCGTGGGTAGAGGTGCTTGCTGCTAAGCCTGTTGACCTGAGTTAGATACCCAGGTTCGACTGGGTAAAAGAAGAGAAACTACACTGAGAGTTGTCCTCTGACCTGTATACACATGCCTTAGCAATGCACCCACATATATACAATATAACACAATAAAAATAAACATAATAAAATGGTTTAAACAAAACTAGATGGAGGGGCTGGGATTATAGCTCAGACGGAAGGATGCCTGCCTAGTTGTGCACAAGGTCCTGGGTTGGGTCCTGAGCACATCCTAAACTGGGTGTTGTGGCACATCCGTGCAAGCCCAGCATTCAGGAGGCAGAGGCAGGAAGATCCAAAGTTCAAGGTCACTTCAAGTAGATAGGGAGTTTGTAACCTAGGCTGACCTGGGCTATGAAGACCCTATCTAACAAAAATAATTTGTGATTGATATAATATAATACAGTATTAGAAGGAAACAGGAAATCAGCCACGTGGATGCCCAGAGGAAGAAGTTTCTAGGCACAGGGGATTGCAAGGGCACAGACCCTGGAACAGGGGCATGTCTAGGACCAGTGAAGGGATATCCACATGGCCAGCTGGAATTGGGGCGGGTCAGTAGTAGAATGTAAAACCATGGGGATGGCAGTGGGGACCTTTGACAACACAGAGCTCTGCGAGGACGTTTGTTTTACTCTCATGGGAGGCTACCGGGGATGCTGTGACTGAAGGGGCTTGAAGATGGAAGCAGGGAGACCACAGAGGAGGCCCCTGCAGTGGTATGGGTGAGATCAAACCAGGAGGGAGTGATGGAGGGAGTAAGAGATGGTCAAAAGTGTGCTGAATGTGGACATGGGGGTGATGGAAAGAGAAGGGAAGGGTAGTTAGTGTCTTAGCTACTTTTCTATTGCTGTGAAGACACCATGACCAAAGCAACTTATAGAAGAAAGAGTTTATTGGGGGCTTTCAGTTTCAGAGGGTCAGTCCATGATCTTTATGGCAGGAAGCATGGCAGCGGGCAGGCAGACAGGTAGGCATGGCGCTGGAGCAGTTGTTAAGCGCTTACCTCCTTATTTATTTTTAATTTTTCATTTTAGGCAGGGGATCTCACTATGTAATGCTAGCTGTCCTGGAATTCACCATGTAGACCAGGCTGGTCACAAACTCACAAAGATCCACTTGCCTCTGCCTCCCAAGTGCCATGACTAAAGGCGTGTGCCGCTATATCCAGCTGAGAGTTTACATCTTGAGAGGGCATTGAAGAGGCAGAGAGACAGAGAGAGAGAAAGAGACAGAGAGAGAGAGAGACACACAGAGAGAGACAGAGAGAGAGAGATAGAGAGAGAGAAAGAGACAGAGAGAGAGAGACAGAGAGAGAGATAGAGAGAGACAGAGAAAGAGAGAGAGAAAGAGAGAGAGAGACAGAGACAGAGAGACAGAGAGAGAGAGAGAGAGAGACGAGACAGAGACGGAGACAGAGAGAGAGAGCGCTAACTGGAAATTGTGTCTGCTTTTGAGACCTCAAAGCCTACCCCCAGTGACCTCCTCCAAGAAGGCCACACTTCTTAATCTTTCCCAAACAGTTCTACAAACTAGGGACCAAACATTAAATGTTTGAGCCTATAAGGGCCACTCTCGTTAAAACCCTCTGGAAGGCTCTGGTTCAAGCAATTGGGAAGAGTTTGCATTCTCCTAAGAAGAAGACAGTGTTGGCACTACTTTTAAAACTCTTTTAATTGGTTCCTTATCACCTCTACCTCCCTTTCAACCCCTGCGACCCTAGGTAGGAGAGAAAGAAGGTTAGAAAGTACAAGGGATGTAGACCTCTTTAGACTTAGTTCCAACTGGCTAGGGTCATAGGGTTCTATGGGAAAATAACAATCTCAGTCATCAGGATGTCTAGTAGTCCATCAGAACCAGCCAGCTTCCTCTTTCTGTCTGTCTCCTCGGAGCCTGTGCCCCCACCCCCCACACCCCATCTCCAGTGCTGAGCATCTCCTCAAAGCCCCCTTCTCTCTCTGGGCTCTGATATTTATACCCTCTCATGGTCCTCAGACTTAAACTAACTGCAGCTGGCAAAGACTACGCCCCTCTCTGAGCTGCACAAGGCTGTTATCTGCTGTAGACAAACTAAAAGCATCTCCATATCCCACGCTTGGACTTAAAACAAAAACCTGTTTACATAACATAACTGAGTTTTAAAGAAACCAAAATGTCCACTACAGGACAGTGGAAGAAGACAGCTAGTTTAGTGTATGAAGAGAGAAACTTCAGAAGTTATATTTGGGCCATATTAAATATTAGGTTCTGTGGGCACCAGATCAAGACTGGCCTAGTGATTCATACCTGTGTAGCTCCTCCCACACTGGGCCAGTTGGTTAGTGTGGCCAATGACTGATGGAAGTGTTGTCATGCCATTATGGAGATTAGGTTGTAAAATACAAGACCTCCTGTGAGGTGCTCATGCCTACAATTCCAGCCTTTGGGCTGCTGAGGCAGGAGGATTATGGAGCTAGGCTGGGCTACAAGGTCAGCCAAGCTAATGAGATGCTATCTCCAAACAACAGCAGCCAAACAAACAGACTGAGCAGTCCAGCCTTCAGATGATCAAAGCTTCATGGAAGACAGATATGGGCCAGGGCCACCCAGCTGAACCTCTCCTTGATCCCTGGCTCTCAGAAATAGTGTGAAATCATCAATGTCAGTTGGTTTAAGCTGATCACTTGGAGAGGGTCACTTGTTACATAGCATAAGATAGCTAATACACATCCGAATGTGTCGCATGTGCAGCTGGGTCTACAAAGTCTGAAACGCAGGGAAGTGGTCAAGGCTGTAAAATAAAAGTGTGAGTAATGATAATGATTACTCTTTTAAAAATATTTTTATTGATTCTTTGATAATTCCATGCATGTATATAACATATTTGATTGTATTCACTCCCAATTCCTTTTTTTTTTTTTACTGTTTCTTCTGTGTGGCCCACTGAGCCCAGTTAGTGCTGTAGACATATGCATGGATGTTGGCTCATGTATTAAAATATGGTCAACTTACCAGGAACCGCATCCCTAAAGATAACTGACTTACCCTCCCCTGAAACCTTCAACTATTATCAGCTCCTTGACTTGGGGTAAGGGTTCATGACCTCCCCCACCCATGGTAGAATGATAAATGGCTTATACTTGTACAGGTCTTGTGCAGGCAGCCACCTATGCGGTGAGTTCATGAGTTCAGCTGTCTTGCCATGTCCAGAGAACTCTGTCTCACCCAAGCCCTCCCTGGTCTCTGTCCCTTACAATCTTTCATTCTCTCTTCCTCTGTGCTCCCTGAATCTCGGGGGAGGGTTGCATGATATATATGTGTCTCATTTATGGCTGAGACACATATTTTTTGCACACTGACCAGTTGTGACTATTGCTATTAGCCAGAGTCTATTCCACAAAGATGCTGAGAGCTGCACTCTCTTACAGCTATATATATAAATTTAGAAGGTAGTTTGAGTCAATGCCCATTTAGCAAAAATAACGGCGGTAGGGTTACCCCTATGTCCCATGAACGATATTCTTTTTGTGGAGATGCTCCCTGCTCCCCAGCTTCCTCTTCAGAGAGCCACAGCACTTTGCCTTGACTGTGACCTTGTCCCACAGTGGCCTTGCTTTGGCCCGTGTCCCCTACTAGGTTCTGAGATGACTGCATCTTTGCTGCTGCTTCTGACCCTGGCACAGACCATAGGCACTTAACAATTGGCTTTGGATCTGGGCGTGGTGGCACATGCCTTTAATCCCAGCAATTGGGAGGCAGAGGCCGGTGGATCACTGTGAGTTCAAGGCCATCCTGGTCTACAAAAGAAGAGTGAGTCCAGGACAGCCAAGGCTACACAGAGAAACCCTGTCTCGAAAAACAATAACAACAACAACAACAACAAAAAAAAAAACAAACCAAAAACATTGGCTTTGGAAAGCAGGGATGTATCATGGGCCCTGTGGGTGGAGCAGATCTCCTACTGTTTCCCATCTCCGTGGTGGGTTGGGCACACTCCCGGCTACCTTCTTTGGAACCTCCCAGAGTAGCTTCATCTATGGCTTTTTAATTCCTCCTTGATGCTATCGTTCTTTGCCCTCTGAGTGTCTGCCAGTTGTGTCTTGAGGGGCTGCAGCCTCTTTCCCTGGCTGGAGGGACCCAGGAAAGCTTCACATCTCCTTCTTTCTCTCTCCCTGGACCTCCCCCTGTGTGGCGAGCCGGGAAGAACCTGTACCTGGCATCACCAGGGACTGCCCTCAGCCAATGGCACTCGGGGACTGTTGTCTACACTCCTTGCTGGAGCTGGATGCAATGTTTCAAATCTGTGTTGTGCTCACTGCTGCTATGAGTTCACCTGAGCTTGTGGGTGATTGATCTTGTGCACGGAGTCACAGGCACCTCCGGTTCATGTGTGCAATGGTCCTGTCATGTCCAGGAGATAGCGTTTGTGTTGTAGACACCCGTTACCTCCAGCTCTTACATTTTCCCTCTTTTGAGACAATCTCTGAGCCTTTGAGGAGAGAGGTGATGGGGATGTACCAGTTAGAGCTCAGCATGGATGGGCAAAGGTCTCATGGAGTCCTATCCCTAGCTGGGAAGCTATTGGAAGCTGATGGCTGCTGAGGGTGGGGAAGTAAACTTCCTACAGCCCCTAAGAGGCTAAATATGCTCCAGTGGTGGTAGGGACAGGGGAGAAATTAGAGGGCAAGGCATGGGGGAGTGGATTTGATCCAAATGCATTATATGCACCTGTGTGAAATTCTCTTAGTGCTCTGCTGCCTGCTCCAGCAATGGGTTAATAAGAGTCCCACTGTCCTCTTCTTCCTCCAGCAACTGAGACTTCTCTCTGGTGTCATGTTCCTGGCCCCACTTCCTTGGACTCCTCCCACCCTGCCCCCACCAGTCAAATAAACATCTTAACTTAATTTTCAGAGTCTGCTTTTTGGGAAGTCTGGCCATGACCACGGTGAGGTGGAATTTGGATGATGGGAGAAGCAAGGTACACTTCAGGTCACTGGACCACCCCAAGGCTGGGATACTGGGGTGGGGCCAGAGTCCAAAGTGCAGACTGTGGGGTGGTACTTGAATCCCTTACCTTGTGAGCTGAGCCAATTAGCAGGCCTTCAACACAAAACAAAACAAAACAAAACACAAAAACAAACAAACTGAGCAAGTTTGGAGCGTCACTGAGCCTCTCCAGCAGCATGGTCTCTGGTCAAGCAATCCTACTGTGGTTTTGTTGACTTAGGCAGCTCTCCAACTTGGAAGAGGAAAGGAGACATATGGGTCGCCCAGCCTGCAGCCCGCAGTCAGCACCACAGGGAGATGCTGAAAGCTTTCTGTACACGAGGAAGCTTTTCACTCCTGCGCTGATGGTGTGACTTCAGGGCAGATGTCCTGGTCACCCGGTGCTGAGGCCCTCAGCTGCCCCTGCAGTGCTTTCCCTGAGGGATTACAGGAGGAAGGAAAGCTGTATCAGGCTCTGGTAGCACCCCAACTTCCATCAGATCCCAATCCTGGGTGTCTTCAGCTCTGGCTTTTAATCCTTTTTGCTTTGATGATGCCTTTTTCCATGTCCCCTGTCACATGATAGCTGTGTCCTGAAGAACTGCTACTTTTGCCTGGCTGGGGAGACCTGGCAAGCCACAGGTCTCCCTGCCCCAACCTCCCTCCCTCCTCCCTTCCCCCTCCCTCTTTTTCTCTTTTTCTTTGGACTTCTTCACCAGGGAGGATGGATTTAGAGGATCACTGTAAAAGGAACTGGCAAAAAGAGGGAGGTCGCTCAGCCAGCAAAGTGGTTGCCTTGCAGCTGGGTGCAGTGGTGCATGCTGGTAATCCCAGCACTCGGGGAGGCAGAGGCAGGCCGACCTCTGTGAGTATGAGGCTAGTCTGGTCTACACAGAGAAATCTTTTTTTTTTTTCTTTCAAGAAACCTTGTCTTTTTTGTTTGTTTGTTTGTTTGTTTGTTTTTTCCAGACAGGGTCTCTCTGTGTAGCCTTGGCCATCCCGGACTCGATTTGTAGACCAGGCTGGCCTCGAACTCACAGAGACCTGCCTGGCTCTGCCTCCCGAGTGCTGGGATTAAAGGCGTGCGCCACCATGCCCGGCAAGAAACCTTGTCTTGAAAGAAAGAAAGAAAGAAAGAAAGAAAGAAAGAAAGAAAGAAAGAAAGAAAGAAAGACAGACAGAAAGATGCTTTGAGAGCACAAGGACCTGACTGGGGAAAACATAAGTTGGAGTGGTAGTGCATGCTCATCATCTCAGAGCATAGAGCAGAGACAGGTGGATCTCTGGAGCTCGCTGGCTAGCCGGACTGGCCTATTTGGTGAGTTCCAGGCTAGTGAGAGACTTTTTTAAAAAGGGTGGGGGCGGATGGAGGGAGGTGGGAGAGGAAAGAGCATTTGAACAATGACACTGAAGGCTGTTTTCTAGTCTCTATATGTGTGAGAGTACCTTACTTCCCCTACCCCCACCCTCCATCCCCAGCCTGGCCTGAGCAAGTAGCTTCCAATTGTAACGAGACCTTTTCAACATACACATTAATTACCTAAGCACCTGCTATGTTCCAGGCTGGGCTATCCTAGGACCACCCCCCACCCCCCACCCCAAACATCCACAGAATCCTCCTAACTGCCTAGCAATTTTGAATCCAAGTGTAGACCTTCTGGCTGCCTGCCCTGTGCCTGCAGGCCGACCCTTGCAGAAACCAGGCTCTCTCTCGTGACCCAGCTGCTGCTGTAGACCGGGTAGATGCATGCGGGAGGGGGACATGTGTCTCATCTCTCTGTTCTCACAGGTGCCTGCAGCCTTCTCCCACAGCGAAGGGATGGACATGCCGTGGTTTGGTTCTCTCCAGACCTCTATAAAGGAGGAGTTCTCACCTGTCTCGTCTCTTGGTGAAGAGCCCCTTCAAGGCGAGTGTCCTTCTATCACCATTCTGAAATGATTATTATTTGTGGTGATTTGTGGTGATAAGAACGGCCTTTGTAGGCTCCTATATTTGAACGCTTAGTCATCAGAGAGTGGCACTGTTTGAGAAAGATTAGGAGGTGTGGCTTTGTTAACGGAAGTGTGACAATGGGGTGGGCTTTGAGGTTTCAGAATCCCATGCCAATCCCAGAATCTCGCTTTGCCATTGGATCAGCCTGCCTGCTACCATACTCTTGCTGGAGTGATAATGGACTAAAACCTCTCAAACTGTAAGCAAGCCCCAATTAAACGATTTCTCTTACAAGAGCTGCCTCAGTCATGGTGTCTCTTCACAGCAATAGAACAGTGACTAAGATAGTATTTTTCCCCATGATGTAGACTTAACCATTTTCCTGGCTAGCCTGGAGCTCTCTATGCAGACCAGGCTAGCCTCAAACTTGTGACCCTCCTCAGGCCTCTGCCTACTGAGAGCTAGGAATATAAGCATGAGCCACTGTTCCTTTGGTTCACCCTGAACTTCTTTACACATTAAGTTAAGGTAGCCCAGGCTGGCCTTAAACTCAGTATGTAGCTGAAAATGACCTTGAACTTCTAATCTTTCTGTTTCTTCCTCTGCAGTGTTAGGGTTACTCTCATGAACCCCCTAGCATATGTGGGGTTCTTAATCCCAGCAAGGGCACGCATTTGCATTTTGCACTGGGGCCCACAGTTGACCTGGTCATTGTGTTGGCAAGTTCCACTGGCTTTCTGCTGAGTCCATTTTACATCAAATTAATCTAGTTACAAGAAGCCCAGGGACTTGCTTGAGGCCACACATGAGGCAGAGCTGTTTTGTTGTTATTGTTGTTTCGTTTCGTTTTTCCTTTGAGACAAAGTTTCTCTATGTAGCCCTGTCTGTCTTGAAACCTGCTCTGTGGACAAGGCTGACCTTGAACTCAGAGATCTGCCTGCCTTTGCCTCTCCAGTGCTGGGATTAAAGGTGTGGGCTACCTCCGCCGCACATCAAAGCTTGGATTTGAACCTAGGCCTTTCACCTCCACAACTCACCTTCCTTCTTGTTCCAAGACTCAGGATAAAGAGCCTGTGAGGGAAATCTGTAGCGTTTCCGCATAGACTCTGATTTTTTATTTTCCTCCTTTGCCATGCAAGTCACGGCTCCCTTCCCGGGGGCTGGAGTTCTCTCCTCCTGATTCAGGCTGCTGTTCTGATTGTCTCGGCCCAGCCTGGCTCCCTTGCTTCCTGCTGTGCTGATCAAAAGTGCAGCTGCCTCCCTGGGGATGGAAAGGGCTGGCCTCCCCTGTCCCTTTGCTTGCCCGCGTCCCTCACCTGCTGCCATTGCCAGAGAGACCCTCAATCCCAGGCTTCAGCAATGAGGCTCTGTCCCCAGTATGATGGATGAGGAAAGAAAATTTGGACGGGACTTAATGCTTTTACCGGCTGCCTCTAATTTCGTTTTGAAGGGGAGGCAAAGGAAAGGGGCATGGAGGACAGGAGACGTTTTTTCCCCTGGTGGAGACAAGCCGGGAATCAAGATAAATGGACACTTTTGTGTGTGTGTGTGTGTGTGTGTGCCTTGCTCTGGCTTGGGTTTTCTAGAATAGCCTCATAGTCACACTCCTGTCGGGTACCTTGGGGCTAGCTGCGATGGCTGACTGGACATCCAAGGACGCTGGGGTCACAAGAGGGGTGCTGTCCAGCCTGCCTTTGGTCCTAGCCTTGTAGGTCAACTCAGACTCTTTCGAGACAACCGCAGTTTGAGAAGCAATGTGTGTGTGTGTGTGTGTGTGTGTGTGTGTGTGTGTGTGTGTGTGTTTCCACGGAGGGAGCTTGACCCAAGATATTTGTTCTTTTGTTTACTCATTGCCCCCCCCCCCCCCCCCCCCCCCCCCTCCCTGCCCCCCTCCCCACCCCTCCCCCCCTCCCCCACCCCTCCCCCCATCCCTTCCCCCACTCCCCACCGCAGGTTGTTCAGGTGCCACACTGAGACAAGCAGAATGACCTGCAGCAAGCTGTGCAACCTCTCATTTTCCTTTTGGGGATTCGGGGTGGGGAACCACATCGTTTCTCAGAATACACGAGAGCCACTGGAGTTTGTGGGGTCAAGAGCCTTGCCCCGGATGCGACATACCAAAAGGCCTCCAAATACACTCATCACGGTCGCTATTTCTCAAGGGCTGGTAGGTACCACAGGGAACGGAGAAGGGAAGTTCGGAGGAGAATGGCGGTCCAAGCTTACGTCCTGAAGAGAAACCCCGGGGAGAGGTGTGGTGAGGGCGAGGGTGGGGTTTAAAGAGGCCTCAGCCCAAGCCGTGGCAACATCGACTTTCAGCTGCAGGTTCACAGCTCCAGGGGGGACCCCACGCTCCTTCCTCCCTCGTTATTTAAAGTCGGAGGGCTGTGTAAATCAACCAAAATAATTCACGAGCATCATTAGCGACTCCAGGGCGGCATCTTTTACCGGCAGCATTAAATTAAAAACAGCGCAAAACTGCAGCTTTTTAAAACACATCAGCTCTGCTTCCTCCCTCCTGCCTGCTGTAATCCAAAGCTGCTGGGATCTAATGAAATGAAATTAGCATCTCCAATCCCCCTCTGGCTACCAGTGCCTTGAAAAAAAAAATCTCTTTCTGATTTGGAACCCTGAGGAGGATGTGAGAATCGCAATAGGCCCCTCCCTCCTGTCCCTGCCCCCTTGTTGTGGGGTCACCCACCTGCAGAAGGGCCCAAGAGGAGACTTGGGCTCCGTTTGTTCCTTTCCTTTCTCGGCCTAGACCAGCTAATTGTCATTTCCTGTGATGACCACACAGCGAGAGCAAACGTGAGCAATCTCGCGGCTTACACTGCACCTGTGGAGGTGGGCATTGTTACCTGACTCGGAGTCATCCCTTCAGTCTGCTCCTCCTTCCTGAGGAGCACTGGAGTCTCTACATGGCAGAACTCTTTGTTATTGGGGGACAGTTTGTGTACTGTAAGGTGGTTCTCCCCAGCCCCCTTCCTTGCAGCGGGGACCCTCCTCCCCCTGCACCCTGCAATCAGGCCTCAAAGAAAAACAGGTTGGTGCTAGCCAAGTGTCCTGGGATCTGGTTCTTTCCCCTTGGCAGCCACTCTCTCAACTCTGATTATTTCTGCTTTCCCTTTACTTTCTCCCAGCCTCCCCTCCCTCCCTCCCTCCCTCCCTCCCTCCCTCCCTCCCTCCCTCCCTCCTTTTCTGACAAAGTAAGCCAATTCAAGCCAAATTAGAGCGTGCGCGCACATGTCCTAACTAATAGGAAGGGTTTGCAGGTGATCTGAAACTTGTCTCCCCATACCAGACTGTAAATGCTGTCTTGTCTCAGGAGTCCCCTGTGGTTAGTAGGAAATAGTCCTCATTGCCTAGTGAGAGAGAGGTGCAGCTGCTGATGGAGCCATTTACTCTGCCTGCCTAGGGTGAGCCTCTGCCCTGCCTAGCAGGTCTCTGCTCTCATGGCTGTGATGTCCTGTTTGTTCTGTTAAACCACCCATGGATAGGGGTGTACTCAGCGCCAGAGTATATAGGAAGACCCAGGTTACACACACACACACACACACACACACACACACACACACACACACTCACCCCGCCCCAGTACTTCAAAAATAAAACATAAACCAGAGCAAAATAATAACTTGTAATGAGAACCAGGGTGGTGGGAGCCACCTCATGCCACTGCTGTGCCTCACAGTTCTCAAGTGGCCTGGCATTGTCCCTGTCCAGAGCCAAAGCTGACTCACAGGAAGGTGATCTTCAGGCAGGAGTCAGGTGGCTTTCTCATCCTCCCTGGACTGCAGTGTCTCACTATATGGCCCAGTGCTGAATGTCTGGCCTAGAAACCTTCATTTTACATTTTACGTTTATTTTATTTTTGGACATGCCTGTGTGTATGTCAGTGCACCATGTGCACGCAGTACCCACAGGGGCCAGAAGAGGGCACCAGATCCTCTGGAGCCGGAGTTACAGGGGTTGTGAGCGGCCCACCTGGGCTCTGAGAAAACAGCTCAGATCCATAGAAGAGCAGGAAGCACTTTTAGCCCTAGGAACTGTAAAATTGCTCTCGCACTCCTCCACTCACTCACCTACCCGTGCTCCCAGCCCTCGTCCCTCCACCATGTCTGATTCGCCGCTGTGGAGACAGCTCCATATAAGCTGACCGTCAGCCTCCCCGAGTGCACCCTGAAATCTGCCTGGGACTCTCTCTAGAGGAGATACAGTGTCCCAGGGATGGCTGGAAGGGAGGAAGACCTCACCACCATCAGTGAGACAAGAGCCCCGGTGAACGGCTTTAATCTGTGATGGCTTGGTAGGACAGTAAGAGGCACAGCTAAATTGCTCTACAGAGGAGCCCTGAGGGGCTGAACTCCAGAGGGTACCTACCCTTCAATGCCTTCTTCCTTTCCTGGTCTTGCTCCCTGCTTCCTCCATCAGGTCATCTTCTATCCTGCACCCCTGTCCTTGTGACAAGCTCTGCTTTTAGGTAAACAAAAGGGAGGCTACTATGAAAAGCCTGTCTAGGATGCAGAGAAAGGATTCTATGCCTGTGAGAAGACGAAGAGAGCCAGAGCCCCCCCTGCCTGCATGTATTCCACCCTCACCCCTGCCTGCATGTATTCC
>OU015746.1:6908076-6919282 GCA_907169655.1 Acomys percivali
ATATGTATTCCACCCTCACCCCTGCCCATATGTATTCCACCCTCACCTCTGTCTGCATGCATTCATTCCTTCCTCACCCCTGCAGCCCAGTGGAGCTACTGGACAAGGACACAGCACAACACCAGTCCCTCCCAGTTACCTCTCCAGCATTTCTATCTAGGGCAGTGGTTCTCAGTCTTTCCAATGCTACGACCCTTTAATACAGTTTCTCCAGTTGTGGTAACCTCTAACCATAAAAATTATTTTGTTGCTACTTTATAACTGTAATAATGCTACTGTTATAGATCATAATGTAAACATCTGATATGCAAGATATCTGGCATGTGACCCCTGTGTTAGGGGGGCTTGACCCCCAAGGGGTTATGCCCCCCAGGTTGAGAACCACTGATCTGGAGCCAGCTTCTCTTCTCAGTGGCGGGGTAACTGGGGAAGTGGGAGAGATGGCTCTAAGAGTGGATCCCATCTGTCACTAAGGGGATGTGCTTTTCCACCACGCAGCATGGAGCCATTATGAGCTTGGCTTGGAGACTCTGGGTTGGCTATGGAAGCTAAGTACCACTGAGTCACTGGTCTGGTCAGGAGCATCTGGAAGTATAGAGCCAAGCCTAAGTCTGGAGACTTGACTGAGGTGGGGTCTGGCTCTCCTGCCATACTAACCCTCCTAAGTACACTTGGTGTACTTAGCGAGGTGAGTCCCACTCCTAGCATAGGGCTCTGCAGCTGATTGTCTGAAGTCGGCACTGGGTAACTGGGAGGGGGGGGTGTCAGATCCCTAAATAGAAGCCAGAACGTATCCCTGACGGACAGGCCCAGCCAGATCAATGGCTCCTCTCTTTGGAGTGATATAGCTGAACTTGGTATGGTCTTCAGGGATGCTGAGCGGAGGACCTGGGAGAACTATAGCCAGGCTTGGGTGGAGACCATGTCTCTGTCCAGACGGTAAGCTGGCTCTCCAGCTCTCCCAACCCAACTTCTCCTAGTCTGAGTCTGCCCGAAGGCCTGAATGTCAGCCCTGTGTTTCAGATGCTAGATTGCCCCACAGTGAGCCAGAAGGGCTGGCTGGGAAAGAGTGCTCAGTCAAAGCTGTGTTTATACACACGAGGGCCGGGCATCTTTTTATTATGCAGAATTATACACTTCTTAACACACAGGCATCAAAAGCCATTTTTTCTTTCCCGGGCGAGGCTGCCACTTGTGTGAGTCTGCAGCAGGGATAGCTGTTCTTCTTCTGTTCTTGACTCAAGAGCGCTAAGCCCCGAGCATCACAGAGCTGATAGATGAGCATGCAAGGGTGCTGTAACCTGAGGACCACATTCTTCTGATGGGATCTAGGGAGCTGAGCCCCACAGCACCATTCTAGCGCTTAACTGGAAGCCCCAGCCAGCTTGGTCTTGCACCTCAGCCCCCAGATCACTCTCATTCTGGAAGGAACGTGTTTGATCTTTACCACGAAGCATTTTTCCAGAGTCTGTACCCTGCTGGACTGCAGAAATCGGACTCTGAAAACTTGATACTTTAGTTTAACCCAAGCAGTTAACAACCGTGAAAGCAGTGATAACAAAAGCCATTTATTTAGCCTCGTATGCTCATGCATGCCTGTCATCCCATTATAATCCTGGAAGTTGGGAGCTTGAGCCAGGAGGCCAGCCTGTGGTACCTTAGGGGGGGGGGGGGAAGGAACGAAGGAAAGAAGAAAGGGGAAGAGAGAAAGGAGAAGGTGGGGAGAAGAAAAGTAGCTTATTTATTTAATTTTATTTTTTAGAGCAATGAGGAATGAGGATTGGATAGCCTGGGCTAGAATGGAGACTCAAGTTTGTCCTAGCTCTCAGACCGAACTTGTCGCTTGGCTCCTTAGATGGCTTTGTTGCCCTCACTGATGAAGCGGGAACAGGGTGAAAAGTGTCCACCGTGATGTGATGCCTGGTGCCTTGCTCCTGCCGAGTGACACTTTCTTCTGTGGCGACGACGGTTCTGAAGGGTTCTCTGAAGGGCGAGATGCGGGCCTCTCTGCTGTCGCTCCTACCCCCAGAGGGGCCCACATTCTGCCAGAAACATTCACTCCCTGACTTGTCTTTGAAATGGGGCACGGGTGAAAAAACGGGGTCTGGAACCATGGTCTTCCGCTAGGTAAACGAGGAGCCGGGCAGTTGGAGCGCCCTGGCGCTTCATCAGCTATAAAGTGAGGTGTAATAGACTTGCCCCACAGGCAATGTGATGATGAGATTAATTGAGAGAGGCTGAGATAAAGCATATAAACTATTTAGCGTGCATGGCGCTCGGTGCCACTGCGTGTCCGGCTTTATTAGCAGCGGATATCCCAGCGGATAGTAGTTTGCTATCTCAAAGCGCTTTTACTTCCACCTCCCCCAACATCCTCAGAAGCAGCCAGGCCCCTCTGAGCAGATAAGAAAGTGACTTGCGGGAAGTCAAGGGACTTGCTGGGTCTCCCTTGTTGGCTGACAGAGGAGCCTCAACCCCACTGCTCTATGGCTGGTTGATAAATTGTTGTTTTTTCAGAGCCAGACATCTGATCTCTTGAGAATGCTCCAGACTTTTAAATATTGGAGATGCTAGAGTTCTGGGGGGACGTAAATCGTGCCCTCCTTTCCTTCTCTGACAGTCTGCCTCCACAAGGAAATCCTTCCTGGGTCAAAAGGGTGAGAGGTCAAAGGAGTCAGAGGCTGTCTCTCTTAAAAGCCTATGTTTTCACAGTGGTGTTCTGAAGGGGGGGGGGGGAGAAAGACAGGCGAGTCCCTCAGACCACCAGGCCCACATGCCCACATGCATGGAATTCACTTGGGAGAAGTACTCAGGTGATCACACTGAAGCCGAGCCCATTTGTGACTGGGAGGGGAAGACGGCTGGGTGCTAGGTACACACATGTCCTGTGTTGATTTTTTTTTTTTTTTCCTAGTTCTTTGAGCTTTGACAACCCCGTCAGAACACTGGAAATGTCTTAGGCCATGCTTTCTCCTCTCTTCCTCCCCCCAAATACAACACGTCCTGCGGGCTCATGGATCAGGAACTTTCCAAATGGGGTGCATGAAACTTCAGCCCTTTGATCCTCCTCTCTATAGTGAGAGGGGCAAGCCAGCTTTTTGACTTTTTTCCTTGTTTACCTGCTGGAAGAGAGGAGATGCCCAGTGCCTCAGACAGACATGGCTGGGAAGAGCCTGCACACAGAGAGCCTAGGAGTTGTCCTTGGTAAGGGAGCAATTTACCATCTGAAGGGCGCCTCTCCCTCCCCTTGTGATGAAATTAGTTCCTAAGCACTGTTCTTGCATTTGCTTCTTCAGGGACGTCAGGAGGGGCCCCATCTCTTCTCTCTCCTTCTCAGCACCCGCAGCCCCCCGAGATTTAGAGTCAGGATGCGATCTTCCCTCTTGCTTCCATTACTTTAGCGCCTGAGTTACCGAGCCATTATCCGTTGAAGAGTTCTTCATTCGACCTCAAAACAAAATCGGAGGAGGCATTGCCTGGGGGGGGGGGGGTCCTGCTCACTGCTCCCTCCATCCATTCAGGCCCTTTATGGGTTGTGCTGCCCCTCATGGCTATGCAACCTTGGGCTAGAGCGCCACCTCTCTGAGATTAATTTTCCTAATCGGTAAAATCTGGGGGGTTGAAATGGATGTCCCTGAAGCCACTCCCATTCTGTGGCTTCTTTCAGTCCCCTTCCAAACCTCCGACATAATAGACCCATGTCTCCGTCCCAAGGTCTGTATGCCAGCACTTCTGGCTCTCCTCCACAGACCCTGACCACAGATCTAGCAGTTCACATGGAGGAGCAGGAGTTGGGAGACAAAGTTAATAGGAGACAGGAAAGGATGAGCTGAGAGAGATCCTGTCCTTCAGTGAACAAAGTGTTCAGGGAATCAATCCCCCTCACCCTCAGCTCCTGTTTACACATGGTTCCCTTCCTCCTGATGCCCCACCCCACCCTCACCCCCAGGGCAAGGGGAAAAGGCATTGCATCGTCATTAGCTGCTCTGTCATTGGGCTGCAATTTGCACACATGCGTGCTTGTTATTCCAGGAGCCCAAACACCATTGGCACTTCATTCTCTTGTCCTTGTTTTTCTGTGGTGTGTCTTCCCCCCCTACCCCACCCCATTCTTTAGGCAACTGAAGTCTGGGAAGGAGACAGATTCTCTGCTAGGTGTAGGTCCAGTGTCCTTAAAAGATCTCAGCAGGGACACACTTGCTAATGGGTCTGTTCTCCTGGCAAAGCTGTTTATCACCTGTTTGTCCAGATGTGACATTCTTGACCAAGGCCACAGCCTTCCCAGCCAGGAGTCTAGGTGGATAGGAAGAACCAGCCAGCCTTCTAAGGGCTGGGAACCTATGCTTGCCGCCAGCTGCCGGCTCAGACTTTGGTCTCTGAGTAATGAAGTCGGCCGGGGTGGGGAGAGCCAGAGCAGGTGGCCCTGATAAGGATGAAACAAAATGAATGTGTTTTCAAAGTTTCCCTCAGGCCCCAGCAGCATTCTGCAAAAAACTGTAATCCTATTTTGTAAATAGATGGAATTGCTTCTTTTTCTTTTAACCCATTGGAGACACAAAGCCAGCTGTGCTTATTTCACATGAGCTTGCCCCCTCCCTCCCTCCCTCCCTCTCCCTATTTCTCACTGAAAACGACCTAGCCTCTCCGTCTCAGTGTCCCTGTGCTCGGAAGGTAGTGGTCTTAGAGTTCTGCTCTGACCTACCCATGCCCAAAGCTGTGGTCAGAATTAGACCTTGCAGACTAACCAGGCTGCTCAGCAGGTGGGAGGAATGGGGTCTGTTCTGACTCCTTCCCAAGTCTCTTCTCTTCTGGGCATGTTTTCTTGTGCCAGGGGATGGGGACAGTCACAGGGGATGCCAGCAAAGTGTACAGAAATGGTTCCCGATGACCCCTGGGGAATCTCTGGTTGTTTTCTGACTCAGTGAAGCCATAACAGGACTTCCAGTAAGGTGACCGACATGACGTGAGTATTAGGTGCCTTTGATACCCCTCCTTACCCAACCATAGACATAGATTGGGGAGCCAAGCTACAAGAACAACCAGATGATGGCACTGCAAGGGACCTAGCTTAGAGAGAGTGGCAGCCATGGCTTGGTGGAACCTGTCCTGGACTCTGAAGACAAGTGATGGAGCCATCACTAGGAAAACATTGTGAGAAGCCATCTTCTGACTGTAACAGCCATCACCATCTCAACCAGAGAAGCTGTGGAGAGCCATAGGAGAGCATCACGTTTAGGCCTGTTGATGACTTCTCAAAGCAGGGGGAAGAGGTTGGGGAAGGGGGGCGGCTATTGGACTCTCACCTGAGCAACCTCCACTTTCCACCACCTTCTGTGGTGGCCTTTAGCACCCATACTCCCTTCTGTAAGTCTAGCTAACTCACGAGTTCGCCAAGCTAGACCTTGTTGGAATCTTGACCTTGCTCCACCCTTGGCATCTTATGTGGTGTAACAAGACATCTGGTTATGTGTCTCCAGGAGAAGTTCAGACACAGCAGAGAGGGAGATGCAGAGGCAGAGGCAGAGCCAGATTGATGGGAAGGACTTGAGATCTCTGAGTTTGAGATCCCTGGGATACGATGAGAGGTTTAGGCCAAGGGTGTCCACTTGGAGACAGAATGGATGCTTAGATGACCAGCACGTAACAGAAAGGTCTGCAAGATGAACACCCACATCCCAGAGACTTTGATGATGTGTTTATTGATGCCTAAATTATACCTCAATGAAGAGGTAGCTGGGAAGGGGTAAAATAAGAGACGGTTGGGAGAGCCATAGCATCTGTTCCTCCCAAAGGCAAGTACACAAGGTAAGAGGGTTAGACAAGGCCTGTCCCTCAGCAACAGGGCAGCTATCTACCCTTTGGCTAAATGGGTCCAGGGAGCAGCCGGGAGCAGGAATATGGTCACAGTGGGTGGAGATGGAGCTGTCTTTGTGGTTCTTAAGGCATCCCTTCATCTTTGCAGCCCCCTCTCTCAAGTATAGAGCTTAAGAAAGTGAATTTTAATTACTGATGTTTAATATTGCTGATGGGGCCCACCAGCTTGCTAGAGGTTGGCAATCTTCAAGACTATAGTAATAATGGTCTACTGTTGAGTGGACATTAAATATCCCCCAGACACCTGCCTGCTAGCCTATCTAGCTACGGCAGGGATGGTGGAGCCATTAAAAGGTAGGGTATAATGGGAGATCTTTAGGCTAGTGGAGTGTGCCCTTGAAGGACACTGTGGGACCCTTTTCCCTTTGCTTCGTGGCTTATAATGTAAATGGTTTGGTTCTATGACACATCTGTGCCAGGAGATCTTCCTCCACAGGTCTCCAAAACAACAACAACAACAACAACAACAACAATAACAAGAAGCCTGTCAAAACAAACAAACAAAAAAAATCTCACTTGCTCGTAGATTAGAACTTCCAAAATTGTAAGCCAAAATAAACATTTTATGAGCTCTAGCTTTTGTTAGAGTGTTGTAAAGCTAAGGGGCACAGTGCCAACATAGTATTTAAAGTCTAAAAATATCTTTGGTGTGTGAGTATACACGCATCTTCATGTGTGTGAATGTGGGCACATGTGCAACAGAATATGTGTAGGGCTCAGAGAACAGCTATGGACCTTGGCACTTGCATTCCACGATGCTTTTCCTAGCTGATGCCCAAGTGCCTGCTCCCTGTATCCACACGGGCGTGCTGGAATTGCTGATGCTTGTACTGGTTTTGTCTGGCTTGTAAGCAGCCCCTGGGGATTCAAACCCATGTCCTCATGCTTGTCTGACAGCTGCTTTTACCCACTGAGCAATCTTTCTAGAGCAGTGGTTCTCAGCCTTCCTTAATGCTGTGGCCCTTTGACACTGTCCCTCATGTCGTGGTGACCCCCATCCAAAAAATTATTTTCATTGCTACTTAATAACTGTAATTTTGCTACTGTTGTAAATCATAACATGCAGGATATCTGATATGTGACTCTTGTGAAAAAGGTCATTTGACCCACAAAGGGGTTGCAACCTGTATGTTGAAAAACACTGATCTAGACCCTTTTTTAAAAAGGGGGTGGGGCAGAATCCTATGCAACTAATGCTGACTTCAAGCCCAATATGTCGCTGAGAATGACCTTGGCTTCTGATCTTCCTGCTTTCACTCCCTCAGTGCTTGCATTACAGCCACGTGACACCGTACTGGTTTACGAAGAGGCAGGGATAGAAGCCAAGGTTGCACGGACGCCAAGCAAGTGTTACATCAACTGAGCTACATCTCCAGTCCCCATAGCTCACAGATAAGGATTGTCACCATGGAGAGGATGACTAGCTTGTGGATAGAGTCACATCCAGACATCGCCTTGTACAGAACTAGCCTCCAAGCAGAACAGCCACTGTCTCTACAATACCAGCTGTATTGGCTCACCGAACATCACCACAGCTGGGCTTGTTGACTGTTGTGATTTTTTTCATAGAAGGAGGGGTGGGGAGGGTCATGGGACCCTCTCCATGGTGTCCAGATACTCCTCCTAACCAGTTGTGTGTCATTCTTCTCTGTTTGCACGTGACCTGGTGTCTCAGAGAGGGGCTATAGTATACAGGCTGGGGAAGACTCAGGGTGTGGGGATCCAAACTGCAACCAATGGGGAAGCCTTCCAACACAGCCACTCTTGTCAGCGTCCCCTCACCCAAGCTGTGTAAGTAAGCACAATAAACTCACTGGCTCCCAAAAAGGATAACTGGTGGGAATGCACTTTTGTTGTCACTGAGACCTCTGAGGGAGAGATGGGTGTAGACATTGTCAAGTGTTCCCCTCTCCTAAACGGGAGAAAATTCTCCCAACACTCCCTTGGCAGCACCATATATCTGGCTAGTAAAGGTTGGAGTAGCTGGTGCCTTCACAGGGCTGTTGGCCAAGGAGCAGAAGGGGCTGCCTACAGCCAGTGTGCCTAGTGTTAGTAGGTTTTCCTCTTGGCCACCTTTTTCTTCTCTTCTCCCATCTGCAAAGCTGGATGTCTTCAGTACTAATCATGAGGTCGGGTGGCTCTAAGGAGGTGGCTAGGGTTGGAAAGCAGGTGGTAAGGACCCAGGATGAGCCACAGTACGGTAAGGGATGGTGGTGGTGGTGGTGGTGGTGGTGGTGGTGGTGGTGGTGGTGTGGGGTGTGACTTCTAGAATAAGGACAGGAAGGCCCAACTAGCTCTGCCTGCTTTGGCATCAAGCCAGCCCCAGGTGAAGGAGAACCTAGGGCTCAGGTGGAGTCTCTGAAGGTCATGTCTTTGAAATCCAATCCACCCCTTGCCCAGGACTTGAAATGGTCCATTTGCTGAATTTACTTGCTGTCTTCACCCCCTCAGCTTTGTTGACCAGATCTCATTCTGTCTTCATAAAAGCATTTTAAGGGGTTGACCTACAACTGTTAAGAGGTTCCTTGAGCTGTTGGGCCCAGAGGCTCAGTTGGGCTATTCCATGTAATTGGGTTTTATGGACAGACAAGGCAATATGAAGGCGCATGCATCGTGTGTGTGTGTGTGTGTGTGTGTGGGTGTTCAGGGACCTGCTAGCCCACTGGCACCATAGGAAGACCAAGAAGAAAAATACAGTCATTGCCATGGATACAGAATGAGGGTGTCCATATCATGGCAGTTCTGGGAGCCAGTGACCCATATTCAGGATGCTTCCTGGTCCCCAGATGGACACACATCCCTATGGTAGCTCTATAGAGTCTACAGGGTAGCAGCTGGGTAGCAGCGACAAGGACAGGAGCTCTGCCCTATGGTCTGCATACAATAGGTGCTTAAGGAGGCTAGCAGACAACCATGAGGCAATGGTGCCAGGCAGAGAAAAGACCGGAAACTTGGACTCCTGGTTGTGGCATAGTGCTCTCTCATGTGGGGCAACCGTCCAGCCCAGTGATATGCACTCACACAGGCTGTTGAAGCCTCCCAGGTCCAGGACTGGAAAGTAAGCTGTGGTCATCCTTCTTGTATAGGAAGGGAAGTGAGCAGATGTGGCCTGAGGCTCATGGCTGCTGTGGCCTCTGGACCAGGGCAGTCTTTCCTAGGACCTTTTTTTGTCTCTTGCCATGAGCGCTCCCTTTTCCATTTTCCTTCTCCCACCCCAGTGACCCAGAAAGGACAGAAGAGTCACCCAACCATGGAAAGCATGGAGCCTCTAGTGCCAAGAGGGAAAAATCATGGGATATGAGAGGCTGGCATACATTTGGTTTGATGTTTATTGGTGTCTTCTCTGTGTCAGGCATACCCTGGGCACTCTCCATACCCTGTGTGGATGACCCTGTCATGTGTACCCCTTTAGAGAGAAGATGGTATGGCCCAGAGTGGATGTGTGACTTGCCCAAAGCCACCTAGCTAAGCAGAGGCACATTGCTTGCTCTAAGTCTATTATTTATGCTATAGTCAGAGCAAACTATTCCTATGGCCTTTTGCATGGTATGACCCAGGGACAGCCGTGTGCGTGCGTGCGTGCGTGCGTGTGTGTGTGTGTATGTGTTGTATTAAACACTGGCATACCTCTTAAAATTCTTTAAATTTTTTCTTAAAAATGTATTATGTAAAAAAAATGCATTATGTTACGTATATGGCTGTTTTGCCTACATGCGTGTCTGTGCACCATGTCTGTGCCTGGTGCCCATGGAGGTCAGAAAAGGTGTTGGATCCACTGCGCCCAGAGTTGCAGGTGGTTGTGAGCTGCCACATGGGTGCTGAAAACTGGACCCAGATCTTCTGGAAGAACATCTAGTACTCTTAACTGTGGAACCATCTCTCCAGCTCCCTCTTGGGAGTCTTTAGGGAACATTTTCTTCTACTTCCTCTCTCCCTAACTGGACTCTGTTCCCAGTGATGTCTGCCATGTGGTTCCTTGGGGTAGGAGAAGCCCCTGCTGGCTGCCGTGCTCCTCTTGTGTTTGGTATCTTCACTTCCTCTTCTTTCCTCAGCTTACCTTGTTCTGTCTCGGCCTCAGCCTTCTGCACAGAAAACTGCTTCATTCAACTCCTTTCCTGGGGTCATTCATTCCCCAGCTCTCCAGGGTTGTTTCAATCCAGAGCTCTCCGGCCACATGGGTTCCAGGAAGGAACTTGCCTCTCAGGAAGGAAACAGGTTAGCAACAGCTAGTGACCTTTTCCTGACAACCCCAAACCCTTCTGTCCCCCAGGAGGCATTGAGAGAGTCTCACAAGCCAGTGTACTACCCCTCTCTGCAAACATCCATCTGCAGCATTACTGCCAAGGTTTGCCATTCTTCCTTGGAGAAATGGAGCTGGCCCTGCCCCTTGGGGGAGGCTGGCATATCTGAGAGCCCTGATGCCCTCCCTACCAGTCTCCAGATAATGGAAAATCATTTCCGGTGGGAGGAAGTGGTGCGGGGGTGGGGGGTGGGGGAGGGCCTTGTGTGCACTCAAGTTGTTGCCTCGTAACTGCAACAAAAGGAAAGTAGGCCAACAGCCCTTGGAGCTCGCTACTCTTGCTACCAAGAACGGCACTGGCCAGAAAACACTCACTAATGGTCTCTTCCTCGGCTCCTTCTAGCTAATGATAAATAATGTGTATTTTTAGTTTGGAATTGAATTTCATCTCTCTGTTGTTGGTGTGTTTCAGGTGATTTTTTTTTTTTTTCTTTTCTTTTTCCCTTGGGGCCTGGAAACCAGACATTGGTGCACTTACTGTGTGTGTTTATTCCTGGCTAGAAACTGACATATGGACTTATTATATCCTACAAACTTATTTTCAACCCCCCCCAACACTCACCTGGCTGAGCCAGGTGGAGAACTGCCTCTAAGAGGCCTCCTTTGGAGGTGTCGTGAAGTTGGGTAACAAGGGACTGACTGGCCTTTGTCGCTGATTGCTGCTCCCAACTTGAATATGCCTTGGTTCTGCCCAGCATGCGTTGGGCATTGGGTCTGGGCTGAGCCTTTGAGAACCACTGGCCTAAATCTTTCCTATGAAAAATGTGCTTCTGGGACCAACAGCCTCAGGACAACGGGAGCCTGGCAGGGATGGATGCTTGGGTTCAGTCCGACTCTAAGCAAACTCTGCACATTTCGGGGGCTGGGGAGATGGCCGAGTTTGGGTCTCCAGTACCCACATAAGAAGCCAAGCATGGTGGTACGCATTTGTAACCTCAGTGCTGGGGTGGAGGGGAAGAAAGCAGAGGATCCTGGGAGCTCAGAAAGCAGAGGATCCTGGGAGCTCAGAAAGCAGAGGATCCTGGGAGCTCA
>OU015746.1:6919703-6946575 GCA_907169655.1 Acomys percivali
ACACAAACAACATCACATGTCTTCTTCAGGCACTCTCTATCTTATTTGTATTGGGGAAAGAGTATATGCCTACATATACATATATACGTGTGTGTGTGTGTGTGTGTGTGTATGTGTGTATATATATACACATATATGTGATGTTGTTTGTGTTTACACGTGTTTGCACGTGTATATGTGCATAACAAGTTTTTCTAGTGATATGAATGCATCCTACAGTTTACAACGCACTGAACTGAATTATATCCCAGTGCTCCCTTCCCCTGCCCCTACCCGAACATTGTCTTCACATTAGAATCATCCAGGGAGCTTTAAAAACATCCCTAAGATTATGCTGCACCCAAACCAATTAAGCCAGCATCTCTGAAGTGGGACCTGGGGCATCTGTGCATCTTAAAGGCTCCCCAAGTGATGCTGTGAGCAGGCTCATCTGAGAGGCACTCTTCCAGCTAGAGGAGTGGAGTTGGAAACATGCCTTGCCCAGCCCTGACCTTGAACCCAGGAGGGGTCATAGCTCTTCCTCCATGGCCACTCATCCACACCAACTCATTGGTCCAGAGAGATGAGCTTTGCCTTATCCAGGGTTCTAGGGTCATTCCTTCTGGGAGTGGACTGATTCCAGTTGTGCATGCACTCTGACTGCAGCTCTGACTGGCTGTGGCCGGTGGAGGGTAGACACAGGCAAAATTGGCTGAGTCAGGCACTGCTTTACCCCATTGGCCTAATTAGAGCAAGGTACACTAGGGCCTACTTCCCACAGTTGTGAAATTCCACAATTTAAGTCCTTCTGAATTAAATCCAGTGTCAAGTGCCCAGCAAATGAGCCCCCACTTTCTCTTCCAAGTCTATGGCAGACATCATTAATCAATCAGCGCTCCCTCAGGAACTGAGGTGGATGCAGGAGGATTTTTTTCTTCACAGCAGTGGTTCTCAACCCTTGGGTCATGTCCCCTTGGGGAGGAGGGGGGGTTGGCATATCAGAGATGTACATTACAATTCATAACAGTAGCAAAGTTACAGTTATGAAGTAGCAATAAAATAATTTTAGGGTTGCGGGGTGGGGGTCACCACAGCATGAGGAACTGTATTAAAGGATCTCAACAACAGGAAGGCTGGGAACCACTGCCGTACGGCATCTAGGCAAATCGGACAGACCAGCAGGGGCATAGGAGATGGAGAAGTCTGTTTCGCCAGGATGAGCATCAGCCTGTCTCCCCAGAAGATGACCCTGGGATAAGATTACCAAAACTTCTCGGAGAGTGTCTACTCCTCAGCTGTGCTGATGGCCAGTTAATCCTCTGTCGGGGAGGTAGGGGGCTTTTGGACCATCCTGATAACACAGAGCTTAGGGACCAGGGAAACTTCATCGCTCATACATAAGAGATGTATGCAGACTGGGGTGGAGGCTTGGACTCAGGCTATTGGTTTACCCAATGACATCATCTTTCGAAAAACCGTGGAGACCCAGATCCTGGCTCCCACTTGTCCTGGCCCAGATGGAAGGCAGCCAATGGGGCTGTGTGTCCAATAGGAGATGCTCAAGGTCAGAGATATTAAATGAAAATGGCCTGGAGCATCCTTCAAAGAGTGTGCCAAGTCAGGGTGATGCAGAGAGAGGGCAGTGTGGCATCTTGGCCTTAATTGTTTTTCATGACCTGATGTTCTTGCTGCCGAGGCCATCAGCTTGACTGCCTGCCTGCCTGCCTGCTTGCCTGCTTGTGTGTCTGTCTATCTGTCTTTTTTCCTTTTGTTTGATTGTTTGAAAGAAAGAGACTCATATAGTCCAGGCTAGCCTCCCATGTACTATGTAGCCCAGGCTGGCCTTGAACTCCCTATCTCCATGCTTCCATCTCCCAAGAGCTGGGATCACAGGCCTGTGCTAACTAACATACCTGGGGACCCACTCATATCTGTCTTACTTAATGTCTTACCTTCCCCCAATGCCAGACAAGTTCCAGGAGATGCTCCACTTCCCCTTTGAACCTGGGAAGATCAAAGGGAGAAAAACCTAGGCTGTGAGTGCTTCGGGCATGGTCCAGGGAGTTTAGGTGGCTGAGGAGGAGCCCTCACCCGCCTTCCAAGTTTTGTCCCCAGTGGCTGAAAAATGCTCCTGGCCTTTGGTGACAGCTCAGGGTAGAAAGGAATTGTGGGATCCAGTGAGCAGTTGAAGTGTGTGTGCACGTGCATACACACACAGGGTAGGCATGTATGTGTGCATGCATTTTAGAATCCTTGTACTCCTGCTCTGTCTGAGAGCCCCTGTTGGGGTGTGGCTTTCCGTGTGGCCAGGGGCCTGTGGTCCGCAGCAGAGACAGGTCGCCTCTAGAAGTAGAAGCAGGCTGCAGTCCTGTAGGGGAGGGCAGGTGTGGAGTGAGAGTTTAATTTCTTTCTTTCTTATTTTAAAATATTTATCTGTTTCTATCTATCGTATGTATGTATGAGTGGCTACTTATACCATGGCACACATGTGGAGGTCAGAGGACAATTGTGGGACTTGGTTCTTTCCTCTTACCATGTGGCTCAGGGGACTGGACCCAGGTCGTCAGGCTTGGAGTCAGGTACCTTACCTTGTAGAGCCATCTCACCAGCCCCAGGGTGACATATTTGTAGACCTCTGGTATGGAGCTTAGCAGGGTCCCTCTCTTTCTCACCCAAATGCCTACTTGCCCAATAATAAACTGACTCCAGAGAGACTGCCATAGCCTGGAATAGCTTTAGTGAGGTTCCTGTCTCTCTCTAGTGATCTCTGATGTGCTCCTCTGTCACGTCGACACCCATAGGCACCCTGGGCCTCTCCCTGCTCCTGGCACAGGCTCCTCTTCCTAAGAGAACAGCACTAACCTCCACTGCCCTTGATCTCCCCTCTCTCCACACCAACAGAGAGGCTTCTGCCCTGCTGTGCTGCCCAGCTCTGCCAGTCTAGAGCCAGATCCCAAATCACCGGCATCGTCTCACTGCGGTCGGCGCTGGAGAGGCCGCGCTGCAGAGTTCCACAGTCTGTGACGGTGTAGAATGTACGACATCCCCACCCCCCTCTTCCCATTTCTCACCATCCCCTTGGAGCCCTTGCTGCCCCTCTTGCTGCTGTGCTTTCCTGGCCTCCAGCAGAGCCCACCCTGCCTGGGTGGATTGGCTGCTCGGGAGAGTATTTATTTTAAGAGGCATTTCACCTGGGGTTGGGCTATGCCTGGCTTATTACCTATAAATATCAGCTAACAGAAAAGAGGAGAGGAGAAATGGATACTTGGAAGGGAGACTACAAGCTGATTTCATCCCGAGGGAGACAAGGAATGGGCTACTTTTGTGCCTGGCTTTTCCAGTACAGTCTACAGGGTCTCTCGGTGCCGTGGCACTGAGCCATCTGGGCCTGTGGCAGCGCCTCCCTGCCATGTCCCTGGGGATCTGGGTCTAGCTAAATCCCATCCAGCATCCAGTAGGACAGATGGTGCCTACAGGAGGGAGGTGACTAAGAACCTGGGCAGGGAGGGTCTGTTTCCTGGGACTTCCTGGAGGAGGCAGCCTTTTGGAAAAGCCCTGTTGCAGGAATAGCAGAGAGGAAGGGCATTCTAGGAGGGTGTGTGAGGGTATAGGGACCTACCCGAGAGGCCGAGGACCCTGCAGAGGAAACCGAGGCTAGTAAAAATATGTCAACCGGATGTAGTAGCATATGCCTTCAATCCAAGCACAGAGACAGGCAGATTACTGTGAATTCAAAGCCAGCCTGGTCTACACAGTGAGTCCAGGATAGCCAAGGCTACACAGAGAAACCCTGTCTCAAACAGACAAACAAACAAATAAACAAACAAACAAAATGCTTTGGAGGCTACATGAGACCTACCTACAAAAATCTAGCACAACCCCCCACCCCATTTATAAAAAGAGGAAACTCCCTGGGGTGGGACAGGGAAGCTATGTAGTCCTTCAAGATTTATGCATTTCGTGTCACTTATAAGTTCCTCCCAGCATACTATGGTTATCACTCCTCTTCTGGTCATTTGGCTCTGCTGACATGTGTGGCCTGTTTGGTCCCCAGACCGCGTTCTAAAATTATAGGCTCTTGTCAGAGAAAGGGCAGCTTGTCCAACCTTCTGTCCACTGTGACAGTCCCAGCCAGAGCAACTGACAGATGGCAAGTTGCTGATGTATGCATGCTGTCAGGCCGGGCAGCCCACTCACTTCCGGGGCAGCCCTTTCACTATGGGGAAGCTCTAATTGTTGAGGAGCGATTTCCTTTTGTTTAGCTAAAATCTGGCACTGTGATGCCCTTGGTTTGAAGGCTTGGCCTCTGGACACCATAAAGTCAATCCGCCTCACTTCCACATGACAGATTCCACAGTGCTGAAGACAGCACGTCCCCCTGGATTCACTCTTTCCCCGGCTAGACACTGCAGTTTCTGAAGAGTGTATCAGAAGAAGGGCAGCCTGGATGTCCTACGTGACTTGTCTTCACCCTGCTCCTGTCTTGCCTTCACGTGTGACATCTAGGTAGCATGGCGTCCACAGAGGCCTTGGAACCAAGAAGCAGCTCACTGGCCCTACAAGCTCAGTACTGGGTGGGCCTCAGCATCCCTGGTGGCACCATCCAGATGCCAAGGTCCTGGTCCCCAAGAGTCTGGACCTCAAGTGTTGGGTTAAGTACAGGAATCTGTACTTTGTGTGTACATATGTATGTGTTCATATGTGTGTGAGGGTGCACGTACATCGGTGTGTATGCCACAGGTCAAGGGTAGGTGTCTTATTCTATTGCTGCCCACATTATTATTTTATTTTTAAATTAAATTACATTCTCTCCCCCCTCTGTCTCTGTCTCTCTGTGTGTATGTATGCAAGTGCCACAATGCATAGGTAGAGGACAGAGGATAACGTGTGGCAGGGTGTTGGTTCTCCCCTACTATGTGGGTCCTGGGGATTGAACTCAGGTCATCAGACTTTGCGGCAAGCACCTTTACCTGCCAGGCCATCTTGCTGGCCCAAATCCAGCCATTATGAAACTTGATCCATGTTTTAAAGATTGGTCTTGGCTTCCTCTCTGCTTGTTGCACGGGCACCAACCCCAAGTTTGGAAGCAGAAGGTGCATAGCTTTTATGTGGTTTCCTATGCTCAGTGTCCACACCATTGAAAACATATATTTTACTACTATAATAACAAAAGCTTTATGTATGTCTGTGCCCTGGATGGTTCCTCACAGGCAAGGTGAGGTTGGACATGTTCCCTATGTTGCAGCATAGACTCAAGGTCATGTCTCATAGTGAGAGAAGCAGCTAGCTGACCAACAAAAAGCACACTGCCTTTCCACAGCATAGGACTATCCCAGGTGAAATTGCTGCCTAGTCATGGGCTGTATATCCCACCTGCTCTTGCATGTAGGAAGGACCCCCACAACTGATTCTCAGCAACACAATGTGAATGGAGGTGATGCTGGAACTTCTAAGTCAAAGTGGTTAAGCAGTATACAGGAGATGCTCCATGAGCTCCGATAACCCTTGATGGATGTTCTACAGACAGAAGAGCCTCAAGATGGAAGGAACCTGGGTTCCTGAGAAACCACTGGGGCAGAGTGTCTCAGGAGAGCCGATTGAGCATAGCATCTATATTCTTCTTCAGTTGGGTAGGAAACAAACTTCACTGTGTTAAGCCAATAACCTAAATTGGCAACTTAGGGACTGATTGCTAGCATCAATTACCCTAATTATCATATACCAGAGGCTCATTGTCCTGTTCCAAATATAGCTCCCATTCCCCTTCAGGGTCAGATTGTATATCACATGTCAATTAGGCTTCTAGTCTTAACCATTACCGAGCTAGATTTGTTGGCTGAGCCATGATAGGCTTTGTAAGAGGTGAGAGATGCTGAGTCAGAAAGATGGCTCAATGGTTAACGATGCCTCCTGCCAAACCTGGCCAGCTGAAGTGGATTGCCAGGTCCCACAGAGAGAAAGGAAAAAAAACAGACTTTCATAAGTTGTCCTTTGATCTCCTCCATGTGTGTGTGTCCTACCCCCCGATAAATAAATAATGTAAAATAAAAATTTAAAAACTAAAGAAGAGAGATGCAATGGCTAGGTCTAGCATGGGTGGCTCCATGGCTGACTGCTCTTTCGCTCATTAGTTCTTATGCCCATTCATTCACTCACTCATTCATTCATCCATCCATCCATCCATCCATTCTTTCCTCTTTCATCCTTCCAGGCAGAGTGTGCTGGGTTTGTAGGTGGGAGTGGCACCATTTTCTTTTGTTCCCTTGATGGACTCAGCAGGTCAGTGGGCATTCTACTTACTTCTCTTGTAGTAAAATGACTAACAGAGTTGCATTTCTCATTGTTGTGATAGATTGCCTATCTAAAAGAAGGCTTGTTCTGGCTCACAGTTTGAGGGGATATATGCTATCATGGTGAGAAACCATGGGAATAGCTTGGGGATGCTGGTCATACTGTATCCACAGTCACAAAGCCGAGAAAGGGAGAGAGAGAGAGAGAGAGAGAGAGAGAGAGAGAGAGAGAGAGAGAGAAATGCTGCTCTTCAACACTCTTTAGCCCAGAACTCCAGACTGTGCACTGGGCTATCCATATTCAGGGTGGCTCTTTCCACCTCAGTTAGCCTAATCTGGAAGTTTCTCAAGGACATGCACAGATATTTGTTTCCATAGCAATTCTAAATCCTATCAGGTTGGCAATGAAGGTTAACCATAACAGTGAGGAAACCCTGCCTACAGTGTAGGTGTGGCTACTGCATCTCTCAACAAACTAGTCCCAGTTTAAAACTGGGCACCATGCTTTTACCTGCAGTTGGAAACCATATGCTGCAGACAATTTCCTCTCTGATGAAAACAGTGCATATTGAAGAGAAGCGCATTAAGAGTCAGGAAGTTTTAAAGGGAGATTCCTTAAGACTCAGGAAGTAAACAACTCACAAGTCTCAGGAAGTCCATGAAACTAACCAGATGTACAAGGCCCCTTCCTTACAAAGGTTATATAAGCAATAAGGCTAACTGAGGTGGCTGAGATCAGATGAGCTGCCTATAAATTGAGCAGGGAGTTCCAGGGTTCCTGCTTTCATGAGTTTATCACTCATTATGGGGTAGACGCTTGGTGATTCAGCTACCTTTGAATTTTTCATGCTCCTGTAAGTTACTTTAGTCTGTGATCAAACAGACATCTGTTCATGTCTCCCCAAGAATAATTCCATCTAACACCATACTAGCTACATTAACAGAAATAATAGAAGGCCTTGGTTAAGTGGGTATGGGGCACCTATAAAGGTCCTTTAGTAAAGTTCTGAGGATGGGTAGTGTGGGAAAGGAAGGCTGTCAACTGTGGCCAATGACTAAAATAGAGCCAGCTAAGGGTAAAGAGCCACCATCACGGTGGCACTTGCCTTTTGGTGCTATCTAGTGCTTCTGGCAGGACCTCAGGGTGAAATGTGGCTTACCAAGCCCCAGGGCACCACATCCCAGAGCAGAATGTGTCTAGGCTGGTTTGGGACTCAGTCAACAACGTAAGAACCAGTTTAGGGGTGCTGGGGAAATAGCTTATTCCATAAAGTGCTTGCTGTGCAAGCCCGAGGACCCGAATTCAAGCCTCAGCACCCACGTAAAAAAGATGGGTGTAGGCTGGGACAGTGGTTCAGTAGGTAAAGTGCTTTCTGTGAAAATGAAGACCTAGCTCAGCACCCATGTAAAGAAGCTGGGTGTGATGGCACATGTCTGTAATTCCCAGTCCTGGCAGGGTGGAGACTGGTGGATGCCAGGGGTTTGCTGGATAGCCAGCTTAGGCAAAATGGTGGGGTCCATGTTCAGTGAGGGACCCTTCCTTATACAATAAGCTGTAGAGTGAAAGAAGAAGGCAACTCTGCCGCCCCCAGCCCCTACTGCTAGGTGAGGCATACCTGTAATCTCAGTAGCACCAGCCAGCCTAACCTAATCAATGAGCCCTGGGTCTCAGTAAGGGACCCCATCTCAATACCACCACCAAGAAAACAATTAAAAACTAGGATGACAGCCGGGCATGATGGCTCATGCCTTTAATCCCAGCACTCGGGAAGCAGAGGCAGGCGGATTGCTGTGAGTTCGAGGCCAGCCTGGTCTACAAAGTGAGTCCAGGACAGCCAAGGCTACACAGAGAGACCCTGCCTCGAAAAACCAACCAATCAACCAACCAACCAACCAACAAACCAACCAAACAACCAACCAACCAACCAACCAACCAACAAACCAACCAACCAACCAACAAACCAACCAACCAACAAACCAACTCACCAACCAACCAACCAACCAACCAACCAACCAACAAACCAACCAACCAACAACCAAACAAACAAACAAACTAGGAAGACAACCGAGGATGAGTAATACCCAAGGTTGTCCTCTGGCTTTCACATGTACATGCGCGCGCACACATACACACACACACACACACACACACACACACACACACACACACACACCAGCACAGCTGTTAGAACAGGATTGCCATAGGGCCTCTCAAGTGTTGTTGTCCCTAGCCCCCAGCTGGTCTGAGAACTGACATCTTGGCAACACATTGACATCTGGATGAAGGTTTCCAGGTCCCAGATATATGCCAGACATCCTGTGTGAGGTCTGTACTGCGGACACCCTGCCCCCACCCCCACACCCCTCCAGGAATCATATAGCCTAAGTCACTCAAGGTCAGATGCACACTGGTGCTGGGGGTCAGGGCTAAGATAAGCTAAGTGGATCTCTTATACAGAAAAGCTTCAGGAGAGGGGCAGCCCCCTCCCAGACCCTTGTAGAAGGAACCTTTGCTTCTCATTGTTGTAGCTAAGAAGCTGGTAATATTCCACACACTTAGTGCTGTGTGACCTTGAGCTAGCGAATTACCTCCTCCAAGTCTTGATTTCTTCCTTGTGAAATTCCTTGGAGGGTTATTGCAGATTAGGGCTCAGGCATGTAAAGCACAGAGCCCTGCTCATTTCCGCTCTGGATGAGCAGGGGTGGGTGAGAGAGAGAGAGAGAGAGAGAGAGAGAGAGAGAGAGAGAGAGAGAGAGAGAGAGAGAGAGAGAGTGTGTGTGTGTGTGTGTGTAAGTGGGGGTGTGGGGGTATTGTGATTATTGATCAGAAGTGTGTGTGTGTGTGTGTGTGTGTGAGTGTGTGTGTGTGTGTGTGTGTGTAGCTTGTGGAGGCTAGGGACAATAAGGAATTTTATTCTTTAGGAGGTATCCATCTTGCTGGATAGTGATTCCCAGGGATGTGCCCCAGGATGTGACCCAGGGATCTGCCCCAGGGATCTGCCATGTCTACCTCCTCAGGGCTGGGATTATTAGCACACACCACCACATCCAGATTTCTACGAGTACTGGGAATCAGGTCCTTAGGCATGCATGATATGCGCGCTACTGACTGAACTGTCTCCCCAGCCCCTGCTCTTGGTTCTTTATGGAGGTGGCAGAGTCTCCAGAGGCAGGAGCACAGGCAGAGAGGGTGAGGCAGTGCCTAGCAATTTGGAAGTGGCTAAGAGATAGTGCCAAGCCACTGGGGGGTGGGGCGATGGTGATGGGGGACACTGCCCTGTCCTGATGGAGCCCTTGAAAGCCCAGACCAAAGAAAGGTCCAATGGGGACCATCCTTCTAGCTCATCTGCGCCAGCAAGATGGCCCTGTAGTGGCCGGGAGGAGGCGGGTGGAGAAGCCCAAGCTCCATGCCTGATTTTGGGGCCGCCGCTGTGCAAGTCTGGATGCAAACGAGTGGGTGTAAAGAATGTCAAGGAAGATTCGATTACAATTTTTATTTTGGAAAAACCTTCATCAAAATATGTATATCTAATTAGGACAATTACAGCACAGGAACAAAAAACTGATTAAAAATCAGACACTCCATAAATTATAAGTGTTTCCCTCCAGCTGGGGCACATCTCTGGCTGCTGAGCTGCAAGGGCCAATCAATGGATCCAGGGCTCTGGGAGCAGGAGTGGGAGGAGGCAACACCCAGGACAGGATGGAGGGATGCTGAGCACACGCTGGGGGCTCTGACACTGCCTGCATGTAGCTCTCAGGCATAGAGATTGGTTCATCTGCTTGGAGCAGGGAGACCAGCCGCAGCCTCCCAAGCAGGGATTGGCCTGGTGGGTGGAGTCTGGTGAGGTGTGGATGTGCCTTTACTTAGCAAGTGTGTGTATGTGGGGCCATTGTGTCAGCTCTTGTATGTGCATATATGCCCATCAGTAGGTGAACATCTGTGGCACCGGAAGAGGATGAGATTGTTTGGACGTAAGCAAACTGCACGGCTAAATCTGGAGGCTGAGCCACAGGCAGTGTGCAGAGCCCCGAGCAGGCAGTGGGCCTGGCCCATATGTCAAAGGCTCTACTGCTGTGTATAGGGGCATACACGGAGGATAGAGCCTGGCACATGGCTAGGCAAACTGAGCTGTTTCTAAGATAGCTTAAAATGGGGCTGGGGACATAGGGTGGGAAGGAAAAGGCTTACTAAGCAGACATAAGGGCTTGAGTGTGCATCCCTGGCATCCACAGGCAAAGTGAAAAGGTGGGTGCAACAGCATGCGTCTGTGACCCATGTGCTGGGTGGAGCCGACTCAGGCAAATCCCTGGGGCTCACAGGCCAGAAGTCTAGCCAAACCGGTGAGCTTTAGGGTCAGTGAGAGACCCCTAAAGATGGTCTCAAAAACTAAGATGGAAGGCAACTGAGGAAGACACTTGGTTTGATATCTGGGCTACACACACAGAGATACATATACAGACACATAGACACACATGCAAACAGGCATGCACACACCCCAAGAGAAGATGATGGAGCGGCTGGAGAGAAGTCTCAGCAGTTAGGAGCACTTGCTGATCTTGCAGAGAATCAGCGTTCAGTTCCCAACATCCATGTGAGGCATCTCACGACCCCCTGGTCACTCCAATTCCAGGGGAAACGAATGCCTTCAGCCTCTGTAGTCACCCACACCACTCAGGTGCACATACTATCCCGCTCCACCATACCCACATATATTTAAAAGAAAAGAAAAAAGGTCTCTGTGTAGGTGAAGCCATTTGGCTATTTTGCAGGCGGTGAAATTGGAATGCGGAGACTTAGACCTGTGTCTTAAGCTTGCCTAGCCAGTTAGAGACCCAGTTACAAAAGCAATGCTGCCCTTGAACTTGAGCTAAGTCTGGCCCCTCTGATCTGCAGAGCACATTGCCCCAAGAGCAGGTTGCAAGGGCAGACTTAATTAGCAGGCCAAGTTGAGACACTCCTGCTTAGCTGCTTGTCAGAACAGAGAGAGGCATGGGTTGGTGGGGGCGGGGATGGGGGATGGGTGGGGACTGTTAACAGAACCAGACCAGAAGACACCAGGACGCCTTGAAGCGCCTGGATGCTCTCTAGTGGGGCAGCTGTCTATTCTTGCTCTAAGGAAGGACTTTGTGTCTGAGCTGGATCCAGCTTTGACACACGAATCTCTTTTCATCCCCAGGCAATCCCCTCGGAAGCCAAGCCTGGGCCTCGGTCCTTCCACTCTTTCTCCCAGCTCGAGCCAAATCCCCGCAAGTCTGCACTCTTGCGGACAGGGCTTCCGTAGCGCATCTGGTATTTGGAAGCTGGGGGAGGGGGCGGATTACGACGAGCTCTGAGCCTGGAAGGCCGGTTTAGACGGGTGGGAGGGATGGAAAGAGAAGCCTTCAATATGCCCTTGTCACCTAACTCTGCTGCCACCAGCTGGCTGTGGTGTGCCGAGAGAGGGCCCTTGGCCAGGGTGGTGCTGGGCAGAGGAGAGTCAGAAATGAGAATGCTAGGTGAGCGAGGTAAACTGAGGAAAGCTCCACCCACTACACCAGTCATTTTCCTCCAAGAGGCTTGTTTGATGTAACCTCCCTGCTGGCCTCAGTTTCCTTGTCTGTAAACCAACATACCTCGAGAAACTTCCAGAAACGTTAAGCTCAGACTCTCTGACTCCCGTTTCCCATCCTTAACCATTTTCGAGGTCCTGTCTTGTCTGCATTTACTTCAGAGAGAAGGATCAGTGTCAGGATTGTGCTCCAGCAGGGCCCCGGGTGTGGGTGGGGGAATAGGAGCCACTTTGCAAGTCGTCTGGAGGCTCCTGACGCAGCAGCAGCCTACGTGGGTGCTATCTTACCTCCCGGCAGGGCTCCCCCCCCACTGTGCTGAACTGGGAGCCCTTCCTCTAGTCTCAGCACATGGAGGGTGAGCTATTCTGTTCATCTGATGGTAGGAAGGCTATGGGGTGCTTTGCTGAGAAGCCGTGGGGTTCCTGGAAAGGGGGCCGCCCTCCCCAGGCTCTCTCCCCAGCATGTCACATCCCAGTGCCATAGAATTCTGGAGCTCAGGGGTAGAGAAGGGTGTCAGAAAAGGAACAAGAGTCAGTGTGACTCGCCAAGGGGATATATAGTAAACGGCTCCAATATGGAGTCAAACAAACCTCTATGTTCTTTGTAAAAAAATTTTTTTTAATTTTTATTTTTAATTATGTATCTCTGTGTGGAGTTGTGTACATGAATGTGGTACCCCTGGAAGCCAGAAGAGGATATCAGAGGGTGTCAATTTACTTGGAACTGAAGTTGTCCAATGTGGGTGCTGAAAACACAGTGCAAGTCATATGGAAGAGCGGTGCCTTGTTTGTTTTCTATGCTGTGATGAGACACAAGTGACCAACGCCACTTTCAGATGAGTTATTTGGGTCTTACAATCTCAAGGGGTTAGAGTGTATGACCACTGTGCTGGAAAGCATGGCAGCAGGCAGGTAGGCTTCTAGAAACAGAGAGAGCAAGAGAGCAAGAGAGAGAGGGTGTGGGATGGGGGAGATTACTGAGAATAGTGTGGGCTTTTGACACCCCAAAGCCCATCTCCAGTGATGTGACACACCTCTAACAATAAGGCCACACCTCCTAATCCTTCCCAAACAGTTTCACCAACTGGGGACGAAGAATTCAAATATATGAGCCTATGGGGGACATTCTTATTGAAACCACCAGAAGTAGCAAGTGATCTTAACATTGAACCATCTCCACATTTCCTCAGATCTCTTGATTCTTAACTTCTGCCCTGAACCCTTTTTGGAAAACAAATGCGATGTTCACTTTGGGATGCAAAGTACAGACCTTTATTCCCCCTCCATTTTTTTTTTTAAATAAGACTCTTCAAAATACTCGGAATCTCCCTCTCAATGCCTCCTTCACACTGACTCATCAGAGAGTGTCAGTGTGCGTGCACAGCTCTGTGCTCTGAGACTTGGCCAACTGGCTATCTAGCCTTCTGTTACTGCAATTACTCCCCACTACCACATGGTGTCACTGTTGGTGATTGGTCTGTCTGGTGCAACTTAACAGACGCGTCTGGTAGCAGAGTGTGCTTGGTCTAAGTCATAGTCCAGTTGAAAACACCCTGGTATATAGTTGTCCCCTGAGCATGAAAATCCCAACTAAAATGATCTGAGACCTTGATACCCTTGGAAGGGGTTGCTTTGCTACAGCCAGGGCTAGTGAAACTTAAAGGATGACCTTGCAGGCTGCCATACCACTGCCACTGCCAGAACCTCCAGTGCAAAAGTATTTTAAAAAATAAATGCATGCATTTTACTTGAACTCAATAAAGATGACCTTTAAAAAGATAGTTACAAATGACCTTTTACACCATCTCCTAGCCCATATACAAAAGACACTCAATAGAAGCTAAAGCCGCTAAAGCACTTTCTGTACTTTAAATGTCTCCTTGCCCTCACCACTTCTAAACTCCGAGACAAAATTTGGTAGGGATACCTGTAAATTTCCAAATTGGAACTCCCAGAATCTTAACTTCACACTCAGAAATATTTAATATTAATATATACCCATCTCTCCCCTTTAAAATGTTTACGTCAGGCTTTCTGGGGATTTCCTTCTATTTTTATTTATTTATTGTATATGAGGGAAGGAGCCAATGCTGAAACATGCCTCTGAAAGTCAGGGGGAAACTTAGGGAAGTTGGTTTTCTCCTTCCACCGTGTAGGTCCCCGGGGCTCACACTCAGGCTGTCACACTCGGCGGCAAGCTGCTTTACCCACTGAGCTATCACACTGACCTCTTCCTCAGATCTTTGAAGACTCTTCCCTCTTTAAAAGGGCCAGACTTTAGTTTGTGAAAGAGAATTTGAGGTTAAAATTATAGAATTTTAGCTAAATCATGTATACAATACAGAGTTCTCATAATCTCCTCTTAGCCTCTCCTGCTATTGGTGCCTTAATCCACATTTATTACAGTTCATAGACTCTATCATGATAGACTGCAGCATGGTTTTTCTGACAGAGCTGCAGAGTTGACCCAGAGAAGACTCTGCTTGGCTAGCTTGGGCCACAGTCCACCTCTGAACCAAGTGTTCTGACGGAGAACACAGCATCATGACTATTCAATCACTTGATCACACAGAATGTCATGGTGTCACTTGGGATATATATATATATATATATGAATGACTTACAGGCTGTGGTAAGGCTAATCTAACAATGTTTGCCTATGGATAAAGGTCTAAGAATCCAGTAGTTTGTTCAGTCTATGGTATGGAATGCCTCTGCTGGTCTTCAGTATAGACCAGAGTCCTGAATAAGTAGGCTCCAATGCCAGGGAAGGAATGGACGTGCCAGTGAGAGCAAGAGCAAGCAAGCAAAAGCAGAAGCTTCCTTCTTCCTTGTCTTTTATATAGAGGCTGCCTGCAGAAGGCGTGGCCCAGATTAAAGGTGGGTCTTCCCACCTCAAAGATCTGGATTAGAAGTGGGTCTCCCACTTAAAATGATTTAATTAAGAAAAAAAAAAATCCCTCACAGGTGTGCCCAGCCATTTTAGTTAATCTTAGATGTAGTCAAGTTGACAACCAAAAATAGTCATCACACATGCCATGGGGTCTTGTCTGTAAACAAGGAGGAATGGCTGCTCGGGTATCTCACTGTGTCTGAACCACACACAGTGCCTGAGGAGACACTGAAAGAGCCCGAAGAAGGACCAGCGTGTTAGGCAGACAGAAACACTGTCACTGTGTGCCAAGGACAGGCTAGCATGCTGCACTAGGCCTCTTCTCCTGGGTGACCTTTTGCCATCTCTCCTTGAGTGACCTGTGGGGAAAAAAAAGTGACAGTAGCCGGATGTGTGTGTGGGGTGGGGGTGTGGGTATTATTTGGTTTACAATCCCACAGTCTATTATTTGAGGGGAGTCAAGCGTGGTGTCAGGAAAGCTGTGCGACCGAGAGAGCCAATCCAGGAGAGGTTGAGATGTGTCCAAACCCCCAAAATCTCATCCTGATACCAGCAGGAGTAGAACTGCTTCCCCCTTGCTCTGGGTCTGCATGTCCCTGCACAACCCCCTTGTAACCTCCACTTCTGCCCTCCTTGAGGTAGTCATGTAGCCTGGTAGCCAGGTCAAAGGTTAAACTCCCTCTCTCCTTTTAAGGACATGTCCAGCAAGCACCTGGAATTCCTCTTTATGCAAATGAAGCATTCCCAGCACCCGGCCTCAACCAATGATGTACACGCACCCTCCCCAAACCCCTACCTACACCCCCAAGTTTTATATAGCCTTTATTTACCTCCAATAAGGAGAGCTGTGTCACTGAAACCTCTGAGAAGGCTGTTTTCTCTCGCACTCAACGCCGACTGAGATCCTGGGTAAAGCGTCTGCCCAAGCTAAGTTCATCCCTTCTGGTGCTCAATGGTGCCTGAACACCCCAGGGGGAAACAGACCTGGGGCAACAGTCAAGGAAGAAACTCAAACTATCAAGTCCATGGTCGAACAGGAGGAGAATACACGCCTGAATCTTTGCTAGATTGCTTGCTATTCAGCTAGCCCTCCGTATGGCTCCAGCCTTAGTGGGCTGGCTCAGTTATCAGTCAAGATGATCCCCTACAAACAGATTCACAAACAAACCTCATCCAGATGACTCTTCAGATGAGACTCCATTCCCAGGTGATGCTATGCTGTGAGAAGTTAATAGTTAAAATCTAGCATCCCAGGGGAATGTCTCCACTGTGACCTATGGTACCATGCTTGCCACAACCTTACGGTTTGATGTTTCTTTGCGGAAGGTCACTTCTGGGTGCTGTGAGGCCTCCTCCACTGGCCATCCTGACTCAGGAGCATCTGTCAGTGCTACCTTCATGGTCACCACGCTCACTCTGCTTTCTTGACTTAGTGTGACCAAAAGTCTTCCCAGGGGACTTCAATTCCAGGGCACCTCAGTGTGTGAGTATGCTGTGCGTGCATGTATGTGTGTGTGCGTGTGCGTGTGCGTGTGCGTGTGCGTGTGTGTGTGTGTGTGTGTGTATGTGTGTGTACACATGCACCCTCGTTCTCCTGCACGAGCGTGTGCATGCATGCATGCGTGCACGTGCACTGTTATAAGGTTAGGGGTCTGGGTACCTAATCTTCACCAACATGGGAGTGGCAAGGGAAGGGGTGGCCATCTGGCTATGTGTATTTTCTCCATGTCTGTAGCGTCCTGATTATTATTCTGATCCCAGACAGAGGCAGCTGCATGGTGGGGGAGGAAGCTGACCGGCAGTGGCAGGTCAACCTGGCTGCTGGGGTTGGTTGGTGACCAGATCCTGGCAGGGAGGAGGACGAGGCCGGAGGGACAGAGAGCCAAATGTGAAGGTGGGTTTGCCCAACTCCCCTCACCCCAGCTCCCTCTTTCCTGTCCATCCAGCTATGTGGTTTGTGCTGTTGCTGCTGTGGGAGCCAGGCCCTTCAGGCCCTCCTGTGGGGCAAATCCCAGAAAGGTTGGAGGGAGGGAAGAGACAAAGTCTGGGCAGAAAACCTCTGCTCTGGTCAGCTGTCTGTTCTCATACACACTTTTTATTTATTTTATTTTATTTTATTAATTTATTCATATTACATCTCAATTGTTATCCCATCCCTTGTATCCTCCCATTCCTCCCTCCCTCCAGCTTTCCCCTTACGCCCCTTTCCCTATAACTGTGACTGAGGGGGACCTCCTCTCCTTGTATATGCTCATAGGGTATCAAGTCTCTTCTTGGAAGTGTGCTATCCTTTAAGCTCCCTGCATTCCACTCAGCATCCAGGGCTGACCCTGGTAGGGAGCTCATACTGGTTTCAGGTCAGGAGGCCTGGTGGGAGACTCCGGGTCTTGTCCTTCTTTGGTACTGGAGACGCAACTCTGAATCTGTCAATGTGATCTTGCCCTCATTCATTCCACCAGCCCAGTGGGAACAGCTTTCTATTCTCATGGCTTCTGAGCTCTCACCCATTCTCTTTAGCTTCTCCAGCCTTTCTTCACCCTACCATCCTGGGTATAAATGGCTCTTTAAAAATTTTTATTTTTTATTTTTTGTCACTGCTTAGAGAAGCTCTTGCTGGCTCTTAAGGCTGTGACCCTCCATCCCACTCAGGATGTCTCTCTCTCTGCCACCAGCCAGCTGAGTGAACTTGAGAGCCCGGCTCTTGTCGGGCACCTCCTCTTCTCCTCTGTAAAAGGAAGTGGGGCCACTTCTGGTACTCTTCTGGGCTCCCCCAGATCTCCAGAACCACCCTGGGGGATTTTTCAATCTGTTCCCACCTCACCTCTGAAAGAGGGACAGAGCTGCTCCGTAGGTGTGACCTCATGCCCTACAGGAAAATGTCCCCTGCCCCTATCCATTCCCCAGATAAGTATGTTTCCATCCAGGGCTGACTGGGAGGAGGGACGGAGCTGGCTGTCCTGAGCAGTCAGGGTCATAGCTAATTCCCAGAAAGGTCTCTCCTCTAAGAAATAAAGCAAAGAGAGGGACTGGGGAAGTGTTGAGGAGGGATGGGTGAAGCCTCCTTGGTCTTCCCCCCCAACACACCTGCCTTCCTCACATCAGGCCCAGACAGCTGTCAGGTTGGTGAGGAGAAGCTTAGGGGGCAGAGCTGTGGGAGGAAGCCTGGGAGAGATCAGAACAGAGCTGGGCCTTGCTTGGGGGTTGAAATGCCCAAGCTGTTAATTTGAGACTAATCAATGCTAATTTGCACATATCTGGTTGCTAGAGCCGTTATCTATTTCTTGTCAAGGCGTCCCAGGGGCTCCCAGCTCTTCCTCATGGCTGCCCACCCGGCACCTCCTCCCCCACTCAAACGCATTGTGGGACCAGCTCAGCAGGGGGAGACAGCAGACAAACACTCAGGAAGCCTTTGAGCCCACCCCAGCTGGCACAATGGGCTGGAAGAAATTCAGGACTCAGAAGGGGAGGAGAGAAGGGGCTGGGGGGCCTGGCCAACACAGCCTGGGAGGAGGAGAATTAAGCAAAAGTGCAAATTACCCAAACCCGTGATTAACATTTCTTCCAAATCTGCATGAATATTAAAGCGTAACTCACCCTGGTCCCCACACAATGAATTCTGCATGAATCTTAAGATAAATCGTTTGGATAACTTAGCGGCAGCTGTAGTCCCCTGCTACCAGCTGCTTCCCCAAATCATTTCAAGGCAGGGAAAGGATGAGAAAAAGGGGGCATTGGTTAGGGCCAGGAGGGGGCCAGGAGGGGGACAAGAGGGGGCCAGGAGGTGCCAATTATTTAGGCATTTTGTGCCCAGGCACTTTGGCTAGGCAGGTGTCCTGCTGAGGGTGAGGGTGGGTTTCACAAAGCCCGTGGCTGTTTGTCACATGTTGTATGAACAAGGTGAGGGGTGGGCCTTACCAAGTCTGTGCCTGTTTGTCACATGCTGTAAGGACAAAGAGTGAGCTATCGGTCATCTGCTTTGCCCTCCAAGGACCTCTTTCTTGTGACTCTGCTCTGTCGCTCTGTCCCTCTTCCTCTTTGAGAAGCAAGCCTTTTTCATTGACCCTCAGCCCTTACTTATCACCCTGAAGAGTAGGGACAGAGTTGTCCCTGCTGAGAGGCATGTGGCAGTATCTGGAGATTCTCATGGTTAGGAAGTGGTACTCCTGATGCTGTGGAGCACCCCACAGTGACACCCCCTCACTCTAGGAATAGCCCAGGCTCTGATATTAGTAGCATGGATCCTGAGAAAGCCTGGCTGGTGGGGACACAGCTCCTTTGGGGTCCCTGCTTCCCGTGAAGATCTGCTCACCTTCTCTTATGGTAGAAACGAGTCAGTCAAGGTCCTGGATGGGAGCCAGAGACAAAGTGTGGCAGCATCATTGTTGCAGTTGTCATCAAGCCAGGCAAGGTCCTGCAGGCAGCAGATGGTACCCTGCCAGGGTTCCGGCTTTGTTTGGTTACTGTGTGTGTGTGTGTGTGTGTGTGTGTGTGTGTGTGTGTGTGTGTGTATGTGTGCGCACTTTATATACACACATATGCTCAGCTGTGTGCACTTGTGCCTGCATGTACAGAGGCCAGAAGATGACATCAGGTGTCCTGTTCTGTCACTCTCCACCGTATTACTTTGAGACAGGGTCTCTCACTGAATCTGGAGCTGTGTTGGCAGCCAGTGAGCCCAGCACTGAGTCTGTCCCCATCTCTCACAGCACTGGGGTTATAGGCACATGTGGCCATGCCTGACTTTTTATATAAAAGTTCTAGGCATCAAAACTCATGTCCTCATGTTTGTACAGCAAGTGCCCTCACACACAGAGCCATCCTTCATCCCAGCTAAGGCAGTTTAATGAAGAGGGCATTAATAGATCTGTGATTAGAATCAAGAGGCGCAAAGCAGGTGGTATAGGATCCAAGGTGCATTAACGTGGGAGGCATCCCATCCTTAGGTCTAAAGGGACAAGAGAAAGGAATGAGGTACCTAGGCCTGGAGAAAGTCAACAGGAACCATAGACACAGCCAGGAACAAAGAAGGCTCTAGTTAGTGCCCTGGACTGGCCATGCCTGTAGGAGAAGGAAGAAAGAATGATAAGAGGAAATTAGGGGACCAGTAGAGAGTGCCTGGCACAGTCATCATGACCAGTGCTACCTTGGGAAGCCCAGGAACCACCTAGGAGAAAAGTAAACACATGGACCAGCAGTTAAAGAAAACCAGCCGGGGGGAAAAAAAAATTCCGATCACAACCATGAGAGGATTAGTACAGAAACAAAACACCTTCTGGGAAATTCTAGGCTCCCTTTTCTTGAGATAAGGTTAAAATGTTAGTAAGTCACTTGGGAGCCAATCTCAGAGAGAGCTTCAGGAAGCCAGTGGCATGCTGGGATTCAATTTACCAAAAAAAACTGCAGTCGAAGCCCCAATTTACAGACATGGGGCTCTTGTCTGGAGAGAATTGCATGAAGGCCGGAGCGTTCAAAGAGGCAAAAACCAGCCCAGCATGTTCCCAGGCTGGATGTGGACCAGGGGTCAGGTCCCTGGGAGATTGGGGAAGAGGAACCTACCAGCTTGGTGGCTGAAAGGTGGTGGCTGTGAGCAGAAGAGAGATTGGCAGGGGTCCACGCTTCTGGCTCTAACAGCTGGGCAGATGTTAGGGCTGTTCTTTGACATAGGGGAAATGGGGTGGGATCTGGAAGTTGGGTTCAGCTGGGTGCCGTTGCCTATGTTCAAATGGATGGTCATTTCTTGGGCTTGCTGGCTGTTCTGCAGCCAAGCCGTGATCCTCTCTGGTCACAGGTAGGATCAGGGCTTTTACACAGGTATCACAGTCTGGGATACCTGACTGTGAACGGTTCTCCCAGAGGTCACTGGACCGGACTGGAGGGCTTGCCTCCTGTTTCTGGTTTTAAGCAGCATCTTAACAAGAAATAGACAAACAGGAGTGCTTTTCAGCTCAGCAGGGTGATGGGGGAGTGAATTAAAATCCCATTATAAAAACACCGCGGAGGCTGCAGGCAGCCTCGCACAGGATCATTCACAACAACCCGCACACATGCTGCCAAATGCCGTGCTGTGTGACTTGGGTCTCAGTGGTGGCTTTGGGAGGAATTCTGATGTCAGATCAACCCAGGAACCTGTGATCTTCACCTCCCTCGGGCTTTATGAACTCTATTGAACTTCCTCTTCTCCGTGATTGGCTGGGGTCAGCCTCTGAGGGCTACATCTGAGCCTTTGACCTTGGCTCTGCCTAGCAAGGCTGTGGAAGGAAACAGAGCTTGGTGTGGGACCAGAGCAGTAACGATGTTTGATCCTGGCTCTCACCCAGCAAGGAGGTAGCACGCAGTGATGGTCAGTGAGCCTCTCCAGTTCCTTCTGAGTCTCTAAGCATTTCCTGTCTCCGTTTCAGCCCTAGGGGCTACTGGCTTCCCTTTCTTTCTGAGCCTTCCTTGACTGTGTTCCCCATTCCTTGGGACCCCCCCCCCCCCCCCCAGCCTTCTTTCAGCATTGTCAGTGATTCTCCGTGCTTTGGAGCATGTAAGACTTTCTACAAAGACCCTGCCACAGGGGCTGAAGCCATCCCTGAATGCGACAGCTGACAGGAAGGTGATGAGTGCAGGCCCAGGTCCCTGGCAAGCTTGGCTGTGTGAAGCAGTGGGCAGGAGGCCTCAGAGCTTGGTGTTTTCCCAGCTCTGCCATGTAATAACTAGCTCTGTAGCTACGGGGAGCTTATTCCAGAGTCTTCAGTTTTTCCTCTCATAAAATGATGATGATGATGATGATGGTGGTGGTGGTGGTGGTGGTGGTGGTGATGGTGCTGATGGCAATAGTCATGCTGGTATGGTAACGATGATGGTAGTGGTGCTGGTGATGATGATGATAGCACACAGGCCATGGAGTCAGTATGGTTTCAAATGAACAAATTCATGCAAAACTTTAAAACGACACAGCACAAGCCATGAGAAATATTAGCTATTATTTTTTATTATAGTACCAAAATGAGATTTGCTCTTTTTCCACTCCACAGAAAAGGCCTACCCTGCAACCAACCTACCTCCTCTTTTAAATAATGTGATATGCTGTGTCCTGTGGGTAGAAGATCCTTGAAGCCCCATCTGTTTCTGGGGAGGTCCAGACTGCCCAGCTCGCAGCCAAGCATGTCCCTCTCTAAGAGTGTGAGGGAGGACATGCAAAGTGGATTCCTGGTTCACAAGTGCTAGGTGTATGGCAGACCAGGCCCTTCTGAGCCTCGGGAGATGGTCTGTTAAACTCATGAAGACACTCATTTTTTCATGGGTCATTGAACTAGAATTAGAATGAGCCCCAGATCTAGAGTGAACTGGTTTAGGCCAGCCTTGTGGAAGAGAAGGCAAGTGCCAATGGCTGTAGAGTCATGGATATTAGAAAAGTTTTAGAGGGTTTTATGTCACCAGCTTGGGCTTGGTAGGATTTTGAGATGATCTCAGAAGATCTTCAGAAGATCTATAGATTTAAATGGACACTATGACATCCATTGCTGCCACCACCACATCACCCCATCACCCCATCACTACCATTCACATTACTACAATCCTCTCCTGCTACCACCACCACCACCACCACCACATCACCCTGATCATTACCATCCTATCACTACAATTTCTTACTGCTGCCATGACCACCACCATCACCACTACACCACCATTATCACTACTATCCCATCACCACAGTCTCTGACTGTCACCACCACCATCCTCTCTATAACCTCTACACTGCCACCACAATTATCACCACCATCACCACTACCGTTTTTGCCATCATTTTTAGCCTCCACCACTCCCATAACTACCACCACCACCACTATCATTATTATCACTACAACTTCCACCACTGCTGCTACTACCACTACCATTACACCCTCCACCACCTCTATCACCACACCTCCACTGCCACCACCACCATCACCACCGTCATTACAACTTCTACCACAAACACAGCTAACTACCATCTCCATCACTATGACCTCTGCTACTGCTTACTGTCTCTCCATCATTACCATCTCTTCAACCTCCATAACTGTCTCCAACACCATTACCACTGCCACTACAATAGCAGCTGTTACCACTGCCACCATCATCACTACTACCATCCCTACCAGCAGCATCACTATGGCTTCCATAGCTGCTATACCACCATCAGTGACATCACCATCACTACCCCCTCTATAACTGCCATGACCACGGCCACCATTATCACTACTACTATCCCCACCAGCAGCATCACTATGGCTCCCATAGCTGCTATCACCACCATCAATGACATCACCATCACTACCACCTCCATAACTGCCATGACCACTGCCACCATCAGCATCATCGCCACCTTCAACAGCCGCCACTGTGGCTTTATCACCACTAGCAGTATCACCACAACAACCTCTACCACTGCCATCTCAGCATCATCATCACCACCGTCACTGCTACCATTACTGCCATGCTACTGCTGTTACTATAACTACAACAATTCTGTCGCTGCTAGCACCACTACCACTATGGCCACTGCTACTACCACACAACAGCCACCACCACTCACCACTACTCCATTGCCTTTACCATCTCAGTATTGGCAAAACAGCTCCTCCTATTTGGCCGTCACTTTTCTGGGTCAGAAGATGGCACATCAGGGTCCCTGACAACCCTGACAAAGAAAAGAATTCTTTCCTACTCCTCAGGATGGGAGCAAAGGGCACAACGAGCTGCAGAAGCGTGATGCACAGAAGACCTGCCAGAAGCAAGGAGGTCTTGGCTTGTCATCCTTCCTCTCTACTTCCGCACACGCCTCACCTTGCATGACACGAGCATGGACACTGGAGCGAGGGGACCCTCCCTGCGGAAGCTCTCTCTCCTGCTTCTGTGTCTCTCAGCAGGGAGAAGAAGGTTGACCCCATAAGACACTGCTGTGAAGACCGAGAAGGAGGTAATGTCAATAGGGGCTTGATCCAGTGTACAGCGCACTGTAAGTGCTCATTCAGCGATGCTCGCTTGCACTTCCTTTACCCTGCTCCCTCTCTCCCTAGTCACCTTTCCTCCAGCCCAATGAAGGAACACAGACCATTTAATGGGATTTGAGCTTGCGATGTCCAGAGCCCAAATCCAAAGCCCCAGCTGAAGTGAAACAAGTACCACTTGCCAATAATATGTCCCTGACCCCCCATCGCAGTAACCTGGGACTCCCAAGATCATTTCCTCTTCTATCCTCTCTGTATACACTATTTAGAGTTGCATAGGAAGCTGCCCTAAAACTTAGAGGCTTAAACCAGTGTACACATTGTTATCTCAGAGTGTACAGGTTAGGAATGCAAGCAGCTGAGTTATCTCCTTTGGCTCGGGAGCCTCACAGGGCTGTGGGCTGAGGCCAAAACCATTATGCAGTTTGGCTGGGGAAGATTTGCCTCTATGCTCATGTGGCATCTGGAAGGCCTCAGGACTGTTTTTGGCTGTGGTCTACTCTCAGTTCCTTGGGACAAGGGATTTCTCCATAGAGCAATGCATAGCAGGGCAGCTTGCTTTATTACATGGGCAAGTCAGAGGTCAAACACTCTGTGGCTTGATCTTGAGAGTGACATCCCATCCTTTTCGTCACATCTGTTAATTAGAAGGAGGTCATTGTCACTCGCACACAAAGGAAAGGATCACACAACAGCATGAAGAGCAGGCTGGAAGTGGGAGAGCACTGGGAACCACTTGGGAGTTGGCTAACTGTATACACTTTGACCTTGGGCCTTGAGGGAAGCAAATGTGCACGTGTTGACCTTTCTCTAATGATGGAAGTTGTTAGTGCTTGTGTAGTGATTTTTAGGGTGGCATTATTCAGAAAGCTGAAGAATAGAAATAGCCCATCTGTCCACCAACTGACAGGTGACCATGAGGATGTCGGGCATCCATATTGATAGTGGTCAATAGCCAAGAAAGGTATTGACAACACAATGCTAAATAAAAGAAACCAATCACAATGGACCACAGACTGCAGGGTTCCATTCATGGAAATGTCCATAATGGACAAATCTATAGATGTAGAAAACATCTTAATGGTTTTCAGGATCTGGGGGGAAGTGGGGACAATAGAGGGAGGTAGTGGGTTGAATGGTACCTCACAATATGCAAAAGTGTCTACTCTCTAGCACCTATGAATAAAGAGTTGAATTTATTATTTATTTATTTACTTTTTTTTTTTTGAGCCTATCTCACTCACTCAAACTGGCTTAGAAGTCATGAGGTGGCCCAAGTTGGCCTCAGACTTATAGCAACCCTCTTATCTCAGCCTCCCAAATCTTTATGGCTATTCCTAAGTTAAGGATTCCAAGATGAGGTCATCTAGGCTTAGAATAAACCCTAAACCTAATGACATATGTGTCTAGTACTCCCTGTAGTGTGGGGATCAAACTCAGGGCCTTGGACATTCTTCTTAATACTCAGTCTCTCTCTCTCTCTCTCTCTCTCTCTCTCTCTCTCTCTCTCTCTCTCTCTCTCTCTCTCTCCCTCTCCCTCTCTTTCTTTCACTTTCTCCTCTTTCTTTCTCTCCCTTCTCTTTCTCTCACCTGCCCCATCTCTCTCCAGAACTGTCAGAGAATCAATATTTATTATTTTAAGTCCAAATCAGTGGAAATCTATAGCAGCCTCCAGGAATAGGCCCAGGATGACCCCTTAGGATGCATGGTTTCTTTGTGAGACAGTGACAGATTTCAAAGACCGACTGAGCTGATATCCCCAAAACCTCCGTGTCGTGCACTTGAAATGGCAAATTGGAGGCGATTCTATTCTAGTGTCATCTCAACAAAAAACTATTTCCAAAAAGCAGCTCAGGGATTTGTTCATGTTTCTAAAGGGAGAAGCTGTGACAGGGCAAGGTGGGGTGTTTGACTAAACTCTAGGTGGCGCCACACAGCTAAACTGCTGCCTGTGGACAGTGTGGCCCACAGTGGGGCATGGGTGAAGGGAGCCCCTGGCCACTCGGCTTTTCCTGTCCCCCCTCTTTCTCATGCTCTGCTGCCAGTTAGCATTTCTTCTTCTCACCCCTCAACTGTCTCTGATCAGCACCCCCTACCCCATTCATCACCCCCTGCATTCTCTTCCATCACCCCCTCCAATCACTAAACCTCCAGCGGGGGTGGGGGTGGGGTTCCATTTCCACACTCCCTCAGATGTCAGGGGAATTGAATGCATGGCAAAATATTTCCGAGGTCTAAATTACACCGACCCCGGAAGGCTGAACTTGAGATATAATCCAGGTTATGAATTGTAAATCAGACGCCATGCAAAATACTCACAAAAAAAATTCAATAAGCTGCTTTTGCTCCCAGCGCAGGAAGGCAGGGCCTGGGGAGGCAGTCAGAGGCAGGCTGTGGTTGGAGGAGAAGGAGAGGGAGTGTGGAAGGAGAGCAGAGGGCAGCCAGGCTGTCTTTGGTTCTGCTTGGCCAAGTCTTCTCAGGGCCAGGAGCCATTCACTTACCCAAGGGAGGAGCCAAGCGGTCTCTATGGCCTTTGCGTGGCATACCCTTTAAGATGCAACCCAGCCTTGCAAATATATATGATGTAGCTACCAGCCTGCCTGCTCTAGAGAGGCTGTGCCAGTCCTTTGAGACAGGGGCACCCGTCTCTTGAGTTGAATCATCATTTTTATGGTCCCATTACAGTACCGAGAAAGTAGTGCCATGCAGTCATTCAAATCTTTGGTCTTTTAAAAAGTAGATGTATTCACTTTATTCTATGTGTGAGTGTTTTGCCTGATCACATGCATATGCAACACATGTGTGCTTAGTGCCCACAGAGATCAGAAGAGGGAAGTATTGGATCTCCTGGAACTACCATGTAAGTGCTGGTACCAGGTCCTCTGCAAGAGCAAGTTCTCTTAACCACGGAGCCATCTCTCCAACCCTGCAGCAGGACCTTTTGATCCTTCAGAACCTATGTGGAAAAGCCAGGCATATTGGTGTGTGCCTGTAATCCCAACACCGGAAGATGCTCACTTGCAAGTCAATCTACCCGAACTGGTAAGCTGCAGGTTCAACGAGAGACTCTGTATCACAAAACAAGAAAGCAATAGAGAACAACACCCAACAATGATGTCTGGCTCTGCCAATTAACACACACACACACACACACACACACACACACACACACACACACACACA
>OU015746.1:6976090-6987600 GCA_907169655.1 Acomys percivali
GTGTGTGTGTGTGTGTGTGTGTGTGTGTGTGTGTGTGTGTGTGTGTGTGTGTGTGTGTCTTCCTTCCTTAACTAACCCAATTAGAGACTCTCTCTCAGACCTCCTCAGAGATTTGTCTCCTAGATGATTCTAGAACATGTCAACTTGATAACCAATAGCAATTCCTATAGCATACTACAAAGAATCTCCATCTCTGCGCCCGAGGAAGCTATAGATGGCCAGATGTGAGTGGCCCAGTGTCTCTCACACCTGTGCTGTGCACAAAAATGCCCCAGGGGTCCCACAAAAATGCAGATTATTTGCTTATTCATTTAGTGTGTTGTACGGTGTGCTACATGCATTTGTGTATGACTGTGTGCAGGTGTGCTCGCTTGTACCTTCCTATATGGAGGCCAGAAGTCAATGCCAGGTGTCTTCATCTACCACTCTCGCCTTATTTTTTGAGACTGAGTCTCTCACTGAATTGAGAACTCACTGGGCTAGACTGGCCCATAGGATCCACCCTATCACTTTCCCCTCCACACTGAGCTTATAGGCACACACTGCATTGTCTGTGGGGGTTTATGTGGGTTTTGGGGGATCTGAACTCAGGTCTTCATGCTTGCTTCGGCAAGCACTTTACCCCTTGAACTATTCCACCAGTCCCTACGAGCAGATCCTGGCTCAGGGGTCTGGGTTGGGCAGAGATACCACGTGTCCAATAATTAATATCCATGGTGCTAAAAACCCAGTCCTAGGGCCACCGAGTACCTGGACCATCGCATTGAGTTGGGCCCTTATTCTTTTTCCTCTTGTTGCCTGCCGTTCACTGGGTCAGGGCTAGTCACACTGCCCCTAGCATGCGTCGCCTCTGCCTCTGCCTGGCCCTTCTAGTTGCTTTCCATCTGCACACTGCCCCAAAGTGCCTTTGACATTCGTCTTTTCCCTCTGCACCACAGGTGAGGGTCCATAAAAGCGGTTTACCATCTGGCCAGAAATCAACTTTCCCAAGAGAGCCTGACCTAGGAAAGCTTTCAAATAAAAGTTTAATTGGCTGCAATTACCACAAACAAATTGGTCTGACATGGCTGCAATGATCAGCTCTCCCCTCTCGCACTAAAGTCCAGCTCTCCCTTTGCCAGAGAAGGTCCTGGGAAGGACTTTTGAAAAGTACATATCCCCTGCTCAGCTTTGGTGGGCTCTGGGGGACCCTGGCTCTGCTGGCTTCTTTGTGGTTAAGAGCCAGGGCTGCCGGAAAGAGGGATGAAGCAGAGAGAACTGTCCTGAACCCCTATTTCCTGCCAGTCACAGGACTGAGGTGGGCACCCACCCTGCCCTGCTCTTTCTCTCTGCAGAGGAATTGGTGGGAGGCAGAGGCTTGGCAGGGTGTGCTGGAAAAGCTGGGTTTGAGTTTGTGTCTGATTTTGAAATCAATGCATGGCTTCAAACAGGACCGAGGGGGAGAGAGATAAGGAGTGCATTTCTCTTGGGAAAGCATGTCAGTGTCTGGGGTAGGTCATGCTAACAGCTTCGTAACATCAATTAGCAAGATAGATAATATTTTAATACGTGCGTGCGTGCGTGCGTGCGTGCGTGCGTGTGTGTGTGTGTGTGTGTGTGTGTGTGTGTGAATATGTGTGCCGTAGCACACTTGTAGAGGTCAGAGGACACTCCCCCCCCCCCCCCCCCCCCCCCCTCCAAACTATACTTTTCCTTCTCATCTCACTTTCATTCTTCCTCAAAGCTAGCTAGGATGCAGTGACCTCCTGTTGATTCCGAGATGTGGCATCTTCAGTGCTCAGGTGTTTGGTGCTGCCAGGGTGTTGCTTAGGTGAGGGCATGGGGAGGTCACAGTGGGCGGTTATCTGACCTATGCTTTGCTCTTCTCCCTTCACTCTTCTCCTTTTCTTTAGAGGCTTGAGAAAATGTGCTTCTCCTGCCCCCTACTAGCTTCCTAGTGGAACCTGGGATAGGGTCCCAGGGGAGGCCGCAGTGGGAGAGGGGAGAGTCAGATGCTTTGTTAATGTGTGATCTGACTTTGAGTGACTCCAGCCCTCAGGAGTCCGGAGGGGAAGATTCAGGGCAGCCCTGTATTCCGTCATGAGGTAGCAGAAGCCATGGGATCTGGGTCTACAGTGCTGAGGACGATGGGTGCACCAGCATGCACCCCTCATCCTCCAGGGCCGCTCCACCTCCATCTTTCTCCCAGTCTGTACACCTGGATGTCCTTTCAGAAAGGTACTGTGGAATACCAGTCTGAAGAGCTTCTGGATTAACCCAGGGAAATCCTTCTAGGATAGAGTCCTGTTCCTGCTACTGGGAATGGAAAGGATACTGGTCTTGTGTCCCAGAGGCAGCGGAAAGATTAGTCAGGCCACTTGGCAATGGCTTTAGAAGTAAAATCTGTCATCCTTTCTTCTTCAGGCTTCCTCCTCAAGCATTGGGCTTTTTGATGGGGTGGAGAGATTCCCCTCACCCAGGCCAAGATTCCTGGATTCCGTCCTCCCTGCCTTGCCTTCCTCTTTGGTCCCCTCAGACCAGGGTGGTCCCTCTTCTCGGCCTCCTCCTTCAGCAAATCAATTTGAGCAGCAAAAGGAACAAGGCTATTACAGTTAACACCACTCTGCCTGAGAGTCGCTGGGTCTTTGCTATTCATCATTCCTAATTAATTAAAAAGTAATTACTTATGGATCCGACTTTCATTATTTACACCCCCCAGGCTGTGAGGATATTACTTTCCTCTGTCCCTCTGGTTTCCTAAGCTGCACTTGTGCCAACGATTGCACTGCCAAGTGTGGTAAGGTCCAATTACATGCGGGCAGCCTTGTCAGGGCATCGAAGTCCACAACAGGTTACATAAGGCTGTGGGGAAATGTAGAACCTTCTGGGAGGCCAGGAAGGAACTTGGAGGTGGTGTAGATGCCCTGGTCAGCTCAACATGGCAGCTCCCATTAGATGGGAGCTATGTGTGTGTGTGTGTGTTCTCACATGTGCATGTGTGTGCATACACTCATAGATGTACATTTATGCGATGCATGTAGAAGCCAGAAGTCAGCCTCCAAGTGCCATTCCTCTGGAATGCTATCCATCTTGTTTTGAGACACAGATTCTCCTTGGCCTGGGGCTCACCAAGTAGACTAGGCTGTCAGGCCAGTGAACCCCAGGGGTCCTCCTTGCTCTGCTTCCCCAGTATAGCGATTACACATGCATGTCACCACACCCAGCAGTCTTATGTGGGCCCTGGGGATTGAACTCAGTTAAGCAAGATTGAGGCACCTCCCTAGCTTCCAATCTGTACCTTAAAATCCCCTCCTTCAGGCTTCTGGAACTCTTCACGTATGATAAGTAATGCTGGTGGATACAGAAGTAAAGCTGGGTGGTGCCGACTCTCAGGGGCACTGTGCATGGCTGTGCAGGTCGTTCAATACACCACCATTGTGTTCCCCCTGCTTTTCCCACCTTCCCTCAGTGTGTCCTTTTCAATGGCTTCCTTGGCCTCGGGCTTCCTTGTTCAAGGCTCTATTTGTGTCCCCTAGGAGTCTGTAAGTGACTCGAGGCTGAGTAGTCCTGGGCACTAGGTCTGTTTTCTCCTCCTCTTGCCCCTGTGATAAAGTTGCCACCTATAAGGGCATTGGGCACTCGAGGCCTCCTCCACTCTCTGGCCTCTGAGCGTAGTTGGTAAGTGGTTTATTTGGGCTTCCTTTCCTCAGCACTAAGAGCATGCTCTTAAACTCAGAGTGGCTGGTGAGGAATCGATGTTGGCAGACCTGCAGTTAATTGCAGTTATTATTGCCAGAGGAGGGGACCTGGGGCAGGTCGATGGTGTTCTTACATTGGTGGCCAGTGCATCTTGAGCAGGGTTGGGGAACCAACCATGGGGCCACTTGAGGGAGGCGTGGGCTGCTATGAATTCTCCGGTTCAGGAGCAGTGACTTCCCTGAGCGGCAGGTTTGAGGCTCAAGAAATCCTCAGGCACTGTAGTCTGCTCTCCTGAAGTCTGACACTTGGGCGTTGGGAAAGGGTATGGGGGAGGGGTGGGGGGGGGGGGAGGGTGGACGTTATAGTGGGTGGAAGGACTGATCATCATGGCTGCAGGGTCTCTCAGAGGGGGCAGTCCTGCTGGGCTCTCTCTGTGACACTGGCCACATCAGGGAGGTGGCAGCAGCTATACTTGCCTCATCTGCAGCATTCCGCTCACTGTGTATTAAAGAGGAGCAAACAGGCTGACGAGGCCATGGTGGAGCTGGGGAAGGTTAGCCTGGGAAGGAGAGGTGGGGGGAGGCAGGATGGGATGATGGAAGGAGGAGGGATAAACTGTCAAACCACTCCAGCTGATCTGTCAGCTCACACTGTGGATCTAGGAGGGGCTCCTTGCTCTGACAAGCAACTCGGGGGTGGGGTGGGGAGGCAGAAAGCTGAGTCTGCATATTCAGATGGAAGGATGCAACAGCCACCCTGGCAGGGCCAGGCCTCCTCTGCCAACTCCTGTGAAATTTCTCTGACTTTGCATCACGGGCGGCCTCCTCTGTCACCCCGCAGCAGCAGCTCTCCCCTGTGCTTCTGTAAATGGGTCTCATCTCCCTTCCCATGAGCCTGTGGGGTCTTCATTTCTTTCCCCAATCACACTGGGCAGTGATGCATTGGGGTGTTAATTGCTGTGTTCCTCCCATTGATGGGGAAAGAGCAATATGTCTAGTGTGATTTGGTTGGTGTGTGTGTGTGTGTGTGTGTGTGTGTGTGTGTGTGTGTGTGTGTGTGTTTACTTGCTCATTCCAGTGGCACTCTTTGTGTTTACTGTGGGTGCTTATCCAGATCACTGTACAAACTGTGACAACTCTCATCTCTCCTCTGACCTTTGAGGTTAGGGTTAGCTCATCAAAGACAGGATGCTCACGCCCGGAAGGTGGGAGACTGAGACAACACTTTTGGATAGAAATGGAAGATGGAGCCTTTTGATTTCTACAGTCATTAAGTGTGGGTGTGAGTGTGGGTGTGGGTGTGGGTGTGGGGTGTGGGATGTGGGATGTGGAGTTGGGAACTGTACTGTGGGTTCAGGAACCAAGACTCCACACCTTTGCAGAGCCATTCTGGAAAGCTGCTAGGTTTCAAGGGACCAGGGTAGACCATAGATGCCCCAGAAGTTTTACTTTGAAAAGATAGCACTGTCTCCTTCCTATGACCCTGGCAAGGCAGCTATAAGGAGGCTTGACATCAAACAAGGTTGTATTGTCTTGGTGTCCTCACGGGATGGGTCTTGGCCTTGGATTGAATTCCACTTAAATAAAATAAAGCCATGCACCATTTCTCATACTCTCAAGATGGTAACTGCAAATTTATTCATTACACAGTATGGGAAGGAGGGTGTGGGAAAGCTCCATTAAGCCAATGGCTTTGCTCTTTCAGGTCTCTCCCGCCATACTTCATCTCCTCCCATCTTGTCTAGTCAATAGGTGTGGCAAGAGAAGTGGCAGCAGTGTGGCAGATTCTGGCTGTGGTGAAGTGTTTAGGACCCCGTGTTGACACGCACACATGCCCAGCATGCACATCTCTCCCAGCTAGCTCACTGGTCAACCTGACATAGCCTACAGGTATCCGAGAGACTCTCAGTTTGTGAATTGCCTCAATCAGATCAGCCCATGGAGTATTTTCTTGACTGCTAATTGACTTAGGAGGGCCCAGCCCACTGTGGGCACTGGCCTTCCTAGGCAGGTGATCCCTGGCTGTGTAAGAAAGTGGGCAGGGGGAGCAAGCTGGTGAGCGGCTTTCATCCATGGGACCTGACTCTTTTTCTGCCTCAGTTCCTGCCCTGACTTCACTAAGCTGACTGTAACCTGGAGGACGAATCCGAAATAAACATTTCCCTTGCCAAGCTGTGTTTAGTCATGTTGTTTATCACAAAAACAGAAAGAAAATAGGATGCTCCCACAAAGCCCAGCCATCAAGAGCTACCTACCCTAAGTTCATTCCTCGTCTGCTCTAGGATGGCCACCAGCAAACCTCCCTTAATTTAGGTACTGAAGGCTGGGCAACCTAAGAGCCAGGGGCACATAAGCACTTTCTAATGAGCCCCTTTAAATGAAGTGGGGTTTATGATATGATGTCCTGGCCTGCCAGGTGACACTGGTTCCTCCTACTAACTTTGCCACAGGACCCCACTATGTGAGTTCCTTGGAACCCACAAAGAAAGCTTGCCATACCAGCCCCTCCCCGCCACCCCGTGAAGCACTCTGATTTGTCCCAGGGGAGAATACTCTGCTCTGTCCTCCCATAGTCCACCTTCCATTGCTTCCTTACCTGCCTCTTCCCAGCAGTCCTTGCTCTCCACCAATAAACACTTTACTGTCTAAACATGAAATGCTTGCGGATCTCCCATAGCTGTGATCCCCTGTGTCTCTGTAGTAAGACTCCTTTTGGATCATCTGGTTAGCACCAGCCCCTGGCTCCCCGAGAGACGTGTTCTAAGAGAAGCCACATAGTTTCTGGCAACAATGAACCTGGGGAGATTCAGTCAGAGGAAGCCAAGGTGGTGGCGGGGGTGGCGGCGGCGGTGGCGGCAGGCAGATGTTAGTACTTTGCACACTCGGAGGAAGGGAGGGTCTGGGCTTGGGTTGCTATCTGTGGACCCAGAGATGGGGATGGGTGTCTCCACCCTCCCAGTATCCTTATGAAGGAAATGAGAGGTAACATGTTCTCAACCTTCTTGATGTTCATACTAAGTTAGGCAGAAGGGGTCAGTCAGTGGTCTGCAAATTAGCTGAAGACAGTCAGTAGCAGGCGAGGAGGCAGGGCTCATTTTGCATTGCCTATTAGGAGTTCTCGATTACCAGCAGCTTTCTCAGTTGCCAGGGGTGACGGTCTATACGCTAGGTGAACCGAGGGGGGCAGTCGGCTTAGGGCTTCCATAGAAGATGTGGAAGAGTCTCAGTGGGTTTGCTGTTAGACGCCATGTTTATCTCCTCCCCCTAACTCATGCATCCAAGGCTCCACACCTCTAGTGTGATGGCATTTGGAGGTGGGGCATCCTGGCAGTATATTAGCTACTTTCCCCATTTCAGTGACAGAAAGACACTTAGGAGGGAAGGGTCTGTTTTGGCTCACAGTTCGAGGGTACAGTCCATCATGGTGGGGGAAAACATGGTGCAGGAGTGTGAGGTCAAAGGTCACATGGCATCCATAGTCAGGAAGCAGAGAACAGCTGAGTGCTGGTGCTCTGTCTGCTTTCTTGTTTCCGTTGAGCCCATAGGATGGGGTCTCCCACGTTCATCTCAGTTAAAGCTGTCTGGAAACACCTTTGCAGACACGCCTCAAAGTGTGCCTCCAAGGTGATAGATTGTAAGTCCCATAAATTGGCCGGGAAGTTTAACCATCACAGGGAAGTAACTAGGGTGAGGTGAGTTTGAGGGTGGAGCTTGTGTGACAGGACCTAGGGCTTAGTAAGATGACACGCCAGAGGATTTGCTGCTCTCTCTGCCGTGTGAAAACGCATTGAGGAAGTAGCTGTTTAAAGGCAGGAAGAATGCCCTCCGTGTGGCTCCTGACCTCAGCCTACAGCTCCAGCGTCATGTCTATAGTATTTCGTTACACAGCCTGAGAGGACTCATAAACTACCCAACCCCATCGGTGCTAAATACATGTTGTCGACTGAATTGTGATCCTCCAAACATGTATGTTGAAATCTTCACCTCTTTGGATCTGAGAGTGTAACTATATTTGGAGATCCAGTGTTGACAGATGTACACCAGTTAAGATGAGAGGCATCAGGGTGGGCCCTAATAAAACAAGACCAGCATCCTTAGGAGTAGAAACCAGGATGTGACTACATATCAAGGAAAGGCCATGTGAGGCCACAGGGAGATGATAGCTGTGTGTAAATTGAGACACGTACTAGCTCGCTGTAGGTAGTAAGAGAAAAAGACCTGGAGTGAAAAACACATTCATCACAAAGGTAATGGTGAGAACAGACATTGGGGTTAAAAATGAAAGTTAGGGTTAAAAATAGCAGAGTTGGGAACACCAAGAAAGATAAGTAAGAGGTTGGGATGAGATAGCTACACTGACTAGATAAGAGGAAACACAGTGGAAGTAAGGTCAGTGTTCACAGGCCAGATGACCGGCTTTCGTTGAAGCCCTGGAGTATGTGTGCAATGCTGTCCTTTCAAGTATTCACAGTCTAAGCAGGCTCATCTGTGGGAAGGACAGCTTGTCACAAGAAGCTCCCACCTGTTTTAGGAAAGACCTCACACAGACCACCCTGTAGACAAGGAGTCAAATATGAGGTACCCCTCGCAAGTAACAGTCTTGGAAGTTGTGACAAGGGTTAGCTTCATGCTGACGCTCCGAGCTAGCCACATACACATCAGAACACACAGAGAGAGCTTAGTTTGATCAGTAGCTAGCAACACACCTGCAAGACTGGCCATGGCTGTGCTGGCTGGGGTGTGATGGCTAACAGACAGTTGATGTCAGCAGCTCACAGAGAAGATGTCAGAGGTGGACAGAGAAGAGTCGACCACCCCTAGCGAGATGGGCAGCACAGTGTGATCATATCTCTGGTTGGTACTGGGAGACCTGCATAGTATGTATGGATCTTCCAGTGGGTCTGCCCCATGGTAACCCAGAGAGTGAACCAGTCTCAACAGAAATTATCGTGGTCTTTGTCTAGTTTCTGCCATATGCTCTACAAAAAGCAGTTTTTCCTCTTGGGAACCCTTCCCACTCTTAGGAGCGTCCCTCACTTTTTCTTCATTTCTCTTAATAAAGCTTGTTTTTATTATGCTAATCTGCAAGTGTGCTCCTGTCGTGAATTTTATCAGTATTAGTCAGTGAACTTAAGAGCCACTGACCCAAGTTGACCTAAACAATATTTATTTATTCAGTTTGTGTGTGTGTATGTGTGTGTGTGTGTGTCCCCACGTGCACACACACATGTTTACAGAACCTGAAGAGGCCAGAAGACAGTGTCTGGGAACTCCCCTAGAGCTGGAGTTATAGGTTGTTAAGAGGTGCCTGATACAGATGCTAGGAACTGAACCCAGGTGTAGTGGTTCAATGACAGTGTTTTCCGTAGGCACAAAAGTTTGAACATTTGGGCTCCAGCTGGTGTCGCCGTTTGGTGGAGGGTGGCTAGGAGGATGCAGGCTTGGAGGAGGAAATATGTCTCTGGAGTTTGAAGGTTCTGTACCACTTGCGGACTCTTTAACCGCTCTGGAACCACAAGCCCAAATCAACTCTCTTTTCTACACGTTTCCACAGTCATGGTGTTTGACCACAGCAAGGGGGAAAGTAACGTGTCCTTTGGAAGTAGCAAGTGTTCCAACCCGTAGGCCACCTCTCCAGCTCAGCCTGCGCAGGTTGACTTTTGGTTGAGTTTCTGCCACTCCAAGCCCCTGAGTCATGACCACTTGGGGCTGAGAAAGGTCCCAGTTATTTCAAAAGTACACCAGACCAAGAAGAGACACCTTAACAGAACATGATCATGTGTCCACCTGACCCCAGCCTCCTGCCTGCAGAACTGGGAGCACGGGTCAGTGCCTTCCTGTACCTGGACACATTTACAGGCATCTCTTTCCTGTAGTTTTCCATGCAGGAAAGACTTCCGGGCATGGTGGACCGTGACGGCGAGGTGTCTCTTGCCCCGCAGTCACGTTCAGTTTTGTGATTGGAGCCCCCATTCTCACCCTTCCCACCACAGTAGTTCTGCAGAAGAGGCCCGTTTCCCCACTTCCTACCACCAGGCTTCTGGAAGCATTTGACTTGGGCTAAGGCGGTGATGAGTGGGTCTCACCTTCCTGTTGCTGAGGTTGGGTTGAGGATGGCGCACCACCCACGATGGGCTAGTCAGAGCCAACCAGCCCCAATTCTGGGACCAGAGAGATGGCTCATGGTTAAGGTGACCTGCTGCCAAGCCTGGTATCCCCAGGACAGAGCCTGTGCCTGATCACTGTCGTCCTCTGGCTTGTTCCCACTTGCCTCAGCACATACACTTCCTCCGTATAAAATTGATTTAAAAGAGCTTTAAAAATCCCTCAAATTCTGAGCTTTAGACATTGGGCCAACTTCTTGTGTAACTTGAACCTGATGCCAGGCTAGGGGACAATGTTGGGGATCGACCTCAGGGCTCTGTGCATGTTGGGCAAGCATTTTAACATCTGAGCTACATCTCCAGCCCCATATGACTTCTTCTCCACCTTCATTATCATGTAAATTCTGTCTTCCACTCACATCCTTCTCTCTTCTACTTTGTGTCACAGTCTCAAAAAATATATATATATATTTAATCTAGATTCCATGTATTAAAGAAAATATGATATTTGTCTTCCTGTGTCTGGCTCATTTCACTTAACTTTATGGTCTCCACTTCCATCCGTTTTCCTGTAAATGACATAATTCCATCTGTAATTTTCCATTCTTAACCCGAAGTGAGCCAGGGGTCGGCTCAGTCAACTCCCAGGTCCCCCCACTCCTACTCCACCCTGCTCTGAGGCTGCTGCCGAATTAGGGGAGTAGACAAAGATACAAAATACAACCAAACACCTTCCCACAGAGTAAAATAAAGAGCCAAGGCAAGAAGGAAGCCAGAGGACTAAATATAGGCAGAGAGTGAATCTTGGAACCCAGTGAGGTGGGAGAAAGCCTGGGGCGCCAGAAGTGTGGGAACGAGGGAGAAATGAGGGAGTTTGGCTTGCAGGGAATGAATGAAGTCACCATTGATGGTTTCGGGGAGATTCTAGTATTCTTGGTCAACAAAGTAGAGAGTGGTATTTGCTTGTAACTTTGCAAATCCTAAGCTGCATGGGCATCTTGCTGGGTCACAGGAAAAAATGACTCTGCTTATGTGCCAGACACCAAGTCCTTCGCATGAATTTCTCCCAGCAATCCTACCATGCTATCATGTCAGGCACCCAAGGTCTACAGAGGACATAGCTAAGGTTGCCCAGCTAGTGAGGGCAGGGAGAACATCTGATGTAGAGCTCTCTCTCTCTCTCTCTCTCTCTCTCTCTCTCTCTCTCTCTCTCTCTCTCTCTCTCTCTCTCTTTCTCTGTATGTATGTGTATGCATGTGCACATATGTGCGAGCATGCACACATACATGTGGGGTACAGAGGCCAACCCTCAAGTACCAAGCCTTGACCTTTCACCTTGCTAAGACAGGGTCTCTTCCTTGCTGTGTGAGCCAGGCTAGCTGGACTGCAAGCTTCTGCATAGTCTCCTGTCTCCACTTTCCGCTCACACAGGCAGGCACACCAGGATTACAGATGGCTGAACCACTGTATGCACTGGGTTCTGGGGACCAGAACTCAGGTTGCACGGCTTGTGCAGTAACACTACCATTCATAAATCATCTCCCTAGCCTGTTTTTCTTTTAAATAACAATAAAAGAAAAAAGCTATGGCTTTGAGAGTAAGCAGAGGGTGGTTTATAGGAAAAGTTGGAGGAAGAAAAAGGAAAGGAGGAAATGATGTGGTTACATTATATACTCAAAATTATTATTATTATTATTATTATTATTATTATTATTATTATTATTATTAT
>OU015746.1:6992045-7005302 GCA_907169655.1 Acomys percivali
GGTTCTGTAGGCAATGGTGAGATGACACCCTCCCAGCAATGAAAAGCTAGTAATAGAGACAGCTAGCCTGTCTGTGCCCTCCTAGAGGTCTCAATTGTTCGAGCCCTCGCGGGGCAGTCTGAATGTGGGGGAGGCTGAGCATTGATTACTTTCCAAAAAGAGGCCACCACCCTAGCCTTCCTTCCTAGCTATGATCAGCGGCTTCTTGCCTCCTCTCCTCTCTGCCATTTAATAAGGACAGGGCAGGCGAGAGAGAGATGCTGTAAAATCCAATTAACTGCAGCTTCAAAAGGCGTGCTCTCCAAGTGGCTCCTGCCTCCCACCACTGCAAACAACAGTGGGGCTTGCTTGCCTGCTGGCTTCTCACAGGCAGGTGTAGGGGAGGAGATGGCTGGGAGCATCCCAAGGCCCAGGAGGCAAAAAGGCCTGGAGTCAAGGTTGTTCCATTCCTATTAAAGTAGGCGTAGGATAAGGAAGGGTGGCATGGGCCTTGTACTGCCCTCTGGTTCCTCCTCTTTTCCACCTCTCTCTTCTGACCACAGTCTGGATTCCCTAGAGGTTACCACTTGTGCCCTCTGGTTCAAATCAAGGCCCTTCTGGGGTTTGTGAACTCCATCCCAAATCCATCTTTGGCAGCGATAGGAGGTGAGGCTTCTCTGTAGGCAGATGTTTTTGTTCTGGAGTGGAGCTGGGGGATGCCAGGATGCCGTGTCGCGCAGATGGGTGGGAGTGGAGAGGAAGCCTGAGGGGACTGTGAGCCGGATCAAGGCAGATGGTGCCAGTCGCATCCAATTGCGGCGGCGGACAATTTTGATGAAGCACATCGGGAACTTTCCACTGCCGGGAGCATTTCCGATGTTTTCTGATCTCTCTCAGTCCTCACTGTTGCCACTTACCAGGAGCCATGGAATCCTCCAGAGCTGGGCCCTTGGCATCTGGGGTGACCTCTGCACCAGCTCTGCCCATCTTTGGTGTTTGAGTGTCTACCTCTGTCTCCTCCAGGGCCCCTTCATTGTCATCCAAACTCACTCACCTCCACAACCTCAGGGTTCCTCCTATTTCTTCTCTACTGCCAATGGTTAAAACCATGTTCACTGAGTCTAGACCGCTGAGAAGATGGTGTATATTTTGTGTTGCTGTGACACAACACCTGGCAGGACAACGGAGAAGGAGGAATGGCTTCTTTGGGCTCACGGTGTGTCACAAGGTTTAGTCTGTCAAAGCCAGAAGAGCGTGACTGATGTGAGCCAGGAAGCAGCCAAGGATAATATCCCCTTTAAGCCCCACACCCAGTGACTTCCTCTAGCTAGGCCCCACCTCCCAAAGTTCCAGAACCTTCCAAAACAGCACCAAAACATGAGCCTGTGGGATCACATTTCATATCTAAACCACTCCACTGGCCCCCTTCTCCTTTCCTTAATTCTGGGTGAACTGGTGACCTCATTCCTGAAAGGTGTTGGGGTTAGGACTCAAATGGGACACTGAGGCAAATTGTCTTTTTAGGTAAGAGATTTATTAGAGGAGTTATTAATACCACAGACAGAGAGACAAACAGACAGACAGAAGCTTGGTATGGACTCTGAGAATTCAGGCCTGTGTGCAGAATGGGGGTCCCTGCTTATTGGCTTCAGAGGAAGGGGCGGTTCTATGCCATGTGATTGATGGGTAGCCCGTAGAACTTTCAGAAATCAAAGAATCATTATAGTTGAACCAAAATGGAGAGCTTGACAAAATGATGTGGCCCTGGATAACATTCCCAATTTGGGCCTGAACTCTCTTTAGAAGCCCCAGCATGCTGCTTCTGGCTGCCTGTCCGTCTGTGGCATTAGGAATGCTTCCGACACATCTCTTACACTAAAGGACAATTTGCTTTAGTGTCCCTCCCAAGACCCCCTCAAAGCCTTCCTTTCCTCCCAAATGGATGACGACAGAGGTGATGCCCTGAGACTTTGGGGCTGGCTCTACACAGTCTTGACCATTTCTGCTCCAGTGTGTTGGCATGCTTAATTTTGAGGCTGGTTGCTGCTCTCAAAGAGATTGTGCTACCCAGAGACTGCCATGATGTGAGGGGACTCACAGCTGTTCATGGCCTCATGGTCCAAGAGGGAGCTCAGCTGAGGTTCCAGGAGAAAGCATCTGCCAGGGGAGGCACAGGCTACTGGGAGATGATTCTAGCTTCCAGCACTTAGGCACCTCAACCACTGTATACTCCCAATAGAACCCCCAAGTCCCAAGAGTCAAGGCTAGGCCTTTCCTGCTACAGGCTGCCCAGATTCTCACAGAGTCTATGTGCTGGTTAGGGTTTGTTTGTTTTGTTTATGTGCTTTACCATCTTGACATAAATCTAAATGTGTCTGGGAAGAGGGAATCTCAGCTGAGGACTTCTCCCCATGTGATTGGTTTGTCAGCACATCTGTAGGGGGCATTTTCTTGGTGGGTGATTAACACAGGAGAGCCTAGTCCACTGAGAGTGGTGCCACCCCTGAGCTCGTGATCCTGGATGGTATAAAAAAACATAACTGAATGTGAGCCTGGAGCCAGGCAGCAAGAGGTGTTTTTCTGCGGTCTCTGTCTCAGTTCCTGCCTCCAGGTTCTTGCCTTGAGTTCCTGCCATTATTCCCCTCAGTGATGGACTATAATGTGGAAGTGTAAGTCAAGTAACCCTTTGCTCCCAAAGCTGCTTTTGGTCATTGTGTTTATCAGAGCACCCAAGAAGCCAAACTAGAATACTCCAAGTATAACAAGATGGTCATTTTAAGCCACCAAGTTTGGGAGCGATGTGATGCCCAGCTGTGGTAAAGGACTGCGTCTGCCTTTGTACCTCTTGAAGGGTGACACATAGATACGTTAGCGTCTTGAACCACTGTCCTCCTCACCCATATCCCTCTAAGGAAAAGCATATGGCAGGAAGGGTGGACCTCAGCGGGGAGTCATCGTAAGATTGCCAGATAAGAACACAGAATGCCAAGATAAACAGGAATTTCAGACAATGAATAATTTTTCATTTAGTATGTCCCATTGGGATATACTTGAGTTAAACAAGATACTTGTCATTGAAATCCAGATGTTTCTTGGGAGGCACACTTTTATTTGCAAATTCTAGAAAAAGTCCTACATCCTGGTAAGTTGGATTGCTCTGTCTATTCTGAGTGGCATAGCCAGTGCTCATGTGTCACACTGCCCTTCCTTGTTGCTGAGACAGAGTACTGGGCTGGAACATCATGAGGGAGGAAGGATGTGTCTGGGCTCCTGGTTTGAGGGGATCCGAGCCATTCATCAAGGGCCTGGTAGAGAATGATGCTGTGATGATGGGAGCTTGTGGCAGCTGCTTGTTGTTACACGAGGCTGACCAGGAACCAGGGTGGTTGGCCTGGAAACCAGCTGGCCATATCCATTTGCCCTGCCTCTATGGTCCTGTGTCTGCCAGCTAAGCTGCATGTCCAGAAGGGTCCAACCTCCCCCGAACATTCCCATCATCTGGGACCTGAGTTCACGTACATGTGCACAAATCGTAACACCTCCAGAGTCTTAGTTAGGATTTCACTGCTGTAAAGAGACACCATGACCACGGCAGCTCTTATAAAGGAAATCATCTCACTGGGGCTGGCTTACAGTTTCAGAGGTTTAGTTCATTACCATCATGGCGAGATGCATGGCAGCATCCAGGCAGACATGGAGCCGGAGAAGGAGCTGATCCACAGGCAGCAAGAGACCGTATGCCACACTGGCCATACCTTGAGGATATGAGACCCCCAAAACCCACCCTTTCGGAGACACACTTCCTTCAACAAGGCCACACCTACTCTGGCAAGGCTCCACCTCCTAATGGTGCCACTCCCCATGGGCCTATGGGGGCCATTTTCTTTCAGACCAACACACCCAATGAGGGGATCTACAACCTGTGAAGGACAGTGATAGGCTGGGATGGTCCCGCCTCCTCTCTCCTCCTTCAGGCCATGCCTCTTATTGAGGAAGCCCTCTGTCTGAGGATGGTAGAGCTGGTTCCAGGGGGCAGCCTTTGTCTACGTCTGGGACACAGATGCGATCACCAAAGATCACGGGACTTCACATTGTCTGCAGGGGTCCCCACGGTGGCTGCAGCCACGAGCAGAAGCTAGCTTGGCCTGTGGTAGTGCTGCTTCTGTTCTTTTTGGGAAAAGGTAGAGATGCCCATCTGGGCCCTTCACCCCCTCATTATCTCCATCAGATTGGCTTGTATCTGTCTTCTGAGACACCTGATTTCCTTGGCTCGCGTCTGATGCAGGAGAGTGAAAGAGGCTCTTTTCCTTTTCCAACCAGCCAGCCCTTTCTTCTATCATTCGGGCTCATTATCCAATAATGAAACCCAGCTCACTCTCATTTCCGAGTCTTCTAAATAATCATGGCTGGAAGAGTCTCCAGCCTCACCCTCCATCCCATAGTCCTTGCGTTTTGTTTCTTAGTCTCAGCTCATTAGCTTGGCAATAATGATGAGCTGGTCTGTGTCTCCCTCATCCTGCACATCCTACTCTGGGCTTGGATCTCAGGAACTGGGGGAGGAGGAGGAGGAGGCCTAGGGAGGGGAGGGTAGCTAGGCACTCCTGTTAGCACCATGATGAACAGCATAGAGGTATGGGTCATTCATTCATTCATTCATCCATTCATTCATTCATTCATCCAATACTTTATCCTTAGGTCAGTTACCATGCTGTAGCTGCGACTCAGCAGCACCTTTACAAATCAATAACAAAATAAAAACAAAGGAAAAAAATTTTTTTCTCAGAAACAGAGGGAATGTACTGGGAAGGGGGTTTTGGGGCTGGGGTGGGGGTCCTAAGATATCAAAATCTGTAAAATTTTTGTTTTCCCCTCCTTTCCTTCTCTCCCACTTTCTTACTTCCCTTCCCCTCCCCCTCTCTCCTTCCTTGTCTTCCTTTCTTTTTTCTCCCTCCCCCTTTTTCTCTCTCTCTCTGCTCTCTTTCTCTCTCCCTCCCTTCCTTGGTTGGCCGTGTGTGTGTGTGTGTGTGTGTGTGTGTGTGTGTGTGTGTCTGTGTGTGTCTGTGTGTGTGTGTATGTGTGTGTGTATGTGTGTGTGTGTGTGTGTCTGTGTGTGTATGTGTGTGTGTATATATGTGTGTGTGTGTATGTGTGTGTGTGTGTGTGTGTGTGTGTGTGTGTGTGTGTATGTGATATCTGGCTATCATGGGCATTATTTTACCCGCGTTATTTTGGGCTGTGAGGTGTGAGTTGGGGGGTAAGGTCTGGCTTGCTCTCACTGCTTCGCAGCTTCCCCTGTCATCCTGTCAGGCTTGGACTCCTCAGATCTTGGCAGTCCTCTTCCTCTTGGCCCAGTGAGAGGCTACACCCCAAGAGCCATTCACACCAGTAGGGGCAGAAGACCCTCACGCCCACCCACCCCCAGGCTCGCTCTCTGGCATTCTGCCAGCTCCTCCCCCCCTCCCTTTCTACTATCATGTCACTTGAGGCCGCCTTCAGAGTTTAGGAAACAATCGCTCTGTGTGATCTGCCCACCCTCTCTTCCTGCCAGTACAAATCACTTGGCAGCATAAACACTGTTGTTCGTGATTGTTCACAGGCTCCTTCCCATCAAGTGAGATTTCTTTATTTATTTACTTATGTTTTTTTTTTTTTTTAAAAAAAGAAAAAGGGAAAGAAAGAAACCCAAGATATTAGAGTGGGTTCTGTGTCTTTTTTTCTGGCTGAAGAATTTCAGGATGTTTGATAAGCTCTGACAGCTGGCAAAGCCGAGGCAGCTTTAAGTGAGGCCTAGTAAACACCGTCTCCGATCAGGAGCGGGTTGAGGGTGGGCATCTGAGGAAGGGCTTACCCCCTCCTATGCTACTGCCCTGGGCTGCATGCAAAGCTGGGCTCAGCTCAGCTCACTCGAGTGGAGTTGAAACGGATCCAACACTTCGCCATCTGGCCCTGGTTGTAAACATGTGTATACAAAGTGAGTGTCACTTGAGCTAATTCACGGGGGCGGCTGCTTTTGTGCTTTCTTTGGCTAGTTTTGGGGGAGTAGAGTGGTAGCCCCTGAGGACCTCAGGGCATACAGGTGGCTATCTGCACCAGCCAGAGGGATTAGCGGCCCGCTACAAAGTTCTGGGGTGTCAGCCAGACATCACGTGCCCACTTGGAGCTGCTGGCAACCTCAATCCAGTTGTCTGCCCACCACTGTTTCCTAAGTGGTTGTTTCCTGTCCAGACTCCTCCATGTTAGGAGACATACTCGAGAAGTTGTTGAAAGATTTTGGGGTCCAAGGGAGAGACTGAGGTGGGTTGTCATTCAGGCGTAAGAGATTTATTAGAACTGCTATTAGCACCTAGGCTAGTGCTTCTCAACCTTCCTAATGCTGCAATCCTTTAATTCAGTTCCTCATGTTGTGGTGATATATATATATATATATATATATATATATATATATATATATATATGTATATATATACACATACATATATATACACACACATATATATATGTATATATACATATATGTATATATATTTATATACAACTACTTATATATAAATAATTTTTGTTGCTGCTTCATAACTGTAATTTTGCTACTGCTATGCACAATAGTGTAAATATTATTGGAGGTAGAGATTTACCAAAGGGTTGCGACCCACAGATTGAGAATGGCTGCCATAGATAGACAGACAGGACAGATAGCATGACTGTGGCCAAAACTCTCAGGCTCAGGAGGCAGAGCCGGGGGCAGGGCTTCCTATGGAGGGTGGAGGTTTCATGTCCTGTGGTTGGTGCACGATCCACAGTATGAGCCTACAGTTGTGTTACATCCCCAATTCCTGGGTGGTAGGAGGAAGAGAGGGAATTGCAGGGGAGGAATGGGTGACTGATTATGTGGGTGAGGAGGGACACACATGTAGTTAAGGGGTGTCATTATACAGGTTGGGGCACACATCGCCACCTGTAGCCCTTGGATATCTAGGAGTCTGCCCATCAACCTGAGTCCTGTAAACTTCCTTGGGGGGAAGTGAGAATGGCATCTGTGGTTCTCCTGACATTGGGCTCCTGCTGGGGGGGGGGTCTGTTTGTTAGGAGATTGGAGACTCACTGACAGGCTGTCACAGGAGGCCTGCCATTTCCTTTACAGCAATAGGAAGAAGAAGGCTATAGCAGGTGCCCACGGCTTGATCAGCCAGGGGCGTCAAGCCTCACAGTTACCATTGAATTAAAAGAAGCCAGCAGCTTCTTTGTGCCCGCCCAGATGCCTTTCTGCTCGCTGTAGCATCTGTTTCCTTCACCTTGGCTGGGCAGACAGGAGAGTTCACCCTTTTGGGCTAGAGGGACAACGAATATGTCCTCTCTGCCTCTTATGAGCGGAGCAGTGAGGTTGTGAATAGGTCCTTACAGCCTCCGAAGCCTCAGTTTATCCCCCTTTCAAATGGTATCACCAGCTTTGACGCATCAGTGACACCTCCCTGGTCCCCATGGGTGGAGAAGCATGTCACAGGATGGTCAGAGCACCACTCTTGGGACAGACAAAAGCTGCAGATGCCGGGTCCAACTGAAGGTGGCACGAGAGCCTTGGTGGTAAATTGGAACATACCCAGACACACCCACACCATGTGCCTACTTCCGTACCCTACCTTTATCCTCCCTGAATCCGAAGCCTGTCTTAGGTTTCACCTGGTTCTTGGAACTTCACTCCAGTTAGTGTGACAAGAGCTTCTTTCCAGCAGGGTAGAGGAACCAGGCTGCCTACCTGTCTAAGCACTTCCTTTGCTCAGCTTCCTGTCCCCTCAGTCACGTCCCCTCAACTCCTTCCTCCTCTGCCCCTCAAAAGCAGCTCGATTTAATTTTCTATTCCTGTGAAGGAAACCTTTCCCCAGCAGCCCCAGGGACACACAAAAAAAGGGAGGAAGCTAATTAGCTGCTGCATTTTCCCCCAGCAGGAAGAGTAGAAACCAGCAGGGGATGAACGGCCCCTTTCACTGCATCCTGAGGTCCAGGAGAGTGTAGCGCTGCCACTATGGGAACCAACTGGGGACCCAAGGCAGCCTGTGCCCCTTGTCTCCAGTGCCTGGGGTATAGAGTATGTGGGCAGGGCGCCGCTGCCGTCAGCCAGGCAATGCCACAGGTAAGGTTGTACCAGGGCCAAGGCCACCACAGCTGCCCCTGCCAGTGAGGTGGGGTTCACTGGAACAAAACCCTTCCTCCTTTTTAGGGCCAGAATAGTGGATAAGACAGGAGAAAAGCTGGGAGGAGACAGAGCTGAGATTCCTAGGAAAAGGAGCTGACACCCAGTGACTCAGACATAGGGACCCAACATGAAGCCATTCCGTCCTGTGACACCTCCCCGCACCAGACACTTAATTAACCCTGGACAGAAGGCAGCAAAGAAAAAAAAAAGCTCTTAATCCAGATTCTATTTGCCTTGCTAATTTAGGTGTGCATGAGTGTGTACACGTGTTTTCCTGCTGGGTGAATGTTTATAAAATCTTAATTAGGTTGTGGGTATTGGAACAGAAATGGAAATACATCTCCTCCCATCCCCCATAATGGTCTCGCTTCCCTGGGGGACATTAAAGCTTCATACACAATATTCTGTGAGTAGGGAGATGTACTAATAGCCTCTGATGACGGGCTTGGGGGAGGAGGGGAGTCAATCACAGATGGATGGTTGATAGCTTACTTTATTATTATTATTATTATTTTTTCTTTTTAAAATCCAGTCCTCAAATTGGACTCAGAGCAGCTATTTATAACCTGTCGGGAGAGGCTGGCATTTGACTATCAAACTCATATTGAATGCATTTTTAATACCCTTTAATATGACAGGTCACAAGGGGGAAGTGTTCGGACTGGCACACATACTAGGAGATTGTGCACTTGTTAAAGTGACCAAAAGGGAACAAGAGAACACAGTATCAGGGAGAGGCCCCTGCCCCCCGCCCCCCGGGATCCTTTTCCAGCCTCTCTGCCTCTGCCCATTGTGTGAGTCCTTAGACTAAGGTACCCACAATGCCCTTTGTCTGCAGCGCTTACTGTGGGGAATCATACGCGGGGAGGACATGAAGACCAAGGGTGCAGAAGATGGCACCTGCGAGTGGGGGCTTCCCTCGGCTTTGACGACAACCTTGAGGAAGTCAGTCTGTCACTTCGCAGGAGTGGAGTCTTAGAGAATTTTTCAAGAGGTTTAGTTTAGTTGCTGGTTCACCTTTGAGGACAGGGCTCGGGATGTAGCTGATGAAGACTGGACAGATAGGGCAGGGACCCGAAGCAGGATGTGAGGTCGTGTGGGGCCGTGACTGAGACACAGAAGAGGCTCCTGGACTCCTCATGGTTGGACAGACTGTACTAATTAGCTCATCCTCCTCCCCATGTCTCACTCTAGTTTCTGCTATAAACCTCTGAAAAGCGCCCCCCCCCAAGGCAGCTTGATGGAACCCTATTTCCCGAGATCCATGCTGCTATATAGGAGCTCTGCCTTGTCTCTCTTTCCACCTATGGATCTATAATACACCCCTCTCTGGAACTAACCCTCTGTGCTCTATGAGTTGTTTCATTACATAGGTGTCTGTGTGTGAGTATATACGTGTACATGGCAGGTATCCGAGCAGAACTTCGTATCCTCTGCAGTTACAGGCAGTGGTGAAATGCCTCGTGTGGGTGCTGGGGGCTGAGCTAAGGTCCTCTGCAAGAGCGGCAGGTGCTCAGCTGCTAGGCAAAACCTCTCTAGCCCCTGGGAATTTGATTCTTCAAATTCTGGAGACAAAAACCCCAAAACCAATGGCTTGGGGTAACTTTGGTGGCTTGAGTTTTGAGGGACCCTAGCCTTCCTGAACTAAGTCGAATTGAGGCTAAAAAAATGCCCATCAGACTCAGAGACACCCCAAATTCTGATATCACAACAGCTGGGCAAGATGGCCCCACAGTTGTTTCTGTCCACTTACTTTTCCTCTAAGTTTGAGGTTTCTCTATGTAGGCCCCTACTACTGCAGCTAATGGCAGCAGCTGAGCGGGCCTGCCACAGAGCTGGGTGGGGTGAGGTCCTTGAGGTAAAGGGTGCCAATGCTTGCCAGACCTTCCTGTTTCACAGAGTCAGTCAGGACACGCTCCAACGGACGAACCCGTCTCTTGCATCTGCTTTGTACTGACATCTGTGGAAATGAAGACTAAAGCTGTTGTTGGAGAGTCTGTGCATCTATATACTTCCTGGGTGAGGCTGAGGAACTGGACGGGGCTGGGGGGGGCACATTTGGCGTATCCAGGGTCAACAGTTTAGAGTGGTGATCTGGGAACTGCAGCTCTGGGCACCACTACCCAGAGGGATTGTGAGTCCCTAGATTGCCACTCCATCCCCAGGGCTCCCGATGTGAGGCTTTCTTTCCTGGTAAGGTGCAAGCAGCGTCTAGGCCTCCTCACAAGGTCCCAGCGACAAACCAAAGCACCATTCTACCATAGTTCATCCTACGAAACCAAGGAGTTTATTACGCTTACTTATAGAGCATGGGTGAGGAATTATGGACAGGGAAGCTGGGGGACCCCAAAGTAGCCACACTAGAAGATCTGCACCTGGCCTGCATGATCACTCCCCAACACCTGCATATTGACCTTTCAGTTTACCTTACTAGCCTACATACTCTGGCATCTTCCACCTGCCCAGATCTGAGGGCCATGAACTTTTTAGGCAGAGTTGCATACAATGCATTCCATGAGGGAATGTCAACCCTCTACAAGCCCAGCCTTGATTGACTCTTCCACGCGGGTACAGATCATTTGTTGAAGACGGCCACTGTGTTGCGCGGAGGACTATGTTCTATCACAGTTTCTGACTTAGTAGGTGTGGGTAGGAAGAGACCTTGCAGGAATCACAGGCGCCTTGAAAGTGGCTGGTCTTACAGCACTGACACAGACTCTGAAGATGCTTAGGGTGGGGCACGGAAGCAAGCTAGAACAGCAAGACTGTCTGCAGCAAAGCCTCTCGGCATGCAGGTGCGCTAGGCATGCTGCCGGGGCCACAGCCGAAGGAACGGAAGCTGGCCTTTGAAGATCTGGGTCAGATAGGGATGCATGGAGAGGAAAGGGGTGCTCCAGATTAGGGGTGCTTCTGGACAAGGCTTTGTCTTAGAGTTTCTATCGCTATGATAAAACACTGACCAAAAGCAAGTTGGGGAGGAGAGGGTTTATTTCAGCTTAGAACTCTCAGGTCACACACTCTGTTGCTGAAGGAAGTCAGGACAGGAACTCAAACAGGCTTGGAACTTGAGACAGGAGTTGATGCAGAGGCACGGTGTGCGTGTGTGTGTGTGTGTGTGTGTGTGTGTGTGTGTGTGTGTGTGTGTGGTGTGTGATACTCACTGGCTTGCTCCTCATCGTTTATTCAGCCTGCTTTCTTACAGTACCCAGGACCACTAGCTCTACTCACAGTAAGCCAGAGCCTCTCACATCAATCATCAGTCAAGAAAATACACCATAGGCTTGCCCACGGGCCAAGGTGAGGTTGAGGTTCCTGCTTCCAAAATGACTCTAGCTTGTGTCAAATTGAAATTAAATCTAGATCAGACTGGTTGTCAAAATTGGCAAACACAAGAATAGTGAGATCAGCCTGTCTTCTTCCCAGTTCGTCCTCCCCTTGGAGGACTGCAAAGGGAAGGGGTGCCCCTTTCCTGCCAGAGAAGAATGCATGTTTTTTTTACAATCCCTAGGAACTGTCCCCAGAGATCTGGCTTAACTGGCTGTAGCTGGGGCTCAGGCGGTAGCTTTCCTCCGTTTTTTATGCAGGGCTGTGAATTGAACCCAGGGCCACGTACACCCTAGGCAAGCACCCCCCCCCCCCCCCCCCCAGCCACACTCTCAGTCCTTCCCTTTTGAGACAGTGTGTTCCTTTGTAACTGGCCTTGAACTGCCACTTCTGCTTCAGCCTCTCAAGCGCCTTGATGCCAGGTGCATCTCCATGTTCTAGGCGTGCAATGAAGCTCTGCCAAAGACAGGGTTGAGCACCACTGACCTAGACGCAAACATGTCACTGTTCTCCCAATGGGTAAATGCACCGGCAAGTAGGGTGAAGGACTGTCCCTCCCCTTATTCATCACAACCCCACCACACTGAGGCTCTAAGCAGGTAGCTAAGCATGCGCTCCATTCGAGAGCAGGGCGACCTACTTTTCTCTGCCCGTGGCTTCTCTCACACATAGGGCCTCTTGGGATGGAAGGGGCAGATGGAAACGCCGGAGTTTCTGTGTTGATGCCGCATTTGGGTGTCACCCAAGCGCTTGTTTCCCTGTCAGATTCCGGATATGGCATTTAGATAGTAAACTGCTGCCACCAGACATTTACTGAGGAGATCAAAGTATCCGGTAGCATCCAGAGACATCCTGGGGTTTGGTTGCCAAGAGCTGGCGGTTCTGGGCGTGGGGAAGCATGAGGCTGCCATAGGGATTACTTGGGCTTGAAGACAGACTGTGAGGGTGGGGGCATGAGTTGCGCATGCGCAGGGGCAGGTGGTGAGGGGAAGTCTGAGCTCCCCAGAGGGTTCTCCTTCAGTTAGGTACTCTATCTCCCTGCCTTGGAAGGCATTTTGGTACAGGCCTGTGCATACCCAAGCTTGTCTGGGACATTATTCATGGGGCCTTTGACCAATAGTTGCTGCCTTTGGTGCCATCTCTCGAGGTCTTTCAATGGATAGAGGGTCACCGAAAAGGGCAAGTGTTGAAGGAAACGGTCTTCCTCAAGCAAAGTAGGGAGGGCCCTTCCTCAGATCAGCTGTGCCTGCCTGCCTGCCAAAGGTCACCATGTAGACTTGGGGACATTAATTGAGAAGGACTCCATTTACACAGCTGTAGGGAAGTCATCATCCATTTTGTGTGAAGACTGTCCAGTGTGGTTGTTTTGGGGTCCCCAATGTTTCAGCCATGCTCTGTAAGTAAGCCCAATAAACCCATTGGTTCCCTAGGGGGAGCTTTGATTGCATCATACTTTGGTTTGTCACTGGGACCCTATGAGGAGGGGTTAGATACTGTGTAAGTCTCCCCAGGGAAGGAATTCTCGTAACGACAGGACAGTTGGCCCTAGATTCATCTCACCCAGCTCCATCATGGAGCACAGATACTTGGAAGTGGGTCCAAGGACTTGGGGCACAATTCTTTTCTTTCTGCCCCTACCCTTTAAGGAAAAGCAAATAGAGGATGGGTCTATTCTTTAATGTGGTGTGTGTGTGTGTGTGTGTGTGTGTGTGTGTGTGTGAGAGAGAGAGAGAGAGAGAGAGAGAGAGAGAGAGAGAGAGAGAGAG
>OU015746.1:7005312-7022467 GCA_907169655.1 Acomys percivali
GAGAGAGAGAGAGAGAGAGAGAGAGAGAGAGAGAGAGAGAGAGAGAGTTACTGCCCAGCTTTCTGACTTAGGTCTTGCAGGCCCCTAGGGGTCCCTGGTGTGTCTCTTGGAACTGGTGATCTAAGTGCAAGAACAGGAGATGCTAATCGTGCACTGGCCTTGGGCACAAATGTAAGCCCCAGTATCCTTCTGGGAAGTGTCCCAGCTCCCTGCAAGTCCTCAGCAGCTGCCCAATGTCACCTGTGTTTATTAACCTTTCCTACACACAGCAAAGAACATTGTGTCTCTGCGCAAGCTCTCAAGGATTTCAATTATTTAGTGTGCCCCCCCCCGCCCCCCCCCCAGGAGGAACTCTTATTAGCATCTCCTTGATGTCTCCCCCGCCCCCACCCCCACCCCTGCTGCCAGGGTTCATTGGAGCTCAGAGTCTGGCCAAGGCATCTCTTTCTCAACCTTCAGTTCTTCTCACTGACAAGGAGAAAATTGAAGAGTCCTCCAATGCCCTTAACACCCTACCAGGCCCTGAGCTTTGAGATGCCCTGGTCATCCCATGAGTATTCTTGCCCCCTGGAAGTTTGGTGCTAGACAGTTTGATTCCCCCCCCTCCCCAGCTTTCTGAGCTGAGCTCCCTCTCTCCAGCTAGAGCAGGGAGGTAATGTCTTAGGCACAGGTGGGGAGGCCTGAGTGGGACTGGAGTGTTGGGAGTGTGAATGGGACAAGAGGAAGTGTCTGTACAGCAGGTGGGCAGGGAGCCGCGGCCACCTGCCTCTCCCTCCAGTTTGTTCCTAGGAGTACGCAGGTGTGCCAGTGACTCTGTCCTCAACAGACAGTGATCAGACACACAGGACTCAAGAAGGCAGGAAAGCAGGCAGAGGGATTTGTGACAGTGAGACACCTGCTCTCATCCCTGTTGGGAATGAAGTCACAGACGCCGTTTGGGTGGGAGGGAACCATCCCAGACATCTCTGTGAGCCCTGAAAGCTTTAGTCACTCAGAATGTGGACCAGTGCAGAGGGCCTTCCCATGGTCCACACTTCTGGAAATTTCTCAATGATACATTCTACTGTTTGCCTCTCAGGGCAAACACGGGAGCTCCCACGGTGGTATGAACGTACAGGATTTATCTCCATTCCTTAACCTTCCTCATTGATCCAACCACTCTCTGTCACTCCAGCCCATCACTACCCCACCCCCACCTTCTCCAGAGCCAGCCAGGGACCCTCCATGCTCCATCTCTTCCAGGAGTCAGCCCAAAAGCCACACCTTCCACATTGCCTGAACAATTTCCTTCCTGAATCCACCCCTACTCCGCCCTCTTCACCCACCCCCAGAAAGAAGTAATCTTTCTCCTCGGAATTCTCAGAACGCTTTCCCTACTCTGTCATGGTCCTCATCAATTTTTCTTCCCCATCCTGTTTTCCCACCTGCACCCCTTATATCATCTCCGACTTGGCGAGCTCCTTAACGACAGGAGTCATACCTCATTCTCCTTTACGGCCACACTGCACCCAGAACTGCAAATGTTGATTGAATGATAAGAAACCCAACTTGGTGACACGTGGGGGGGGGGGGGAATTCATGTCATCAGGCAAAGGTCGTTCGTCTTTGCTTTACTGTTGAAGTTGGGAGCATCTTTTGGGGGAAGAGGCAAAGGGAACAGATTCCGTCCTCTGAGTTATCAATCCATCAACAGACTTTCTAGGTCAGTTACTATACGATGCTGTTTGGTACCAAGGGGGCAGCATGCTTTTCTCTGTTATCCAGAACTTGTGGGGCAAATGGCTTGAGTGGTGAAGTTTCTCTGCTTATTGTGTCTCTTTTGGAGACCCAAATGCTTCTACCACATTGTTCTGCCTTCTCCTAGGCACTGGTGTTCAGAGACCTAGCTAAAGCTGGGTTAAGAAGATCAACTCAACTTGGTAGAAAAGAGAGAGAGAGAGGCTAGGAAGAGTGTCCTTGCTCAGATGTCATTGTCTCCATCAGTTCTGTCCTGACCATCCCGATGGCCGTGTTTCTGCTTTGAGAATACATGTCCAGCAACTACAGATTGAGGCTGCCAGAGACAGAATTCTAAACATGCTTTCCCATTCCCAATCCAAATTTTAACCTCGGTATTATTGCAAAAGGAGTTGCCTAGGCAGATGCGATCAGCTGACCTTAAAATAGGCAAGCTCCTTAGGTAGATCAGAGTGACCACACAAGGCAGAGACTGAGAGTCTAGGTATGAGAGGCTCCCATGTACTATTGGTGCTTTGGAGATATAAGGGCCCCTTACAGATAACACAGAAGCCCCTGGCTACTGAGAGTAAACCCTACCCAGCCAGGAATGAGAATTTCAGTCCTACAAACATGAGGAACCCAGACTAGCCAGTGATCTGAACAAGGGGAGACAGATTCACCCCGCAGCATCCAGTAAGAGGCCAGTCAGTGAGACACCTTGATTTTATCCTTCTGAAAGCTGGAGCTAATGTAAACCTCCAACCTATGGAACAGTTGAAATAAGAGGTGTGTGTGTGTGTGTGTGTGTGTGTGTGTGTGTGTGTGTGTGTGTGTAGCAACCAGATTTGTGGGAATTTATTATGGCATCAATAGAAAGCTATGGAGCCCTTATGCAGCATCACAGTTCATGTCTGTGCTTTTCCAATTGGAGGTGGCTTGGTTGGCGCAGGGTGACTCAGGCTGCACTGCAGGATGGCAGGTCGGTTATATCCTCTCTTTTGTGCTCAGTTACCTGGTGTTATGGTTTGAATGAGAATGCCCCCTCACCCCCACCCCAAAGGCTTGGATAAGTGAATGCTTGTCTCTCAGTTTGTGAAATTATATGGGAAAGATTAGAAGATGTGGCCTTGTTGGAAGAGGTGTGTCCCTGGATTTGGGCCTTTGAGCTCTCAGCTACTGCTCCAGGGCCACACCTGCCTGCCTGCTGCTTCCATGGTCCCTGCCGTGATGACCATGGACTCTAACCTTCTGAAACCATGAATCCCCAAATTAGATGTTTTCTTTTTTATAAATTACCTTGGCTGTGGGGTATATTTGTGTGTGTGTGTGTGTGTGTGTGTGTGTGTGTGTGTGTGTGTGAGATAACAATAGAAAAGTAAATAAGACATCTGGTATGCTAACCACATATCAGTGCCAGAGGTTCGAGGCCACATGCAGCCTCCAGAACACATGCAACAGGTTTGTTGCATCATGGAGCCTCATATACAATTGCCCAAATGAGCCACATGGAGTAGAGAGACAAACTACAACTCTATTGACTGGAAGAGACATTTTGAAGGAGCCAGGATGTCGAATTCTCTGTTAAAGAGAAGATCTGGAAACCTGGGACCCCCAATCTACTCTGTAGTTTCCCTGATGATGATTCAACATGACTCCCCGCCCCAATCTCACAGTTCTCTCAACACCCCCGTTCATCGTGCCCCCCGCCCCCTTTTTTTTTTTTTGCCCCCCCCCCCCCCCCGCCCCGGGTCTCCCGCATGAGTGCAAAGTTGTGTCTAGTTTGCTCTCTGAGATCAGATCTGGCACATTAACAGGTGGCTAGGATGCATTTGTTGAGTGAATGAATGATCTAAGCTCTGACACCACTCTCCGTGGCTACATCATGGGCTGTGATTTCATTTTGTGTAGGAAAGCAGGCACTACCCTAGCTCGGGGAGATGGACTGAAAAACCTCATTGCATTGCAAAAACAAACCAATTTCCTGCTCTGATTTGGAACCTCTGATGAGCCAAAGGAGTTGGAGACAGTCTAAAAATAACTCTTACAAAGCTTTGCTGTGACAACACCGTTTCTCCCCCTCTGGCTGCCCGATGGAGAGGCCCAGGCCTAATAAATTCAAACCACAGGGCATGCCAATCCCCAGAGACTTCGCTCCTGGGGCTAAGATAATAATCCCAGGGTTTTGGCAGGCTTTTCTGGATCATATTCAGCTTCTCCCACGAGCATGAAAGGACAGGCCGTCCCTGCCAAGTGGAGCCACCTTGGAAAAGTTGGCCGGGCTGCAAGCGCCATCCTCTGCAGTCAGCGACTGGCAAGTTCAACTGGTGTCTGAGGAGTGCCAGGCACAGGCACTGTTAACCCTTTCACCACTCCACAGAGTGGACACCCGTTCTGTTCCCCACTGTGGGGATGGGAAGCAAACTGGCTTTCCTGGCATGACAGGCACAGGAGATGCCACTGTGGTTCAGGTTGGTATTCTTTTCACCAGGTCATATGGGTAGAAGATTCTAGAATTACTGAAACTGGGCTTGGCTAGGGGTGAATGGGACAGTTCTGGTGTGTGTGCGCGTGTGCGTGTGTGTGCATGCGCGAGCCCTAGCTTACAGTGTTCCCTAGTCCCTTCTGGGAGTCCTGGGGTCTGAATGCAAAGGCAGTGGGAAGGCCTGGGAAAGTAGAGTTGTCATTGCAGGCTGTTGCATGAGAAGCAGGGACTGACTTAGAATCACAGTCCCATGGACTCAGGAGTCTTCCCGCCACCCTCAGCATCACCACTGTGTATTATCAATGATATTAATTATTTATCGGTAGCAGTCATAACCATCACTACAACTGCAAGATCATTAATATTTACCAACAATTAATCACATTAATATTTATTAATAATTAATAAATATTAATGCCCATTAATAAGCTGTAGAAATACTTGTCAATTTATCAATAAATATTAATAATAGTATAATATTTATTGTAATGATGAGTAATTGTCATAAGTGCTACGTACCAGACATCTACTCACAAACCTGGTGTAGGGCCTGGGAGAGGCTCAGGCTGAGTCTGTATCCCCAGCACCCATGTGAAAAGCTGGTGAGGTGGTCGACATCGGCAGTTCCTGCACTGGGGAGTCAGAAACTAGACCTGGCTGGCCGATACTAGGGCCCAGCCTAATGTTTACTTTCCATAACATCCGAGAAAGCAGATACCAAGCTTACATTTGAAATGCTGTATTTATTGAGTGCTCCGGTGTCACCCACCGAGAGTAAGGAGAAGAGTTGGGAGGGCATGGTGCCAGGGGACCCAGGATCAGAGAGGTGTTGACCCCTCAGAGATTGAGGGGGTGGGGCTGGCATCAGCAAATGTATTAAAATGCAAATTTCTGCCTTGCTTGCTGGTTTATCATCTGACTCGTTATACAATTTGCCAGTTATAGAAGAAAAATTACCATAATGGGGCCCTAGGGAATGGTTGTGAAAAGGAGACCAAACGTTACTTATCAGCCGTTCCACTACAATTATCTTCCACGTTTGTTCTCTTCCTCCTCGGAAACATGGAAACATCAGCGCCAGGGAGCAGGCAGTGCCTGGGCAGAGAGAGTAGAAAGGCTGTGTCTGTGATCATGATCGCCTTCGCCTCCTCCGCTCCCGCCTAGTCCTGCCTGTGGCTGTTACCTTCCTTCAGCAGTGGCCTTTGCGGAGTAGGATAGGATGGGAGGGCGTTTCCAAGGTCTAGGTGAAGTTCCGTCTGTTTATGAGCCCTGGGGTTTACAGGACATCCTCTCCCAGGGGCTTGATTCGAGGTGGGACAACCGAGCATCTTTCTCGACTCAGTAGGTGCCAGACAGGTTACCATGTAGGCAACAGGTAGCCAGGCTTGTGCACAAAGGGGGCAGTTGCCTTGCCAGGTACCCCAACTCCTCCAATTTCACCCCTTCCCTGACAATCCTCACTCCCAGGGTAGCTTTCTATCCTGTATCTGCCAGCCTTTCCCTCTCCTGGGGCTCCTTGCAACTCCATTTTCTCAGTGTCTAGCCTTGTACTTGGAACATAATAAGCAGGAAATAAATATTTGATGAATGAATAAAAGTGTGTCTGCGAGCGCACGCCTGTGTGTTTCCAGGTTATTCTAAAGTTGTCATCCCCACAGGCTGACTTCTTTTAGGTCCAGCCAAGTCTTCTCTAAGCCCTAAGGCCTTTGACGATTCCTCAGGCTTCTAGAACCAGCATATTCAAACAGGCAGGGGAGCAAATAACCGCACTCTGCCAGCTGTCTGTGCATATTGCTTAGATACTTAGACTTTCCCAGACCTTAGGCGGCTCTGTCATTGTCTTAGAACTCCTTTTGTCTTCCTTCCCGGGGCTTCTCATTTGCCTCTGCCACAGTATGAAAGGTAAAAAACCCTCGCCGCCTCTGAGTTACATTTACAAAGGAGGAACTCAAAGCTCCTCGCCAAGTGCTCAGCCTTGTGCTTAGCAGGGAATCTCTCTGGTATCTCGACTTCTCCGGTTCTCTGAGGAGAGAGGGTGCGGGCAACTACTGTTGCTTACACAGAACTTCTTAGATGTTTATCAGCAAGCTGTAGGAGCCTTGAGGCAGGCTCACTGGATGGATCATTTGACCTCTGGTTATCTTCTTCCATTGCTGGTCAGGCTCTGGGAGGGCAAGCCACCCTAGGAAGCTCCCAAGAAAGGCAGGATATTATTCCTGCATTTAAATCGTTGGGCTTAAGGAACAGGCGGCTTCCAGGCAAGTGAGAGCACGAGGTTGGGGGTGGGTGGGGGAATGCAATGGGCTCCAGCAAGTTCTCAACCACTTAGAGGAGGGGCCAGAGTTCCACAGCTGGGGATGCCGCTGGCTCCCTGAGTAGAGTGTTTGCCTAGCCTGCATGAAGCTCTGAGTTCTATCTCTGACTTTACATAAACTGGGCAGGGTTATGTAATACCTGTAATCTCAGCGTTGGGAGGTAGAGCGGGAGGATCAGGAAACCAAAATCATCCTTGGTTACTTAGTAAGTTTTTATTTATTTAATTAATTTATTTATTTATATTTTTTTCTTAGTAAGTTTTAAGTTGAGCTACATGGGATCATGTAGTTTTGTTTTTAATAAAAATATAAAAGCCCAGCCGGGCGGTGGTGGTACACACATTTAATTCCAGCACTCGGGGAGGGGGGGTGCATGGGGGGGCAGAGGCAGATGGATCCCTGTGAGTTTGAGGCCAGCCTGGTCTACAAAGCAAGTCTAGGACAGCCAAGGCTACACAAAGAAACCCTGTCTCGAAAAACAAAACAAACAAACAAAAATATAAAAACCCCAAAGGCAAAGATAGCCCACCCTCTGTGCTGTCCTGTGATCAAGGATGGCTTTTACTTTTTCAAATGGTCGCAGCAAAAAAAAAAATCTTAAGGACTATCAATCCATCTATGTGCCACTGCTATCAAATTCATATACAAATAAAGTTTTATTGTAACACAGCCATGCATCTGTCATGTCTGGACCAGGTCTGCAGGACTTCACAGCTGTGGCCGAGACTCGGGTCCTCTGAGATTTACCACTGTGATGACTACTGTTGAACATGACTAAACTTCACCTCTGCCCATCTCCCATGGTGGCACTGGAGCAATCTGAGCATCCTAGGAAATATTCTTGCTTGTGAGGTCAATTTTCTCTTCTGGATCTCCTACTTTTTAAAACAAAGAGGGAGAAGCTCTAAAGGCTTGGCTGGGAGCAGGTAATGAAGGCCTAGGACCCAGATTTCCTTGGTGTGTGTGTGTGTGTGTGTGTGTGTGTGTGTGCACGCTTGTGTGTGTGTTTGTATGTGCACGCGTGCATATGCACATGCATGTGTGTGTGTGTATGTGTGTGTATACGTGTGTGTGTGTGTGTGTGTGTGTGTGTGTGTCTCGTGTCTCCAGGTCTGTTGGCTTCTGAAAGCCAAGGCTATCTGATCGTCAGCAGGGAGCACAGCTTCTATGTATGTTAAAAGAACAAAAAGGGACAGTACTCCCATTGCTCTGTAGCTTCAGCTCAGCAGAGGTGGGCTAGCCTGAGCTAGCCCATGAAGAGCTTCCTCATTAATTCTCAAAATAACAAGAAAAATTGTGCATGGGTGTGTTCTAAAGTCACCCTCCAAAGGTCACGCATGAAGTATTTCACATCAAATTGGCACCACTCTGCCCACGCTCCACATTCCTGCCCCTCCCGAGCTCCGCCCACTGAATCTTCTTGACTGCAGTGCTGTGAGCTTGGTCTTTGGGAGCCACAAGAGAAGGCACGGTGTGCCTGGAAGGGTCCACATGTGTGCCACTGTGACTAAGCAAGCAGGATTTAAGCAGAGCCGTCAGGCCCGTGGCCTGGTCCCTCTCTGTGGTGGGGCCAGCCTGTGACTACGGGATGCTGAGTGACAGCACTGCCCTGCCTCAGATGCTGGGAGCACCCACTCCCCCAGGTGTGACAATCAAAAAAAGTTTCCACACAAAAAGGGACACAGGTGGAAGGGAAGTCTTGAACGTTGGTTGGCAACAATCAAGAAAAGGGACAAGAAACCCCCCATAGGGCTCCCTCATTTTGGATGCATGACTTGCCTCCAAGGCTCTCTCCACCAGCTCCCAGCCCTTGACCTTGGAGTGCTCCTCTCTGCATTAGCCAGCCTGTGCATCAACTCCCGGGGTGTGCTAAGGCATGTTGACGAGCTGATTAAGGGATCCATATGGCTGAGGGTGAAGGGTCTGACATGGAGGAAGCACAGGCTACTGTGAGAATCTGACAGTCTATACTATAGAATGTCACAGTCCTGGGCCAGGTGGGCTTACTGGGGAGGACACGGGAGGTGACCTCAGTTATTCAAAACCTGAAGCTTGACACCAGCGACGGACTTACGTCCTTCAGCCTTCTTCAGGTGCTCTGACTACGTGTTTAGTCCCTCTGCATCCTGAGTGTTTCACTCTAAGTTGTTAACTCTGTAATGTATATGTTTATCTTTCTTTCCCTCTTGAGCTGGGTACTGTCCTGGGCAGGAGTGCGGACAGTCAGACATTGCCCCCCTTAAGCCAAACACAAATAGGAGGCCAAGGCATGAAAGATTGGGCAACTTTAGTTGTGCAAGAAAAGACTTTAGAACACTGTGTTGGGGGCTAGGGAGATGGTTCAATGGGTAAGAGTGCCTGCTATGCAGACATGAGGACCGGGGTTCAGGTCCCCAGTGCCTGTGTAATGTGCCAGGGGTGGCTGTGCATGTCCATATGCCCCCCACACTAAGGGTAGAAACAGGTAGATGTGGTGGGTGGCTTGTTGGCCGCTTGCCTGGCTGAAGGGACAGGCACTAGGTTCAGTGAGAAAGCCTTCCTTGTGGCACTAAGGTAGAGGGTTATAGAGAAAGAGCAATGTGAGAGTTTAAGGTTGAATGCTTATTTGGTTTCCATCTAGGCCCTTGTGGTTGGCATTGGGCCACTTGGGGAAGGCAAGTTTGTGACCCTGTTCTATAATCTCTGCACAGTGCCCAAGTATGGAAGCGCATGTAGGTAGATGGAGGGTTGTGAGGGGGGAAAACCTCTTCCCTAGTCCCCTCCCTCATGCGTGGCTCTCACTTAAGAACTACTGAGTTCGGTGAGCCATTCTGTGGCCAAGTGTTGTGAGCGACTGTCCTCTGAGGCAGGCAACCACTTAACAGGTTCAGCTGTACCCTCTTGCAGAAGGCTCATGGCAGCTGAGTTTGATAGCTGTTTAGATCCCTTAATGGAGGCTTGAGGAGGGTCATGAGGCCCTCACCTGAGTATCTAGCCTCTCCCTTCTACCACCTGTTGTGTGCAACTCTGCTCTTCTTGTGGCCTTGGAAGGGGGCTAGAATCTAGGGGTGGACTAGGGCAGGGGGGGCTCCACCTATGCAGTTAAGGCACTTCCTCATCGATGATGGGTAAAGGCTTTCTAGGTGTGGCCTGTTGGGAGGGGAGTGGCACCTACACCCCAGTAAGTAATCCCCTGCCTGCGCTTTCTGAGGGAGCACAGTAGACTCACTGGCTCCCCGGAGTGAACTTTGGTGAAAGCATTCCTTTGTTTGTCATCTGGGAGAGAAGAGATAGACATGGCTTCTATCTCCCCTAGGGAAGGAATTCTACCAACACCACATCCCAAACTCTAGATCTGTATAATGCTTGTGGGTCCCTTCTCATGCCTTGAGCAGCCCCTGATGGGGTCTCTAAGAACATTCCAGGCAGTACGTTGCCTCACTTAGGGAGCTGGATGCCCCCACTGGATGCCACTGTCATATTCTAAAGCGTGCAGAGTGGGTGACTCAGCTATGAGGGGCAGGTGGGGGTTGAGTGAGTGAGGTGGCCAGGCTACAGGCTCTGTCTCCATTGCTTCCCCTTAGCCAATACTCACCCTCCCAAGTATGTAATTCTGCTTAGACTGTAGGTTTTAACAAAAGATTTTCTTCTCACTTGAAATCATTAAAAAAAAAAAAACCCTTCAAGATTATGTCTCCTTTTTAGTCAGAAAGCATTCCCAGAGTGGGCATTGAACACTCTAAGCTTCTGGAAGCTTCTGGTGTCTGGTGGCGAGGCTGTGAGGTATAGATGTGTTCATAATTACATTGCCACAGAATTAAGAATGGCATTAACATGGGTCTCAAAAACAGAGAGCCGGCACTGGAGAGATGGCTCAGAGGTTAAGGGTATGACTGCTCTTCCAGAGGTCCTGAGTTCAACTCCCAGCAACCGCATGGTGGCTCACAACCATCTATGTTCCCTCTTCTGGCCTGCAGGTGTACATGCAGGCAGAGCACTTTATACATAATAATAAATAAATAACTCTTTAAAAAAAAAAAAGAAAAGAAAACAGAGAGCCACGCAGGGATTCAGGGTGGCTTCCTGGTAGAACCATCAATTTGGAGCATCAGGTCCTGGGAGGGAACAGGGGAGGGAACAGGTGGGTAGCTGCCCCTTCACTGGAGGTGATGGAGCGAGAGGCTCTTTGGAGTCTTAGCACTACGGGCCCCAGCCATGTGTCACCATTCCTGTTCTTTCCTGGGAGATAGTAATTTCCATGCAGGAGGCTTCTGAGCACCCCAACCCATCTCAGCCAGGTGTCTGTGCAAGGCAAAACCCAGGAACTCTGAATCTGGGGTGGTTTCCTCTGAGCAGGACCTATGTTCAGCTTTGCATTTAAAAGCTAGCTTACAGGCAAATGATTTCAGTAAATAAAATTTCCAGCCCAGCCGCTTGCCTTCCTCCAGAGAGCCCTTGCTTCAGACAAGGGCACCCCAGTGAGGAGTCAGACACAAACAGAAGTCAGAAGGCAGGAGCTGGGCTGGCAAGTGCTGCCTGGGGGATGCTGGGACCTGGTGGAGTCTCTGCATTATTTGGAAGCAATTGTTTGGTACTTGCCTGGGCTTTCTTAGAGTCTATGAGGCGACGGGGGAGGGGGTCTAACAGAAGCTGTTGAACTGCCTTTCTACTGTGCTTAAATATGGATGACCATAGAAGCAGAAGACCCAGAAGTGGCCTGGTTCAAGTCCGATGCACCTGTCCACCTCACCTGCTGTTAAGACATTAGCTATGTGATCGTGGACAGCTAATTTGCCTTTTTCATCGTCTCACTGATAATTTAATTTAAAACTAAGTTCTTGCACTTAGTGTCTTGCCAGTATAAGTTATCATCTCCACTGTACAGAAGAGGGCACTGAGGCCCAGAGAGGACAAAGAGAGCCTAAGAAGGTATCAACACTAATAAACATGGCACCTGGAGAATCCTTAGGGCACCACTGCTAGGATCCTTCCTGAGTAGGTAGAGGTCCTGTTTCCCTGAGCAGAGGTAAGCCCTTGATAAATGGCGGCTAGCCTGAGTTATATTGTCTTTGGGCTCGCTGCCCCATTCCTTTTTCCACCAAGCATTCTCACAGAGCCTCAGCTGAGCCACTTGTCCATCCTGGGAGGATGCCGGGAGAGGCTGGGGGTGGGGGTGGGGCAGAACGACCAGTCTGCGTAAGGGAAATTTCCTGCCTCCCAGTCCAACCCAGATTAGAGCCCATTTACATCTTAAAAGCCAACTTAGAAAACCACAATCTATCAGCCAGCGATGGTGTAAATTGCTTTGCTAAATATATTTCTGGGTACATGGTAAGTAAAAATATCATGAATTTAATAAGCCTTGGAATTCACATTTTTCCAATCCTAATTAGGTTTCTCCTCCACACCGGACGTGCTCCCTGAGTCGCGTCGGCAAGGTTGGGAGGGGAAGGCTGCTCAGGCTGGCTGGCTGAGCCTGACTGGGTACCCCACAGCCAAGAATACGGTTCCTTCTCTCAGCAGCTCCGCACAGCTGTGTGGTCGGTTAGTCTTCTGACGCACCAAGTTTCCTGGGTCTCAAGAATGGCCATACTTCTTCCTAAGTCATCTCCAGGAGTCAAGAGTTGAGTTGTTTCTCTCTCCACTATGGCTCCTGATGGATACGTAAAGAGACACCTCTGGTCCCAGTTTGGCTCTCTCCATATGGGCATCCTGGACCACTGGTCCCTTGACATGTAATTTTATGCCACCTACTCCTTCATGGGCCCCTGTATTCCTGTCATGTACATTCACACACTAGCTTAGGTACCATATCTCATGCCAAAGACTCATGGGCGCTGATGGTGGGATGCGGGGTTGTGATGATCAATGTTATCTGCCAGCTTGGTTGGACCACACTGCCTGCATCTTTGGTTAAATATTATTCTAAATGTTTTTTTTTTGTGAAGAATTTAAAGATAAGGTGTGTGTGTGTGTGTGTGTGTGTGTGTGTGTGTGTGTCTACGTGTGCTGGTTCCGAGCTGTCATACAGGTGCTAGAAAGCAAGCCCAGGTCCTCTGGAAGAGCAGTCAATGTGTTTAACTTCTGAGTCACCTCTCCACTCCTAGGCATGTTTTTGTTGTTGTTGTTGTTGTTGTTGTTGTTGTTGTTTTATGAGATCAACCCCAGAAAAACATTTACTTTGGTAAAATTCAGAGCATGCATGTCTCCGGCTCACCGGCATCCTCTGCCCATCCATCAGCCTTGGTCTGGGCTATTCAGGTCTTAAGGTAGGGCTGGAGGTCTGCACTGTTCACTGTTTCTTTTGACTTAACAAAGCAGTGTCCTTTTTGCAATCAGACCACAGCTGGCCTCCTCAGAGCACGGAGCAGTCTCCCCATAGAGGGCCTTTGCATTGGAACCTGCCAGCTCCTCTCTCCAAGTCAGGTCCTTGGACCGCTCTCTGCAAGCATTACCAGGAGACACATCTTCTTGATGAGCCTCAGTGGAGCTCAGCCACTCTGAAACACGCCTCCTGCACAGGAATCCCAAGCTTCCCCAGGAGACGGAAACTGCCATTAGTGTCTCTCTCAGAGGAGGACATGGGAGCTTCCAGAGCTGGGGTGACTTTCCTCCCATTTTGGCAGGGAGGTGGAAAGCTGGGAATGAGTCAGGCAGAGTGTGCATCTGGGAAGGGTCCACCCCATCTGGGAAGGGTGGCATAGAAGAAGGACAACTTTTCTTCACTCTATGAAGAAAACCCCTAAATCTCTGAAGGGTCTTTTGACGGGTGAACAGGATGAAGTCTGCAAGGAATTTGGACATGCAAGCTTCCAGGAAAGAGGCAGAGTGGGGACTCACTCCTGAGTATCCGTTGGCTGCTAGCCCAGGATATTTGCAGCCTGGACTGACTGCCTCCTTTCCCCACTGGTTCCCAGGAAGGATGGGCCCTTCCAGGTGCCCAGAGGGCTGGTCCAGGGTACTTACCTCATCTCTGAGAGGCTGTGTAAGGGAGGGGTGTGCTGTTGTCCCCTGTTGCCCATGGTGATGCCGCTGTGTAACTGGGCACAGAACATTAGCCGCACATTATAGAGTTACAGTCTGTATCATGACATATCCCCTAGGAGGCTGGAGTTCCAGAGATCAGTGGGCTTGCAGCCCCCAAGGGAAGGGCAAACCCAGAGGCCTCAGAGGCTTCCCTGGATGGCCTTGAGGCAGCTGGATGCCACTTAGGGACCCCCAATCCCAGCTAATCATCTATTCTAACCCCTCCTTCAGGTCCCTTTCTCTACCCCATGAATGACACTGGGCTACAGAAGGCCTGCAGGGTGTGCTCACGGGGCCACTTAGCTTCATGAGCCAGCTACTAAGGATACATGGGTCCAACCCCTAGGGTCTGCTTAGCTCCTCTGTATCCCTAACCCATAGCTGCTCTGAAGACATCTCCCAAGTCGCCCATCCTTTCCTCTCTTCCAGTAGCTTAGGACCACCTGCTGTCACTCCAGGTCCCCCCGCCCCCCACTCTACTGTCCTCTGACCATCCCTGGAAGAGGCATGGATTCTTGTCATGTCTCATAAGCCACAATCTCCTTCCTGGCCCTGGAATGTCTCCCCCATGTTATCAGCTACTTTCTTCTTGTTACGACAAAATAGTTGACAGAAGAAACTTAGGAAAGGAAGGGTTTGCTCTGGCTCACATTGTAAAGGCACAGTCACCATGGCTGGGAAGTCATGGTGGCAGAGGCTCAAGGCAGCTGGTCGTAACCCACCCAGTCAGGAAGCAGAGAGAGATGAACGCTGGTGCCCAGCTCACTTTTTATTCAGTCCAGGACCCCAGTGCATGGAGCAGTGCCACCCACATTCGTGGTGGGTCTTCCCGTCTCAATTAACCCAGACACTCCCTTACAGACATGCATAGAGGATGGTCCCTTCAAGGACCTAAATCCTGTCAGGTTAGCTATCTCATCCTAGCCAGGCCCCATCTCTGTCCCCTGCTGACTGCGTGGCACAGTGAGTTGTCCGTAGACCTTTTACAGTTGTTGCCAACATCTCTCCAAGATCTAAACTTGGGGTTTGGGGAAAATGAATTCCATGGGATTCCCAAGTTTCCTTGTGAGGTACAGCTGCCTTCTGCCTCCTGTAGCTGCCTGTGCCTGGTCCCCTCTTTCCCTGGCTAACTCTAGATTGGAGGGTAGAGTGAGGGGGGGGGGGTGCAGTGGGATGCCAGCCAGTGCGTTTCTGCTACGTGAGCTCATGGGGTATTCCAGAAACAGCATCAGGTTGCTGACCTGGTGGGAGCGACACCTCCAAATGGACTGAACCACTGCAGCTTCTGGAGGAAGGTGTCCAGCGTCTCTGCGACAGCATGAGACAGTCTTGGGTCTTGACAGCTTCAAATCCACAGCCATAATCTGGACTCTAAGCAATGAGACACTGGGGGAGATGCTCACGGTGGCTTCATGTCTGAGAACCCAGAGCATCGTGTTTTCAGAAGCATTTATTTATTTATTTATTTTTTAAACAAGGAGTTTCACATGGCCGAGGCTAGCCTCTGGCTCACAACTTGTATCTTGTACTATGTATCTTGAACTCCTGATCTTCCTGCTTCTACTTCTTCAGTGCAGGGATACAGTTGTGAGCGACCACACTGTGTGGCTACAGTGGTGGGGACAGAGCCTATGCTAGGCAAGCACTCTTCCAACTGTGAGACCTCTCCAGCTCCCTTTTTGGTTTGAGCTTAACATGCACAACTACACACATGTACTCATACAGAGGCGCTCATGGGACAAGGGCCTGGGCCGGGTCAGATTGCATCACTCCCCTGCCTTCATCCCAAAGCATTTTCTCCCCAGTGGCTTCCAGTGGCTTAGTGACCTGCTGAGATTCTCTGACAGAGTCCTGTCACCACCTTCCCCACAGGGGAGGAACCTTCTCCGACTGTCCCATCATTTCCCTGTGCACCTCTGTATGAGCCATGGTGCAAGTGCGTGGCCCAGAATCCCAGGCCTCCCCCTACAGTCCCGGGGACTCCATGGTTCCTAGGTCAAGCCTACTCCTCCTCTCTTTTTTCCTCCTGCCTAAGCAGCAGCCAGGGAAGAGACAGCCCCTGCCACACCAGGGACACCAGCATTGGGCCTCTGTATGCACAGGGATGCTCCATCTGGACTTCATATGCTCTATGCTGGGTGAGGGGGTTGGGGCCAAGGAGGCTGCAGCCACCAGGACTGGGCTGAGGCATGTGATCCTACGGCAGGTATATTTTTAGCTTTCTCATTAACCGAGTGCTTTCAAATTAGCCTTCTATTAACCTCAAAGGAAAATGAAAGTGTGTTTTTTTTCTTCCCGGAGTGAGTCTCTCCTGCAGAATATCAAGGTTTCCATGATTAACGTTTCATGCGCCTCGAAGCTCTAATGAAGTTGGATTCTCTAATATCTAACTTGATGGAATAATTGGTCCACGGTCTCTGCCATGGCAGGGGAGGCTGCCAGTTGAGAAGGGGTCTTCTCTTTCCCATCACACACTCCTTTGTCCCTGTGGCCCCTTTTCTCTCCCAATACGTCCATCCACACCAATATACCCTCATTCTGGAAGGCTTCTAGAAGCCAGAACTCCCTTCTCTCTTCTGGCTTAGGTGTCATCCGTTCCCTTCCCACATGGGTCACTCCATACTGACACTTGGCCATTACTGCTTTTGTAAGTGCAGTGTGCTCCCCGGGTTGCACACCTGGGTCACGCAGGAACCTCTTGACTTTGGCAATGTCCTTTGAAGTGGGCTTAGTACTTGGATTTGGGATTCCAGCTGGAGAGGGGAATAAATAGCCTTGCAGATTCTAAGAGGGGTCAGGAAATGAATCTGATGAGATTGCTCAGTCTCCACTGGCCACCCGAGAAGAAGGAGTTATCTGTCCTGCCAAGGCCACCTGCACAGTGTCAGACATCTCACCAGGTACCCAGAGGGGATTGCAGATGGAAATGAATGTCTTCTGGCAGAAGGAGCAGCTGTCCCTGTCACTGAAGGATGGCAGGGCTATTCTGGAGGACTCAAGTGCTTGTCCATTGCTTTAGCCCAGTGGTCCTTAACCTTCCTAATGCTGCAACCCTTTTAATATAGTCCCTCGTATTGTGGTGGCCCCCAGCCATAAAATTATTTTTGTTGCTATTTCATACCTGCAATTTTGCTACTGTTGTGAATTGTAATGTAAACATCTGTGTTTTCTGATGGTCTTAGGTGACCCATGTGAAAGGGTCATTTGACCCCTAAAGGGATTGCATTGCAACTCACAGCTTGAGAAACACTGCTCTATTCTATTCTTGGGTAAATCATTCATTGGTCTGGGTTGTCCTTGGATTACTTGTTGGTCCAACCTATCTTTGGATCATTTGTCCATCGGTCTAGCCTTTCCTTGGATCATTCATTCATTGGCTTAGTCTATCTTTGTGTCATTTATATACTGGTCTATCTTGTCCTTGGATCATTCATCCTTTGGTCTAACCTATCCTCAGGCAATTTACTCATTGGCACAGCCTGTCTTTGGATAATTCACTAGTTGGCCTACCTTATCTGTGGGTTATTCATTCATTGGTCCTATCTTTCCTTAGATCATTTGCTCATTGGTCTAGTCTATCCTTGGATCATTCATCCATTGGTCCACCCTGCCCTTAAGCCATCCATCCATTGGT
>OU015746.1:7029449-7047855 GCA_907169655.1 Acomys percivali
CCTGAGTTTGAGTTCTCAGAACCCACATTTCAAAAAGGAAAAGCTGGAAATAGGTATGCACATGCCTCTAACCACTATGGAAGGCAGAGACAGGAATCTCTGGAGCTTATTGGCCACTATCCTAGCTCCAGGTTCCAAGAGAGATCCTGTGTCAAGGGAATAGAGTGGGGACAGAGTGTGACAGGACACTTGACATCCCCCTTTGAATTCTGTGTGCACAGATATGTGTACTCACACACTTGTGTGACTACACTATGCTTTGTACTATACACTATACTATATATTATATGTACACACACTATATAGTGTATATATACAATACAGCATATTTACACTATATATACATATATATATGTATATATATACACTATGCACTCATATGTGCACGCACACACTCACAGGTGGGGAGGGATAGGGATAGAGAGAGGAGAGTTTCTGGGGAGAAGAAAGCATTCAGAAGATAGTGAAAAGTCAGGTAGGTAGAGATGAGAGCGGTGAGGCGTATCCTAAGCCAATGGGAAGTCAAAAGCAGTGTGCCCGGAGGTGGCTGCAGGGCATGACGCATGGAGCAGAGGCGTGGAGAAGTGGAGGAGGGCCTGCCGATGGCGCAGGAGGCTAGTGTGTGTCCTCCCCTCAGATGCAGTAAAAACTATGGGAAAGCCACAAGGCCAGGCTGGAGAGTGAGGCGCCTCTCCCCTCTCACGCTGTGAAGTGAGTCTGGAAAGGGCACAGCTTTACCCTGGGGAGCGGGCATGAGAAGCAGGAGTGATGGTGGGTGCTTGTGATGTGGGCCATTTAGTAAGCACTGGCACACACACACAGTAGGCACTAAATAAATGCCTTGGCAATTTATCGCCCTGGAGCCACGGATGGCGCGGTAGCAGCCTTGTGCTGTAGCTTCGGTGTAACGGCAGCTATTCCGGAGACTTATGACTGCGATAAAGCCGCCAGCCTGCTCTGCTGCTCTGTTCACATGAGTGAGGGCTCTCAGGTCCGGGACGTGGAGTGTGCGGCGGAGGAGACATGAACTCATCCAGAGATGACCTCACTGGCCACCTCCGGATGTACAGATGAGTGGGTAGGAAGGGCGCTTAGGAGGAAGCAGCCTTTCAACAAAGTCATCCTTGAGGGGTGGGCTTGCTCTTCCTCTTTGAGTTGAATCTTCCTGATGACCCCTGGGCTCTCTGGCACATAGTGTTCTCATGTCCCTGGACTGGCAAAGGGAAGGGCTTTTGTGTGACCTTTGCAATGTCTTGGTAACCCTTGTTAGCCCTTCATACTCCCTGGCCACTGTGTGAGGCCATCACAGGAGTGAACATATCTGATCCTTGTGTACTGAAGGCACAGATGCCGGAGATACATTTGCTAATAGAAGAGGCAACTGAGTCACAGAGGTGGCCATATCTGTGCTCCCCCTTAGAAGTGAGGGCTTGGTCCTTCAGATCAGAGATGTTGGGAAGGTGCCATAGAGGAAGGGTCTGGACCTGTTAAGGTACTGACTCCAATGAAGATGTGGAGGACGGACTTGAGGAGAGCAAGACTGGGTGATGGTAAGCTGGTTATTTTTAACTGTCACCCAGGAAGAGAGTCTTAATGAGAAATTGTCTAGAGCAGGTAGGCCCTGTGGATATGTATGTATGTGTTGGGGGGTGGGTATTGTTTTGATGGTTAATTGATATAGGAAAGTCCAGCCCACTGTGGGCAGCACCACTCCCCAGGCTGGGCCCTGAGATGTTTACAGGAGATAAGAGAGTCACGAATCACAGAGCAGGGATGCATTGCTCTCTTGGCTCTTGGCTGTGGTTGTCATATGACTGGCTCTCAACTCTTGCCTCTGAGACGTCCCCACAGTGGTGGATTGCAGTGTGGATTGTGAGCTAAAATAAAACCCTTTCCTCTCCTAAGGTTTTTTTTTTTTTTTGGTCAGGATGTTTTACCACAGAAACAGAAGTGAAGCTAAACTGTGGGCATACTTGTTAGGAAGCTCCTGCTGTGGTCCTAGCAGTCCTCAGAGGAGGGCTCCATCTAACTAGATCTGTTTATTCCTATCATCTTGTCTTGACTCCCTACTTTCTGGCTACTCTGTTCCGTCCCATTCTATCCATCATCATGCAGATACAGCAAGGATGCTTCTGCCTCAGACATTTGTAGACAACACCTTCCCCTGGGTGTCTGCGTGTCCGTTGGATCCCTGTTCAACCAACACTATAGTGGAAAGGGATTCCCCAAGCACTCTGCGGTAAATAATGCCATGGCCTTTTCAGTCTCCATCCTCCCAGCATACTTCAGAATAAATGTTAGATTTATCCATTTACTTATTACCTGTCTCACTCCCCACCCCCACCCCACCCACCCCCGTCAGAATCTAAGTTTCTCAAGGCAGGACCGAAGTCGGCTTTGTTCTCTGTCGTCTTCCTGGAGGGAGCTGCTCAGGGATGCGTGGAAAGGATAATGAGGCGGAGACTCAGCACAGAGGTGGTCCAGCTTCCGTTGTCAGGGGCAGGGGTGTTTTCGGGACACAGTTCAGCCTGCATGCCCACATGCAAGGGCAAACATCCACACCTTAGTCTGAGCACTGAATTCGAGTGACGAGCATTTTAGCTCATTTTTTGTCATTGTTATAACCAAGAAACAATTTAAAGGAAGAAGAGTTCATTGTGGCTCGCACTTGGAGGGCACAGTCCCTTTATGATGGAGAAGGCATGGTAGCAGCAGTGGGAGGCCACTCATTCACATCTCTGTGTACCTGGAAGCATCAAGTACATGGAAACCAGGGCCAGTCCATAAACTTCAATGTCCAACCAACCAGTGACTCACTTCCTGTACCTATATCTTGCCTTCCAAAGCATCCATAACCTTCCCAAACATTGCTAGGAGGACAGAATGTTCAAACTCCTGAGCTTGGGGGGTGGGGTTGGCGGTGGGGAGGGTTGGGGGTGGCATTTCACAAGCCACAACCAACGGTACGATAAGGGAAAGGCTTAGAAACGAATCCTCCCACGGGCTCTGGTCACAGGGACGGTTTGTAGGTCCAGGCATGCATGTGTTTGGTGGTGCATCGCAACTCCATTCCTATGAAGATGCAGATCTGTGTCACTTTGCGCCCTGTCCCTTCCTGTGGTGACATCGCTCTTGAATGGTGAGTAATTGGAGCCTCGGGGCTGCGTCTCCTTTTGAGTAGAAGTGCGGTTCTGCTTCAGCGGAAGCACTGACGATGAGAAGCAGAACACAGCCAAGGCTAACATAAACGGAGGAGTCAATAACTGCCTGGCATTCTGAAAGGCGCAGCATCGCTGGTGGGTCCAACACGACGGAAGAGCGTTTTTGGTAGGCACTAAAGTGGTGCAGCGATGCCAGCCTTTTATGGAGGATACACACTTGAAAGGAACGGACAGCTTCAGGAAAGCCGGATGCTTCTTTGCAATTTAGAGTGTTTAGGGGGTGGCAGTGCAGTGAGGCGTGAATGAGTTTCATCTTAGGAAGGGGCGCGTGACAGCAGCTTTTGATGCAATAGGCTTAGTTCCTAGTTGCTCATTGCTGGGACAAAAGTCACAGTCCTTGCACCCTCGGCAAAGTTCTTAAGGAAGAAAGGGTTGCTTTGCCTTGTAGTTTGAGGGCATGTGGTCTATCATGGTGAGGAAGGTGCTGGAAATAAGATATAACAAATTCAGGTGACCAGTGGGGAAAAGGCCGTTTTAAATATACAGTTATGCAGAAAAGGATCCAGCACAAAGAAAAGGCAAAAATGGCCAGCATATTGATTTGGTGCAAGATGATGGGTTTAAAGTCCCCCCAAAGTTGAGAAATCCCTGCCCTTTTCTACTAGAGGCCAGGAATTGTGCCCACCCCAAACTCCTCGTCTCATTGGCCTGGGTCACAAAGCCTCAACTAGTGAATAATTTGGGGCTTAGAACTGGCCCCTTTTTTTCTACCTTGGGCTTAGCCAAATATCAGACCACCTGTAAACTTCAGAGTCCCAAGATTAGCAGCAGCCCACCACCGCTTGGGGATAGAGGGGCCTAGTGCACACGCCTACTTGTCTGTAAAGCCAGTGAACTCAAAGCACACCTCATCTTGAAAACAGACAGTCTATTTTTCCAGCATGTTGAGGCCATTGGTCACATTGCATCTGTAGTCAGGAAGTAGAGAGCAATGCATCCTGGAACCCGGATTATTTTCTCCTTATTCAATCTGTGTTCTAGCCAATGGAAGGGGGTTGCCCTCAGTTAAGACAGCACTTCCCACCTCGTTTAGCCTAGTCCAGAAAGTCCCTTGTGGACGCAGCCAGAAGTTTGCTTCCATGGCGCTTCTAAATTCTTTCACATTGGCTCTTGTTGTCAGCCATTCCAGGAAATAAGGCTGAACGCTGTGCAAGAGGGACTTTCCTCTTTCATCTGGCCACCAAACCTCTCAAAGGGACTTAGTCCTTGGACTGTCTCTCAAGTTGGAGGGCTTTGTGAAGATGTGGTCCTATGGTAGCCATCACAGGTGAGGGATTTCCCTTAAAGTACAGGAATCTGAAGGAGCCCTCAGGAGTTTGGAAGAGATTAGGCTGTGTTTGGGGGGGGGGGGTAAGTGTCTCCCTGGGTGGTCTAGTTTGCTTTCTGAGGCTGTGATAAACTCCATGCCCAAAAGCAATTTGGAGAGGAAAGGGTAATACTGTTGCACTCTACCGGGGAAGGAAGTCAGGACAGGAGCTGAAACAGGGCTATGAACGCATGTTGCTGACTGGCTTGCTCCCCTCAGCTCATCCAGCTTGTTTTCTTATACCACCCTGGACCGCTTGTCAGAGGTAGCACCACCTGCAATGGGGTGGGGCCCTCCTATGTCAATCATCAATGAAAAAAATGCTCTACAGAGAAGCCCACAGGGCACCCTGATGGAAGCATTTTCTCAAATAAGATCTCTTCTTCCCAGATGTCTTAGCTTGTGTCAAGGTGACAAAAACCCAGTCAGCATACTGGGCAAGGACAGGTGTCTAGAGAGTCATTGCCCACAGTTAGCCTGGCATAGGTTTCGGGGAGTGCCCATCCCTCCTTCCCTCAACTGAAACATCAGAAGGTTGGGCGGAGAGACCTCCGCTGAGCTGTGAGGAGATCTACAGGAAGAGGCAAGGCATGGACTTTTGACAGTCTTCGACTTTGTCCTGATGGGCACTCCCAATCTTTAACATTTAGCTTTCTTAACAGTCCTCCAAGATAGCTGTTATTATCCCAATTTTATAGATGACTAAACTGTGGATTTGAGAGCTTGGGCTTTATTTTTCCAAGCCCACACAGGTAAAAAGTGACAGGATTGGGCTTTGAGTTGATGCCACATGCCTTCTCGGTACCCACTTGTACAACTTATGTCAAATTATTGCTGTGTTGTTGGCATCTGTAGGCGTGTGACCTGGAGGTGTCAGTAGGTGGCTCAAGGAGAATTCTTTTGGGTGGATGTGATAATAATGTTGATTAGATGTTTCTGCTCTGCAATTTCTTCCTCTGGAAGAAAAAAAAATCTGAGATTATTTTTCTAGTTTTTATTTGACTCCCCCCCTCCCCCCGTTTGTGCTCAGGTCTAAGAATTTCAGGCTTTTAGGAGGATTGAAGAAAAGTATGGGTCCAGGAGGGACTGTTCTGGTTTCACTGAATATATTCTGCGTTCCTTTGAGTCACTGACAACTGCAGCCCAGAGGCTCTCATGACTGTATGAGGGCCTGCCATGCAGAAAATTTCTCTGATCTGAAACATCCCATCCTAAGGGCAGGCTCCTGAAGACCCAGAAAGATATACAGAAAAATGTACAAGGCTCAGGAAATAAGTGACTCACGGATGCCAGGAAGTTCCTGGGTCTTACAAGGATCACAAAACCCCACGGTTATGGAAGTGGTAACAGCTGCCAAGAGAGGAGATTTTCCAGTCTGTTGAGCTGCCTGTTAAGTCCCTCAGGGGCTCCAGTGTTGTGGAGTTCCTGAATTGCTGCGGTAGGCTTTCAGTGATGCAGTTGGCTCAAACCCCAACGCATGCTCCTGTCAGTGAACCAATCAACTCACCAGTTTGCTGAGTTGGACCTCAGTGGAGTTGTGACTTTGGTCTACTGCTGGTATTCTCTCTGAGGTTAGTAGATGTTTGTTTGATTCTCTCTAGAAGAAAGTCATGCTATTGACTACCTTTGTGTGGCCTCCAGTCACCAAAGAATGAAAGCTTCTCCACTTGAGGTCATATATCCAATGTTGTCATTCCTGCACATAAATATGTGTCTCAGCTATTCTCCCTATGGCTATGATAAAATACACAGACAAAAGCAACTCCAAGAAGGGTTTATTTTGGTTTACAGTTCAAGGCTACACAGTCCACCATGGTGGAAAAGTCATGGCATTTTAAACTTGAGGTAGCTGCTAATATTGCATCTGCAATGAGAAAAAAATTAAATAAATAAAATAAAAAGAATGAGGATTGCTTGCACTTGGCTAACCTTTTCCTTTAGAGGTATATAGGACCCCAGTCTAGGAAATAGTACCATCCACAGTTAGGAGAGGTGTTGTCACCTCAGTTAACCTAATCAAGGCAGAGGCTAATCTAATCTAGATAATCCCTCGTTAAGTATGCCCACTTGTCTCTGAGGTGATTTTAGATCTTGATAACTTGACAATCAACATTAACCGTCACACCGAATGCATACATCCACTCCTTCCGACCTAAGGGGACATATTCCAAGACCCCAAGTGGAAGCCTGAAATAGCAGCTACTACTGAACCCTGTGTAAACTGCAGCTTCCCTACAGAGTTGTGTGTTGCAGGTACTTTCAAAGAAACAGACTCTGAGATGATTGCACTGTGCGAACATCATGGGATACCTTCCAGACATCTCCATGATTTTGATCTGTCACTTGCAGGGGCCTCTTCAGAACTGAGAGATATGACAATCACAAGACATGCAAGACATGAAAGGCTCCAGACAATGTAACCTGCCGAACTACTTGACAGTCTCCTGAGTGAACAGAAATGAGAGTGTACGTTAGAATCATGATGACAAACACATCGGCTACAGCATTGGGCCTGGAGAGCTCAGTAGACAAGAGCACATACTGCTCTTCCAGAGGACCAGAGTTCAGTTCCCAATACCCATGTCAGGTGGCTCACCAGGTCTTGCAACTCCAGCTCCTATAAATCTGATGCTCTCTTCTGGCCTCTTTGGGTACTGCACTCTCATGGTCTACCCACTGAAAACAAAGTAGCAGGATTATTTGTTATGGCTATGTACAGTAAGTAGCTGAACATATATACACGGTATCCATATATATGTGCATATACAAAATAGATATATTTATTTTATTGTTTTTATCTTATGAGTGTTTGCTTGCATATATGCTCATGCACCATGCATGTACAGTGCCTACAGAGGCCAGAAGAGGCCATTGGATCCTCCTGCAACTGGAGTTACAACAGTTGTGAGCCACCATATGGGTCTTGGGAATTGAACCCCTGGGTCCTTTACAAGAACAACAAGTGCTATTAACTACTGAACTATCTGTCCAGAACCCACATATAATTTTTATTTGGTTGGAAGCACTGTGCTTGCTTATATTCACATCACTTCACACTTATGAGTAAAGTATATTGCTGCTTTATAACCATGGCTATGACTTAACTAAATATGACTTATTCAGCTCTATTACAATGTCATGGGACCACCATTGCATATGTGCTCATCAACCGGACATCATCATGTCCATCTGTATTAATATACAAATTCCATGCCTTTTCTATTTTAGCTAAAGTACTCTCCCAGGCTGTGGTCATAACTTTTGTAGCTCCAGTGTACAACACTCAAATTAGCATTGATTTCTTTTTCGTTCTTCATAGTTTCATGGATAAATGTGTTTATCCTAGAAGCCCCAGACACTTCAGTATGGGGTTTATTTCTTTCCCTATTGAGTCAAGGACTTCCATATTTTCCCTTAAGAGAAGCACATTTTCACTGCTTCCTAACCTATCCAAATGGCTAGCGTCGCTACTCTCGTGTATGTGAACACAAACACTGTGGTACTGTGAGAGTATTCCTGGTGATCTAGGTGCTATTAAGTGAGTAGTGGGTGGGTCTATACAATGTGGACACACAGTGACAAGTTATGATTCTCATCCTGGGGAGGAAAAAATAGGAAACGGAAGTCCAGAAATCTATATGAGATTCACACAACTTCATGGCACTTTTTAGATATATGTTTTCAGGGGAGGAAAACTCCAGCAGGTCCCAGGAGAAAGGAGCACCATCTAGAAGATGAAGGAAGCAAGTGAAGGCTTTAGCTGCTGCAATGGAAAGGAAAGCTGGCTTTCAGAAATGAGATAGTCAATTTAATTATCTGATGGGAGAAATAGATGAAAGAACAAAGCAGACTGCAGAGTCTCCACAATCTATCACCGAAATGTCTGGTATCCAGTCAAAATCACTAGGCAGCCGAAAAAGCAGAAATGGTTGCTTTTATTCAATGGGGGAAAATCAATGAAAACCAACCTCAATGATCTAGATGTTGTAACTGATATTTAAGGAATTCAACATCATTATAAGCATGTTCAACTTTTTTTATGGGAATTTGTATGCACATAGGAATATATGCAAAGCAGGGAATCCTATTAAAGAAACAGAAGCTATTGAAAAGAGTAGGATGGGGCTAGGGAGATGGGCCAGTGGGTAAGAACACTTGCTGTGCAAGCATGAGGATCTGAGTTTGAATCCCAAGAGCCCGTGTAAGTTGGGTGAGGTAGCACAGATCTATAACCTCTGTGCTTTTACAGTGAGATAGGTGGCTGTCTTAGTTAAGGTTTCTATTGCTGTGAAGACACACCATGACAACAGCCACTCTTACAAAGGAGAAGATATAATTGGGGCTGGCTCACAGTTTCAGAGGTTTAGTCTATCGTTATCGTGACGGGAAGCATGGCGGCACGCAGGCAAAGTTCTACATCTGGATCCACAGGCAGCAGGAAGGCAGCAGGACAGACAGACAGACAGACAGACAGACAGACATTAGGCCTAGCTTGAGCATTTGAAATCTGAAAAGCCCACCACCAGTAACAAATTTCCTCCAACAAGGCCACACGTTCTTTTTTTTTTTTTAAAGTTTTATTTATTTATTATTATGTATACAGTGCTCTGCTTGCATGTACTCCTGCAAGCCAGAAGAGGGCGCCGTATCACATTACAGATGGTTATGAGCCACCATGTGGTTGCTGGGAATTGAACTCAGGACCTTTGGAAGAGCAGGTGGCGTTCTTAACCACTGAGCCATCTCTCCAGCCCAAGGCCACACTTTCTAATCCCCCTCTCTAATGACCAAGCATTTGAATCTATGAGTCTATTGGAGGCCATTCCTGTTCCAGTTACCATAGTAGGCAGAGAAAAGAAAACTCCAGAGACCCACAGCCCAGCCAGCCTGGTGTGTGAAGAGTTGAACAACAAATTGTCTCAGAGAAGGTGGAAGGTGAAGACTGACACTTGAGGTTGTCCTCTGACCTTGACATGCACACTGTGGCAGGGGCATACTCATACTCACACATATGGATGTGCCCTCCCCCACACGTACCATACACACAAAATTTTAAAAAAGCTTTTTACAGTAATGGTGAGACAAATAAGGGACCCTCACAGTGGTTGGACTGAGAAAGGCCCCCAAAGGCTCCTATGTCTGAATCCATGGACACATAGGTCTCCAGAAGGTAGCTGTTTGAAAGTGCTTAGAAGCTGTGACCTTGCTGGACAAAGTTGGCCAGTGGAGGTGGATGCTTCATTTTCCAAAGACTCATGGCATTTTGAGTTAGCTCTCTCTCCCTTCTGTTTGTGGATCAAGTCGTGAGAGCTCAGCCATTCCTGTGGCCATGCCTTTGCCCCTCCATCATGGACTCTAATGCTCTGAGAGCATAAGCCCAATTAAACATCCTTTCTATTTTAAGTTGCCTTGGTAATAGTGTTTGTCACAGCAACAGGGAAGCAACTAAGACACCCTCTTTCTCTGAAACTCCGTGCAGGTATTAACTATGGCAGAACACTACTAAAGTCATTATTGGTGTTAATGAGTTAAGTTTTTAGTGCAAGCATGCTTTCTGCTCATTTTCCTGCTGATAAGCGAAGATGTTGGAGAACCGGGGCAATCTGATTCCTTAATTGGCAGCTGCTGGGCTCTCTCTTACTGCTCTGGATTCTTCCTTGAGCTGAAGGACTTGTCAGGCAGGCAGCCAGCTGAACTATCCTTATGCCAGGACTGTCCTTCTGAATGCTCCACAGACACTCAAGGAAATCAAAGAACAATTGCAGCTAATTACTCTGGCTCCTTTAGGTGAAGCCTCAGTCATGATTGCTTCCTGCAGTGTATTGGACACTTAGGTAATGCAAGCCACAGTGAACTCTGCATGACCCTGCAGTCATTTCCTCCTAGACCAGAGTAGAAGACATTGCTTTTGGTGGCCTAGCAGGGCAAGCTGTGGCTGATACCGAAGACACAATGCTGTGATTGGTGCAAATCCAAGCCCTCATTTGCATATAAAGGTTTCTGTCATTGATGCAGACAGAACTTTTCTGGCTATGTAAACAAATTATTTGGCTCACTTAGGTGGATAAGAACCCCACCCCACCACCACTCCCTCGTGCTACCTTTCCCAGTTTGTAATATTAAGGCCAGTAAAAACTCTCGAATTTTTTTGTTTTGTTTTTTGCTTTTTTTTTTTTTGCCTACTTTTAGTTGTGTAGCTATTCTGGCAATGAAGAAGGATGCATCAGAGACAGCAGAGGGCCGCTGATGACAACCATGGTGGACTAGCAGCCTTGATGACAGCTGAGCAGCATAGGTGACAGGGTCTGGCTGATTGACAAGAAGCACCAGATAAACAGTTGGGGAGAATGTGGGCAGAGCAGAAACAAGGATGATGGTGGAAATAGAGAAATGAAGAGTCGAGGCTGGAGGAGGATAGGCGGCTGTGAAGAACCCAAGAAGAGAGAGTGCAGACCTGGGTTGTTTGAAGATCCCAGAATGCTGCCAAGCATTCAGGGGCCAGGATCTTAGACTTCTCAGGTAGGGAAACTTTCACAACAGTTTGCTGTCAGATGCTGGGCTGGCATGGAAGATGCAGCATCACTCAATGCCAAGGACAAAGGAACCTTGACTTCCTACACAAGAACTGGAGCACTTGTTTAGTTAGATGGCGGCCATCATGGTTGCTGCTCCTGATGTCAACTGATGCCCACTGCTGTAAAACACCAGGAATGTAAACGCTTGCCCAACATCAGCACTTGAAGAGCTTCTCCTTGCTAAACCACATTTTCTATCTAGATCAAGCAAAAGGACCCCACCCACATGATTCTGAGTGAGAATATTTTTTCTCCTCACTGGATGGCCAGCACTATAGTCACTGGTAAAATATGGTTGTTGAGCCCTAAAAATGAATCACAAGTTAATTTTCTTTTATCTGAGTGAATTAAAATTGATACCTCATGACTATTGTATTGGGTGGTTCCATTCAACACCAGAAATGTGCATAACAGAAATGAAAGAGTGAAAGCAATTCCTTGAATTGCTGGGTGATAGATTGGAGACAGAAGAAGAAAAGACAGTTAATTTGAAGATAGCTCAATATAAATTATCCACCAGGAAGAGTAGAGAAAAGTAGTGAAAAAATGAACACGGCCTCATAAATCAGCAGGACAGAAATCAAGCCAATGCAGAGAGCATAGTGGAGGTTCTAGAAGGATTAGGGATGGATGAACACCTAGGGATTCACATCATATAATCAAAGAGGATGATCCCCAAAATAGAGAGAGAGATTGTAGACGTTGGGTGCCAAATATAACCCGACTTTCTTGGACCGCCAGCTCCCAATAATGACATGGAGACCTTTTATGTGTATTAGGAAAGCTTGGCCTTAGCTTAGGCTTGTTTCCCAACTAGAATTTAACTTAAATTGTCCTGTTTATACTAATCTATGTTTGGTCATGTGGCTTGTTACCTTTCCTCAGTCTCTCAGTCGCAGCACCTTGTTTCTTCCTCCACATCCTGCTGGTGAATTGAATCTCAGGTCCTTTCCAGAGTTCCTATCTGTGCCCAGAAGTTCCGCCTTTCTCTCCTACTTTTGTTATTGGTCATTCAGCTCTTTATTAAACCAATAGGAAGGTGTTGGAGGGAGTGTTTACAAAACATTGAGAGAAGTGATGCTTAACAATGTCAGAGTCTGGTCTATGCTCAGCTCTCTGCTTGTACAGAAACCATCATTTGAACATACAAAGACAGCTTTTACACAGTGCACAAAAAGAGCTCTCCAACAAGAGAATTCATAAGTACTCTAAGAACTCTGATGACTTCTCAACAGGTAAGAAGGAGGCTAGAGGACATTTTTTTAAAAGCTTCATGACGTACTGAAAGTAAAGTCAGTGTCTGTCACTCAGAATTCTATACCCAGCTAAACTATTCCTCAAAAAAGAAACGGAGGGGGCTGGGGAGATACCTCAGCTTTAAGAGTGCTTGCTTTCTTGCAGAGTGAGTTTGGACCCCAGCATTCATATTGGGTGCCTCACAACCACCTGTCACTCCAGCTCTGTCTTCTGGATTCTGAGAAATTTCACTTAGATGCATGTGCCCAGACACAGATGACACAGATACAGTTAATTAAAATTTAAAATGTTTAAATAACCACAAAATATTAATCTTCTTGTGATGTTATAATTACATATGGTACATTATGTGAGTTAAGCAACAGAAATCTTTTTCATAGGTCTGGAATCTGGAAGTTTAACATCCTAGTGCTGGAATGGCTGAGTTCTAGTGAGGGCTTGCTCCCTGACTTGTGGATGGTCTACCTTCTCATTTCTCTCTCTCTAGGCTTTTCTTATTCTTGTGCTTTTTGCTCATGTGTGGGCGTGCAGGGAGAGAGTCTCCCTTCTATAGCCACAATTCCTGTTAGATTACGACCTTAGATCATGACATTTACTTAGCCTTCATTCCTTCTTCAAAGTCCTATACCCAAGTCCAGTCACATGGCATCTGGGTTCAGCATGTTAGCCTTTGAAGGCTGATGGCCCATCCATAGAGGGACCTGCCTTGTCTCAGTATCAGTAAGGCCTTATGTTAGTGGGGTTGTTGTTGTTTTGTTTTGTTTTGATGTTTATTTTTACTATGACCAACTATCTCACAAAAAAATTAACTTAAAGGAGGAAGGGTTTATTTTGACTTACAGTTCCTGGGCATACAGTCCATCGTAGCAGGGCTGCAGGGAGGCACAGTGATAGGAGCATGGTGTGTCCGGTAGTAACACACATTCCCCAGTCCAGAAGCAGAGAGAGTACAGGAAGTGGTGCTGGGCTACCTAACCTCAGGGCCCACCTCTTCCAGTGAGGCTCTGCCTTCTAAAGGATCCACAACCTTCTAAAACAACTGTTCAGGGACCAAGCGTTCAAATGCACAAAGGTATGGAGGATATTTCATATCCAAACTGCAGCAGCATCTGTAAGTAAACCATCATTTTTGAAATAAATGCAGATTTGGTAATATTTGTTGCAATGTATTTTTATAATTATGGCAATAATTATTTCATAAGTAGATGAAGCACTAAGTCATGTTCAAGGATTATATGACTCCAACATTATGAAAATATAAATTATCCTTCTACCATAGTTTTAATTCAGCCCTATTTAAATTTCTCTTAGACTTAAAAGCAGAAGAAAAAGAAAAAGAAATTGGGGGCTATTGAGCCATCTCAATGGATAGAGGTGCCTGTTGCCAGGCCTGCTGATCTGAGTTCAATTCCTGGAACCCACACGGTAGAGGAAAACTGACTGTCCTCTACACATACACATACATGTGCACACACACATGCACACACACACACAAATGAATAAGTATAATAAACAATTTTAAATAATTTTAAAAGTTTTTTTTTTTTTTTAAAGAACTTGGCACTATGCTTCTCAAATTTGTATGGAACCAGGCACAACTGAGTTCCAATGAGAGTTCGCTTCTTGGCTTATAGGCTACCTACACTTATAATCATAGCACTCAGGAAGCTGAGGCAGGGGGATTAAGAATTGAAGATGAGCCTAGACTCTGCATCTTAAAAAGCAAAACAGCAAGTGTGGAAAACCATAGCACCCCTGGTTGCAGTCACCAACTGATCCAGGGAAAATCTGAAAAGACGAGCTTCCTGACCTCAAGACTCACCATGAGGCCCCTAAAGCAGCGAGGTGCTACCACCAGGGCAGACAAACTGGCCGTGGAGACAGAACAGCGAGGCCTAAAACAGATTCACGCTTGTACGATCAGTTAGGTTTTGATAATGACACCAAAAGCACTTGAACAGGGAAAGGGAAATCTTCGCAAATGTTGCTAGAACACGTGATGTCCACAGGGGAACAGAACAGGAGCTGTGCTGCCTGCCCCATGCCAGCACACGGAAATTAATATGGGATACACGATGGACTCAGGCACTAAAAACTAACGTTAAAAAGCTTTTAGGGAAATAAAAGAAAGAGGCTTTGCAATTTAAGGAGGGTAAGGTTTTTTTTTTTTACTAGACAGAAACCAAAAAGTAATAACTGTAAAAATAAAACCATTATAAATTAGGCTTCAAAATTAAAAACACATCCAACAATATGATTAGGAAAATGAAATAGCAAGCCGTGAACTGGGAGGATATTTGAGGAGAACGCCTGTCTGATGGGGACTTGTGTTTGGAATATGTAGTGAATGTTGCAATGTGATAACAAGATATAGGAATGTAGGGAGAAAACAGATTCTAAGATGTATCAAACAAAGAGAAATTTTGTGAATGGCCAATATATATATATATATATATATATATATGTATATATATATATGTATATATATGCAAGTCCACATTTTATAGTTATTAGATAAATGCAAATCAGAATTCACAATGCAGTATGGAGGGTTTCCATACCCACCAGAAGGACCAAAGTGGAAAGACTGGCAAAGGTTGGCAAGGACATGGAGCAAACCTAGGTAGCATGCGTTACTTATGAAAGCATAGCGTGTTACAGGCAATCCCTAAAAAAAATTTACTTCTTTTTATTCATATGTTTGTATATGTGTTTGCATGATTGCATGTGTGTGGGCACCTGTGCACATGAGTATGTAGAGGCTGACGTTAGGCATCTTCTTTGATGGCTTGCTATTTTAGCTATTGAGGCGGGGTCTCTGGCTGGAGCACGAACTCCTCAATTCTGGCTAGTTTAGCTAGCAAGCTTGCCCTGGGACCCCCTATCTCTGCCTTCTAAGGATTATAGGCAGCCAGCATGCCTACCCAGCTTGTACCTGAGTCCTGGGGCCCTGAACGCTGGTGTTCATGCTTATGTCACAGATCCCATACCCACGGATGAGGGATCCATCTGCCCCAGCCCTGTCTCTCAAAACATTTGACCACATCTAAGAAAGTTATTTGTGTGTTTATCATTTGATTCAGTAAGTAGATCACTAGGTGGTTCCAGGAGCAGTGAAAACAAAATTTTGTATATGATTATTTACTGAAATTCTATTTATAACCACACAATCTGAAAAGAACACAGATGCCCATAACCAGAAGGGTAGACATTCAAGCGTGTTAGGCAGAATTATCTAGAAGAAAAGAACAAATAGGAGGCATGCATAGTCTACTGGGGGGTTTGTTGGGAGGCTGGAGAGATGGCTCAGGGGCTAGGAGCTCATGCTGCTCTTTCAGGGGACCCAAGTTCAGCTCCCAGCACCTGTGTCAGATAGCTCATAACCACCTGTAACTTCTGCTCCAGAGAATCTGATGCTTCTGGCTTCCGTAGATACCTCCCCTCACTTGCACACACTCAAACTTAGTCATACACATAATAAAATAAGTCTTTTTAAAAGGGCATTTGTTAAATGGTCTTGCATTATAGGGGTTAGCCAACAATGGCCATCCACATGCTGGAGAGGCTAGAACCCAGTAGTGCCCATCCCACAAGGATAGATGCCCAAACTAACCCAACCTGGTACCAAAGACCAGGAGCTCTGCAGGGTCCCCAGGGAGAGGGTGACATTGACTTCATGTTGGAAGGACAAAGAAGCTAAGTCTGGTGTAAGCAGAGGCTGGCTGCAATAGCAGAAGGCACAATGTCCCTGAAAGAGGCAAAGGTGGGCAGGCGTGCACTGTTCTTAAGTTGGACCTCTTTATAGCTAGCTGTGTTGCCCAGTGGATGGCGCTGCCCATTGGATTGCACTGTCCATCAGATGGCGCTGACCACTTGGAAGAATACTCTTCCTCTTCCAGTCAATCTTTTCTGGAAATTCCCTCACAGACACACTCAGAGCTGTGTCTTCCAGGCCATTCTCCATCCTGTCAAGTCGACAGTATCAATCATCACAAAAAGAAAGAGTAGCCACACTGTGGAAAGGCCGCTGAGGAATGACAAGGGGACTTGAGGCTTGTGTCATGACGTATGACCTCACTGCAGTTACTCAGAAGTGAACAGAAGGAATCTTGTGGTGAAAAGGCCTGTGCTGTGTGGTTCTACTTATGTGGATTTTATTAAACGACAGGTAGAAACGAGTCTATAGTTTATAATAGGCTCATTTATAACAAAATATGTAGCACATAACACACACACACACATATATATATATATAACCCATATATGATATATAACACACACACATATATATAACTCATAGATAATACACACGTGTATATATAATGCACATACAACAGCCTAAGGGTTACCTTCTGAAAGGGGCGGGTGCTTTTCTGGGAAGCAACACTGCAGGCAGTGGAGATATTATTCTACGCTGTAATAAAAAGGTTGGTTGGTGTGAATCTATCTATATCTGTCAAAACTGGGGCATGAAGATTTGTGGACCCCCAATGTCTGTACACTTTGTCTAAAGCTACAGAGAAATAAAATGGAAGGGTGTCAGCTGGGAGGAAGAATGATGTAACTGTGTGTAGGGAGGGGTCACATGACAGGTACGTGGGGGTTTATTACGCTCTTTGTCTATTTGTGTGTATCCTGGTCATTTCTTATAATAAAAAAAAGGGGTGGGGGGAGGAACAACACGTGATTCCACGTACTTTGGCTTACGGCCTTGGAAATAATCGGAGAGATAGCTCTCCTGAATAAGATGCAGAGCCACTGGCACTGCCCTTCTTCTTGCCCTGTTGGCCGCTTGTATACTCCTGCGAGGACTGTAATATCCGGAGGCATCTTGCCAACACTCATCTGAAAATGGCACAGCCCTGGGCTTAGCTGCCACTCAGAGCTAAGATTCACGGGTGCCAGTCTCCATCCTTGATGTTGGGAGGAGGCTGGGCTGCAGAACCCAGGAGGTGACTGCTTTCTTTCTGCTCCCTGCTTCCTGCTCCAGAGAGTGTGTTTCCATGGGCGTGGGCTGCCTTAGAAGCAGGCTCTTCCATTCTCAGGACGTTGCCTTAGCTGGGATCCTTTCTTACGCCATCCATTCTCCTCTGTTTCTCTCACCAGCCACCACTGGAGTTGGAAATATTTTCATTTCCTTCCAATAGGACAGTGACTCCTACCAGGTCACCCCAGGAGTCCCACAACTGGGGCCCAAGGAAGGATACAGTGTGGTTTAGCAGTGAGTCGATGCCTTCTGAGGGTTATTCGCTCCTTTATGAAATCCAAATGTATGCACGGAGACCAAGAGTGCACTGCAAACTCTCTCAGTGTAAAAACCAACCCCGCATCCTAAGTAAAGAATAAAAAGAAGAGACTTGAGATGCCGCCAAGAAACATTCTGCCTGTAACCTGGTGAACTCTATCCAATATCGGCTTAAGTGAGGCTGGGAGATCATCTCACTCTTCCCCATCTTTGGCTGTTCTTGGCTCAAGTCCTTCTGGAGCTGGGTCTCACATCCGTGTGCACTTCAGCAGCGTGCTTTCTGTCCTGCCTGCATGCCAGCCTGGACCAAGAGGAGACTGGGGTCTTTCAACATAGCAAGGCCTCACCCCTTGGGAGGAGGCTTAAATTTCTGTTACTTAGGAAAGAAATGAATAAACAAAACATGTAGAAGAAACTCTGAATACATACATAAGTTATTAAAATGCCTCCTAATTATTTATAGTCATACCCACAGACCAGAGCATCTATCAACTCCCATCACAGAAGCTTCTCACAGTAGATGGCAATCAACAGAGACCACTTCTACCCCCAAAACTGGTCAATGTGCAGAGAACTGTGGAGTGCTCAGTGCTAAATGAGACATTCATACCATCCCCTACCCCGCCGCCCGACTCCGGGATCTTTAAGGAAGAGGATGTGGAAAGATGTTAAGAGCCAGAGGTAGTTGGAAACATGAAGGAAACAGTATATTTTAGCTACAATAGGGTGTGAACTCACAGAGACCGTGGCAGCATGAATAGGACCTGTACAAACTGAAGCCAGACCCCCCCCCCAAAAAAAA
>OU015746.1:7048250-7131958 GCA_907169655.1 Acomys percivali
CACACACACACACACACACACACACACACACACACACACACACACACCCCTACCTTGCCCGGCACCTCTCCCATCCTCACTGGGAACCACCCATTCAGCACACTGTTAGCCCCTTGGCTGTTTTCTATTTTTGTTCCTGTGGTCAGACTGGGGTGACTCCAGAGAAAATATAGGGGAAGGGTTGGTGGACAGACACTCTTCCACAAGACCCCTCATGCCCCTGTGGCTATTTTCGCCTCAAACTGTAGAGCTGGAGGGACAAGTGTCTTCTGAGGTTTGCCCATGAGGCGGGAAAGCCAATTTATCCTGCCTGCCCCGCTAAGAGGATCCTTATCCGCATTATCAGCAAAGAGAGCAGGAAGAAGCTGGCCAGGGTGAGCAGGCCACCGAGCAGACAGCCTTTTATTGTGCCAAACTCTTCCTTTAATTTCTGTGACAGAGTAATACAGAGTCTCAGGCCATGACCTTTTCTCAGGCCATTATAGGAGTCAAATTTGGTTCTGTCAGGAGGCATCACCAGCCGGCTTCATCATCACTCCACATGTAAGGTGACCCTGTACAACGCCAGATAGAGACAGATGGATTGGCCCCTCTGCTGCCCAGAGAGCACACAAAGCCTCAACAGATGGCAGGAAATGCTGGAATGTGAATCTGCAGCTCTCCTGGACCACATCACTCTGAGAAAGGTACAGGAGGGACCAGACTCCATTTTCCATGGCTATAACAGAATAACAGAGGCTGGATAATGTATAAAGAAAAGAGATTTGTTTCAGCTCTTGGTTCTGGAGGCTGGGATGTCCTAGGATGAGTGGACATGTTGGATCCACTTACGCAGAGAACCCACTGCTGCTTTAGCCTGTGGTGGAAGATGCTAAACACAGGCATGAGAGACAGCCGTACTCTATGCCAACATGCTTTCGGCTGCATCAGCCAGTCCCTCCGGAGCAAGCTCTCACTTACACTAGAGAGGCATGGATCCACCTGGGAGGGCTTCACCTCCATGACACACCTGCCCGGGATACCCTGGCTTTTCTCCACATTTCTTCATTGGGGACCAAACCTCATCGTGGGCTTTGGTGGCCAAAGCAAAGTCACTCAAGGCACAGTGCAGAAGGACAGTGTTGGAAAATCAGCACTGGGGAAGCTGGGGAGATGGCTCGTAAAAACCCACATGGGAAAGCCTTGGTATAGCAGTATGCACCTGTGACCCCAGTCCTGGGATGGTGGAGACAGGCACCTTGCTGGTGAGCCAGTCTAGCCTAAATAGTGACTTCCAGAGCAATGTGACACTCTGTCTCAATAAACAAGGTGGATGGCACCTGAGGGACAATGAATGCCCAAGGCTGACTTCTGCATCTTCAACACGCATGCATGCATGCACGTATACATACACAAGGCTGGGCTATATTGGTAGATTAAAACGTTGTGTATGCATCAAGTATTCATCCTTCTAAATGACTGTTGGGTCCCCAATTACCCTGTGTGACAGCAGATAGAGCCTAGTGGACCTCAGGGAGTCCTTGAACTCAGTGTTTATCTGGGACTTTGAGAGCCCTTTAGGGAAGAGCAACAGGAAGATCAGCCATGTCTGAGGTTCCAGACTCCACTGGTGACCGAGCTGTCCAGGAGACCAGGTTTCAAGCCAGTGTTGACACTAGACCCATTGTTAACATAAAGAGAGAAGGGACAGGAGAGAAGATGCCAGTGACCTCATTTCAGGGGTGCTGTCTTTGGGGGCATGTCCTTTAAAGCCCTTGCAGGACTCAGGGAAACCTCTCTTTACAGGCGAACATGCCCTAGAAGTTATCAACCCTGTGTCCTACAGTCCCTGGGGCTCATTCCCTCTGGGGACACTGCCTTGTCAGGGGTAGATAGGGCCTGGAGCTACAAATGCTATAGAACATAGCACCATGATGATCTAGATTGGCCATAGTCAGACAGCCATGCTCCAGATGTGGCTCTGGTATTTATTCTCTCAGGGATGTTGGGTGAAACCAAACTCCCTCATCATCTTTAGTAGCAGCAGCAGCAGCAGAAAGTACCTGCTATGAGGGAAGCACCATGGTGAGCATTTTATGAACCTCACACTACCGTGGCAACCTGTGCCCTTATCACCCCCATGTCACAGATGAGGAAACTGTACAGTGAGGATGCTCTGTCTCTAGGATCTGGACTCCTGGATTTTGGGTCACCAGTTTCTTCACAGATTCAATTTAGTTTGTGCAGAGTGTGAGGAAACAGGGCTGAGCCTGGACCCTCTCCAGGTCACAGCCAGGTGTATAGCACACCTCTTTGTATAGCACCATTGTATTAATATATGATTCTGCAGATTTCTGGAACATTCTGGAGGGTTCTGGAACTTTCTGGAAATTTTCTAGTTTTCTTTCTTTCATTCCTCTGGGAACAGTAGCATAGGAAGTCTGGCCATTGCTATGGCATATCACAAACATTGTTTGCCAGGGGTAAACCCAGTTCCATGCCCATGGAGGGAACTCCCTGAGGTTGCTGCCCTCCAAGTAAGTGGGAGTCTCAAGAAGGTTCCCAGTATGGCTGTGTATGAGTGTGTGTCTGGATGAGGGTAAGTTAATGAACTCTCTGAGGCATGTGAGTGCCTGCATGTCCCTGTGTTGGTGTGAGTCTGTGTGAATGCGTATGTGTTTATTTGTTGATGTGAACAGATGACTGTGTGTGTATATGTGCATGGCTTGAGTCTCTGTGTATGCGTCTCTTCAGTATTCAAGTCAGTGTATTTCATGCTGGTGTCTGCAAGTGTGAATCCTTGTGTGTGTGTGTGTGTGTGTGTGTGTGAGAGAGAGAGAGAGAGAGAGAGAGAGAGAGAGAGAGAGAGAGAGAGAGAGAGAGAGAGACTGTGTTGGTGTATGTGTTTGACAGTGTATGTTTTAGTTTCTGTGTAGGTTTATGAGTGTGAGTTCCTGTGTCTGTGTGTATCTCTCAGTGTGTGTGTGTCTATGTGATATGCATATGGGTAGTTCTGAGTATGAGTCTCTGGGTATAAGTGAATGCATAAGTGTGTGTGTGTTTATGTACTGAGCCTTAGTCTGGTATGTGGATATCTGTGTGTATTAGTGCACGTTTGTTGGTGTGTGAATATGTGGGGATCCTGTTATGATTGTGTGAGTCTGTGTGTATGTCTGGGCATGTGTGAGTGTCTGTGAGTCTGTGATAACAGCAATCTGTTTGTGCACACTGTGTTACAAGTTGGGGAGCTACATGTACATCCATATACATACATGGAGACTCTGAGGTGTTCCCTGTGGAGTTTGTGCTAGCCTGTGAAGAAATCATTGATTGACTTGAGGCTGGGTAGTGGTGACAGACAGGCAGGGCGTGGAGAGGGATGCTAGCACTGAAGTGTTTTATTGAGTCGGGAGGAGACTGAGCTGAGTAGCCCAGGGTCCACCTGGAGGCCAGCAGGGGGCACTGTGTGATAGAGGTGGCTGTGGCTTCCAGAGGCCAAGGCACAGACTATCCAGGGCCCATCCATGGGATTTGTAGGAGTTAGAGGGAGCCCAGGCCACAGAGACCAGAGAGGGCCGCCTCTTCTTGGGCCCTGTCTCTAGAAGAAAAGTAGGGAGGTGTTGATGTCCTTATCCCAGGGCTAACCTGGCCATAGACTTCCTGGGTCTTTTCTTCCAGCCTCTGGCTTGCGTCTGCTGATTAGCCATGCAGTCAGGGAGTCTCAGCCCACCTTATTTTGTTAAACAACAGCAATGTTTCAGGGAATGTTGCCCCTTCACAAAGTGTTTTCTCACTCAGAGTTGGGCCGCCCCCCCCCCCAACTCCCAGCAGACTCTCTGATGGATCTGGTGTCCTAATCCTGGATTCTGGCATCTGAGTGGTTGCCATGGGGACCTCGCCATTTCGCATGTTGATGATGGGTACAGTGGGAGATGAATGTGAGGAAAGGGGGAAGGTGAGAGGGAGGAGGGAAGGAAACAGAATTCTTAGTTCTTAGGCCTTGGGAGGTGGCCAGGAAGTAGGAAAGGGTGCTTGAGTTTCCTGGGCCAGGACCAAAGTAGTGGCAGCTGGTGGCTTAAGACAAGAGTTGGATTCCTCTGTAATTGTCTGAAGTAAAAAAAAATATATATATATCAAGGTTCATGTAGGGCTGGCTCTTGCAGGAGACTCCCAGGGAGGACTCTGACTCACATGTGTCCTGTGTGCTTGTCCCTCTGTGATCTCTTGTAAGAAGCCTCCAGGGCCCTGGGGAGATGTCTCAACAGGCAAGAGCACTTGGTGCACAAGCACAAAGGCCAGAGGTGCAAGTCTGGAAAGCCTGGAACGTCAAAAATAAGGAGACGGATCCCAGGAGCTAACTGACTCATTAGCCTGACCAAAATGGCAAGAGGGCAACAGAATGACGCCCAACATCCTCCTCTGGCCTTTGCGTGGGCCTTATAAGCATGCACTCTCACTTGTGTGCACACACGTGTGAACACACACCCACCCACACACACACACACATATATATATATATACACACACACTTGCACACACACACTTGTGTGTTTGTAGGAAACATCCTTCAGGGGACTTCAGGCTGTCCTTCAACCCATGATGATCTCATCATCTCAGAGTCGCACTTTCCCAAATAAGGCCACTTCTCCCAGGGAGAGATGTGGGGACTTGGTCACATCTGTCTGTAGACCACCTAGCTGTGACTTGGATCTGAAATCTCTCCCGCAGGCTCACCTGTTTGTAACACCCAGTTTCCAGCTGGTGGAGCTGTTTTAGGACACGGGACGTAGCTGGAGGAGCTGAATTGTTGGTGGGCCTTTAAGGGTTATATCCTGGCCTTCATCCATCCTGTTCTCCACTTCCTGGTCTGCCAAGGTGTGAGCAGACGACACTTTGTACACCCACTGCTGTGGATAGCACAGCCCCAGCCACCGTACCCTGTCTGCTACAATGGGGCTGATGTCCCCTAAAACCATGAGCCCCAAATAAATTCTCTTTTAAGCTGTTTCTGTCAGGTGTTTCATCACAATGAGACAAGTAACTAACATAGCTTCACTCTGAGCCTCAGGGCCAGGCAAGGAGGCTCTGGGACTGTGGGACTCTGCTGGATAAAATTTGAGTCTGACTTCTCCAGATGGCTGTTTTGCATTCAGCCTATGAAGACGGCACTTCCTTTCTGAGTGGAGTTCTTACTCCATCTGATCTGATAACCCCAGATTTTATAAGGGGTGTCACATGGTCCTAGAAGTCATCCCGTTACACATAGGATAATTAAGTTCTGCTATCTCCTTCTTGTGATAGGGTCCCATGTTACTGAATGTAGATTAAGTATCCTGGTACCCTCAGCCCTAGCGATTCAGACACTTTCACCCTCAAGAACCCTCCCCACTGCCCGGGACTTATAAGTCCCTGATTCACAAGTAAAGTCTGGCTTGCTTTCTCACTCCACCACAACTGTCTCAGACCCCATTCTGGGAAAAGAAGAGCTCCTGAGGGATGCGGCTGAGCTTCCAGAACTTTCTGCCATTCACCAGCATGTGGAATTATGGTAAGACTGGTGCTGACCACTGGAAAGCACCCACTGGGCCTGTGTCTCACTGGATCTGCCTTTGGGTATCCACCTGTATCCTCCTGCCTTGCCTGGCATGGTAGCCTAACCAGAGAGCCATAACACTACAATGTCACCACAGGCCTTTGGAACACCCGAGTTTCCATTGCCTTCCGATACTGACAATTTCATGGCCTTTTGGCTGGTTCCTGGCATTTGTCTGCTTCCTGTGCTGTGCCCTTGGCACGAAGGGCTGTATACTTTTTGGTCTTGTGGGGCTCCTGAGTCTCCCCTGCCTGATGAGATCTGCAGCTCCATTCTAATAGGAGCTGATTGTAACACCTGGTAGAGATTCGTTTTCTACGTGCCCAGGCCATGAGCCTCACCCTAAAGAGTTCTAGTCACCCCTGAGTAAGAAACGGGACCTCTGATCTCAAGGTCCATCTGTTCTTATCAGGAAGCAAACAGCATCTGGACTGACCCATCAGACATGGAGCCGAGGACACCCACCAGTTGCCGAAGGACACGGGACAGATTCGCCTCAGCACTCATAGGACCACCTGCCCATGTCTCTCAAGGGCATGCTGGGGCAGCTATGTGGACACCTTTACAAGCAGATGGGCTGAGTGGGCTTCTGGCTTGGCTACCTGCTGGCTGTGAGATTGGGAGACGCGGCTGGCCCTGTTTGTGGGCTTTGCTGAACCGCAGGTCCTGATGGAAATGGTTTCTTCCTTGAAGGGCAGCTGTGAGCAGCAGAGAAGTTGAACTCTTTCAACAACACTTAGCACATGAACGCTGGCGGTGGCTGTTCTGAATCCTAACTAAGTCCCACTTGTCATTCTTCCCGGGAGAAAGAAACTGCTTGGTAGAAACATCCAGATGAGAGTGGTGAGCAGAAACCTCTGACCTCATCCCTGGGGAGCTGGAAGAACTCTTCAACCATGCAGCCCCCTTCTTAAGGCCCTTTAAAGTTTGTAAAGTGCTTATGTGAGTGTGATGTACATGAGTGTGAACACACACACATGACAAGGCAGTCCTCTCCTTCCACTATGGGTTCTGGGGATTGAACCCAGACCCTCAGAATTGTACAGCAAGAGCTTTTATCTGCTGAGCCATCTTGGCAGCCCCTCTTTCTCAAGATTCTACCCCAAGCCATTCATATACAAATTTTTTTCTTTATCTTTGGAGAAGTGAAGACAGGTCAATGGTCTTTTCCCATTAGGTAATTTCCCCCAAGGAGGTATCACCCCCTTTTTTATTTTAATGTGAAGAACTGCCTTTCCTTTGGAGTTTGAGGCTTGCTTCCGTGCTTAGCATAAAGTATGTCTTACATCTGATGACATCGTAGTGACAGTGGATGCACCACCGCCTCTTTGTGTTCCAGTGTCCTTGGTGGCAAAGCAGAAAGTTGTCTCCTCATGTGAGCCCTTTTTGGAAATGTGTCCCACTTAATGAAATGAAGTCTGGCAACCACTGTCCTGGGGCTCACAGAGCAACTGCAGATATGTAATCTTGCTTTGTTCTTACTTTACGAACGATCATGTTGAGCTTCCAGAAGGTTTTATAGCTGGGCCAGAGTCATATGACTGGGAAGTGGAATCAGGCTTTTCAAGACAAGCCTGTGCCAGGATGTCACTGGGGGCGGGAGGGTGAATGCATCCTCTGGCTCTCTGTGTAGCCCGTAATAGTATCTTAATTTATTTTTATTTTTTATCAGGCCCAGGATTGACATCTTGCCTGCTCCAGGAGGCCCTCTTTACCGGAGCTCACTCTGACTTTGCTCTGAGCCGCGCACTAAGGCTCCAGCATGGGCTGAGGCGGCTGATTGGTACCACTGAGCAGTATTCAGACCCCTGCTCCTTATTGTTCCCTACAGACGAAGGCCCCACAGGACCGAAACTGCCTGATTTCCCCTCTAGTCCTCCCTGACTGATGCTTCTAGAAGGAGCTTTTCACACATTCATTTTAGTGTGTTCACATTTTACAGCAGCCTCGCAACCAAAGTGAATTTGTGTTAACTTCCTCTTTCGGGATTCTGTGGGTGCTGATATCAAAGGACAACCCCCCATTCCCTGCCTTGTGGATGTTGATGGTTCTGGACTCCACCCCCAGGGCCAGCTTCAGAACAGCATTACAAGAAATCTTGGAGGTCACTCCTGGGACCATCACTGGTCTCCCACCTTGCAGATGAGGGGACTCAGGCCCTAAGCAAAGATGATCTTCGACTCTGGAGCTAAGCCACCAAGAGGTCACACACCTGGGCCACCTGTGTGGCTGTGGTCCATTTTTTCTCTTAATGGGATTTGGGGAGGGAATTTGGTAGGGCTGATTTGCCTGTGGCTTCATTCAATCAATATTCGAAGGCACGTACCAAGTGTGGGCCACATCAATGAACGGAAAGGATAAATATCCCTGCTTTGATGGAGTATACAGTCTAGAAAAAGAAGAGGGATGAACACTAAATAGCAGACACACAAGGGAGGAAATTATAGGTTGGAAGGAGATAAGTGCTCTAAAGAGAGAAAAGCAGCCAGAAAATTGAGCCAGGAGTACCTAGACGGGGCGAAATGGGTCACAACAGAACAGCCAGGGAACCTAGGATGTTCTCCTTTCTCACCAAAGCACCCTGCAGCGTTTTAAAGAGGAAGTACCCCTTTCTTTACTTTGGCGGCTTCAGCCCCTGACTGATTACAGAAGATGGCTCTTCTGAGACACCCCTAATGACAGCAAGTAGGCTATACCAAACAGACCCTGAGCATAGGCTGCCCCTGTGGAGAGGGTAGAACCTGGGTACCAGTAGCCAGCACTCCTAAAAAGTAATGTGTGGTTGTATTCCTGAGTGTATTTGTGCAACACACCACAGTGTGTGTGCACATGCATACACACACACACACATACACACACACACACACACACACACACACACGTACATTGGCATCATAAAGATGTGCACAAAGGTGTTGCTGGACGGGTACCAGTGGTCCAGGGGGCACTCTGAAAGCCCATGTTCTCTCTTCTTGAAAATGGTTCCCTTACTTGACCTCCAGGGTCTCAGAAGTTCTTGGGCCACCTCTTCCTATCCTTGTCTGTGTTTCTGGCTTCATTCCCTTCCCGCCCCCCAGTCTTCAGATGTAGGAGAAACCCTGGGACTCAGTCCTTTCACAGCCTGTCTGCCAGCTTTGCACATGCCCATCCATCCTAGTGCCTTTAAACACCATTTAGAAGCTGAAGACTCTTAAATTTTTATCTCTAGCTCGGACTTGCATTGGGTCCAGACTCATATATCCAACTGCCTGCCTGATGTCTCCACCGAGAGGGCTGATAGGTGGCAGTGGCTGTGCCATTCACTCCATTCACATGTCCTGTGATGGGGACCACGGTGATCAATACCCTGCCATTCCCCACTGGTCCTGCCCCCGTGGCACTGATAATGCACTGAGATGGAGGGATGGAGGTGGGCCAGGCCTCTTCCAACATCATAAAGGGTGCCTCTAAAGCGGAGATTTGACTCCAGGACTCCAAGCTGGCTCATCCAGCCATTCTCAGTCTTTGCCATGGGGGAGGGAGGCTGAGGACCCAAGAGCCTGAGAAGCCCTTGACATCAGGATCCTTCCTCCCCACAGCCAATCCTCTCTGTCTGCCTGTGCTTTCGGTGAGACATGAACGCCATGTGCTTTAGTTACTTTCCCCATTGATGCAAACAAATGGCTGCCCAAAGCTCCTTACGGAAGGAAGGGTTTGACTCAGTTTGAGGGGTCAGTCCACCACGTCAAGGAAGCCATTGCAATGAGAGCCTGAGGCGGCTGGAGCAGCAACTCGGACACTCAGAGGAAGATGCCTAGCTCACTCTCCCCTTGTTCTTCAGCCCAGGAAACCCAGTTCATGTGGTGGTGTGTCTGCATCGAGGCTGGCCTTCCCCTCAGCTGAACTCTGCAAATGTCCTCACAGACACACCCAGAGGCAAGTCTTCCAGGAGATTCCAAATCTAATCAGGCTAATTGTGAATATTAAGGCACTGGAGAGATGGCTCGGTGGTTAAGAGCACTTGCCGCTCTTCTAGTGAACCTGAGTTTGGGTGCCAGTGCCCATGTGGAATGGCTAACAGCTCTTTGTAACTTCAACTGCACAGGATCCTATGCCTTCCTGCCTTTGTGGCCACTCTTTGCCCACGCCCCACATACACATAAATAAAAGCAAAAATTACATCTTTTAGAAATTACCAACTTAGCCTCTTAAATTTTTTTAAAAAAGTGAATATTGACATGGCGACATCTCATGTTTCCCCTGTCCAAAATGGATCTAACCAGCAAGGCCTTTCTCTCAGGAAGCCTCCATCTACCCTGCTTTTTGACATCTCCATAAATGGCAATGCTGTAAGTGTCGCTGTGGAGCTCGCATCTGTTCTCCCAGACCCTTGTGGCAACAACCTTATTGGCTCCCAGGCTAGAAACTGACCAGGGTATAGCTGTCCTTATATGGCTCCGCCACAACCCAGGCCCTGCCAACTCCCACTGGGCTAAGAGCACATACCCCCAACCCCACCCCACCCCCATGCAGATTCCTGCTCTCCTTTGTCCCTGCCCCTGTGCTAGGGACCTTTTCAGACTGATTCTATTCTACTGCCCACTGGCTCCCAAGTCACTCAATGCAAAACCCACCCAAGGCCACAAGCTCTTCTCCACCTCTGCCTTTCCTTCCTCAGCCTCCCAGGCACACCTGCTTATGGCCCGCACCTGCCTAGGAGTCGCACTGTTTCCTCGCTCACCCCTTCGAATCTCTTGTCCACTTATAGCAAATCTTTCTTCTTCTTCTTCTTCTTCTTCTTCTTCTTCTTCTTCTTCTTCTTCTTCCCTTTGCCAGCTGCCTCCTCCTCCTTGGGCATCTCTAAACCAGCCCACTCTAAGACAACTTCTTTTCCCCAGGTCATCTGGTCTTGTTGTTGCTGCTCACTTCTTGTTGCTGTTACTGTTTTTGTAGTGGGATGTAGGCTTTTTCTATGTAGCCCAGGGTGGCTAGACTTCGCAATCTTCCTACCTTCACTTTACCAGCACTGAGATCACAGACATCTGTTCACCAGGGCAACTAGCTGCCTCTGCCGGTGCCCATCCATGGAATAGCTGTTCCCCGGGAGGCAGCACGCCTCCCTCTTCTCATCTCACCCTAGGCCTGTACGGTGAAGATTCTCGGTAAATATTTGTTGAATGAACAGACACTGAAGCCGCCCATCAGTGTACCAGAGACATAATGGTATTTGATAAATACTGACTATAAAATTTTGACTGTTTATATTTCATAAGACTCAGGAACTTGCAGAGCTGAGAAGTTAAAAAAAAAATCCTATAACCTCATTGTTGAGCTGCTCCAGGTTGGCTTCTGAAAAAAAAAAAAAAGACAAAGATAATATATGCAGACAGAAAACTCCCTACACATACCAAAAGGCATAGAAAGAACAAAGACCATTCTACCCCCACCTCCTACACTGCCTGGGGCAAACCCAATGGGAGCACTGGTGTTCACAGGGGCTATACGTGTCTCAGTGTAGTGATGCTGGTGCGGCTGCCGCTGGAAGGGCCAGTTTTAGAACTACTTCTAATGGAATGCTGCTTCTTTAGGATGTCACCTCTACAGTTTCCATCCCTACCCCTTCCTAAAGGAATCCTTTTCCAGTCCCCGCCCGTGCCTCCCTTTGTGCCACGCATCTCAACTTCTACTACAAATGTACTCGTGTTTAGTGATGATCTCGGGATTTAGACCAGAACAAACAGGCTCGTCTCCTGCCATCCATTACTAGGTAAGACAGTATCAACAGAGACTAGTAAGTGGACACGTGTAAGTGGTCCATTTCACCTCTAGAAAGAGGTTGAATACAAGTAACTTCAATGTCCTGTAACAGACTTTCAGGGTAAAGCCTGGCTGAGGCCACTGATTGAGCACCAATTATCTGCCAGGCAACACATATGGGTAGGACCTATGGCTGTTTTTATTTGTTTGCTTCTATATTCCTAGTGCCTGGCCTATAAATAATAAGTAAATTAATGTGGAGCTGGGGATTTAACTCAGTGGTAGAGCGCTTGCCTAGCAAGCACAAAGCCCTGGGTTCGGTCCTCAGCTTTTGGAAAGAAAAAAAAAAAAAAAAAAAAAAAAAAAAAAGACAAAATAAGTAGATTAGTGAGCGAAAACACAGTCAGATTTCTGTGTCCACAAAATCTATGTCCACGAATTTGAACAACTGTGGTTTCAAAATAGTCAGATAAAAAAAAAAGGCGTGTGTGCTGAGGGTATTATTTCACTTGCCACTCCCTAGGCAGTGCAGCCTAACAATGTTTTACATAGGCTAGCGTTGAAATCGGCATTATAAACAAACTGTAGATGATTTAAAGACTATAACGGGTGTGTGTGTGTGTGTGTGTGTGTGTGTGTGTGTGTGTGTGTTCCATGCAAATCTTTTTACACAAGGGACTTAAGCATTAAAACAAAAGGGACTTGTTCGTGGAATATAAGGGACTTGCACATGGTGCACAGGAAATTTGAACATTGGTACATGGTGGACTTGCACATTGGTTCAGAGGGGCCATTCCCACATCATGGTTAGAACATCATTGCAAGAAGGACATTAACATCCCTATAGTAGTGATGTGAGCATTGATACACAAAGGACTTAAGACAGTTACGTAACTGACTTGAGCACTGGTACATAAGGGGTTTGAACGTTGGTGCACAAGGGACTTGCGCACTGGTACACAATGACCACCTCAACATTGGTGCAGAACGTGCTTGAGCACAGGCTGACAAAGCGCTTGAACATGAGTACATAAGGACTTTAGCATGACTCATAAGGGTCATGAGCGTTGGTACATGAAGGAATGAGAGCTGGTGCATAAGGTTCTGAACACTGTACACAAAGGATGCGAACGCTGGTTTAGAAGGGACTTGCTCCTGAGTATATAAGGGAATGAGAAACGATTTACAGACGTTGTATGGACCCATCTTGTCAAGGGTGATTGTATACAGTCATCCTGCTTGGGTCATTTTCTTCTTCCCTGGATATAGAGGGAACAGCCCACTATAGTATATTGTATATGGTACATAGTATGTGGTACATACTATATAGTACATACTATATAGTATATAGTTTATAGTATATGGCCCCCACCTCGTCTTAAAATGGGAAGCTGGGATCCATCCAGAAATTGCGCCTGGTCTCACTTCCCCGAGATGATTGACAAAGTCCAAGAAAATCTGAGCTTCTCCCAGCATCTTAGAGAACACCTGGGATGACAGACGCCTATCAGTTCTCATATAAAACAGTGAGAGGAAGGATGGAGGGGAGGGCTTGTGGGCGGGGCTATTCCTATTAAATTCAAAGCAGAGAACAGTGTGAAGATGAGAGCTGTGGCTGAAAGAGAAGTAGGCAATAAAGGAGAGAGAGGGGAGAGGGGCAAGAAGGGAGGGCGTGTGCAAAGAAAATGAAAGGGGAGGGGACTGTGCGCATCCGGAATGGGCTCCCCTCTCCTAGGCATCTGCAGGCTACCTGCCAAATCAATTGATTACATCTGTAGGCAGAGTTGCCTTTTTATTTCACACCAATTTTCACAGGCGGTGTAAGATAAAAAAATGGAAGGGACCGAGTGAATGGGAAAGATGATTGAATGTTGATGTAAAAGGGAATGTGCAAGGAAGGGGGGCAGTGGACACGCAGGGGACAGTGGGAGAGAGTCGTTTGCGTCATGTGGCTTTCCTCCATCTCGTGTGTGTGTGTGTGTGTGTATGTGTGATGTGAGGTCTTTGAAAACCTGTGCCTCCTATTCCTAGGAGTGTGCTGGTGACAATTCACCTTGGCTGCCCAGCGTGGCTATAGACGGCCTCCATGGAACACTAGGGTCTCTTTGCACCCCCTGAGTCTGAGGATCTCGGACTCAAGATAGCTGAGGACCCACTGTATAGTATTCTCTCAGGTTCTTCTTCGCTCGGGGCCTCAACTTCCCCGCCAGGAGCCGAGTGATGATCACTCCCTTGGCACCGATGCTGGGAGCGCTGACTGGGGAGAAGTTTGGGAGCTGTGTTGTGAAGAGCCAGGCTTGTTAGCAGGCTTCTTCATCTGAGCGAGCAAAAGGCAAACGCTACAAATGTAAAGAGCTGACCATCGCACGGTCCGTCCCATTCTGGGCCAGCTTTTGTGGATGCCCAGGGAGTTGGTGTACTACTGTTCACTGAAGGGGTCCTCCACCCAGCTAGCCACCTGAACCATCCTCAAAGACTAGTGGCAACGACAGGGCTTTGTTTTGTGTCTAAAGCTGCACTGTGGAATGTCCCCATTGAAAAGCTCTTGTGCACAGAACAGGTTTCCAGGCTTGTGGATGCTTCTAGCTTGGCTGAGGCCACTCTGTTCCCCTACTGGCTACTGCAGCAGGAATCTTGGACCCTCCCTCCCCCCTTCCCTTCCCCCCCACCCCGCACAACCACCTGCTAGCTCAAACATTCAGTAGCAAACAGCCGTCCACCTGCAGTCTCGGCTTCCCAGCAAGGGCATCATCTTCCTGATGCCCCCACTTACCTTTCCTCTAGCCCAGCCTTACAATTACCCCAGCCTGTAAGTGAGGCAGGAGATTTTACAGGACACACACCCTTCACCCCCACCCCCACCCCCAGCTTTCAGGAGCTTCTCCCAAATAAGCCAGTGCTGCTGTCTGTTGTTGTCATGGGGGGGGGGGTAAGGCGGGCTCGCATCAAGGGCCTAATATTCTTGGTACTAAAATCTAGGAGCCAGGGACCAAGGTCCTTTAGAGAAATCCTTCCAGCTCCCGCTTCCTCCCATGCCCGTTCGGACTCTATTCCTTCCTCTTGCCCTTCCCTGAGTGACTGCAGTGGTGACTGCCTCCACTGCTTTCCTGGCAGTTTGTCACCAGCCAGTTTATCACGGGTTGACCAGATCTCATCCCGGTGGGATCCTGGTGCAGAGATGAGTCTCCCCTGCTGGCCTCGGATGTAGTTATTGGTAAGGGTCTGGGTGGAGAGCCCTTCACTTCACTTACAGACCTCCTCCTCAGGAGGACCATCAGGTTGTGGGGACACCCTTCCTTTTGCCCTGCCTCTCTTCAGAGAGTCGGCTCTGATTCACCCTTCTTAATTAAACGGGGAAACTCTTTTCCAATTCCGCCAGACAGCCCTCTGGGGGCACCTCCTTCGTAGTCTCTCAACTCTCAGCTGGGCAAACACCTCTAAAACAGAGGAGTGCCTCACCTATTATTGGCCCTAAGATCCTCCACACAGTGGTTGCTGCTGGCTCCAAAGTGCTGCCTTAGACTTCAAAATTCAGAGTGCTCTCAAAGCCCGGGCTAACAAGGGTGACAGTCGTCGGACATCTCATACATGTAAGGCTTGTTCCATTCTCAGTTCTCTTTATGCCCGTCCTGTTCTGTTCTCAGCTGCTCTGCCTCCATGAGCTCCCTTCTCCCAACCCAAGCCTCACACAGTCAAAGTTTCCCATGCCCATCTGCCCAGACTTCCTGTTCTGACTTCACCCCAACTGATGTACTGCCCCTGGCCCTGTCACAACCCCCTCTCCACCGTCCTCCTCATGAGACTCAGCCTCCCTATTCCAAACTCATCCTCTTTTCTCCTCCTCAAACTTGATCCCAGGCCCACACCCCTCCCTCTTTGGCCTTGCTCCAGCCTCCTCAGACCATCCTCCCTCTGAGAGAAGTTGTGAGGCCTCAAGTCCATTCAGGTTCCTTTACCTCTGACAAATGTCTCGCAGATCAAAAAATGGCCTAGGCTCTTGTGCTCCTGCCCACCCACCCCCGACGCAGCTCACCCGATCCTTTAGGTCTATGTGGTTCCACATCTATGTCACCCCTTTTTCTATCCTCCCCTGAGAACTGTGGTTGCCTTTTGTTGGTAGCTCAAGCCCGTGTAGACACCCTCCATACTCAGGAGCACCAGTCTTGTTGCGGGTGATTGATGCTGCCTGACTGACCCTAACAAGACCTACCAGGCTACATCTGATGATCTCTAAAAAAAAAAGGGGGGGGGGCTTACAAGGTCACTTGCTTCCTGGCAGGCATGGAAAAGGCAGCCCTTAAAGCTGTCAATTATGAACAAAAATCAGAGCGATCATTCAAGGATTGAAAGAAGGCTGAACCCTATTTCCCTCTTGTCTTTCAGAGGCCATGACCAATATGCCCGACCTGTCAGCCGACTCAGACGAGGGGCGACTGCACTCACACCTGTTTCTTCATCTCACAACTGGCCACAGAGGTGAGATTAAAGCTCAAAAAAAAAAAAAAAAAAAAAAAAAAAACCAAAACCTTGACAGTGGCCCTCAGAACCCTCAATGGGACGTAGTTAAAACACCCTTCAAGGTCTTTAAACAGATGAACAAAGGAGCTAAAGTTTAAAAGGGACCAGGCCAAGCGCCAGATACAGGAAGCGGCCTTTTCACAGGGCTCTTAGTCTGAGGGGGTGGGAAATGGGTCAGCGTGAGGCCTGCTTCTCAAATGAGGCCAAGGAGACCATTGAGCAAGTGACTACCCCAGACCCAGGCCGCCTCCGTGCCTCTGTCCCATCTGTGGGAAAGGACACTACCAGTAAGATTGCATCTTGCAAGGAACATGCTCTCATTCTAGCATCCCAGCAGGTCCCAGATGCCCGGCTCAGGCTTGGCTAGGGTGCTGGGTTTCGCAACAGAAGTCTGAAGAGGTGAGGTCCACTGGTCACCTGTCCCTTCTTCTTCACTGTGGAGCCATGTGTTGTGTTATGTTATGACGTCGCCGGTAGGGCCTGTTTTATTCTTCTCAGATATGAAGGTTGCTTATTCAGCCTCGACAGAGTATTCAGGACCTCTCTTGGGGTTCTCTCTCCCCATGATAAGGGCAGACAGGATGCCCTCACACCCCAAACTGATGGCTCTAGTGTTATCCAATATGTTTGGCCAGCCTTTTACATGTTCATTTCTAGTGGTTCCCAAATTGCCTGACACCTCTTCTGGACAGAGGCAATCCTCCCTAAATTCTGTGATGCAGTAACTTCACGCCATACAGCTGTGCTCCTTTTGTGCTTGTCTGAGTTCCATAGGCTGCCCACCCTTCTTCAACACTAACCTCAGGTGATCCCTGAGCTTGGGGAACCTCAACTCTAGCGGTTTCTATTCACTACGAGCCCATCCTAACTAGATCTCAGACTTCCTCTTTGCTTCTCCATTAGCCCCACTGGTCTTCACTCTGTCCTTGCAATTTGCAAAAAACTCCTTGCCCCAAGATCTCAGACTCACGACCCAGGTTGTCATCGCCACGCGTCCTATCGTTCCCAACTCCTACTCCTTCCTATCCCATATTCCACCCCCTACTTAACTTTTACGTTCTTCTTTACTGTGACTTCGGCACCACATGCCAAGCAAGACCTCTTCTCTTTCACCTGGACCGGTCCCAACTGTCACATCACCATCCAGCTTACTCGGATGGTCCTGTCTCATGAGTTTGGAGAGAGGTCCCAACCATTTGCACACACATCTTCCTGTCAGAACAAACAAACAAGGTCAGCTGCGGTTTTTTGCCTTCATGCCTTAAAGAATTTGAAGTCCCTGTACTCCTGGACACTGAGGTCCTATATCTTATGTTCTACCAGCCACTCTCTGTTTCCTCTCTCTCCACTGGTTGATGTGGCTGCAGCACACACCTCCGAAATGTCAGTTCTTCCAATATCTTGCTATGTTGCACACCCTCCAGTTCATTAAGTTTCTCTTCAGCCGTGTCTCCCTCTCCAGAGTTACCTATGAGTCCCTCTCGTCACCCACGGATTGTTTCCTCACATTGCAAGGGTCCTATTAAGAGAGTTTCACTCCCCAAATAGAAGGGGGTCTTCTCTCCTTCCTGGATCACCAAGATGACTTCGAGACCCAGAACCTCAGTTTCTAGAGTCTTACAAAACCCCTCTGCCTGATCTCCAGAGAACCTCCCTCTGAACCTCTAGATCCCTCCCAACCTCTCCAGCCCTCAGTGGCCAAGCTGAAGAACACCTTTTGGCTGTCCAGCCCCAGCTCCCCTAAATCCCTTACTGCCTTTAACCCTCTTTATTCATTCCCCTCAAAAACTTACCCCAGACTATTTTGCCAACTATACAACAACTCTCCCTTTGTGGTGACAAGCCTGGCACCAGAACTAAGTCAGTGCATGTCTCCAAGCCTTAAAGACTTTGGATCAACTGTACCTCTGGATCCCAGGATACTAACCTTATACTCTCTCAGACAGTCACTATTTTCTCCCTCCACCATCCATACAAAGTCATTGGCTACCATAACCTTCTTCCTGCTACCCCCACACTGTATTTTCCATGTTGTTCACCCCATAAGTCCTCTGGTGGTTTGAATACTGGCCCCAATAGGCTTATGTAGTTGAATATTTGGTTTCCAGTTGGTAGAACTGCTTGAGAAGGATCAGGATGTGTGGTCCTGTTGGAGGAGATGTGTCACTAGGGGTGGGCTTTGATGTTTCAAAAGACTCACACCAGGCGCTGGATAGATGGCTCAGAGGTTAAAGAGCGTTGGCAGTTCTTCCAAAGGTCCTGAGTTCAATTCCCAGCAACCACATGGTGGCTCAAAAGACCCACACCATTCCAAGTGTGCCCCACACCTTCCCCCTCCCCCTCCCCCACTGACATCTACTTGTGGATCAAAATGCCAACTGTCAGCAACTGTTCTAGTGTCATGTCTGCCTGCCTGCTGCCAGGTTCTGCATTGTGATGGCCACAGACTCTGACTTTCTGAAACTGTAAAACCCAAATAAATTCTTTCTTGGTTACCTTGGTTGTGGTGTTCTATCAAAGCACTAGAAAGGTAACGAAAAGGACCCTTTCACTGGCAACACCCTTACCTCAGAAGGCATAAGAGGTCACACAGACCCAGCTCACTCATGCATTCCCTGCCACAGTCCCCCACCTCCAAGAAGTCTGATAATGGCCCTGCCTTCATTTCTAACCACCCAGTCCCGAACCACTTCCCTTAGCATGAAACTGACCCTTTGTGTTCCGTACCACATTGGACCCACAGGTAAGGTGAATTGAAGCAGGCAAACACCCTTCTAAAGTAACACCTGACCAAACTCAACCCCTTGTGGCCCTTCTCTGCTTCCCCTTGCTCCCCCTTGCTCCTCTTGACCCCCAGGCTCTCCCCAGGAAGTCTCTGAACCTTGTCCTATTTGAACTCATGAACAAGTGACCAACTTCCCTGTGCCTAGCTCTACTCCAGCCACACCTCATGAGTCCTCTGTTTCATCCTTGCCTTAGTCAAATGCTCTCATAAACTTTACTCACCACCTCCTAAGTGATCTGGCTTTCCCTCCAACTGACAGACTCACCTGTGGAATTTTTTACCTTAGCAACCAACCAAGCCCCTCCCTGGTCCTTTTCCTACTTATGACCTTCAGGGGTGCCTCTTCTACCCATTGGTTGCCCCTTACTCTTTCCATAGTTTTTTTTTCCCCTGAGATTTTAAAAAATATTATGTGCATGAATGTTTGCTTGAATATATGTCTATGCATTATGGATATTTAGTGCCCACAGAGGCTAAGAGAAGGTATCAGATCCTCTGGGTTGAGGATGACTGTGAGCCATCATGTGGGTGCTGGGCCTCAAACCTAGGTCCTCTGAAAGAACAGCCAGTGTTCTTAACCACTGAGCCATTTCTCCAGCCCCTCTTTCCACAGTCTTCTCTTCAACTCTTCAGCTTAATGTGCACCTTTCTGATAATCACTTGCTCATCTCTCTGATGTTTTTCAGAATCTACCCAAAGCCCCTTCTAAGGACCACTTTGTACGTGGTCTTTCCTCACATTACAGGCCCATCTCAGCATATCCTCTTAAGCCAAGTTTGAAGTCTTAGCCTACACTACCTTTGTGAGCAACTTCCATGCCTGTCTCTGTACCCATACCCTTCATCTATCGCTCTCTGCCAGCTACCACACAATGAAAAAGACCAGATACCAAGTGGAAAACTCCCCTCTGCTTTTTGGGACTCCCTTCCCTACCTCAGAACCTCTTACTATCCCTGCTTAAAAGCAGCAAATGCAGTCCCACCTCCCCAGTGACTGTGCCTTGTCCCTTCCATCAGTTGTAACCTGACAACTTAACCTCATCACATCTCCTGTCTGTGGACCCCACCTATATCAGGGTTAAATTCCAGGGGCCCAGGGACCCCTATACATTATCCCACTACCAGTCCCTCATGGGGGCTGCCCTGTCTGGAGAATATCCAGTCTGAGAAAATGAGGTCTCCATGCAAGAGACTGGGGTGCCACCCCAAACATTACCTTATATCTTTCCCTCTCATCTTCTCTCAGCTCCTCCAAGGTTTCCTTCCTTTATGGAAACCCAGCTTGTGTCTGTTTCCCATTCAGCCAGTCCAATGACTGCTAACTCTTGTCTCTCAATATCTGAGCATCAGTCTCCTTTCCAAGAACAAAGGGTAAATGCCTCCCCTCCTTGCTTTAATACCTTCCTCAGCCCCAAACACACCCCCCCCCCGACTCCAGGCCCTAGGTCTCCCCTTTGCCATCCATACAGGCATAGCTGGCATCACCGTCTCCATCCATAGTCACCAACAGTTTCTCGAGACTTTCTGATGCCCTGGGTGAAATAGCTGCCATTAGCACAACCCTCCACAGCCACATAGTCTCACTTGCAGGTGTCATTCTCCAAAATGGCAGAGCTCTGGACATCCGTGAAAAACAGGGCACCTGTCTCCTCATTCAGGAAGAGTGCTGCTTCTACACCAACCAGTAGTCTGAGAGACAGCAAGTGAACTCCAAGATCAAGCATCCACACTCTGCTGACATTGTGGCTCTTGGGGAAAGCTATGTGACATGGGACACTGGCTTCTCTGTCTGGCTCCCTTTTGGGTCCTTTATCTTTCCTCTCTTACTAATGAACTATTTTTACTCTATTCAACTACAAGTTTTTTTTTTAAATACCAGAGACTGGAGTCCTTTACCTAGGACACCTCCAAAAGATAGGTCATCAGCATCCTTCTCCAAATTTTCCAGTACCAAAGACTGCCCCGCATGATGATGTTGCAATCCAGACAGAAACAGTCTTATAAAAACAATGTCCACCTAGCTAGCAGCCCTCTGAAGGCTTTGCCCAGAGTCCCATCCACTGATCTTCCACTGTTTTTTTTTTAATCTTTACAAAACACAAGGCAAGAATACTAGCTTAATTTTTCCATTCTGACCCGCCCCCTTTGATGACCTTAGCAATACCCTGCTGTCCCACAACCACCTGCTAACATTTTCAGTAGCAAAGAATGTTCCAACCAGACCACCATCAACCTTATCAACCCTAGAAGGACTAACGGTAAACTTCTCACCTCCCTGATGCCCCCACTTACGCTTCCTCTCAGCCATCCCTATAGTTCCCCGAGCCTGTAAGTGGGGTGGGGGGGTACCAGTTCTCAGTGGAGACCCTCCCTCCAGCGGCTGCTAAACAAGCTTGTGCTGCTCTTATGTCTATCATCCCTGTCTTGTCCTTCTACTCCAGCTCTGATAGACGCCGTTCCCCGTGCATGTCCTAAACAGGTCAAGAGCTTCCTAGTCACCACCCCGAAGCCAGCAGCAGCACACAGTTAGATGAGATACATCCCTTCCTGGTGATAAATTTGGAGTCGGTAGTGGGAGCAAGGAGCGGGACGCCACCTGGTTGGACCATTCCAGTAGGGGAAAGTGTTTCCCATGCTAAGTCTTTTGGCTGGGTCTCTCTAAAGCAGGGACCTTTGTCTTTCTAAAGACAGATCAGCTGCCACCCGCTGGCCACCGCTGTGCTGTAGTTCTCTCTTGGCAGGCCTGGCACATCAGGATGGCCAGCAGGGCCCTGAGGAGGAATAGATGATCATGGGGGAAAAGCTTCTGAAGCTCTTCCATGGGTGATGCCTTTTCTGGATAGAAAGCTATACATTCCTGGGTGTTCTTTAGAACACCAGAGACACAGATACCCAAAATAAAGTCCTATGATGGACACCCCAGGATACATGGCTTGTTAAAGACAGATGAAGCTAGAGTCTGGCTCTTTCTTCCAACCAGTGCCCAGGTACTCTCCAATGCATGCATGCATGCACATTGCATGCATGTATGTGTGTTCATGTATACCTATTTGTTTGTGTGCTGTGCATGCATGTGTGCATGTTACATACATCTGTGAGAGTGCACAAATGTTTGTGCTTATCTGTATGATACTCATTCATGCATATATGTGCATTATATATTTGTGTGCATGCATGCACTTATGTGTCTGCCTGTATGTGTATATACATGTGTGCTCATGTGCATATGTTCATCTGTATATCTGCTTATGTGTTTTATGCTCGTGGGCCCATGTTTGTGCATGTACTCATTTCTATGCCTCTGTGGGGGGTGGGGGAGGGCGGGGGCTGTGCACAGTGTTTCTTTAAGGGAAGCACGCCCCATGGTGAGACCTGTGTTTGTTTCTAGGCTGAAGTGTGAGCTGCACTCCTAGGACGGGAGGTGGAAATGACAAGCGCATTTGCCTCATAAACTCAGAGCATGCCCTGCCTGGGGAGAAGCTTGTCAGGAGCTGTGTGAAACAGCAGATGAAGTTGTCGTTCACAGCTCCTCTTTAAGGCTCCCTGTGAAAGCCCCGCCCCCTCCCCCCCCCCCCAAGGGCTTGCCACTCAGCCCTCCAAGTTGTCAGGTCCACCTTCATCTGGAGTTTCCAAATAAACTTCTGGCACTGCAATCTCTCTCTATCTTAATCTGCTTTCTGTGGCTGTGATAACACACACACACACACACACACACACATACACACACACACACACACACACACCTCAAGGAGGAAAGAGTTTATTTCAGCTTACAGTTTTTGCCCATCATGAAGAGAGGGCAGGAACCTAAGTGGAGGAATCTGGAGGCAGGCACTGAAGCACAAGCCAAGGAGAAACACTGCTTACTAGCTTCTTCTTCATGGTTTGCTCAGTCTGCTTTCTTGTACAACTCAGGACCGCCTGCCCAGAGGTGACATCACCCCATTGGACTGAGCTAGCCCACATCAGTCATTAACCAAGAAAAGAAAAACACCCTATAGAATTAGCCACAGTCGATCTGATGGAGGCATTTTATCAGTTGAGGTCCCCTCTTCCCTGATTACTCTAGCTTGTGTCAAGTTGACAGAAGACCAACCAGGACACTAGCCATGGTCCTGTTATTAGGGAAATCACAAGGAAGAAAGGACACTCTATGCGATGTGAGAAGCAGTGCGTGCTGAAACCTGGGAGTCCTGGTTCCCCGGGCCATTAGCTTTCAAATACAAGGCAAATCCCTTAACTTCTCTGAGTCTCTGCACCTAGACCTATAAGATAAGTGTAGTGGGCCACAGTACCATGAATCGGCTTCTTTTACATTGAAAGAATCAAATTTACCTGGGGGTGCTGTAGGGCAAAAATGTAGGCTAGACACCATATGTCTGGACTATGAGGTTAAAGAGCAATCATTACGGCACTGTAGAGGAGCAAGTGTTATGATGCTTGACAACCTAAGACAGAGTTGAGAATGGAGCATCAAGAAGGGTGTTGTCAGGGATGGCTTCTAGGAAGAGGGAAGATGAGATTGGAGCTGGGTCTTGAAAGATAGGAGAACTTGGATGCGTTGGGGACCAAGGCTCTGGGCTGAGGTGGGAAGAGCCTCGTCCAGTCGGCATCTGGGTGTGTGGGTACTGAGTTCCCAACATGGAGCTTTTCCAGTCTGATGGCATGGCATTGGGCTGTCCTCTGTCACAAGTCTGCCACATGGTAGGCACTAGGTTTATAGGACCCTTTCCTTCTTTCATGGCTGGTTTTGTTTTTCTAGAAAGAACTGGTGCTTATTAGAGCTGTGGGTAGTTTAAGAATATGGTATCTGGGGCTGGGGCTGGCTCAGAGGGGAAGTGTTTGCCCAACAAGCACAGGGACCTGAGTTCAGATCCCTAGCATCCACAAAGAGGGTGAGTGTGGCGGTGTGACGGTGAGTATCTGTTATCCTGGTGATGTCACTTGCAGGCATAGCACCTATCTCTGGGGCTTGCTGGCCAGACAGTTGCTCCAGCTTCAGTGAGAGAACCTGTCTACAAAAATAAGGTGGAGACTGATATAAAAGATATCCAGGGCTGGAGAGTTGGCTCAGTGGTTAAGAGCACTGTCTGCTTTTCTAAAGGTCCCGGGTTCAATTCTCAGCACCCACATGGCAGCTCACAACTGTCTGTAACTCCCAAGATCTGACACCCTCACACCAATGCACATAAATTAAAATTAAATAAAAATATTAAAAAAAGAAAGTAGAAAGCTTTCCTTGTTTAAAAAAAAGATATCCAATATTGACCTCTGGTCTCTGTATGCATGTGCATGTGCACACACACATACACACACATGCATATAACGCACACACACAACTAAACTAAACTAAACTGAAAAGTATATAGATACACTTTGTATAGTTTCACTTCTCATTCCCACATCTTTCCATTTTTCTATCTCATTCTCTTTCCATCCCTTCTGTCCTCATCTCATTCTTTTCATCCCTTGCCAGACCATTCCATCTCACTCCGCCTCCCAATCATCTCCCATCCCACCCCATCCCACCCCCACCCCACCCCATCTGGGACTCAAGCATCACATCTGCTGAGGAATACTGAGGGCACATCTGTCTGGTCAGGCTATGGTGACAATTAAAAGAGCTACGACACAAAGAAGTATTGGAAGAGCTCTTGGTCCATAGCAGGCTCTGTCATCCGTAGTAATTTAATGCTTTCAAAAAAATCTGTGTGTTCAGGTGCATGGAGGGATGTGTGCGTGCATGGAGGGTATGCATGTGTGCATGCATGCGTGCACATGCGTGTGCACACACACACAGAGGGGGAGAGAGAGAGAGAGAGAGAGAGAGAGAGAGAGAGAGAGAGAGAGAGAGAGAGAGAGAACACTTTGGCTTTGTTCCTTAGGTACTATTCACATAGCATTTTGAGATGGGGGTCTACCAGTAACCTGGTAGGCTAGACTGGCCAGCAAGCCTTAGAAATGTATTTGTCTCTGCCTTCCCAGACCTGGATTACAAGTGTGAAGCCTTCTCTGGAGGAATTCAGACTCTCTGACAGGCCCATTCCTAACCAAGGCCTGATACTGAGTACCTGCTCACCCATTCTGTCAGAGCACCCCTCTGGGACATAGGTATATGGGTCAAAACAGACTTAGCCCAGTGCAGGTGTTTGAGCCTGGGTTCCCCAGCCATCCCCTTCTTATATAAGGGCTGGCCTTCCGACCTTACTCCCACCATCCCCTTCCTATAAGGCTGGCCTTCCGACCTTACTCCCACCATCCCTTTCCTATAAAGCTGGCCTTACCCCCATGGAGAGGAGAGGAAGTGCCTAACCAGCTCTCTGTAGCTCAGATCAGATTTGTGTGACAGGGTCAGGAAAGACAGCAGCTGTCCCCACCAGCACCCAACACTCCACTACACCTCTTGTCCCCCTTCCTCTCCTCTTCTTTGTATTCCTTTCCACAGCGGAGGCTGAGCAGGGAGGTCTAATACTGCCTGCTTAATGGCTTATAGATCGTTGGTGAGTCGGGCCTGATGGAAGTGTCTGTTAAGGTTGGCATTGGGAGCTGGAGTCAAATGGCCCGAGACAGATTCATGGCTGTCTTCCAGGCCACACCAGGAAAAATGCGCCCACACAGCACGCTCAGTTCTTAGAATGTATGAAACTTGGTGCAATGGAGGGATTCTTTAAGGGGAGGCCCATGTTCTGAATAGTGGGCTGGAGCCCCCAGACCCCACCCAGACTATAGGGACCCACAGGTCCGGATGGAATTGCCTGAGCGCAAGCTGAGCTGTGAGTGGAAGACAGAAACAAACCTTGGAATGCCTGATTAATGAGCACTAATTTGGAAAGAGGCCAGGGTGACCTGGTAATGGATTCTGAATCATGGGATTTTGAAACCAGATTTTTGCCACATTCAAAACTGGTTTTGATGCAAGTATCCAAGAAAAAGCACTGAGGGGAGGGAGCGATATTTTTGTCCTGAAGGAATTCACAATATACCAGGAAGATGATTGACATAAAATTGTATTGCTTGACACTTAATGAAATTAAATTACCAAAACGGCGAACCAAAGGCTCCTGGGAACCCACTAGAATGAACAGATGTATTACACAAAACTGCCCATCTGTGTGCTTGCACTCACTTTGGCACCTCTGAGGGCTGGCGGTGTTGGCTATAGTACTTGCCCATGGCTTAAGCATTCCTCCTTTTTCTGGATTCCACCCCATCCTGTCCAGGACCCAAGCTTCCAACAGCCAAGTTTCTGGCCCTCCAGAGGAACATGTGTGCGTTCTTCTATAGACAGACTGAGTGGCTCTTAGTCCACGATGTTTGAGAGCCTGGAGTTGAAACCCTCCTCTCTGCTGTTGGTCTTCAAGGATTCCAAACTCAGGGACAATTGCCAAGAGCCCAGAAGAGGCCAAGGGTCTGGCGGGAGTTTCAGAGTTGGGGTGCTCCATCTCCAGGGCTCTTTAATAACCTTCCATTTTGGGAACTAGAGAGAAGGCTTAGCAGTTAAGAGCACTGAGTGCTCTTGCAGAGGACCTGGGTTCAAGTTCCAGTAGCCACCCAAAACTCACAACTGTTGATAACTCCAATTTCAGGAAATCTGACGCCTTCTTTTGACCTCCATGGACACCAGGTATGTGCACGACCTACAAATATACATGCAAACCAGGCATCCATATATGCACATGATAAATAAGCAAATTAAAAAAAAAACTTCCGTTTTTCACCTCTAACAGGGAAGTTCAACATTTCCATTTCTTTGTCTGGCTGGCAAATTGTAAATCTAGGTGTGAGCAGAAGATATCGTGACATCAAGGTTATGTGGTCTGGCGCTGACAAGATAGATGGCTTCAGTAACCAGCCTTCCCAGTGCCTCCTGGCTCTCTCTCCACCTCTCCTTCTTTTCATCTTTTTTTTTTTTTAAAGAAAACATTTTTAGAGACTTTAATAACCGTGGAAGGATGCTGTAAGGCGGGCAAAGAAATCGATCATTTTTATTCGGTTGTTCACGATAAAATGTAAGTTTGGGCGATAAATCTTCTTACCTTGAGGGGGAGAGAACAGTGTGGCTGACCATTAATATGATTCCTTTTTGGAAATTTTAATGAATGAGTGACACCTTGGGTCTGAGAAATTAACTGTAATGGCTCCCTCTCTCCTGGTAGGACTTGAGCAGAGGCTGGAAATGGACTTACACTTTGCTAGATCTAGGCAATTGCTGGTCTCGCCATTTGCCTGTGGCCACCAGCTATTATTTCAAACCAACATGCCCCAATATGTACAAAGCACTTACTGTGTGTAGCCTCAATGGAGGCTGTTTGGGGTGAGTTATTCAGCAAGAAGGCTCCCTGTCATATTCTGGGAGAAATGCTGACGTGAGGGAGAGGTTTACTGGAAGAAGTATAATCTAGTTTCATTTCTGTTGCTGTGATAAAATATCCTGATACGGAGCAACTTAGAGAGAAAGGATTTACTTCAGCTCACAACTCTGGGTGACAGTGCATCACTGTGAGGAAATCAAAGCAGCGGGGGCTTGAAGCAGGTTGTTATACCCGGGGTCAAGAAAGAAAGTGTGTGCTTAATGCTCAGCTGACTGGTCCAGCACCCAGGGAGTGGTGCCACCCACCTCCAGGCTGGGTCTTCCCCACATCAATTAAGGTGGTCCAGACCATCCCTCACAGACATGCCCAGAGGCCAACTTAATGCAGGCAGTCCTTCAAGGAGCATCTCCTCTCAGGTGATTCTGAACCACATCATGTTGATAATTAAGACTAAGCATCACAAAAAAATGTTTGGGGCTGTGGCTCAGGGGACAATGTTTTGGGGGAAAGAAACACAAGATCTCACATACTCTTAGGGAGTATAGGAATTGATGCTGATCTTTTTTCAAAAACACTCTCTCTCTCTCTCTCTCTCTCTCTCTCTCTCTCTCTCTCTCTCTCTCTCTCTCTCTCTCTCTCTCTGTGTGTGTGTGTGTGTGTGTGTGCACATGTCAACATAGGCCAGAAGAAGGCATTGGATCCTCTGGAGCTAGAGTTACATGAAATTCAGCAACATGGGTGCTGGGAACCAAACTCAGAGCCTCTGGAGGATCATGGTGGGGTTGAGCATGTTGCAGGCAAAACTCATTCACTTTGTGGCCAGGAATGAAAGAGAGTGATGAAACCAGAGTCCCACAATCCTCTGCAAAAGCACCCCCAACAACTACCCCTCCACCTGGTCCCACATTTTAAAGCTCCCACCATCTCTCAGTAGCAGCAATCTGGAAGCCAAGACATTTCCAACATGGGCTCTTTTGGGGGACAGTCCATCTGAAAACTCAATCCAATCTCATCGCCAGATACTATCACATCAAGGCTTCAATAGGTACGTTCTGTGAGGACGAAAGCCATTACTCCTCAGCTGATATGTGGTGTGGAGACTGCCTGAGGAGGTAGGTTGGAGATACCTGAATAGCGGGAGTGTGATGGTGGGGGAGCCAAGAAGTGCTTTCTGATGCCAAGCAGGAAAATGGCCTCCGACCTGCTCTCGTCTCCTCTGACCCACTGCTGCCCCTCCTCCCCCTCAGTCCTCTCCCCCACTTCCCTAGAGTGTTTCTCTAGTCTCACTTTTCCTCTTAAAAATAATCATTGTATGGGTATATATGTGTGTGCCTGATGTGTGTGTGTTGGGTGTGCATGTTCATGCGTGTGAGCGTGGGCAGGTCTATGTTATGGCATCTGTGCAGGGGTCAGAGGACAACCGTGGGTGACAGTCCTCCCCATCTACCTTACTTGAGACCAAGGCTCTTGTTTGCAGATGTTCATTCCAGGCTAGCTGGTCCATGAGCTTCTGGGAATTCCTCTGGCTCCATCTCCTATCTCTCCCCTGCAGTGGGAGCATTGGGACCACAGGCTGCGCCATTGCTACATCTGGCCGTCCATGGATCCTCGGGGTCTGAACTCAGGTTCACCCACTGAGCTAGCTCCCCAGTTTCATTTCTTAACAGGCTACCAAATTCCATCACAGGACTGCATCCTCATGACCTCGAGGAACCCCAGTCACCCCTGAAAGACCCTGTAGTCATCCATTTTTTGTCTGTGTGACAAACAGCCAGCATCATCGAAGAAAATCAGGGCTCATCAACTGCTGCCGCCTGGTGTTTGTCGGTCTCTCCCTCAAGCAGAGGAGGGGCACGTCCAGCCTGGCTCTCTCCTGTGCCTTGCCAGCTCTCTGGACACTGGCAGCAACAAGCTGCCTTCAGCATCCGTGGCGTGCATCATACTCAGCAAACAAAGGCAGGACAACCAATTATTGCAAACACAGCCTGTTTCTGTTTGCTTCTCAGGTTTGGAGAGCAGCGCCATTGATTGACTTGAACTTTCCTCCTTCGCACTCCGACGTGATTCACGATTCCGTGGTGAGGCAGAGCCGAGCTTTCTGGGAGCTCCATGGGGCCAGAAGTTGGACACATTATCACCTCTCGGATCAGTCTGCATGGTTAGTGCCCTGGTTTCTATTCTATCCCGGAGATAGGGGATAGAGAGTGTTTTTATGACTTTCCCCCTTTATAAGGAGCAGGGTCAGAGATTGTTCCGAAGCCAGGGGGCTTTCTAAAGCAGAGGTGCTAGCTGGGTGGGAACCCATCCTTGCCAGCTCATCAGATCCAGCATGGGACTAGGCAAACATGAGAATTGGAGACATTTTTCGAGATCAAATATAGATGGAATTCAGACACCAAGCTGTGCCGGTGGCTCAGCGGTCAGTGCGACATCTCTGAAAACAATGACAGCCCGATTGCTTTCTTCTAACGGTCACATGGTCTCGCGTGCTTGGAGATTTCTGAATCGTGTCTGAGTGAGAATCACTAGGGCAAAGGGATAACACATTCACATGCTGGCGAATGTGGGGAATTTTCTTCTGAGGAAAAGAAAGCGGATATTCACACTGGAGGTCTGGGTGCATAAATTACAGAACATTCACACCAGGCGACGTGATACGGTACTGAAAACAATTAATTAGAGCTACCCAGAGAGATCCCCAAGGTATTGTTGAGAAAGAGAAGCAAGACACAAGAGACTGAATACCAAATAGTTTGGCAAAACAAACAATCACAAAAAGCCAGCTGTACATGCCTAGGTAGGACCTGTGTGTGTGAACAAGTGTGCGCACGGGAGCTTGCACAGACAAATCCACACACGATGATGCATGAATGCATGTGTGTCCGAAGTTGCTGCCACCATGGTTCCAACCAACCTTGAGTAGAAAATATTTGGTGGGCCGGGGAAACAATGCTTATCGAACAAGCCTGAGGTTTAATCCCCAGAACCTAGCTACACAAACCAAGCAAGTGGTTCATTTGTAATCCCAGTGCTGTGGAGGGTGAAAACTGGCAGGTGCCTGGGGTTCACTGGCCAGATAACCTAGCCTTAAAATTGGCAATCCCCAGGCCGGAGAGGGACCCTGAGTAAACAAACAGTATGGTAGATGGTACTTGAGGGGGAATGGAGAAATGACAATAGAGGTTGAATTCTGCCCTACACATGCACGTGTGCGTGCACACACTCACACACACACACACACACACACATACTCACACATGGGAAGGGGAGGGGAAGGGGGGCAGGATTCCTGAGCCAATAGAGATCCAGGTGAAGGTGCAGTGAGGATAGAGCCTGGTAGACTGAGGCAGCATACAGAGGCTGGAGACAGCTACAAGAAAGTCACCTCACGGGCCTCCCCAGTGCCTTGGAACAGGAAGAACGTGGGAAATCCTGGGCTGAGTTTATTTCATTTGCTCCTGCAGGCCTAAGGATGCAACCCAGGGTCTTAGGTGTGCCAGGCAAACCAACGAGCTCCCACCCCTGCCTGCTCATCCCTGGGCTTTGAAGATAGCACAAGGAAGCCTGGAAACTGTGGTTTTGGGGGTCCCTGGGATGTTGCCTTGAGGCCCTCTACCACTACTAGTGGTAAGCTGGGTAGTTGAGGGAGAAAAGAAATCCTGTTGCTGCTCGAGTCACAACATCTGTTGTTTAAACAGGGATCACTTTGGGAGTGAGAAGGAGAACTATTAGATCTTCTAGGACCACTTCTAGATCTTCTAGGACTATTCTAGATCTTCTAGGACCTAGGATCTTCTAGGACTATTAGATCTTCTAGGGGCATCAGCATTGTCCCTGGAAAGTTGAGATGCAGGGTCAAGGGTCACTCTAGTTATAAGTCCTTAGTCGATCTGCATTCTTAATTCTACAATCTTCCAGCAAATATGACTACAAGTATTTACTGAAGTCCTGATTGTATCCAGAGGCCAGAAGGACCAAATTTACCCCGATTCATCTTCTCATTCTCATTCATCATCTTACCATGGGGGACTTCCTTTCCAGGTTCTAGGGTAAAGCAGGAAGAACGGATGGTCCTCGGGGGTCTGGCTCAGCCAGAAATGCTAACAACTCATGTTGAGCAGGGCTGGGATTTCAAAGACAAATAATGATTACACTGAGACACTTCATGGGTCCAGCATCACCAGCTCAGACCACCAAATGGGCCATGTGCGGATTAATAAATAAATTGGGCATTTTTAACCTCAAACCCAAGTTATTCTATTATCAGCCCCCTTACTCCCAAACATCCTCACAAGCCTTATTTAATGCCAGGGCTTGATACAAAGACTAATGACTGATGGAAGAAAAGAGGAAAGAGAGAGATTCACTCCCTTCCCCAAGCTATCATGGTCTGGAACTACAGGCTGGGTACCCCTTGGGTTAAGGAGGAAGCTTATTTGAAATGCCATATGAAGAAGACAAAGGCACAGGAAGAGTACAGAGGTAGAGAAGGAAGAAAGATCCAAGTAACGCTTTGAATCCTAGATCGCCCAGGCCTGAAGTTCATCCCCATGTGGTAGGAAAAATAATGGCCATCAAAGAGGTCCATATCCCCCTCCCCAGAGCCTGTGTCTGTGTTGCTTTACATGGCAAAAAAAAAAAAAAAAAGGGGGGGGGGGGGGCAGAAATGGTTAAAATTCTTTAAATGGAGGCACTGGCGTGGATTGTTCCACTGGGCTCCGGCGATGACCACAAGGTTGATACAGAAGGGTTACGGTCAGGGAAGGGCATAGACTATGTGAAAGAGAGGTGAAGGGCGTCGCTCTGAATAGGAGCTGGGAGGCAGGGAAGCCAGAAAGGCAAGGCAAGGCTTCTTTCTCGCCTGACAATTCCAGAAAGAATAAAGCTTGCCTCACGTGTCAATTTTAGCCTCATAAACCCATTTCCGGCTTCTGACCTCCTGAGATAGAGAGTAACTAAGATGTGTTATTTTAAGCTACTCTGCTAGTGGTAATTACAGCAGCCATAGAAACCGAATACCTCCGGCGTTCTGGTTGCTGTGACCAAGCTCCTTGTGGTTACTGCCGATTTCCTATCATCTGGAACTTCAGGGATCTCTGGCTAGTAGCCCCCGCCCTGGAAGGGTAGCCTTTACTCCTCAGAGCTGTCTCACCATGAAGATTTCAGAACCTGCTTCTGCGTCTATTGATCTGGAAGGCTTGGAAGGACCACAGGAGTGGAGTTGTCTGACATTTTTTTTTTTTTTGTCTGTGAATGTGGAATTCCAGTTAGAACCAGATGCGCCTTGTCTTGCTGGGGAAGTTTGGTGGGTTTTGTGTCTTTTCTAATCTTCTTCTTCTTCTTCTTCTTCTTCTTCTTCTTCTCCTCCTCCTCCTCCTCCTCCTCCTCCTCCTCCTCCTCCTCCTCCTCCTCCTTCTTGTGACCAGCACCCTGACAAAGAGTAACTTAGGGAAGGAGAGGTTGATGTGGGTCACAGCCCCACGTCTCCGTCCATTACCACAGGAGGTCAAGGTAGGCACTGAAAGCATCATGTCCACAGTTCAAGAGCAGAGGGATAACAGCGTGGGCCCTTGCTCATCTCCTTACCTACTCAGGGAGCTTTGACTATTATAGAGCCTGAAGCAGGGAATGGTGCCTCCCACAGTGGACCAAGCCCTTCTTCATCGATTAACCTAAGACACTCTCCCTCAGACACTCTCACAGGGCAACCTGATCTAGATCATTCCCCATCAAGACTCTTTTGCCAGCTGATACTAGGTTGTGTCAAGTTGACAATTGAAACTAGCCAGTGCAGTGCCCATCTTGAGTTCTGTGTCCAGAGTCCAGTCCCGGTTCGTGGAATCTCAGAAGAGAGCCTGGGATTGTGGGATGATGTACGTGGATGCCTCTCTCCCTGTCGTATTTTGGATGCCCAGAGAGAGCTACGTCTCTTTGGGGTTGTACTGTTGCTAAGGATGCTAGGAGTGGGGGCCACCTACTTTGACCTTATGTTTCATGAAACACAGCCTATGAGGGGGTGCCTGGGGCTGCCTCTAAGATCTGCCTCTGGGGTGGATATCCTGTCAGAATGCAGAGACAGCCACCCAGCCTCCTAGACTTGATTGTTTTGACAGTTTTGCCAAGTGACAAAGCAAAGACCCTCACTTGGTGATGAGAAAAGCAATATTGTGGCAGGGCTAGGTTCATTCCTTCAAAAATCGTCGGTAAGTGGATTTGCATCCTCTTAGTAGAAATCGTCTGACTGTGCCCCCATCCCCACCCCCAGCCTTCCAGCAATTGTGAGAGTTTAGAGGGCTTGTTTTATTATTTTATGATGAAGAGAAAGGGAAGTGGAAAGAGGGGAGGGGGAGAAAAGGCAGGGAGAAAGATACCCAGAGTGACAATGGGAAGTTTTCCTTTTAGTTTTTTTTTCCAGTGTCTGAGCTCATGGCTAGGCTGGGGGAAGGATCCAAGCAGGGTGGGTGAATCACTGTCTGGGAAAAGAAATGGCCCTCTCTCGGTCCTGTGTTATGATTTAGAAGCCTCTGAAGAACGCTTGTCAAGGCATGCTCTCTAAAACCCTCTTTAAAATTCTGCTGCAAAGGCCTGGATAGAAGATATACAGGCCTTTGTGGAGAGCGAGAGCGGGAGACATTGGGAGACCGCTGCCAGAGGGCGGGAGTGTTCCATGCAAATTTGTTTAAAGTCCCAGGTCAGTTGCTGCAGGGAAGGAGCCGCTTTATCCTTTTTAAGAATAAAGTGGACACTATCTCTTTTGCTTTGGAGGAGAGCCAGCTGCCGGATGCTTTGCATTCTCTGCACAGGGATGCCCTGGGTGACCCTCTTTCTCTCTTTTACTTCTGAGCCTGGATGAAAGAGAAACCGGGCCGGGAGATGAAGGAGCAAGGCACGTTATATGAAAGAGGGCCGTGGGGCCTGTGAGTTCTCAGCCGGGAACCCCTGGAGCAGAAATGGGCCAGCCCGGGAGAATGGGAGTTCCTGGAACTTTTAGGATGAAATCCTGGGCTCTGGAAGCCCCATCAGGTTGGGCTACCCAGCCCAGCTCAAAGTGCCAAACAAGCAGACAACACTCAGTTTGTGCAGGGTAGAAGTCCAGTGACCTCAAGTCCATCTTTAGGGGGGCACTGACACAGTCTTTAGGTTGGGGTGTGGAAAGGGGGCACAGGTTAGGGTGCTGTCTTGTCTGTCTTTATCTCAGCTCCTGTCCTGCAAGGTGAACAGACGTCTGGATAGCTTTAGGGGATCAGCTGGTTTCAGAAGCTGATAGCGTCCACTCCAGGGCCCAGCATCGCACTCCTGCACAACTGTTTTCATCAGGGGCAGTCAGGGAGTGGCCTATCCTTAAGCTTTTGGACTGCAGGTTGGGGATGCTGACACACATCTATCTCTGTGCCTTGAAGGAGAACAAGGTAGGTCAGGCAGGCAAAGTCAAGTGGAAAGCTAAGAACGGCTGAAGGAGGCAGGCGTGGGATGAAGGCTGGGAAGCGAGGCTTCACCACACTTTTAGTTTATGTGGAGGCCCAGGTGGCAGGTCAACGCTTTTTTGTAAAAGTGGCTTCTAAGTGGCTGTTTCCCTCAAATGGGGGTCGTCCCCTCTTTCCTGCCCTTCCACCTTCTTCATCTCATCCTTCCTCCACCATATTTCCTCCTCACCCCCTCCTCCTCCTTCCTTACTCTCTATCCCCATCCTCTCATCATCATCCTTCCTCTCCTCCTGGTGCCCTCTCCTCTTCATCTCCCTGCACCCACCCCTCCTCCCTTCTTTCTTCCCCTCCTCCAACCAGACAGTTTCACACCGTGCAGTCCAGGTTGGCTTTGAGCTCTTGATCCCCCTGCCTCAGCCTCCCAAGTGCTGGGGTTACAGGCTTGCCCCATCACACTTGGCTTATGACCAAACTTCTTAACTTAGCCTTCAAGGCTTCTTGGGCTTGACCCGCAGCTTCCTTTCTGGTTCTTTCTATCGTGCGGTTAAAGTGTTTTTAATTTGTAAGCTACAGAAGCCCACCACGTCGGTGGGCACAAAGATAGCAGAGCCGAAGGAGGCAAAGGGACACTCCAAAGCCTTCATGACAACCCTTGTTTCTTCAGCCATGGAAAGTCTTGCTGTGTGCTCCTTGGAGGGCTCGCTCGGATGAGCTCTTTGTATACATTGTTTAATTGGCTGCTTAGACTGTATCCATTCATTGGCAAAAGCAGCTAGTGTTAATTTATTACTTACTGTGGGACATTAAGGAGGCAAATAACTTATCCAGTAGGAACAGGGTGAGGGACTGGCAAGTGATGTGTGTCCCTAAACTGTCTGCCACAGTCACCTTGCTTGCTTCACCTTAGTCCAACCCCAGACACCTTACTGTCGCCTATGGTCATCCATGGATATCCAGCGCTATGTACTAAATAGGATGAAGACACAGAGACACCGAGTCCCCAGTCTCCGCGCTTCATACTGGCTGATACACTTACTACATAGGGGCCTGCCTTGGGCTACTTCAGTTGACACCTGTCCTCTGTGGTAACCTACACCTTTCAGAGGCAATCAAGGATCATTATAATGTCCACTGTGTCCACTGTACAGATGAGGAAAATGAGGCAGAGGGAATGGTCCAGCCACTTCCCCCCGAGGACCACAGCCAGCAAATGGGAGAAGGGTCAGTTCATTCCACCCTCTTTTGAAGCTAACACATTGGGCCAAGCCTCTGAGATATCTCACACCCTCAACAGAGCTCTCTCTGGCTCGCCCTGCTGGACTTGTGCTGAGCCCAACTCTGGGCTCTGATGCGGGTGGTGAGGATTCCCGTCTGGTGCTGGCGGAGAATCCAGAGCTTTGTGTAGCCATGATAGGCCAGTAAAGACATAATCGGCAAGGTCTAAGAAGTGCCAGAGGACAAAACAAGAGCCTTTTGGAAAGCAGGGTGCCTGGGTGTGGTCTGGGTCCTGTTGGTGCATCCCGCATGAGACTCACTGCATTGCATATGGTACAGGAGCTGCTATGAACGAACTGGCTGCCTTGTTGGCATCTTCCAAGGCATTAGACCCAGAGGAGGTGGGAACAGGCATTTGAAGACACCTCGGCCACACACCAAGCCACAGCAGCCAGGGCCAGCCCTGCCAGCAGCAGCCAGCTGTGCGACACTCCTCCCCTCCACCCTGTGGCCACCCACCTGCTGGCGGCTCTGGGCTTGTTGGTGATGGCTTTTTATTGAATTTGACTAGCCTGGAAATAATTGCAGTAATGTTATTGACATTAATAGTACAGCAGAACGTATTTATATCTTGCTTCTTTCTCAACTAAAATTCAATGTCATCACTCTTGATCTGGGTGGCGGGCTTTTTCCAGCAGAGCTGCTGCAGAGCTTTGGGAGGTGTGGAGTTGGGAGGCCTCTGTCCAGGGAACCACACCTGTCTGGGAGGCCTTGAGTTTGAAGCCGGAAGCTTTGGAGCCTAAGCTTCCTGGCTGTGGTTCCTGCTTCTGCCAGTAGGATATGCCTTTAAGGGTGGTAGCAGTGTCGGGGGAGTGGGGGGTTGTTGGTAGGGTTCCCCAAGCTGTGCTGGGTGGACCACACTTATCCTAGACATCTCAGGCCCACAAAATTTGCTTTCCTATTTTATCCCATGCCTGCTCCTTGGTGGGTGCTACTATGTCCCTCTGCCTTCCTGGGCAGTCCCGCCCCTTCCAGCTTCTTTTCTGGTTCCCCAAGAGTCTTAGACAGGAAGTAGGAACTTGTCCTCCAAGCTCTCCCTCCCAAAGCTGCCTGACTTGGTGTTTTATTCCAGACGTGCGAGGAAGCCTTGAGTCTCAAAACCTAGACTCCTTATTATTCACTAGGTTTATTTTACAAGTCATTTGGGACTTAAACACAAAAAGGCTTCTTGCTACTATTTTATTCTAAAGAGTGTGTAAAATGTACACATATGGTTTAAAGAAGAATAATAAACTAAAACACCCATATATTCACATCCACCATGAGAAACGGAACACTGTGGGTCCGCGAAAGGCCCCTGTGTATTTACTCGCCCCCATTTCTCTCTGCTACTGGAGTTTCACACCAATTGCTTCCTCACCACCACCACCACCCCCTTTACAAAGTTTCACAAGGCATGCAGGTATTCCTAAACAACACATTAATTTAGCTCTGCCTGACTTTCTAACTTCATGCTATAAGGAGCTGTGCAGGAGATTTTTTTTTCCCTTGCCTTGCTTCTTCAACTCTGCAGTGTATTTTGGGGATTCATGCATTTTTAATGGGAATAGTTGTGGCTTATTCCTTTTTCTTTCTAAGTAGTATCCCAGGATATGAATATTGTGCAGTTTATTTGCCCTGTCTAGGACTGGTGGAAATTAGGATCTGGGCAATTAGAAATGTCACCATGAATATTCATTTGTAGTGTTGTCCTCGGCCTGTTGGCTTTGACAGCAAGTGCAGAATTTCAGGGTCTGATTCCAGAGCAACCAAATCAGAATTTGCATTTTTAAAAATCTTTGGTTTTTTTTTTCAAGTATGGCATGGAACATTTATTTATTTTTTGAGACAGAATCCCCCCCCCCCCATGCCAGGTTAACCTTATATTTGTTGTGTGGCTGAGGATGACCTTGAACCTCTGCTCCTTTGGAGTCCACCTGGGTAGTTGCTGGTTCTGGGATGACAGGTGGGCAGCACCATTTACTCAGCAGTGGGAGTTTGACCAAGGCCACTGTGCCTACTAAGCAAGCATTCTACCTGCTGAGCTACACCCTCAGCCCCAGAGTCTGCATCTGAACACAGAGGTAAGTTAAAGTTTGAGGTGCAGGGCCCTGTGCGCCTGTGTCTGTCCCTGGAGACACAGCCATTGAGCCTGAGGGTTAGAACACACTCTGCTGTTCTTAAACTGCTAATGCTTTTCCAAAGTGGCCCTACCAACATCCATAGCCCCAGTGGAGGATAAGGGTCCTGGTTAGGCCCCACCTTCTCGTGTCTTGGTAAGTGGGGCACACTGGATATAGGTAGGGTTTCTTTGTTGCTTGCCTATTTCCCAACATGAGCCAGCTGAAGCCAGGGCTAAGGCTCTGGGTCCACACTTAAGGGAAGTCCTATGAGTCACCACTTTTTAAATAGTTGTGGGCCATCATACTTTCTGTCTTAGAAAAGGGCAGTTTATTCTTTTGCTCGCTTTTTTCCTTCTCCTCCCCCTCCTCCTCCTCCTCTTCTTCTTCCTCCTTCTCCTCCTTTGTGTGTGTATGTAGGCCAAAGGTTGGCTCATGTATTATTATTTAGAAGCCATCCACACCTTTTTGTTTTTTAAGGATTTATTTTATTATTTCACTTATGTGTGTGTATCTGTTTGGGAATATGCACGAGTCTAAGTGCCCACAGAGGCCAGTAGAGGGCGGTAGAGCCCCTGGAGCTGGAATTACAGACTGTTGGAACCTTCCCAACATGGCTACTGGAAACTGAACTTGGGTTCTTCTCAAGAGCAGCACATGCTCTTAACCACTGAACCATCTCTCCAGGACTCACCTTGTTTTGTTGAGAGAGAATCAGCTCACTGAACGTGGGGTTTACGCAGTAGGCTAGGCTGGCCAGTAAGACCCAAGATCCATCTGCCCAGCGTTGAGATTGCAAGTGTGTGTCCCTGTGCTTGGCATTAACTAGGTGCTGGAGATCAAACGTGGGACCTCACACTTGGGTGGCAAGCACCTCACCCGCTGAGCCATCTTCCTAGCAGTCATTTTCTTACGAGGCTGTCTGTCCTTTACTAATCCGTTCATAGGAGATATTTCGCGTGGGGGACTTTTATACTCGCGTTCTCGGGACCGATAGTAAGCAGTGTTTAAAACATGACTTCCTTTCCCCAGGAGCAAAGCAGAGCAAAATTCCCAATCCTTCTTTGCAGCCATATTGGGACCATGTGACAGCGAGGGAGGGGGAGGAACATTCATTTGCTCTGTCCGTGGTGCTGCAGGAGGTGTGGCCTAAGGAACAGATACTTCCTGTTGAAGGTTGGAAGCCCAAATGATGGTGTCAGCCCACTCTCTTCAAGGCCTCTCTCCTCGACTGTGACTGCTACCTACCCTCCCGCTGTGCTCTCATAGTCTCTGGCATGGCTGGGTCCCAATCTCCCTCCCCACCCCCACCCCTATTTTTAGTTTTAATTTTGTTTGAGAATTTCATATATGAATACTTGTATTTATGTCATTTCCCCCTCTCCTCCCTCCGCCTCCTCCCATGCCCGCTTACCCCCTCTCAAATGCATGACCTCTGTTTCTTATGTTATATGTATGCATACATATGAATATATGAATGCAACCTGCTGAGCCCATTTGGTGTTGCTTTTATGAACTTGTGTTTAGGGATGACCAATTGGGATTGGATGACCTGTCTGGATGTCCCTGGAGAGTCTCTCCCTCTCTCAGCCACTGATCACCTGTAGCTCTCACTTAGGAGTGAGGCCTTGTGAGATTCCCCCACCCCCATCAATGTGGCCTCGTCAACTGGTGTCATTGTGCAGTCCTTTTTTTAAGCGATTATATTGTTAAGATGCCCATCTCTAATAAGGACTCTAGTCTAACAGATTAAAGAATCCATGCCTACAACTTTATTTGGCCTTAATATGTCATTAAAAGTCATTTTCTATCTCTAAAGGTCCTGCTTCCAAGGTCAGTGTTTCTCAAGCTATTCAGGGAAGGTCTTTAGCTCATAAGTTTGGGTAGGTGTGTGTGGCCAGGCACACAAGCCAAGGCCATAATAGTAATGAAAGCCACTTCTGTTCCTGGAGGTTAAAACCATCCCACAGGTTTCCCAGTCTCCTCTTGTCACTTGGAAAAAACTCCCAAAGCCACATGCTTTAGAGGGCATGGATGAGAGAGGGACTTAGCCTGGGTCCCTGTATCACACTGTGGAGCCTCAGCTACCTCCTATGGGACACACTACGATATTAGGAAACTAATCCATGTTGGCTATGCCAGGCCTCCCTCTGAGATCCCGAAATTTCCTGCTGAAAAATAAAAGATCTATTTTATATTAACTAAGTAGTTTTTGCATGAGATTCAACTGTTTTTTTTTTTTTCTGGCATTATCCTTACCTGCCATTGAAATTAAAATTATGCTATCCCTTCAGATGGTCTGAGGCAGGTGTCTTCCACACCCACCCGTTCAAGTGATCTGCAAGAGAAGTTCCTAAAACATTGGGTAGAAATTGCTGATAAATCATTTGGAACGTGGTTGGGTTTTTTTTTTCTTTTCCTTCCTGGAAGAGTTTTAGCTAATAATTCAATTTTTTAAAGGTCATTAGCCTCTCTAGGTTTTTTCCTGGTTCTTGGATAAGTTGTATTTTTTTTTCTAGAATTTATCCATTTTGTCTAAGTTTTACAATTTATCACTAAGATTTTTCAGACCTGCTCCCCCTTAGTGGTTTAAGCACCATGGCTTTGGCAGCTGTGGCCCCTGTCTAATTATTTTATTTTTCAGCCCCTGTCTGCAGTACTTCTTTGGTTTGCTCTGACTAATTCTGCAAGGAGATAGTCTTTTAAGCAAATTGTGTGTGTGTGTGTGTGTGTGTGTGTGTGTGTGTGTGTGTAGTGTATGCGTGCATGTGTGTTTATGTGTGTACATGTGTTCTTGCACATGCTGTGCACATGTGTGGAGGCAGCAGCTGGTGTCTTCCTCACTTGCTCCTCATCATATTTTTTTGAGACAGAGTCTCCCCATGAGCCTGGAGCTCACCAGCCGTGCTGTCCTGGCTGGTCAGCAAGCTCCAGGGCTGCCCTTGTCTCTGCCTCCAGCTGTGGGGATTAGAGGTGCAGGAGCAGACCTTTGATGTGGGTGCTGGGAATTGAATTCATGTCCTCATGCTTGTGGTGAGCACCTCATCAACTGTGCCATCTTCCCAGCCCCCTGAGATGGATCTTATTTTTTCAAAACTTTTCTAAAAAAGCTGGTTTTAGGCTTTGGTATTTCTTCCTGTTGAACTTTATGTTGTGTCTTTCATCTTTTTCTTACCTTTAACATTTTCTACTTTCATTAGGTCTATTCTGCTGGTGGCCTTCGGATTTCTTCAGCTGATGCGTACTTTCTGAGTCTGTCTGCGCACTGACAATAGGAACTTTCTTCTTTATATTGCATAAGTATTCTCCCTTCCCCCTTCCCCTCCTCTCTGTCTCCGTCTCTGTGTTTCTCTGTGTGTCTGTGTCTGTCTGTCTGTCTGTCTGTCTCTCTCCTTTTCTGATGTTGTATAGTCCAAACTGATCTTCTCAAACTTGTGATCTTCCTGTCTCAGCCTTCTGAGTGTTGAGATCACAGAAACATGCTATTTTGCCTGGCTCAGATATACAGGTATTGAAACACAAAGACAGACACAGACAGACACACAGACACACAGACACACAGACACACACAGACACACACACACACACACACACACACACACACACACACTCTGTTTTGGCCACAGTATCTAACTATGTATCCCTGGCTGATCTGGAACTTGTTATATAAATCAGGCTAGCCTCAAACTCAGAGAGATCTTCCTGCCTCTGCCTTCCGAATGCTGGGATCGAATGTGTGCTGCACTATGCCCAGGATGGTTACACTTTTGTTGCTGGATTTCTTATCTGATTGCATTAGACACAAAGCTTGTTGATGTCAGTTCCGGCTGTGACCTGGCACATAGATAAGGTTTTGTAGGGTTTCCACGGAGCTCTGCAGTAAGGGCATGCCCTGCTGCTACTGGCTGCAGCCTCCTCTGCAGAATTCTTTCTCAACTGTGTTTGCAGGTTGTCTGGCCGATCAATTATTGAGACAGATGTATTAAAAATCTTTCACTCTGATGGAGAATTTTTTTGTTTCTCCCTGTAGTTTGTCAATTTGTATTTTATGTGTTCTGCACTTTGTGTTTTAGTGCGTGCAAGTTTAGATTCAGAATGGATATGTTCTTCTGATTAATTAAACCCTGTGTCATGGCGTCGGAAGTCTTTATTTTTATCAATGCTTTTTGTTTAAAAGTCCAGTTCATGTCATGTCAATACCATGTCCGCAGCAGTCTTTTGCTTGGAAATTTCCTGTCATCTCTACCACACTTCCCTGCACTTCGACAGCCGTGGCCTACACCCCAGGGCCATGTGTGTGCTGAGCAATGGTTCTGCCACTGAGCCGCACTCTCAGCCCACTTGCTTTCTTTAATTTCTGGGTTCGATCGTTGAAATTCATGTTTTCCTGCCTCCTCTCAACCATGCCCTGATTTAGTTTCTGTCTGTGATAAAACATTCACCAAAGTCAGCTTGAGGAGGAGAGACTTATGTGGCTTTCATCCAGGGAAGCCACGGCAGGAAGCCGGAGTCAGGGAGGGGCTGAAGGAGAGGCGGCAGTGAAGGATGCTGCTTACTGGCTTGCTCGCCATGGCTTGCTTACTCAGCCTTCTAATACAACCAGGGCCCAGGGCTGGCAACACCCACAGTGGGCTGGGCCTTTTCACAGCAATCATCACACAAGGAAATGCCTTACAGACACGTCCACGGGCCAATCTGAGGGCCAAGTTGACAAAAACCAACCAAGACACATGCTTAGAGAGATTTATTTTTTTTTTAGGTCTTGTAATCTTGGTGTTTTAAATCAAATTTCTATTTCTTCCCCATTTGTCATTGGTTACTAGCACATCCAAGTTAACTTTGGCCAGTTTTGACACACTTTCCCTTCACTTAGAATGATTAGTTTCTTTTACATTTGTGATTATATGTGATAATATGCATGTTTGTATGTGCACACGCCTGCATGCGGAAGCCAGAGGGTCACATCAGGGTCTTCTGTTATTCACTGCCTTATCTTTTGAGACAGAGTCTTGGTTAGTCTTTCCCCGAGGCCTATTTCTTTCTTTCCTTAGAGTTGTTCCTTTTGGCCAGGCTAATTTACCACCTTGCCCCAGGGATCTTCCAGTCTCTGCCTCTCCAATGTTGGGATTGCAGGCACACCCCACTTGGTTTTGCTTGTTTGTTCATTTGTATGTTGTTGTTGTTGTTATTATTATTATAATTATTCCACTGAGACATCAAGAAAGATAATTATTACACACTAGTTACGCTTGGTCACAAGTAAACAGAACTAGTCCAGAATGCCGAGGATCCAGAGACGGCCAACGGGACAGTTTTGTTGTAAGGAAGGCAGTCAGTTTGTCAGGTGATGTTCTTGGTCCTCTGAGCCTTATGGCCAACAACAGCACACAGTCCTGTAACCTCTGCCAGCATCCCGGTCGTCAGCACCCCTTTCTTCTGCTCCTGCAGCCTCCGTGGTGCACGTGCACAGGGTCATTTGCTTGCACCTCTGCCTCATCTTTCTTCTCTTGAGCTTCAGCCTGCGTGTTCGCTTCTTCTGCCACTTCGATCTCATGGCCCAGGAGCTTCAAGGAAGATGGCGGCGCTAAGGCCTACAGCTCGTTTGCATGTTTTGTTCTGGTGGGTTCTAAGGACTCAAACTCGGGTATTCAAGCTTGCACAGCAAACACTTTCTCACTGAGCCAGTGTCACACTCCTTTACCTTTAATTTTGAGATGAAGTCTCTCACTAAACCTGGAGCTTGCCCTTTGGAGTAGAATGGCTGGCCAACAAGCCCCAGGGGTCACACTGTGACTAACTTTCATGTCTTACTGTTTGCACAGCAAACATTTTACCCACCATGACATCTCCCCAGTACTGTCTGCCTTAAAGAATCATCATCATTTAATTTTCCTATCTACTTGGTGAATTATATACTCTACGGTTATTTTGTTTAGGAGTTATTCTAGTTTGTGTGTATACTTAACAAGGATTAAAATTACTGAACACACTTCTCATTCTTCTTGACTCATTCAAGAATATTAGTTTGACCTCCCTTCCTAAATTACTCACTATTTAAAAATCTGCTTTAGCTGCAGCTTCATAAATTTCCAAATTCCTTGGCACCAGCACCCCAAGTCCATGGGATTTGGGAGGAGTTGGCATGAAGTAGATGCTAGCTGTGATCCTTCAGCTCCCTGGGATGTCCTCAGGCTATATCCTTGGACCCATGTGTCTGTTCTACCTCTGGCTTTGACGGTTAAGTAACCTGTAGCTTCTGCAGTTTTTCTGTTCTTTTCATACCATTGGCTTTCATGTTAAGGATGCACTGGCCTCCCCCAACAGTTGGGAAGTGTCTACTTGTCTTAGAATGTTTATATAGTGCTATATTATTCTTTCCAGAAATGCCCGAAGAACTTGCCACGTGGTGTACATAGTTTTCTTCATAGAAGAGCTTTCAGACTATTCATTTGATTTCTTTAATAAATGCAAGAGTGACAAGCTTGCTCTTTGAATTAACTTTGATAATTTGCACCATTCAAGAAGTGTGTTTGGTCCATCTAAGACACTGAAAGGTGTCCACAGCATTAAAAAAAAAATCATCATGCCAGTGTCTGTTGGCTCTGGAGTGATGTCTCTTCTTTTAAGCTCCCTGATGTGCGTGTGCTCATGTGCGGAGGTCAGAGGTCAACATCAGTTGCCTTCTTCAGCTGTTCTCCACCTTGTTTTCTTGAGGCAGTGCCTCTGCTTGAAGCTGAAGCTCACTGACATGCTTCAGCTGCCTGGCTAGTGAGCCCCAGAGGCCTCCTGCCTCTGCCTCCCCAGCTTCTACTGCTCCTGGCCTTTTACATTGCTCCTGGGGTCTACCCATAATTGCACAGGCAGCGCTTTCCCTGCTGAGCCATCCCTCCAGTTTCTAGCTTCCCCTTCTTTGCTTCTTCTTTACCAGTCTGGCTCCACACTGACCTTCACGGTGGGTTAGCAGCTCCCTGTCCTCAGCTGAATGCACTAGCTTCAACGCTATTACTTCCTGCTCTTCGGTGTTCCTCTCTTTCTCCTTTCTTGGGGTTCAAATTGCTCCATCTGTGATGCGTTTTTCTCTTTTTACGCACAGATTACAGAATTGTTACGTCCAAAGCCATGTAGATCAATAGCTGCACCCCAAGTTATGTGTAAGAAATCATAAGAGGAGAACATCATGCAAGCGAGGAAGAGAGGCGACAGTAAGAACTCACTCGACTATCTGTCCCTAGCTCCCTAGCGCCCCACGTGGGGACTCACACAGAAAGCAGTATTTCCTTTAAAAAAATTATTTTTATTTTATGTGTATGAGATGAGGGGTTTTGTTTTGTTTTGTTTTTCAGGATGTTTGGACTTCATGTGTGAATGCGCACCCCAGGTGTGCAGTGCCCTCAAAGGCCAGAAGAGGGCACTAGATCCCATGGAACTGGAGTCACAGACTGTCGTGAGAAACCCGGGCCCACCACTGAGTCATCTCTCCAGTCCCAAGGTGTAACTTAATCTGACAGTCTATATGTCCTTGCATATGAGCATTTCGGGGCCATTGTGCCAGAAATTTGTCTGGCAGGATTGTCGACTAATGTTATCATAGAGAAAACCAAAGCCACTTCATCCATGCTCTTCATGTGAGATGTGGTGCTCCATGGCTTCTGGGTGGGGAACATGTTCTTGTCGTTCTGCAGAGACTCCAATTCCAGGCAGACTCTTTTGTTGGTGGTGCCCTCAAATCCTGAAGGGTTCACTTCTGAATCCCCGTGAAAAGGAATTTCTTGGTTTGTGAGCTCTGCGAATGCAGTGCTTGCACTCCAAATGTCAACTGGGGTGGAGTGGTGAGCAAATCCTGGCAAGACTTTGGAGTAGGAGCATCGCTAGCCTGTGGACATCTGCTCTAATTGCCATTTCAAGAGCTCCGGCAAGAGCAAAATTGGCCAGTTTGATTTTTTTCTTTGTCATCCATCAATAGCTTTGGAGGTTGAAGAACCTCCTTGGGAGTGACACACACAGTCCCCTGATAGATCTGGACTAAGTAACTCAGTGACTGGAGGCGTCAGGAGCTGGTCAGGAGGGACAGATTCTAAGTACTTCTTGAGATCCTTGGAAGGGAAATGAGCTATAGCCTGGAGCCCTTCCAAAGCACATCTTGAGGACTGGATATTCGTGAAGAATGAAGCTCTTTTAGTGGAGAAATTTTCTGAGTTGCAGTTCTAGGAATCCCTCCTCCAATATCTATTTCAACTTTTTTCTTTCCAAAAATTTTTATATTTATTTTTATTATTTTAAAGTGTATGTGTATGTGTGTGTGGTATGTGTGTATGTGGTGTGATGTGATGTGTGTGTGTGTGTGTGGTGTGTGTGTATGTGGTGTGTGTGTGGTGTGTATGTATGTGGTGTGTGTGGTGTGTGTGTGTGTGGTGTGTATATATGTGGTGTGTGTGTGTGGTGTATGTGGTGTGTGTGTGTGTGTGTGTATGTAGCATGGTGTGTGTGTGTATGTGGGGTGTGTGTGTGTATGTGGTGTGTGGGGTGTGTGTGTGTGTGTATTCCTTGCATACTTTGGTAGCTACAGAGGCCAGAAATGTCAGATGCCCCTGGAGCTGCAGTTCCAGGCAGTTGTGAGCTGCCTGATGTGGGTGCTAGGAACCAAACTTGGGTCCTCTGCAAGAGCTGCAGGTGCTTGTAACTGCTGAGCCATCTCTCCATCCCCTAGTTTGATTTTCTCTGTGGCCACTGTATGACCTATAGTTTTGTGTTTACCCTTATATACAACTTGGAAAGTACCTTCTTTAATTGTCTCTATTTGGATATAGTCCTCCGTAGTCACTCACCAGGTTGTAATAGACCCTGGTGTTTTGCTCCACAGAAGCCTGGGTGTCAGCTTCTAGTCTCCATGAAGCCCCCTTCACTTCAAGAGCCCCCATTTTAAGGAGGTTTTTAATTAATTAACTTATTTATTTGTGTACATTGTATATGTGTGGTAAGTGTCCACGAGCATACACGCATGCACACACAGTGCATGTACGTGTGGAGACTACAGGATGGCTACTCAGCTCTTGGGATACATCTGTTTCTGACCCCTGTCTTGGGTTACATATACACACAACCATGCCTAGCCTTTAACAGGGTGCTGGGGATTCGAACTCAGGTCCTCATGATTGTAGAGCAAGCACTCTTACCCACTGAGCCATCTCCCTAGCCTTTATCATGTCTTAAAACCAAAATGTATATGATTTGAGGCATTGCTCCCTTCCTACTCGGGGTGGAATATTATACATTTTTCTTGTGTTTGTTATACCGTGCAAATTTTAATATGCATGTTCCTTTTTTTTTTTTTTTATTCAGTTCAAAAATAGTTTGTAATCTCTCTGTGACTTTCTCTGGGACTCATTAGAAGCATGCTGCTTAATTTCAAACACTTTGGACTCCGTTCCTGCTTTTTACATTTTTGTCTGTGCCTAGATAACACTTTTTTTTTTTGTAGTTTTAGTGCTTTCTAATGCATTGTGTACCCCAGAATATGGCCTACATGCACTTGGGAAGAATCCACCCTTGCCAGCTGGGTGTTCCCTGAGCACAGGACATCATCATCCTGTTGGTGGATGCTCTTTGGGGCCTCTGTGTTCTTACTGAGTGCATTTATTCAGTCAATCACTTGCTCAGATAGAAGTGCTGAGACACCAACCACATCTCTAGATTTGTTGACATCTTTACAACTCTGAACAGTCATTACTGTGTGTAGCTTGAGGCTCTGCTGTTAGGCACAACCTTTAACTTTCCTAAGTTCCTCAAGTTGCGGTGACCTTCCCCAAACATAAAGTCATTTCATTGCTACTTCATAACTATAATTTTGCTACTGTTATGAATATCTGATATGCAACCCCCAAGGGGTTGTGACAAACAGGTTGAGAAACGCTTTAAAGTAGCTTCTTTATGAATTGACCCTCATAATTATGTTATCATAATTGATCCCCAATTATGAAGTGACACCTCTCTTTATCTTTGATGGTATTCTGCAGTCTAGTTTTACTACTTTTAATACTGTTACTTTTGCTAATGTCTGGGTGGTTTGTGCGAGCGACCGTTTCCTGTCAATACTGCAGCAGTTTGTTTCTGACTCTATGTTTAAAAAGCACGCTTCTGGCTCAGTGGTAAAAGCATTTGCCATGGAAGACTGACAACCTGGATCCAATCCCAGAACTTATGTTTAAAAAAAGGTGGGGCTGAAGTGAGGGCTCAGTGGTCATGGGTGCCTGCTGCTCTCATAGAGGACCTGAGTTCAGATTCCAGACCCCACACTCACACACACTCACACACATATGCACACACTCACAGTCTCACACTCACATGCATTCACACACATACTCACGCAATTAAAATAAAATAAAAAATGGGAAGGTTGGGTGCAATGGTGCACATCTGTAGTCCCAGGATTCCTATGGAGAGATGGAAGGTGGAGACAGGGAAATCAGTTAGAAGCCTGTGAGCTACCTGGCTTAGAATCTGCAGCACCACATAGCGGGAGACCCTGCATTAGCCAGGTGATGGGGAGAACGGATGCCCCAAATTGTCCTCCCATCTCAATGAGCATACATATGCCCCCCATGTGCACCCCTTCCACATTAATAGAAAGAAAGGAAGGAAAGAAGAAGTAAAGAAAGAGAGAGAGAAAGAAAGAAAAAGGAAGGGAGAGACAGAGAGAGAGAGAGAGAGAGAGAGAGAGAGGGAGAGAGAGAGAGAGAGAGAGAGAGAGAGAGAGAGAGAATATACTTCTTTAGATCATTTAGAGCTAGGTCTTGATTTTAAACTCAAGTCTAAGACTCTCTGCCTTTCAGCTGAGGTCTTTCAATTTATATTTAATGCTAGGGTTGACGCTAGGCTTGATTTAAATCTCCCAAATTGTCAAGTATTTTTCTATTTGTTCCAGCTTTTCTCTTCCAGCACAATGCATGATTAATTTTATTTATTTGTTTGCTCGCTTATGTATTTCACTTTGTCTCCGTTCTTGGTTACTATTTTTCCAGAAACATCTTATTGGTTGCCCAGAGTTTTCCACATACATCTTAAACACCTGACAGCCTGTCTTTAAATAATAGCCTGCTCATAGATGCCTGGTGCAAGAGTTGTGCGTTATCTTGTCAGTCTCTCCCTCCTATGGTCTGCGCTATTGGTGACATGCCTTTACGTATGTTATAAACCCCCAAATACTGTTTGTATTTTTGTCCATAAGCAGACAATTATTTTTAAAGTGACTAAACTGAGAAAATAACGTTTTAAATATTTGCCTTCATCTTCTGCTATTTGGAGAGCGTCTGTTTACTGTGTGCGCTCGCATTGCTGCCTACTGTCATATTCTCTCTGCCTCAAGAACTTCTTTACAGCTTTGCATTCTCAGGGAGTTGGTAATTAAATTTCTCCGGTTTTGTTTGCCCTAGAATGTCTTTATTTCTCTTCAAGTTTTGAAAATTATTTGCACTGGGACTTCAGTTATGTCTGTGGGACACTGTTTGATACGGCATTCATATAAATTCCAGGCTGGTTCTACTCTTTAGTGCACACACGTACACACACACACACACACACACACACACACACACCACTTTCTATTTTTCTTTTGTGTTTCAGCTTGTGTGACTTCCAATCAGTCATGTTTAGCTGTGTTGAACCCATTAATGATATTAAGAGAAAAATCTTTATCTCTAACGCTTTTTAAAAATTCTTTGTATTAGTGTGTGTGTGTGGGTGGGGTGGGTGTGTGTTTGATGTGAATCTCCGCATCATGTGAGTGCAGTGCCAGAGAAGGCCAGGAGACGATGTCAATCGGATGTCTGGGTTACAGATGGTTGTGAGTCAACATGTGGGTACTGGGGTTCAAAGCCAGGTCCTCTGAAAGAGCAGCCAATGCTTTTAAGCACTGGGTCATCTCTCTTGCTCCTCTGGTGGTATCTTTCTATTAGTTTTTAGCATTTCTGGTTGATTCTCAAAGTTTCTCTCAACCAAAAGTCTCCATCCACCTGGTAGGCAGCACATATTTCCATTCTCTCACTAACCTTTTGCCATTCTACTAGTTTTTGTAGCCTTTGAATAAGTTCAAGAAATTTACTATGTGTCATTGTGAGTTTTGTTTATAAAATAAAAAAAAAAGAGTGTTCTTCACGCTTAAAAATCGTTCAGATTTATTTTTTATTTTTCATTGTGTGTATGTGTGTTCTCAATGTTTTCCTTAGCTGAGTCCATTCTACAACATAAATAGAGTTCACGACTGTGTTTGGTGGTGGTGCCTGTAATCCCAGAGATTGGAAGGTGGAAACAAAAGGATCGTGAGTTCAATTCCAACCTCAGGTATGTAGGAAGTCCCAGGCAGCTTGAGCTATGTGAGATCTCATTTCATCTCAAACAAACAAATAAAAATATCATAAAGGCATGGTAAGTACACACATTTTGATTTGCTAATTGAGCCAGAGCTGTAGGGACTAGAGGGAAATGGAGGATGGTAACACTGGAGAAATATATGAAAATTTCAAAGGATAAATTTAAAATATTTTTAAAACCAACTTAAAAAATTATAAAGTGTTCATCAGACTTTTAGTTCTAACTCTAGGTTATATGTGAGTCTTATTCTCTTGGCTGTTTTTACCTCATTTAAATAATTTACTTTTTTTTTCCTTTTTCATGAGTCAAGTAATTTTTTGAGCCAACGAAGACATTGTGTTTAGAACAGGCTAGCATGAGGTCAATCATCGTTATGCCTAGAAACAAGCATCTTATTTCACATCATTAGTGTGGCCCATGAGATGCACTTGGGTAGTCTTGTTGCCATGGTTACTTCTTGTCGACCACAGGCTACAGGGTCTCCTGCTAGGCTACTTTTGTTGCCGGTTACCGTGGGTGATGGGATGCTCCAGGATGTTACTATGGGTTGGCACTCTACCTCTGCTTGTACAGATCTCAAGATACAGGGCTCCAACTTGGGCTCCCTAGATTTTGCCCCTCTTCTAACATTTGACCGCCATTCACTGGTTTCCCTAAAAGGTCAACAGAGGGGATGGGCTGGTTTCCTGTTGCCTTATCCAACCTTGATGTTAGGGATGCCTCATGTTCAGCACTGGGACCTTTGTCCTCTTTGTGTGTGTGTGTATGTGTGTGTGTACACGTGCATGTGTGCCTGTGTGTGCACATGTGTTAGTGTGTACCTACTCTTGCCCATTCGAGCCAGATATTAAGGTTGGGATGTCTTCCTTAATAACTTCTCTCTCTCTCTCTCTCTCTCTCTCTCTCTCTCTCTCTCTCTCTCTCTCTCTCTCTCTCTCAGATAAGGTCTCTTAGTAGGCTTAGCACTTGGTTGGTTAAACCAGTTTGCAAGGATGCTCCAGGGATCTGACTGTGCCTACCTTACCAGACTCTGGGTCACAGGTACACAGTGCCACATCCAGCTTCTCTTGTGGGTTCTGGAGACCCAACTCAGGTCTCCATTTTTGCACAGCAAGCGCTTTACCTACCATGGGCCCCCTCTGCTCTGTCTTCTTCCCGCAGCTGACCTGCCTTGCATTTGAGCTTCATCTTAGCTGTTTCCTGTCTTCCTCTAGACAGGAGGCTCCAAGTGATGTCTTTGGACACCCGAACTCAACACCATCAGCTCCTCTCCAAGTCCTGCTGTAGTTGTTTTTTTTTTTAAACAGAGTTTCTTTTTGCAGTCTTGGCTGTCCTGGAACTCACTCTGCAGACCAGGCTGGCCTTGAACTCACAGAGATCTGCTTGCCTCTGCCTCCCAAGTGCTGGGATTAAAGGCGTGTGCCACCACTGCCCAGCTTGTGCTTGTCTTTTCATTCTTTCCCCTCCACACCAAGTCTCTGCCTGTGGGCGAGAGGTTTGGTTCTGCCCCAGTTGCTTCTAGTGGGAAGAATGAAGAAAAGTAGACAGAGGTCTGCACGGCTTTGTCCACCGGAGCAATGGCTTCTCACTCCTTTCTAGCTGATGGCCTAAGTCCCTCCTCTAGTGGCTCAACGCTTTTGATCATAGGAGAGAGAAGGATCATGGGAAATACCTGCATGTCTACCTCTCTCACCATAGCAGCTGATAAGAGCCACTGCCCATGGTGGCTCCTTCATGCATCTTGCTTGGCCCATAGTCCTTCTCTGGTGCATCTTTGTAGTGGTTGCTAGGAAAACAGCTATTAGTCAGCAGGAAGTCCAGTTTATTAGACTCTTCGAGCTATTTCAGAGTAACGTGTGTTACCTTGCACTTGGCCTTCCAGGTCCTTTGAAATTTTTGCTGCCCCTCCGTCTGCCTCGGGCTACAACAAAGCAGGCCGTTTGTGTCGCTTCTCTTTGGAGTTCAGGTTCCTTAGTTGCCCCGTGACTCCTTTCAAGTGGAGCCGAAATTCAAAGGGCTGAGAGGATGGCGACTCAGTCTGTGAAGGGCTTGTCACTCAAGCATGAAGCCCTAGGTTGAGTCCTAGCACTCAAGTAAAAGGCTGCATGAAAGTACACTGGCTACAATCACTGCACTGGGAAAGCAGAGACATGGGGGAATCCCTGAGGCTTGCTCGGCTTGCCAGCCTAGCTGAATCTGTGAACTCCTAGACCAATGAGAGCCCACATCCCCGAAACAATAAGGCGGAGCACAATAAAGGAAGACAGCCAGCATGAACCTCTGGCTTACACATACACGTGTACATATCTGCACAGACACATTCACACTCACGCACACGCGAGCGCAATTCATTCTATTATCCAACCTTTTCTTGTTAGGGTAAGGGACAACTCTCTACAGACTGGGACCAGAGTGTTGAATACCATTCTCAAGGCACCAACCCTCTGTTCTAGAACAGCATCAGGTCCCAAGCAGAAATGCCTCCTGGGTATAAAAATGGGAGATTCAGAAAACGTTCTTGTAAGGTCTCAGCTATCATCTGTTTCAATACTGTCTCCTTTTCATCTTCTCCATCATCTCCTAAAGTTTTCATTAGATATATGCTTGATCCATAAACAGTTCCCCACCCTCCGTACCCCCAAGTCCTGATAGGATAATTTCTGAGATCCCTGCCAGTGGTCCATAATATTGCTTATAGTTTTATAAGCATCCCACAAAGTACGGAGGAAGTTGAGGTTCCCAACGGGGCCTTGTATTGGTTTCTACCTTGCTCTCCCAAGCTGAGAGAAACTTTAAATTTCATTTTCTTCTTGAGGTCTTTTGGCCTACAGGCCGTTAGACTCTTGGCTGCAAAGTCGTGCTAAGATTACCTTACGGCCAGTCTCATGTGGCTTTCCTCCCCATCCCCCATGCCAAGACTGAATAAGGCAGGCAAGGACGTACCTGCTTGTCCTTGTGTGGTGAAGGCTCTGCATGGCTCAGGCTGAGGCAAGGATTCTATTAAATTGCTTTTCTCCCATCTCCCTTTCCTGAGTCATCTGTCAACACAGAAAACCACATCTCCAGGTTCCAGCGTAAACACTCAAGGTAAGAATCACTCTTGGTGCTTTCTGCTTGAGGAGTTTGTTTGGATGCTTTGTAGATTCCTTCCTCTGCCCATGTGTTTCCAAAGAGGTACTTCCTTCCTCCGTTTACTGCCGAAACTTCAGTTGTTTAAAGAGGACAGCCCTTGCCACCAAGCTTGGTGACCCGAGTTTGATCCTCAGCGTCCCACAGGGTGGAAGGATAGAACCTACTGCCAAAAGTGGTCCTCTGACTTCCCCCGCCCCCATACACACACTTTGGCACATTCATTGGTGTCTCCCCCAAATAAATCAACACAAAAACAAACAAACAAAAAGGATAAAGTGGATCACGGCATCCAGTCCCCTTGTGTGTCGGCCACATATGTTGTTCATTTCTGTCGCCAGGGTCTGAGCACTGAAGATTGTTTGCTCTTGGGACAGCAGGTTGGTGGGTGGGCTCTGCTCTCCCATTACGTATGAGTTGGAGTTGGACATCAGTGTTTATGGGCACAGGGGCTTTCCATCACACACATTCAATGCTTGCATCAAAACTGGGTGATACTGTGGTGTGGAAGAAGCTGGAGTGTGTTGGGGGTGGGGGTCACTGGAAAACGCTGACGCCCATGGGGATGATGCCAAGAATGGACGGATCATGAGTGGGCTTACTGGTAGAGGCCCTAGGTTCAATTTCCAGTGCCAAGACAAGACAAAACAGCAACAATCAAGCAAACATGGCTGTAGAGACAGCTCTGTTGGAAGAGTGCTTGCTTTCAAAACACCAAGACCCGAGTTCAAGTCTCAGAACTTGTGTAAAAAGCTGGGCACAGCGGTGTGCACTTAGAATCCCAGCACTAGGAGGAAGTAACAAGTGTATCCTTGATGCTCTCTAGCCAAGTTTGTGGCTCTAGCCATCCAGCTTAACCCCATCAGCAAGCTCCAGGCCAGTGGAGGCCCTGTCTCAAAAAGTAAGCAGGCTATGTGCTCCCCTGGGGCATACAGTATTGAAAGAGCACTTGGGCTGAGGTTTTAAGGCTGGTGATATAGCCTGGTGGTAGATTGCTTGCCTAACATGAATCATGACTGAAGAACCATTAGCATATCGATCACCTACTACATACCAGATACACTTGTGGTCCCTAAGGATAGCAACGGGGGCTCAACACAAATAAGACAAATAGCCCAGCCTTGCCTCTGGCCCTGGAATAAGCAATTAGCTTTGAACATGCAGCAAAATGCATTCTGTGCTTAATACATGTTCTGCCACCCACTGAGGATGACCCTATTTGAGCTTGTTTGGTAGATGGGGATGCTAAGACTTGGTGATGACAGGTGAGCTGCCTAGGGTCACATTATTACTCATGAGAGGAGCCAGGAGGAGCCTGGAAGCTATTTTCGCTCACTGTGGGACATACAGAGGTGGGGAAACCCTTGGTGGGACCATATAGTAATTTTATCTTATGAATAGCATTTCATTGGCCAAGACAGTTTCTAACAGGCCAGATGGGGATGATGCCAGGCTTCTTAAAGATGTTGTTTAGAGTCTGACAATCTGGTGGTGCCAACACAGATGAGTAATGGCGAACACGGAACCTCAGACAAAACAGCCACTTTGCTGGTTTGACAGGAGGTATGAATATAGTAACCGATGTTGATCATTTGCCAAGATGGAGATTTTTCACAAATGCTACTTTTAGAATAATTTTGGTTCTACAGAATAGTTTGTCAATAACACGGAGAATTCCCTCAGTCCTTACACTATTTCCACTTCCAGCGATGTCTTAATTAAAAGAGGGTGCGTTTGTCATAACTAATGAGCCAACATTAATATAGTGCTATTAATAAAAGTGTCCACATTGTATTCATATTTATTTTGTCATTTTCTAATGTCCCCTTGGACTCAGAGCCTCATCCAGGACACAACATTGTACTCAATAGCTGAGTCTCCAAAAGCCCTCCCAGTGGCCAGGAAGACTTTTCTCTGATTGATCTTGACAAATCTGAGGACACGGATCAGTTGTTTTGTAGGATCTTTCTCCCCTGGGGTTTGTCCAAGGATTGTTTTCCTAGGGTGATATGGTCAGGAGAGACCAGAAGTGAAATGTCTCCATTGGCCACAGCATGTCACATGATACATGGAAGGCTTTTCAGGGAGCCTCTGCTAAATCACTGTGACTGTTTTGTTCATTTTGCAAGTGTGTGTTTATGTGTGTGGAAACTAACATGCAAGCTTGGGTGTTGTTCCTTGGTTATACCATTGACTGTGTGTGTGTGTGTGTGTGTGTGTGTGTGTGTGTATGCGTGCGCGCTCACACACGCGTATTTGTTCTCCTGTCCTGATATTGGACATTGACTCAAGACCCCATGCTTGCTAAACAGGTACTTTATCCATGAGCTATATCCCTAACCTTCTTTTTTAAAAAACAGTTTTATTCTGAGACATGATCTTTCTAAGTGTTCCAGGCTGGCTTTGGCCTCATTTCAGCCCTAGGCCAGCTTTGAACTTGCACATCTTCCTGTTCAGCATCCTAAGGTCTTGGGATCATAGGCTTGTACCACCACACCCAGATGCAAATTGCTTTTATCTTGCTTCTTTACATTACACTCTGAAGATGGAAGCTTCAAGGCATAGCCTGCACTTCAGACCCGTGTTAGCTATTCTCTTCCCTCGTCGGCTCGGAGGTGGCTGTAGTTACTTGACACTTCTCATCATGGAAGGTGAATCTTTTCTGCCCACTTGTTTACACATTTCAGACAAAGCAGTCACAGAGCCAACAACTGCTCCTGTCTCCTGTCCCCCTGCTCCCTGCCCTTTCTTACCTCCTGGCTGTCCTTAGTGCTTAGGGTTCTATTGGGCCAAGGCAAGCATTGGTGACTAAGCCTTATCATCACTGTAAAGATTATGGCAATAATGGCAACAGATGCTCAGAATGTTCCAGAAGCCAGATGTGTGGTCAGCAAGTCAATGGATTGGGCTCTGGCATCTGCAAGGACAGGCTTAGAATATGCCAATGCCTCACCTGCCCTGCACATAATTTTGAAAGAACACAGAAGCTGAGATACAGGTCTAGAACTGTAGCTCAGTGGTGGCTGCTTGCTTCATATGCATAGGCCTGGAGTCCACTGCCAAAACCAGGAGAAAAGAAGAAGCACTGGGTCCTAGCACTGTTCCATGTCCTCTTCTCCCCCTGGGGGATAGCCAGCCTGCTGAGTACTGGACTGGGCTGCGGGGAGGGAAGTTTACATGGGGAGTAAGGGTGCAAGGCAGGGCCTTGTGGGTGCAGGCATAAGAATACACACACTATGGAACAGCTTCAGAGAACTGGTTCAGTTTATTGGGGCAAAAGGGGGATCTTTATGACCTTTGGGAGGTGGGCAGGGTCTTTGGGGCAAGGTTTGTATGGCTGTGTACAATTGGCCAGAACAGGTGTGTTGGAAGATATTTCTTCTACATATTCAGGGGCTACAGGGTCCGATGGAGAAAAACCTTATAAGGTCAAACAAGGAGTGAAGCCTGATAACTGTCAGGGTAGTACATTTTCATCAGGGTCAGTGGTGGGGCAGCAGACTTTATGATGCCAGGTTGGGAGGGGGGAGGGAGCCAACGCCTTCCGTCCTCTTGAGGCTCAAACTCTCCTTGACCCTCCCCCATGGATCCTAGGCTATCAAGGACCCACAGCCTGGAGCCCACTTCGACATGCTTCCTGGGACAGACAGTATGGTCCACAGGAGGCCTTTTGATGGCCACGCATCCCCCATGGGATGGGTAAATAAACAGAGGGTAAATAAAAAGAGCAGAATTTAATCATTCAACATGTGCGTAAGAGGTACAGAAATAGAAGTTGAGATAGACTGGAAACAGAGACATCAGGCCTGGGCGTGAAGTGTAGAGTGAGGCTTGAGGTGTTGGGACTACAGACAGAGATGGCTGATGGGATACTTTGGTTTTGGGGACAGTGGTGGGGTGGGGTGGGGTGGGATGGGGTGGGGAGCAGCCTTCTCCGTGTCTCCTGTCAGGATTCTCCTGATATTGTAGGCCTACGTGGTCTTCAGTGCTAGTTAGAGCTGACTGTGGTGATGGCCGGTTTAGAAGAGGAGCTGGTGTGAAATGATCCTTCAGGAATGACTTTATCAGGAGAGAAAGCTTTGCCACTCCAGGGGCTGTGGCCAGGCCTTGAGGTAAGAGGGCAACAGAGGGCACAGACAGTGCATGACATCATAGGCAGCATGGTAGAGCCTTAAAGGAAAAGAGAAGTTTTCCTTTAAAACCTGGAGAGGACGTTCTGGAGAGCTGGCTCAGTGACTGAGTATACTTCTCCTCCAGAGGACCGGATTTCGGTTCCCAACAGGACAGACATGCTCATACACACAAATGCAAATAAAATACATCTTTTTTTTTAAAAAAATTTATCTGGGTGGGGGATGGGTTCGTTAAGATCGATAGCTTAAAGTGAAAGAGAGATAGCTGCCATAGGTGTGGGGGGCTGAACTGGAGGAAAACGCCTTCATAAAGTCCCCCAAACACTAGATCATATCTAACTTTTATAGTTTTTCGGGGCTAGTGGGAAGTTCCCCACCACACCATTTAGTCTGAGATTGCCTACGTGGTAAGGAGAGTGGAGGAGGTAGGACCATAAATTAGAGGCTCCTGGACCATAGCACAATATGGTTTCTTAACTGTCTCAGAGAGAGGGGGAGATGGAGGGGCAGGGGCTGGGGCAGGGCAGGGTTGGGGTGATGGTGGTCTGATTCTTCTGTCTATGAGGTGTGACCCTATAGAATGACCAGTGTCTTGAAGGCATAAGGCCCATGATGCAGCAGTGATGTGCCTGGCTCCTTCTGGATGGAGAGCAGAGGCAAATAGCAAGTGCCATGCTGGTCCTCTGTTTGTGAGGATGCTAATGACCTGACAGCTGCCACATTGAACACCCCTTTCTCCCTGTTGTGACAACACTCACCTCCACCAGTCGGCATCAGTCCTGTAAGGTGAGCAGCGAGGAGCCATGCTGCTGATCAGCTGCCAGGGTTTAGGGGAGCAGTTCCTTCAGGGTCACCAAGGGTCACTGCCCTCTGGTGCATCCACTTCAGTGTCCCCCTCCTTCCTCCACTTCACCCCCACTCACCTCTTCTTACCTGTCCCTTCAGAAGAGCTCTGTTGTTTATTGTTCAAGTAGCTGCAACGTTGAAGTTGGAAATTTCCTTTCAAGTCTAGGGCTGTAAAGAACATGGCCAACAAAGCCAATCCACTTAAAATGCAAATTCCACTGACACTAATAAGCAATATATATACATACACACACAGACATGCATTTACACATGCAAATTAGCGAGGAGAGTGTAGGGCTGTGCGGGGCTTCCCTCCACAGCACTGTGCACATGCTAACTGTTTCCCAGACATATTCCAGCCGAGCAAAGCACGAGAGCTGTCTGTCACCTGTCCTCAGAGACACTCAGGAGCCTCTGGCAGCACACATGGCTCTACAGAAGCCAGGGAGCATCCCTGGTTCACCGCGTGGTGCTGCAACGCATGCTTTGGAGCTACTTCTGCTGAGACCCATAAGGTGTCTAAAAATGGAATGAAATCCTGGTGTCTCTACCTCATGTATCTGTCTATGTCTTTTACATTGCAGGAGGCACAGATAGAGGTCTCACATGTGCACATGCACACACTCACGTGCACACACTCATTCACCCACACTCACCTTGGACTGCAATAGGAACGAAAGTTGATAGGGTGATGCCTGCCCAGACAGTATGCACACACTCATGTGCACACACTCATTCACCCACACTCACCTTGGACTCCAATAGGAACGAAAGTTGATAGGGTGATGCCTGCCCAGACAGTGAGGCTATAGACTAGATCAGAAGTAACCATCTTGTGAAAATCTGCTCTACCCCATCAAGAAATGACAGTTATATGGACCAACTTGTAGAACGTGACCTGAGACTACCACCTACCAGGCCACACCTGACAGCCTAAGTGCAGCCTCCCACACTCCAACTGTGGATGCAGAGAACAAAATCGCACAAGCTGCGGCCCTTGGGAGAGAAGACTCTGTACCTCACCTGGGCCTGAGAGCATGAGTGTGGGAGAACCAGCCCCACCTCTCGTCTGCTTACAGTGTCCTGGGAGGAGGAAAGATTCCCTCCCCCCCTTTTGCCCTCACATCAGTGGCAGCAGTGCATGTGTGGACATGGCAGTGCTTACACACACACACTTGCACACTCACACTATCACAAATTCACACACAAACACACACTCACATACACACATTCTCACACACACATGCAAGCATTTACACACACACTCTGTCTCTCATACATACACCTATGCACACACACACACTATCAGACATTCACACACATGCACACACTCACATATTCTCTCTCACACACTATCACACATTCACACATACAAACGCACACACATGCTATACACAGTCACATATACTCTCTTTCACACACTTTCACACACGCTATCACACAATCACATGCATGCACACACTCACTACTCTCTCTCTCTCTCTCTCTCACACACACACACACACACACACACACACACACACACACACACACCAATTGTTTTGTTTTTAAATCCTTAAGCTCATATCTGTATCCCAAACATAAACTTGAGGCACTAGACATCTCTATTTGTTCTTCCTCCTCCTGTGACCACACTGAAGAAATCTCTGTTTTTCACCATTATTATTGGTTGGATACTGGAGAAGGATGTCTGAGACTAGCTTTGGATGGGGGCAAGAGTCCAGGATGCTGCCCTAAAACTCTAGCTAAGGGCTGGGGAGATAACTTAGTGGGAAAAATGTTTGCTAGGCAGGCTCAGATTCTGAGAAGCCATGTAAAGCCAGACAAAGCAGCACACACATGTAATCCCAGAATCCTTCAGAGAAAGAGAGATGGGAGGAAGAGACAGGAGAGTCACTGGATGCTCAAAGGCCAGCTGGCTTGGCACATGTAATGATGGACAAGGGACCCTGTCTTAAACACAGTGACGACAAACACCCAGATCTGTCCTCTGTCCACCACACCTGAGTTCACTCACATGAACACATGTGCGTGCACACACAAATAACAAACCCAAAACAACACACACACACACACACACACACACACACACACACGTGAGTCACACGGCTCTCTAAGCCTCCACTGCCTGCCATGTTGTCTCCCCTCCCCGTCTGTAGAAATCCCCTGAACCTTCCTGGTCCACTGAGCTTCTAGACCTGGCATGGCCTCTTGTTGCCACCGAACACTTGACCTTCAGCATCGAATCCACAGATGCCAAGAGAGAGAGCGTCCCTCGGTGGGAGATCATTCATCACGCCTTCCTGTCCACATGGTTAGGATTCCTGGCAGGCAGGCAATTTTGAGGGATTTTGCTTTTTATCTCTGCAGCCAGCAACAGAGAAGGAAAATAGCTTCTCACATGAAGACATGAGCTGCTGGTAGCCCATCTACCAGGCTTAGGCTATTTGGTGGCTTTGGCTGCCTTCCTAAGCAATCCTCAGCTTCTGCATTTTCAAGGTAAACACCATTGGTCAGTTGTTGGTATGATTGTGACCTCTTGCCATGCAAGGGGTTCCTGTCTCTCAGCCTCTTCAGCACTTCCCCCTAGACCTTTGGGTTAACAGCAGCACCTTTTATTTTGTGCAGTCATGCTCTCCTGTGCCCCTCCCCCCACACCCCCGCTCTCTCCTAGGTCTCCTATAATCCAAGCTGGCCTCAAACTCACTGTAGCTGAGGCTGGCCTTGAACTAGAGATCCTCCTGTCTCCAATCCCCAAGTGCTGGGATTATAAGATGCACCACCACACCCAGTTTCAAAACAGTATCTTTCATTTGTCATCAGCAGCATGTGTGCACTGGCATCCTAAGGGTTGCCTCTCGGCGTGGGTCCTGGGGTTTTTCTGTGAATCAGGACACCCTATTTCTAGCTCATGTATTCAAATGGCCATCGTCCTGTCATGGGTCACAGATTGCTCAGCTGCTTCTGTCCTTCAAGGCTGCTTTTCAAATGTCTCTATTAACAATGCTCGGATAACTCTTCTGACACACAGTCTGAGCATATTCATTGAATTGGGGGTTGTTTTTATGAATGGGACTGATGTTCATTGCAGTAGGGGCGTTTTTATGAATGGAGCTGCTGGTGCCAAGGATGTGCTTATGGATATTTTTAAAAAATGAGACACAATATCATTGGTGATGTAGCCCAGGCTGACCTGAAATTCTCAAGCCTCCTACCTCAGATTCCCAAGCCAGGAACATAGACATGAGCCTTCGCACTGGCTTCATGGACTGTCTGTGTTCATGACTGTCTAGCAGTCATTTACTTTTCTACCAGCTATCTATTTTATATCTATCTATTGTCTATATATCATCTATCTATTTCTATTTCCTCTTCTCTGCATCTGTCTACCTATCCATCTCTTATGTTTTTTGTTTATTTGTTTGTTTTTTGTTTTGTTTTGAGACAGGGTCCTATTATATAGCTGAGGCTAGCCTAGAACTTACCATGTAGATCAGGCTGACCTCAAACTCATAGCAATCCTCCTGCCTCTGCCTCTCAGGTCCTGGGATAGAAGGTACGCGCCATCATACATGATTTCATGGACCTTTTTATACTTGACTTCAACTTGCCCTCTGGGCGTGCTTGTACAGACATTTACTTCCACTTTTATTGGACGAGGTTCCAGCTTCTAAAAGCTCACACTCCACGTCTCTGGCTCTTGTTTAAAGACTGGCACAAGTAGTGAGTGCACTAGTCCCTGTGGCCCAGTTTCTCTGCAGCTCCAGGCTCACATCTGACTCACAATAAATATTGGTGGCTTGCTGAATGAGCGCTCCATCTCCCCAGCCCCTGCCACCTCCTGGTGTTCCCAGGTGAGCCCGTCTTCCTCCTCCTCCTCCAGCACAGTTAGATAATAGATAGCCAAGAGCCCGCCTGGGCCTCGGCTCCCTGGGTGATGAGGGGCAGGATAAATGTGAAGTGAGCAGCGATATTTCCTGAACTTGGGGAAGTGGCAAAAATCTGTCACTGCAGCCCAGTCCCCACAGACAAAACAGGGAATGGTTGGACTGAACATATGCTGGGAGAGCAGGGGGAATTTAAGTCAGAGCTAAGCCGGGGGATGGACAGCAACGAGACAGATAGAGACAACTTCAGGCATCAGTGTCAGAGCAGGAGCAGACTTGAAGCCACCTAGATCAAATCTTAAAAAAAAAAAAAAAAAAAAAAAAAAAAAGGAAGTTTCTTCACAGCCAGCTCTGTCTTAGAGTTGCTTGTGCGTGGTAGCATACATCACTTGGGACATGGAAGCAGAAGGACCAAGGGCTTGAAGTCATTCTCTGCAACATAGCTAGTTTGGGGCCAGCCTGGGCTACATGAGACTCTGTCTTGGAAAAAAACAGTCTACTCACCAGACAAGGGCATGCATGGTTGCATGGAGTGGGGAATTATACATGGTGGGAGGAGAGGAGGCAGAGAGAGACCAGAGCATAGCCATTTATTGGGTGCCTAGGACAAATGACACTCAAACCCTTAGGGATCAACTCCTGAAGTCTAACTTCCAGCCAATCACAGCTTCAGATGTTGCTCTTTCTGTCTGGATCTCTGGTCTCCATTTTGGTGATGGTCCAACGAAGACTTCATCCCCATGTTGAAGCCACTAAGGAGGAGGCTCAGAGACCAGTGGTGGGGCTCCCCCATAGCCAGGCTTCCAACCACCTCTGTCTGTTAGCAGCTCTGAGCTGATCTCTGTGGTAGAATCTGGCCCTCCAGTATGCAAGTCTTTGGTAATGACTTCCCAAGTCTCAATTTGGTCATGTGACTTGTTGTGGCCAAGGGAACATTAGCAACTTGGATACAGAAAGAGCTCGAAAAGATGCTGTTGATTTTTCCCTGGCCACACATTCCTCCCTCCATGCACATGTGCCTCTCTGTCAGGAGATGAGCCTAATCCAGCCTGGAGGAGGAATGTGAGAGACACTCAAAGGAAAGCCACACAGCGCATGGCATTGGGGACCTACTGGTTAGCTGGTCAGCTAGTCACAGATGCATCAGTAAACCCAGATGAGATCCATCGAGACCTGAGACTCAGCAGGAATCATTACTTCCCAGTAGCGGTTACTGTAATCATCACTAGTTGCTGTTTCCAGTCCCTCAGAATCGAGATACTTGGTACGCAGCAGTAGCTAGCTGATACACCTCTTAAAAGAATAAGTTAAAAGCCATCTCAGAGAGTAGCCTGGAGGAAACCAAGCAGGGCCCTAAAAGATGCGTAACCCAGGAAGTCTTCCTGGGTACCTGAGACCTGTTTGTGACATGGGCCTGGAGCTGTTCCATGAAGATCCAGAGAAGCAAGCTTAGATGTGAGAATGGCTGAGAGCCTATTAAAACCCATGGGTCCCCTGCCATTAGCCTTTACTGTTTTTCAACAAGTGGACTAGATAACACAAGCTCATTATAATGATAAACAAAGTCAGAGTCTAGAAAGTCAGAAACTCTACGTCACTACATCAATGACCCGTATCCACTCCTGCCCACTATCTGCTTTTCTCCATTCTGATTCCCCCACAAAGGCAACCATTGGTAGCATTTGGTGTTATCCCATCAGATTTCTTCCTTTCTTACCCCCTTCTTTACTTTTTATTATCGTGTGTGTGTGTGTGTGTGTGTGTGTGTGTGTACCTGTTTGTGTCAAGTGTGTACCTGTTTGTGGGTGTGTGGGTGTGCACATGACACAGCTCATGTACGGTGCTCAGAACACAACCTCAGATGCCCATCCGTGCCTTCCACCTTGTTTGACGTAGGGTCTCTTGTTCTCTTTGTTCTCCAGGCTAGCTCATCTGCGAGCTTCTGGGAATTCTCCTGCCTCTGTAGGAGATTATGGAAGCACGGAGTGCAGAAGCACTGCAGCAGTGGTTCTCAGCCTTCCTGATGCTGCCACCCTTTAATACAGTTCCCCATATCGTGGGGATCCCCAACCATAAAACTATCTTCATTTTTCTTTTAAAAAATATTTATTTATTATTATGCAGTATTCTGCCTGCATGCCAGAAAAGGACACCAGAGCTCATTATAGATGGTTGTGAGCTACCATATGGTTGCTGGGAATCGAAGTCGGGACTTTTGGAAGAGCAGTCAGTGCTCTTAATTTTTTACCCATCTTTCCAGCCCCCATAAAATTATTTTCACTGCTACTTTATAACTATAATTTTGTGACTGTTATGAGTCAACTGTAAGTTTGTTACTGTTATGAATCATCCTGTAAGTGTCTGTGATTTTGATGGTCTTTAGGCCACCCTGTGAAAAGGGTCTTTTGACCCCCAAAGAGGTCACTAACTACAGGTTGAGAACAGTTGCTATACTGTATCTGGATTTATGTAGGTCCTGGTGGGAGGGGTTCCACACTCAGGTCTTCAGTCTTGAGCTCAAATGCTTTAACCACAGAGCCTTCGTCCCTGTGTCAGATGCTCCTCCTCCTCACTGTACCCATTCATGAATTCTGGCATGGTTTATCTTGCAAAAAGAGAATGATGCATTAGTGCTCTGAGGCCTGCTCCTTTAACTTACCCACTGTCTGACAAGCCCGCCTCTTTCTTTTGAATAGCTGTACAAGATTCAGGCCATGAATGCTTTATAGTTGAACCATGTCCCTGATAGGTACATAGAAAGGCCTGGCTCCTGTTGGGATAATGGAAGTGAACTCCTTTGGGTATTGCGTCTTTGCAGAGTTCTGGTGATATTTCCTCAGGATATATACCCAAAGGTGAGTCTGTTCAACAAAGGCCTTGAGCATTCTTCTCTTTTGACTTATGCTGTGAAACCAATCTCTAAAACAAAGGTGGCTGCCATGAGATTGACCAGCCCTCCAACCCTGGTTAGAAATCAATCTTGCGATTTTTTTTTTCTTACTTTGTCAGGGAGACACATAATATCTTGTTTTAAATTATTTTTATTATGAGTGAGATTGAAATAGTTTTAGATATTTATTGGTAATTTGCATGTCTTTGTTGGTGAATTGCCTGTTTATGTAAGCTGACTATTTTCTCTATCAGTTTGTGATTGCTTTATTATTTAATATGGCAGGTCTTTACATATTATGGCTATAAACTCTTTGTCATGTGAGTCCCAAAGTTTCCTAAATTCATCATGTCTCTGCCTTTTAGACAGCCAAGCTCATTAAAAATCTGAAGCTACGGGTATTAATTCATTCTCTTGGCACTCACGGTCTCTGTTGCAATACTGTGGTTGGAAGGTGGAAACCGTAGGAATCTGTGGAGGATCAGGCATGGGTGCATGCTCTCTCAGCACTCTCACCTCTTGTACTAGATACAAGTTTATTTTCCGTTGCTGTAATGAAGTGTCCAGGACCAAGTGCATTATTATAAGAGAGGTTAACTTAGAACTTAGCTGACAGTTTTGGGGCTCAAAGGCACGCCACCAGCATCATCTTGGTTCAGGTGACAACTTCATGGCAGAGGGTATCAGAGTAACAGAAGCAGGTGCTGAGAAAACAAACAAACACAAAACAAAATAAAACCTCTTGACAAGGCAAGAAGCCACAGAGTGAGTCAGAGGTCAGGATTACTCTTTCATAACAAGAACCCAAGAATGCCTTTGTGAGGGGCGTCTTCATTGATATGATTACTTCCCACTACATCCTACTTCTTAACATTATCATCTGAATGGATGCTGTCAAGTTGCTAGTGTGGTGGTGAGGAATGGGGGCCAGACAACAAGGTGTCCAGGTGCCTCTTCTTTGTTTGTCATGTCCTCACAGACAGCTTCCAGGCAAGGGTAGACACTAACAGGGACTGCTGGGATTTAACCCTGGGACCTGCACACTCCCCCCCAATGAAAACATTGTCACCACAGGAGCCTAGTGGGGCAGCCATCTAGGTAACGGGTGGATCTCTGTTGTTTTAATTGATGATTTAATTGGGTTATACTTCCTGCTATAATTTATCCATCTTAGGTATCTGATGGATTTGAAGACTAGGTTAATGAAAGAAGTAACTTTTCCCTATTTCCTTTATCTAAAGGAACTTGCTTTACAGTGACTTTTCCCAGTAATCAACCACCTGTGTCTCCCAGTGAATAATTGGATGGGGAAAAGTATAAAGTTTATGTAAGGTCTGAGGATATGAAAGCTTAAGTTATGAGGATCTAAGAAAGTGTTTGAGGGTCTAAGAAGGCATTTTAAAGTTGGTAAATCCAAGTTATGAAGGCTAGAGGATATAAAAACTTCAATGATAATAAAGTAATTTAAGGTATATAAAAGGAATTAAAAAACACTTCAGATTTTTTTCCCTTACTATGCTACTATTATATTAAGACTGTTCAGAGCTTTGACATTAATCACCAGAGTTCTGGTAAGTTATTAGTCTAACTCTGGTAAGGCCTTCCACTAGAACATCCACTTCATAAGCACAAGCTCAAGATTTTAACTTGTTTCCCAGGCTTCTCCTCTGACACAAAGGCGTGAGTCTACTGCCTTCTCTGCAACATGGATTTCAGTACAGATCACAAACAGTGGAATGCTAAAACATCTAAAATACATCTCTTTTTGTGAACTTAAAAAGATTCTTGTAAGCCTCAGGGAATCCACTCGAATCCACCTCTCACAGGTCAAATGGACTCCAGATAAGTACTGTCAATCGACAGCCTGCTTCCCTCCCGACCTGTCTATTCCAGATGGTTCCATCTATTCCCCTTTCCCTGGTCCTAAGACTGCCCCTCCTCCAACTACCAAGATCATGGACCTAAATGTTTCAAATGTACACCTAAGAAAAGTGTTTTCTTCCTAAATTCCTTAGCTTTATCTTCTGCCTCTAAACACGCATGCACTCACGCACACACACATACACACACACACACACCACACACACGCCTGCACACACTGGACCTGTTCCAGCATCCTGCCAGGCCTAGATGTTTCTTCAAAATCTTGCATCCAGGACAGCTCCAAAAGCAGCTAGCCCACTATGGTCCCACAACCTGGACAGCAGGTAAAACAGCTTGCTTTGCCCAGACTTGGCCAACATTCTAGCTTATCGGATCCCCTCACCCCCAGTAATGATGTCCCAATATCAGCAGGAAGTAGTCATAGATGATCATGTTGCCCCTTATCCACTTATTGACAACAAAAGGCTGGGGTGTTGGGAGTTAGACCTGGGACAAGTGGCTAAGGTGCCTGCTTAACCAAAGTAGACCTGGCCTTCAGCATCCCTCAGTCCCTACCTGTTATAGAACATAGATGGCACACTCAGCCCTTTACCATAAACTTTCCAGCCAAAGGGTGAGGCTTGCTCTCCCTCAGGGGCTCTTCACTATATAATTCAGGCATTTGGGTTCTCTCCCTCGCTCTCTGCATTTCCTGTCTTTCTCTCTGTGTCTCTGTGTCTCTGGTCTCCTCTCTCTCTCTCTCTCTCTCTCTCTCTCTCTCTCTCTCTGTCTGTCTCTCTCTCTGTCTCTCTCTGTGTCTCTCTCTCTGTGTCTCTCTCTGTCTTTCTGTCTCTCTGTCTCTCTCTCTCTGTCTCTCTCTGTCTCTCTCTCTGTCTCTCTCTCTGTCTCTCTCTCTCTCTCTCTCTCTCTCTCTCTCTCTCTCTCTCTCTCTCTCTCCACTTTCTCCCTCTGCTTCCCTACACTTTTCTGTCTCCTTCTGCATGGTGACTTCCTCCTGTGAGATTAGTGAACCCGCCTGAGAGCTTCTCCCTCACCCAACCCCCAATAAACCTACCTTTATACACTCTAATTTGGTTCAAATGGGCTCATTTCATCAGTGGAGAAAAACTTGTCATGGACCGGGATCCAGAACTCTCTTCCAGCATCTCTGGCAGGACCATTCTCAGAACCAGCTTTGGGGTCCTGTCCTAACCTACTAATTTCTATCTTCTGTCCTCATAACATATGTTCTACATGCCCTGACTCCCCTCTCCCTCCAGACGACCTACAGCTTGGGCAGAACTGCATCTGGCTGGGAGAGAGGCTGCTAAGAGATCATACCACGCAACAGATCTAACTCAAGAGGTTTATTGGGGGAAAGAGAAGAGCAAAAGGCCATCTCAGAGTTGGGGAAAGAGAGAGAGCGAATGGGGGCGGGGGGAGAACAAGAGAGAAAGGGAGCTTTTAAAGGATGGGCATGTCACACATTGGCAGTGAAAACGAGCCACACCTGGTGATGGCAGGTGATGACATAAGCTGCTGGCACTGATGAGTTACTGAAAGGCAGGCTGGTGGAGCACCTGATTTACAACAGGTGGGAGATTCGAAGGCAGGATGTACATCAAGGATGCTTGAGTAACACCCCCATTGGATGAAGGTGGGAAGCACGTAGCCCTATGGGCTCTGCCTTTGTAAGCACCTGAGTAACTTAACTCAGCACTAGTGTCTGGTGATTTCAGGTGGAGACCTGGCCAGTGTCCGTCATCCTGGCCACTGCTGAACAAAGCTTGCCTTAATTAGACGATCGTGGACTTGGTCCTTCTCCGTGTGGATTTTCAGGTTTAACACTAGAACTAGTCAGACAAGGTGACTAGGGAGCTCTGGCCCTGCCACTTTCCAGCCTCTCCACAGTGCTGAAATTCTAATCAGTCAACCAGTCTCTATAGACACAGATTCTTCCCAGGAAATTCTCTTCACAGTGTATAGCTCCTGGCCAGCACAGCACAGCGTGACTCTGTGTAGGTGGCTGGCACTCTGCATTCCAGGGTATTTCTTCTAGTCCTTTTATGTACATCTAATCTGTTCTCTTTCCCTGTGCCCTACCTGCAGCCCCCCCCCACAGTTTTTCTCCCCACCTCTCTTCTCATTCTAGTACAAAGCAATTGCTTCCTTGCTTCTTTGTCTATATCGTCTCCCATTTAGCAACAGCCAGGGGCCAGCGGGACCATTAAGTAGTGTTTCCTTAAACAAAAGAACAAGTAAATCTTGTGCTGCCTGTGAGGAAAAGGCTCTCACAAGGTGGCGGCTTTTAGGATCTGGTATCTGCATGCATCAAACACTTCCCTGCTGCCTGGCACTGGGAGAGCCCTGGCCTAAGGAAAAGGGGGTGACTGGGAAGATATATATAGGTTGGGGGCTGGCTTAATGAGGAATGGAATTGTGGTGGTGTGGGGACCTGCCAAGAGAGCTACTGCGGGGAGACGTGGGCAACACATTTATTCGTCTTCCATCTGACAGGACCGTGGGGAGGAAGGCGATGACAGTAGACCTGGACATCTCTTTCTCAAGGGTGCCTCCTCGCAGCCTTGCCAGAAGGCAGACTTCTCTGAAGCCAAGAGCAGACTGTCACCTGTCCATGACAAACCCAGCAACAGCCTGCCTTGAGATAAGGAAGAGAAGGAGGAGGCGTGGGCGACCTTGGACAAGTCACCTCCAGTCTGATCACTCTGCTGGTCCTGGGCTCAGAGCCCATGGAACTGACTGGCTTGTGGAAGTAGGAGGAAATCAGATCAGTCCCATCCTGGTACAAGCCTATAACCTCCCCCTGACCTCTGAGGGACCTGGGGGACTCTGTTGTCTGAATGCAAGTGGTGGGGGCTGGGGCTGGGGCTGGGGGTGGGGCTGGGGGTGGGGGAGAGATAGCTGAGGTTGCCCCACATAGGGCCCTGGAATCTTCCCACTCGGTAATGAGGAAGTAATTCAGTTACCTTGGATTTCCCTGTCAGCAGCTTTTATTAAAGGCAGGCACAGCCAAGCTAATAGAGACACCAGGAGGAGTGCAGGAAGCCATGGGGACACGAGATGGGGCTGGGGGTTGGGGGGTGGGGGGTGGAGATGACAAATTGTTAAGCAGATTAGGAGAGGTGGGGAAAGTGAGCAGGAACTAAAGAAAACAGAAAAAGGCGAAATGAGCCTGCAGAGGAGAAAATCCAGTACAAAACAATGCAGACACGCAAGGGCAGGGGCCTGCTTTCCAGACCTGGCGCCTCTATTGTGCTCCTCGGTAGCCTAATCAGGAGCTGAGGCAATCGGGGGCAGGCAGAGTGCAGGTAGGTGCACAATAGCTAGCTGCTGTAATAAACACTAACACACAGCAGGCTGAGGTTTGCGGTGTCCACCTGGGACCTTCTGGGGGAAGGGATGCATGGCGGGAGATTGCTGCCAATCAAACAGGCTGAAAGCCAACCATGGGCGCCGTTACTGTCCTTATTTTGTGCATAAGGAATCTTGGAAAAGTTAGAGCACAGGTTAGGACGAGTGAACATTCTAGAAGTCCTTAGGTATGGCTCGCCTGCCACCTGCACGAGAATAGACGTTTATTTATTCTTTATTCACTGACACATCCATTGTTTTCCATAAGCTTCCTGACCACTCATGCTACAAGGAAGAGTTAAGGTCCTGTGATCAGGAGAGCGCCCCCAACCCCTAAAACAGTTTACCTACTGTTAGGAATTGTTGGCTGAGCCTTGGGGTAAATGGCTGCCTCAAAGCTACAGAGCCACAGAGAGACAGTGACTGAGCTGGTGTCCAGTCCAGCCTGGTTCTAGAAGAAATTTGACTACCGTTGGGAGGCTAGGGAGGCCCCATGCTGGAGGAGCAGAGAAGGCTGAGTCTCTCTGGTCCTGGGGACAGAGATGGGGAAAATGAGCTAATAGGGCAATGTGTGGCTCTTGCTGCTTTCCTTCTTTCCCCTTCCTCTTCCCTCCCCCCTCTTCCTGTTCCTTCCTCTTTATCTTTCTTCTCTTCTTTACCTTCTCCCTCTCTCTTCCTCCTCCCATTTCTTTTATAGGACTGAGGAATGGAACCCAGGAGCTTGTGAATGCCAGGTATCCAATGTGTCACCGAGCTTCCTTCTAACCCAGGATGGTCGTTCTTAACCTGTCTGGAGAATGTCCTTCCACCCACTAGAAGCTAAAGAGAAGTCTCCAATCTCAGGACTCCCTAGCCAAGGTGGCTGGACCTACCGAGGCTGCAGGTGGGGGCTAGCAGAGGTCTCTCCATGCCCATATCCCTCTCCTTGGATCTGAAAGCATTCCTGTTCAGGGGGGATGCTGTGGAATGAAAGCTTAGCTGGAGCCTGGGAAGGTAGAATGTGGGACTGCAACAGGATGCTGGCTCTAGGCTCTGAAGGACGGGTAGGGTTCTTTTCTTTTGTTGGTGCTATTGTTAGTGGTAAAATGCCTGAGGGGCTCAAATCTGGGGAATGCAGAAGCCACCTGCAACAGCACAGTGGAGGGCCCTTCCAGGTGATGAACACCTGCTCTCCTGAAATACAGAGACACCTGCTCTCCTGAACTACTGAGGTAAACCCTCTCTAACACACTTGGATATGTGCAACAGTCAGGGTTGCATGTTGCTGCAGGTGAGAAAAACACAGGGCTGTGGAAAACCAGGCAGGGAAGGAAGAGTCACACAAACATGTAGAAGATGATGTGCCAAGCAGAGTGAACAGCCAATGTGAAGGCCAAGAAATCAGAAAGAGCTTATGTTAATCCCACAGATGTGGGAAAGTCCACCAATTCAAACCATGACCAAAGTAATTACATTAATTGATTAAGCAAGTGACTTATTAAAGTAAGTGTTGTTTTTCTTTGTTTTGTTTTGTTTCTGTGAACATGGGCTGTCTCCCCTTAAAGTCAAGGTTCAAGAGATAAGCAATTTTGCCGGTCGTGGTGGCACACACCTTTAATCCTAGCACTCTGGAAGCAGAGGCAGGCGGATCGCTGTGAGTTTGAGGCCAGCCTGGTCTACAAAGGGAGTCCAGGATAGCCAAGGCTACACAGAGGAACCCTGTCTCAAAAAAACCGAAAGAGAGAGAGAGAGAGAGAGAGAGAGAGAGAGAGAGAGAGAGAGAGAGAGAGAGAGAGAGAGAAGCAATTTATACACACCGGGAGTAGGGGGTTTCCAAATGGGTAATTTAGCAGGCAGATAAGGGGGTTACTGAAGCAGAACATAAGTGTAACAAATTGGTCATAACAATCTCCTGAAACAAAGACAAGGTCGCAAGGTAATCATTACAAGGTGGTCATAACAACACATGGTCATAATAACCTTTTGAAACAAGGACGAGGAACAGGCAGTACAGAACCATTTGTATTAGGTTACAGGTGAGGTATAGCCCAATCCTTGAGAAACAGATTTAACCATAAACAGGAATGAAACTACTTTTTTTTTTTATTATAAGACAGCTTTCAAGCCCAAGATGGAGGCAGGCTGGTTCATGACTTGAGCAGTGTGAGGATCAGCAAGAGGCACGTGTTTTGAAATAGTCAGCAGAGAACAGATCACATGGAGTGTACAGGTCCTGGACAAGACTTCGGCTGTCACCAAGTGAAAAGGGAGCCCCGGGAAAAGGGGATGACAGGCAGAGAGTTTCCAATGGGGAAGAGCAGAGGAGTGTGGCTCCAGGTGTGTGTGTCTAGAACAGGCCTGGGAAGTTACTGGCTTCCTTTTTTTCCCCCCCAAGTCAGAACTCTTATGCACAGGTATTTGCTAGTAGAAATGGCTGAGGGAGGGACATGCTGAAGACATTAGAGAGGAGTGGGGCTGTAGCAGGATTTTGTTGCAAAAACTTATGCACAATTTTTCTGCTTACATCCCTACCTGGAGAACTTTCTAGAACAATTTCTGATTCCGCATCCTTCCTGCCATATGATTGTCCCAGTCTACCACATAAATAATGCACCCATCTTCTCTACTTTAGGAGGTTGACACTGTTTTTAATTACCATTTTACAGATGGGGGAGATGAAGAGGCCAAGGCTGAACAGTCTCTATGTAAACTTAAGCATGTAGCTCTAACCTCTTGAGCCTGAGCCCCTGTAGGTAAAAACTTGGTTTTAGGATCAATAGCTAGTCAAAAAGCAGAAGCCAAATATCCTTTTGGTATATTTCAGGCTGAAGCTGATGGCTGGGGGATGGGGCAATGACACTAACATTTTCCTTATGACCAAGAGGCATAAGGGCAGGCCTCTTATCTCAGGCAATGACAGAAGAGAAGTGAAGATGCTTCTGTGGGGTAAGAGTCCCCCACCCAGTTGTCAAGTTCCAACTTTCTGCCTGTCTTGTCTAATGCCCACAGATTACTCAACTGACCACTAGCCATGTGGCACGATTCCAAGTGGACTAGGAGAGCTCCAAGGCTCTGGCTGATGTACCATATGCCTAGATATGTCAGCAAGTTTCTCCTCCTACATCCAGAGTAGACATAACTAATCCATCCTAGCATCATTGATGTCTCAGCTAGGGATATGCCTCAGAATCTGCAACATAGCATTCCACTCATTCAGGAAAACCTCCAGTCAGGTTGTATTAAGAAGAACTTCACAACCCTGTTTCCAGAATGTTCCCCAATAGATAGGGAGATGAAGGAAATGTTCTGCGTGTCGAGGAGCATTTTCATTCTCTTCTCGACTTGTTCCCCTTCCGCTGGTCCTGTTGTGAGAACAGAAAGCCATCCATCCTGGTTTGTTTTATTTTGTTTGAGTCTCTGCCCTGGACTTACCAATTCACCTAAACTGGGTGGCTTTGAGCCTGGGGATCTGAGTCTTTGCCTCCCCAGTGCTGGGATTGTTTGCACGGCACACCAACACAGCTGACACTTTCATGTGGCTTCTGGGGACAGAATTCATGTCCCTGTACTTATAAGGCAAGTGCTTTACTGACAGCTATCTCCATAGCCTGTTTGGTTTTTGAAGCAGGACCTCACTGTGTAGTTCAAGATGGCCTCACATGTATAGGATGAGTCCTTCTGCCTCACTCTCCCGGGCGCTGGGATTACAGGCACACGCCACCACGCTGAGCTTGCTCCGGGTTCTTTGGTCACGTCACACCTGTTCCTTCATGCAACCTGAACACAAATTCATGCAAGATTGTAACGGGCACCTTCTTCAAATAGTTGGGGACGTGTCTGAATTCCCACATCCAGTTAGAGCCGAGCTGTGCATTTTCAGCCTTCCTATCTCTCTGTGGTGTGAGAAGCCCCTGAGTCTGTCAGATCACAGTGAGAGTGAGTTATCACACAGTTCCCCACCAGCCCTCGATGGAGTGAGGCTTCACTGTCAGCCTGTGGGAGGTGCTGAAACCGTTAGAGGCAGGGCCTAGTAGAGGGAACATTTCCGTATCCTGGTCCCTTTTTCTTGTTTCTGCTTTTGCTTCTTGAAGGTGAGCAGCCCTTCTTACTCCTCCTCCCCCTCCTCCTACTGTGCTGACGCAGGCCCAAAGCAATAGACCAAGTGACGATGGACTGGAATCCCTGAAACTGTGAGCCAAAGCCAACCTTTCTGACCTTTAAGATGTGTAAACTCAGGTATTTTGTCACAGAGACAGCATATCCTACTTACGGAAGTGGAAGAAGGAAAGGGAAGGCTCACTTCTGGCCTTAGCAACTGGTGGGTCCTTTAGGGGCACAAAGGACAAGGGCCAAGAACCAAAAAGAAAGACAAGAGCTGTGGGGGCCAAAGGTGACCAGGGATTGTCAGAGCCTTAGGTCTGAAGGCTATCCTGGAATGTTAGGGGATTGTACAGGGCTCACCTGTGTATATAAGATGGGGACCCAGAAATGTCTAGTGGGATGATCTGGAAGCCAGCCCATAAGCCCAGTGCTTGGGGCCTTTTAGCGGAATGACTGGGAATCCCTGTTATAAGACTTCTTTCTAGATCTAAATAGCAGGAGGGGGAAAGCCTGTTTTTTTGTTCCATGGAGGAGGCGACTGAATCCGAGTCACCCAGCTGGAAAATGGCCAAGTTGGACCCAAGTGGTCTGACTCCAGGTCCGACACCTGTTCCCCATCATCATACAGAATCCACTGGAGCATCATGGGAGGCTTGCCTTTCCACTGCCAACCAGTGCTGTGCGTGGCTCTGACCCACAACCCCACTGCGCCTGCAGACGGAGTGGAAGGGTCTGATGGATGCTTAGTTATATGATAAAATAGTTCATATATGCAAAAAGAGCAGTTGTGGTGCGTGTAAGACACACAAATTAATAAAACAAATTGCCATGAGCCAGGCTTATTATAAAACAATATCACAGAAGCTGAGGGGCCACCAATCTCGGGGATCCTTTGCGCTTCATGACTCTAAGGTTTAAGCATTATAGGGTTGACATTTTTTTGACACAGAGACTCATTGTGTGGCCCACACTGTACTCAGATTTACTTCATATCCCAGGATGGCCTTGAACTTGTGATCCTCTTGCCTTAACTTCCCTAGGGTGCTGGGATTACAGGCATGCACCACCACACCCAGATATGGCGACTTCTTGCTCTACTTTTTCCCATTCTTCAGTGCCATTTTGTCCTTCACATCTGGATTTGACAATACGCTGCCTCATTTTTCTGGATTTGGTGTGCAGTCTCAATAGAACCCTCACTGACAGAATATAGGTTGCCCGTGATCTTACCCTCAGGAGCGAGATGCTGTCCTTATGCCCATTTTTATGGATAGTGACCCTGCAGCACAGGAGGTATTGATGGACGGCCCCCAGGTCACACATCTGACAGTGGTCAGAACCAGGATTTGACTGCGAGCCCTCCAGAAGTCACAGGTTCTGGAACCTGTGCTGTGACTGGCATGATGTATGACGTCATGCCACATGAGTCCTGGGACTCACTTGTGTCTGTGGCCTGTGGCCACCATTCATTCATCTTTATTCTTCACAGTAGCAAGCCCAAAGGCTAGAGGGCTGATAGACATGTGAGTATCGTCTTCAGAAAGGATTGCTAGGTGCTTGCCTGTGTGCTACTGTCTTTACTGTCCTGATCTGTCTCACCAACAGAACCCTGTTTTAGTCATGTGTGTTGGGTTGGTGGTCCCATCCACTTGCCCAAACCCCAGAGTGTGAATTACAGGGGTTAAAGCCGATTTGAATCCCTTTGTGGGTACCTGCTGTAGGCATATGTATGGTAATAAGCAAAAATTGGAAGCCTTGGGGACAGTTAATAAAGAGATGCCTGGAGGCGGGGAGGAAGCTAGGCAGCATTGTCTCCACCAGGTGACCACCAGTCAAAGAGCATCAGCAATAAGTAGAAAGTGATGAGCGTCACCTCCACTGTCTTTTCTAAAAGCCACAACCCCAGCCTGACCATGAGAAAAATGTCAAGCAACCGCAGATGCGGGCACCTTCTGCAGACTCCTGCTGGGCTCTTCTTGAAACTAGCAAGGTAATCAGAGAGAGAGAGAGAGAGAGAGACTGAGAGGAACCAAGAAACTGTCACTGTAAGGACACAAGATAACCCAATGCAATGGAGTGTCCTAGAGGGGACCCTGAGCTAAAGTGAGGGCTGTGGAAGAGAGGGACTTGAACCCGAAGTTTATTTATCACCTGGGGGCGCTGCCACACCCAGGTTTCCTCCAAAGTAGCAAACAGGGTTTGGGGGTGACTACAGGAAGTCCCTCCACTCCCACTTTATCCAGTGTGAGGATACCACTGAGGAAGGTGACATCGTGTCTGCTGAAGATGGCAGGATGAGCAGAATAGAACTCCTCCTGGGTGCCACAATTCTAGACCCTGCCTTCAAAGTACCCCATTACACAAAACGTACGCACGCACACACACACACACGCATGCACACATTTTCTTTGTAGGAAATCATAAACCCTCACTTATAAATGCTTTTAAAATGGAGATTTGTTATTTTTTTCAAAGATTTATTTATTTACATTTATTTATTTATTTATTGGTTTTTTTGAGACAGGGTTTCTCTGTGTTACCCTGGCTGTCCTGGACTTGCTTTGTAGACCAGGCTGGCCTTGAACTCACAGAGATCCGCCTGCCTCTGCCTCCTGAGTGCTGTGGGATTAAAGGCATGCGCCACCACTGCCTGGCTACATTTACTTACTTATTTATTTTATGTGCATGAGTGTTCTGCCTGCATGTGTATATGTGTACTATATACATGCCTGGTACTTGTGGAAGTCCGAAGAGGGTTTCAGAGGCCCTGGAACTGGAGTTATGGATGTTCGTGAGCTGCCGTGTGGGGTCCAGGAACTGACTGCAGGTCATATGCAAGAGCAGCCAGTGTTCTTAACCACTGAGCCGTTTCTTCAGCCCAGAGTTCTCTTTTTTATTTTTTATTTTTTTAAGATTTATTTATTGTGTATACAAATCTCGTTATAGATGGTTGTGAGCCACCATGTGGTTGCTGGGAATTGAACTCAGGACCTTTGGAAGAGCAGTCAGTGCTCTTAACCTTTGAGCCATCTCTCCAGCCCCCTGAGTTCTCTTTTTAAATCTCTCTCTCTCTCTCTCTCTCTCTCTCTCTCTCCTTCCCCTTCTCTCTCATTTTCCTCTCTCTCCTTTCTTGTTCAGTTGTGTATATGTATGTATGCACATGCATATTTGTGCATACATTGGAGCTCATGTGTGTGCTGGTACATGTGTTTGTGTATGAAGGTACATCTGAATGTAGAGGCCAGAGGAAAACGTCAGGTGTCGTCGTTTCTTAGACTCTGCTCACTTTTTAAAAACTTGTTTTTGAGACATGGTCTCTCACTGGTTGGCTACTGAGAAGGGCTCCTCTTGCCTCCTTCCCTCTGTGCTGGAACTACAGACATACACCACAACATCTCTGGACGTGGCACTCTCGTCCTCTTACTTACAAGGCAAGCACTTGGTCCACTGAGTCATGTCTCCAGCTCTTTTTTTTTTTTCCCGTCTATTACTCACAGCCGAAAACCATCTATTTCTAGATCCACCCTCCTTCCTTTGTCCCATGTGAGCCCGGGCCCGCTCCCTGGCCAGTCCAGCACTGTGGCTTCCTTGGGCTGGTGGTCCTGCATGGAACACCACCTTAATTAATCTTGTGTCAAGCAGGAGGGCAGAAGTGATCCCCGCAGAGGCTGGGAGATGATTGCTTGGGAGCAAAACAAAAGGGAGCCGCTGGTCTGTGACAGCTGATATTAAAATGACTACAACTCACTTCACAGCCAGAGTCAATGCATTATATTCCTAGTAAATAATGGGTTAGCGCAGGTTAAGTGTCGCTGCATTCCAATTGTTGATATTTAATTAGCTCTAAAAATTAAAGTGTTCTTTTATCGTCACACTGCTAGGACGACTTGATTTCTAATTGATTGAGATGAAAGCGGCTCCCAAACATTCCCGTGTCCCTTTGTCAGTCCAAGTGTGAGACGATTTAATGAAAACGTTTGACATTTCAAAGTGTGACATAAATATCTTTAAATTAAGCAGAGGATAGAGTTTGGGTGTATTCTGCTATCAGGGTGTGATGGGTGAGGAATCGCTTCTTCACGGAAATGAGGCTTTATGGGAGAGATGATGGCCAGGGGCCATTTTTTAGAGGCTAAGACAAAGCTGCCTGCACAAGGGGCCAGCCATCTTTCTTTTGATTGGAGAAATGGCTGGTTCAGAGTTGTTTTTCCTGGTCTGTGATACACAGAAGAAAGGGGGCTAGGCATCTGGAGGGTGGGAATGGAGTAGGGGGGAGCAAGCTTTGATTCCACAGGGATTTGGGCTCAGTGCTGCCACTTAAAAACCTGACTGATACTCAGTGAATTTTACTTTCTAATTCTCATATAGGGTAACAGCACCCGCCCCTCAGAGTTATATGGACATACACTGAGGTCATATTGCCTAAGAACTGAATCTGGCTATAACACCCACCCAGGCAAGTGGGGGCCAACTTCTGACTATGTGCCGTAGATGATGTCCTGCTTGTGACCGTGCAGGTAAAACTCTCTGCCGGCCTTGGCTCTGGACCATAAAGCTTGCTCTTCTATTCATCAGTTGTAGAACTCTCTCTCCATCTTGAAGACATCTTCATTAGGAATTAAAGACTCCACCTGTGCTTTGCAGTCTCTATTTTCCATGTAATCCCATTTTCTTGGTCCATTTTGGCTACTATAATTAAACTACCTGAGCCCGAGTAAGTTGGCACAACACGAATGTACCCATCACAGTTCTGGAACCTGGGAAGTACAAGATGGAGGCTGCACCAGGCTCAGTGAAGGCTCAGGCTCTGCTTCCAAGATGGCAGCTTAGTTCTGTGTCTTCCTGAGGGGACACTGTGCCCTCGCATAGCACAAGAGATGGCCAATTATCCCATTCACAGGGATGGAACCCTCATGGCCCAGTGACCTCCTGTAATCTCCATATCTTTGTACCGCCACACCGAGGATCATGTTCAACACAGATTTGGGAGGGGACCTGAGCATTCAAACCACATCACAAGGCTTATTCAAAACCAGGCGAGAGCCAAGCGCTGATTGCATTCATTTAGAAGAGATCTGAACGGCTTAATTCAGCTCCCAAGGGTTTCGGAAACCTCTACAAAACTCTCATGCAGTCTCCCTTGGTGATCCATTCAAAGAAGTCTCTAGAAGTTTCAATGTTTCTTCTTTAGCAAAATCAAATCTGTTTGTCCATGGTTTTTGCCATGCTTTTAAAGATACTTCACCTACTCTCATGAAAGTGCCATTTGTAGAACATTCTTTTCTATATTCCATGCAAGCAGTAGAAGTGCATTAATGGGCCCTTGGGATCAGATGGAGACATGTGACTCGAGTGGTTGGGTGCATCTGTGTGGTGTGTGTGTGTGTGTGTGTGTGTGTGTCTGTTTGTGTGGAGGCACATGTGTGCTGCAGTGTGTATATGGAGGTCATAGGATAACTTCTTCCTTGCTTGAGACAATGCTACCTGAGAATCTTCTGGAACTACCTCCCATCCCCCAGTAGTGGCTATGGGATTACAGATATGTGTGCTACTGCATCTGCATGTTCTGTGGGTTCTAGGAACCGGAACTGAGGTTCTCCTGTGTGCTCAGCAAGCCCTTTATCTCCCCATCCGTGTTGGTCGTTTTTGACCAATGAGAAAGTTACAACAGAAAGGTATTGCTCAGAGTGCTGAAGGCTTGGAAGCCCAAGATTGAGGTTCCTGAACCGTTTCCGTCCAGTGAGGGTGCAGGTTCCGTTCTCAAGATGGTGACAGTGCTGCATACTCCCAGGGGATACATGGTATGCTGCCATAGAGCAGATGGGAAGAGGGAGCATTTGAAAATGGTGGCTGGTCATTTAGTTGCCAGTGTGAGGCTCATTTGATTTCCTTTTCTTCCTGCATGGTGCCAGCCAGGTTCCTGATGGTGACTCTTTCATCAGCCTGCATGCCAGAGTGAGGGTTCGAGTGATACAGGGCAAAGTCCCTGGAAATACAGCACCAAGTAGCAAGAGACTCAATCCTTGATCAGTAGAAGCTTCAGATTTTTGGCCACTGGAGCCTAACCTGTACTATGCTAACTTTTGCCATGCCTCCTGTTTCACATCCCCACAGTTCAGGCCATTGAAGGAAAGGTGATGCAGAACTCGAGGCATGACATGGCCATTTCAGTCTCAACTTCAGAGTAGGACTGCTTAACAAAAGAGACCCTCAAAGGGCTGGAGAGATGGCTCTGCTCTTCCAGAGGTTCTGAGTTCAATTCCCAGCACCCACATGGTGATTTACAACCATCCACACTGGGATCGGATGCCCTCTTCTGGCATGCAGGCATACACGCAGACAGAGCACTCATATACACAAAATAAATAAATAAATAAAATCTTAAGAAAGAAAGGAAGGAAGGAAGAAAGAACAAAAGAACAAAAGAAAGACACTAGTTATACAAGGCTCTCCTTCTCCTCCAGAATATATAGCCACTAATGGATGCTGGAGGTAGGAGTTCATGAGGCCTTGCCCCTACTCAGAGACATACAGGCCATCAGAGGTTGCTGGAGCATTATCTGCTGGTGAGTTGCCCATGCTTCTGTAAGTAACCCGAGTTAAACCCATGATGTCATCAACTAGACTTGGAAGGAATCATTCTCTTGGTACCCTACCTGGGCTGATGTCCATTCATCTTCTAGGAAACATTTGCATGATAGATGAGTTGCAGCAATACTGGGAGATAGAGTGCTTCCTTGCAAGGCTGAGTTAGGAGCTTGCTCCGTCAGCAGGTACGTGACTACAGATGTGGAGTGTGAGGGCTGTGGGGAGCCAGTGGTAATAATCTACAAACCTACATAATCCCATTTCCCACTGAACACTGAATAAAACCTGTCAAAAGAGCCAAGTCGGGCTAGGGAGATGGCTCAAAGGTTAAGAGCACTTTATGTTCTTCCAAAGGTCCTGAGTTCAATTCCCAGCAACCACATGGTGGCTCACAGCCATCTATAATGAGATCTGGTGCCCTCTTCTGGTGTACATCCAGGTAAAACACGGTGTATATATGATAAATAAATGCATTAAAAAAAAAAAAGAGCCCCATAACCCAGAACACAGCCTCCCAGGGGCCAGGCACGCATTGCCCATTGAATTCAGCCTCCTGTGTTGTGTGGACCCCTCAAGGTTGTGCCCTTGATCTCTTAGATACCCTAGGGTTGAGGGAGTTCTGTACCTGTCCATGTTACAGAGTCTGTTGGCTTGGTCCTGAAGCAACCCTTCCATCTTTCCACAGGCCCAATGTAAGAGGGTTAACTGCTAAGTTTGTTAACTACTTAGATTTCTATTTAACCTTCCACTCATTGCTGGATTGAGAGGGACCAGATGGGATACAAAATGTATTATTTCCCGAGTTTTTGACTTTCTGGTTAGGAAAAAAAAAATCACTTGGCTTATGAAGTTCAAACACATTTATGAAAAATAGCAGATGCCTACTAAATTGGACAATTAGCTTTGGGACTCGAAAGCTAATCAAAAGCATAGCTTTGACAGCAATTATTTGATCCTGCCTTCCCGAGGATATCTCGGATGCTCATTAGCCATAACGCGCACATTCTCCAGCACACGCTTGCGCATGCGCACATTCTCCAGGCAACAGGCTTTCCTGGCTTCGTTCGATTCCTGCAGTCTCTGTACCATCACCTCGAGGGCATGAGAGAACAAAGACGCCTAGGCTCCTGGCCCAGGGGAGACCTCGGAGGGAACAGTGGAGATACCAATTCTCAAAGGTGTCTGGTTGCCCCCAAGCAATTTTTAAAAAGGAAATGAAGGTCAGGCTCCATTGAGGAAGCCACTGGCAGACTCTGTAGCTCAGGACATACTCGCTGCTCAGTCTCTTGCAGTTACAGTGTTTTTTTCCCCCTTCTCTCTGGACATGGGCTTCCTGTCTTCACACTGTCCAGACACGCAGCCTGCTCACCATCTCACTGCTTGCATTTCCGTTGCAGCTTTCTCGGCTCCGGGCAGGAATAAGCTCTCTGTTGCAAATAGGAAAATCCCCAAGGTACAGAAGCTGAGGGTTAGGGCGTGCTGTCCTTGGGGGCATAGTAGCCAATGCCGTCTTCATCAGATCAACTGTGACCACCGGAAGGGCCACCCCGCAACAAGATCAAGCCTGTAGATGTTCCTTCACAGAAGGAAGAAGTGGGGAGTCCAGAGGCCCTCACCTAAGATCCTAGCCAGTTCCTCCTCCGTTCCTACCTCCCAGCTACGCACAGTTCCGCTCATGAAGTGCTAAAATCTATAGAAGGTGGAAGCTTAACTGAAGAGGTGGGGATGACTCCATTTTTGTAGCTATGGAGAAGTTGTCATCCATGCTGGGGTGGGACTTTTTGATGTGACACTCATCTTGGGCTCACCTACACTTCTATAAGTGTTCCTTTACCTCATGCTGGGGTAATGCAATAGCACAGTAGCAGTGCCCTGGCCCTGTCTGGTCCTTTATCCAACTTTCTATCACCTTCAGTTCATTACCCACCCACAGAGACCCATGTGCCACCAGACACGCCATCCTGACATTTGCCACAACGCACCGGCTGCTGCAGTGACAGGGACAGAAGTTGTTTGGACTCCAGAATAAACGTGCAACTGAGCCTGCCTCAGCCCAGTGATTACCCTCCCTGACAGACCTCTAGTTTGATCATGGGTTGGGTGGCTATGTGACTCAGTTGTAAGTCGGGAGCCCTCCCAGCCCATGAGCCTTCATGGCAGGCGGGCGGGGCAATTGTCTTTTGGCTGCATTGGGATATCCCTGCCAAGGGCTGTTTTCTATTCTGACTGCCCATAATGGGACTTAATTGTAATGATTTGGTATTGAATTCCCCTTAACAATCAGGGGAATGGATCTTGACTGTTCGTAAATGTGTTTGTAAATAGTGCTTTGATTAGGCCCCTGTGAGCAACTTTGTCCTTACCCTCAAATCAAGGGTGCTCAGGGTGAGGGCAGAGAAAAGGATCTTTGGAGTGTGGGATCAGGTCATAACTTCTTAGGCTAAGGCAGCATGCTTGGACTACTGCTGTCTGCCCCAGAGCCTACCCTTTACCGGCCTGTGGGAGAGCTGGATTGTGTGGGCTGTGTGATTGATGGAGGGCCTGCTAATGCAGGTAAGAACTTAAGCCACGATGGTTTAGCTGAGTAAATACCATCGATGTTTGTATGATGTAATATATAACAATGTCTTTCCTAACTGTAGTGCTCTGAGCGCTATGCCTGGGTGACCTAATCTGGTCCTAGTCATATTGTTCCCCTCTGGAGAATGAAAAAGCTTATTGGGCTTAGTCACAGAGTGGATTAAGGGTTACCTGAAGGAGTTGGGGGTCCCCAAAGTGGCTGTGCTAGAAAGTCTTCCCTCAGCGTCCATGATGAAAGTCTTCCCTCAGCGTCC
>OU015746.1:7135863-7164150 GCA_907169655.1 Acomys percivali
GGGGAGGTTGACTGGTACACTTCAGAATGACTTTTTCTGATTCAAGGGTTGGCCACAGTGTCTGTAAAGCCAGGCACCCCACCCCACCCCACTCATATCTGTCCCATCTCCATCATAGCTGGGCCTTGGAGAAATTCTAGTTCCTTCTTCCCTCAAAGAGAGTCAACAAACAGATGAAGTTGGGGTCAAGAGGAAGACAAAGTGTCAGTAGTTGATGCAGGAAGGGACATCTTGGGCCTCTGCCCAAGGGGATCCTCTCTGTCCTCCAGGGTCCTCCCTGACCATCTGGGATAGCAGCTGCCTGGCTTGTCCTTTGGTCTTCCAGGCTACCTCTCCATGCTCCACCCTGCTCTGGCTACAGAGGCTGGCCAAGTGGCTGCTGTTATTGGCTCTCTGCCTCCTGGGTGAGGATTGGCCATTGGAAATGGAAATTTCTGGCAGTGGGCTGGAGAATGGAAGGAAGATCTGATTGGAGGACTCACTTCTTTACATGTTCTTTTCTTCCTTTTCCTTCCATCCCTCCCTTTCTCTTTCAGTTCTCATGCACTGGGATTACAGGCAAGCACATATTGACTATTTGGTACTGGGCTTCAAACCCAGGGCTTTGTGCGTGTTGTGCAAGCACTCTCCCAACTGAATCACATCGCCAGCTCCTGGAAGGGTCTTTATTCGGGCTCTTCATCAATGAGCAGCAGATAAGTTTGTGGGCTGGTCCTCTTTACTATAGCTCTCTTGGTTTTCACAAGTGCCCATCCTTGCCCTTTTATCCTAGGAGTAGGAGCAGCTGTTGGGGTTAGGGAGCCTGACTACCCCCAAACAGGCCCTCTTGACCCAGCCAATATCTTTGTCCCTTTATCTAAATGCCCCCAGAGCACCAGTTGCAAATGGGCGTGCTGTCTGCCTGTTGCTCACTGATGCTCACCCCTCCCGCATCTTCATTTTCCTCCCTGCTTTATTGCTCTCTGAAGCATGGGCCATTAAGTTGGATGGGATTCCATATTTACTGGGCTATTGCTGTAGTGTGCCTCTCCCACTCACTGAAGGCGAATGCAAACAAAGGCTCTGCTTTATGACTAACAGTGTCCCTGGTGCTGGGACAGTATATATATATGCCACAGATGTGTGCTGAATGATCCCTCGTGGGACAGGAGCTATGTGTCTGTCAGCACTCTGTCCTTCTAGTCTGTGGGACACAGGCTCTGGAAGTCCCAGATAATACTAGACTCCAGGAGGGAGGACAGGAGCTCACAGGGGAGAGGTAGAGAGAGAGGTATTTTGTCGTCTGAGCCACACTCACATCAGAAAATAAAACGCTTTCACCTTTATTAGCATGGACAAGAATAATAGTCCATTCTCCGGGCTTCTAAATCTTACTCCATCATTGTTGCCAAGCAAAGCCGCTGAGCACAGCACAATGACAGGCCTAAGGCGGCTACATCATTCTTGGTGTCTGGTGCCTCTGCCAGCACTAGCCCCAGGGGAGGGCCCAAGGCTTTCCTCTTCACCTTGGAGACAGACAAAGAGGAAGGAGAGGGAGTTTTAGGAGAAGGACTGGCTGGCCCAGAGCTCTTAGGACTTGCAGCTTGTCCCAGTCTGACCCAGAAATGATGATGTTGTGTAGTCTGTGGGTATGAGAGAGTTGGTTCTCTTGTTCCATGAGTCTTGGGAAATCAAACTCAAGTCATCAGGCTTGGCAGCAAGCACCTTAACCCACTGAGCCATCTCGCTGGCCCCCTGCCAACCTGGGGACTTACTGGCACACCTGGGCCTAAGACTGGCCTCTCTGCACTTCTGTTTTCTCATTTGTAAAAAGCAAAGCTGTCTGCGGTAAGGAACCCCGGGACTGTTGCAAAGATTTAAATGAGTTAACACTGATGAAGTGACTCCTCGTAGTTCGGGAGCGTGTGGGATGTGATTCATGTTAATTGGGTGCTTACTCTGCATCCTGTGGTAAACTGGGCAGAGCTTATCATCAAGAGAGAGCAGAGGAAGACATCAATGCTGCATCCAAGTTAATCACTCGCATCCAAGGTCATGCACCTTGCTGAGGACAGAGGTGTGATAAAAGCTTGGCCACTAGACTGCGGTCCTGTGTGTGCCTAGCCACCTCCACTCGTGGCCTGCTGCTGAGCGCTCTTGTTAACTTTCCTTTGCAGCCCATGCACCCACCCCAGGGCTGGCCCCAGGCTGTGGAGTAGGCCTGGGTCTCTGAATCAGGGGCAGCTGTCAGGGGCGGGCTAAAGCTAACCAAATGTGGTGGCTCACACCTGTCATCCCAGCACTTAGGAGGTCGAGGCAGGAGGGTTGAGTTTTCTAGGTCAGCTTGGGCTGTATAATGGGGCTCTAATGAAGAAATGGAAAAAGACAGAGGGGGAGGGGAATGAGAGAGAGGAGGAGAAAGAGGAAAGAAGGAAGGGAAGAAGGAGAAAGGGAGGGAGGAAGGAAGACAGAAACAAAGGAAGAAAAACATCAACTTAAGCCTAGGAAGGAAATAGAGGAAGAAGAATGAAGGCCCATAGGAGCTGGGCACTCTAAAGAACAATCCAGTATCTTACCCCACTTTCTTTCTTTTCCCCCCTCCTTCTCCCTCCTCTCTTCCTCCTTTTTTCCCCTCAGTTCTTTTGTCAGTCTCATTATATAGCCCAAGCTGACTTAGAACTCTCAACCCTCCTCCCCCAGGCTCCCAAGTGCTGAGAGAGTATGCCCTGCTCCCCTCAGATTTTGGGCTCTGCTTGACCACTTCTGCAGTGGTAGCCTGGGAGAAGGGAAGGGATGGAGAGCCCACGAAGAGGAATGCGGCATGTGGGAGGGAGAGCGAGGAGTGGAGGGGGGGTGGGACATATCAACACAGCTGCACACGCTCCTCAGCAGACAGCACTATTCATATTGATCCACCTAATTTTCAGAAGCAAATTGATCTTGGCTTTCAACAACAGATGTAGGACAGGAGAGTCGGAGAGAGTTTGCACGTGGCTAGCTCGCCTGGGGCAGCCTTGCACTGGAGGAGTGGAGCCCTAGACGTCTGTGGTTTTCCAGGAGCCAAGGCCACGTGCAGGGCATCAGGAGGACCCCGAGGGCCACTCCAGCTTCTGGCAATGCTTGTTCAAGATGACCTTGGACTTCAGATCCGGAAGCCCAGGGAAAGGCCCAGCTAGTAACAGAGGCAGGAGTTGCACAGTCATTCTGTTGGGGGAGAGATTGGGAGCTGTCCAGGGAGGGCCAGATGTGTGGAACTGTTCAGGGAAGGCCAGATGTGCTGATTTGGAGTAGGAGAAGGCAGGCAGACAGCCCCGAGAGAGGCAATGTGGGGAAGGCAGTCTTTACCTGAAAATTCTACAAAGCAGCTTGGCCTCCTCTCTGAGACGCCAGCCCCGGGGAACTGCCTGCCCCTTTGAGACAAGTCTATTCCCACAAAATATCAGGACCATTTATTCACAGAGAAGGTAACATCTCTTTCCAGTAATTAACAGGAGTATGGATATAAATTATGATAGTGCGTGCCCATATCCCAGCACTCAGGAATTGAAGACAGGAGGATCAGGAGTTCAAGGTCAGCCTCAGCCATATACCAAGAAGGAGGTTCATACATAGCCTATCTAAAATATTTCCAAATTTTCTATCTAAAAAAAAAAAAAAATCCAAACTAACAAAAACCCAAAAAACAATACAAAACGAACAAGCAAAATACAGAACAAGGACTAGGGAGATGACTCAGAAAATAAGTGTATCTGTTGTGCAAGTGTAAAGACTTGAGTTCAAGTCCCAGCACATTCATGAAAGAAGAAGAAGAAAAAGAAGGAGAAGAAGAAGAAGAAGAGGAGGAGGAGGAGGAGGAGGAAGAAGCTGGGTGTAGCTGGGTGTAGCTGTGTGTGCCTGTAACCCCAGTACTGTGGGAGGCAGAGATGGGAGGATCCCTGGGGTTCCCTGGCCACCAGCCAAGCTCCAGTTTCAGTGAGAGACTCTGTCTCAAGGAATGCCCGGAGAGCAATAGATCAGGACACCAGATGCCCTCCGCAGTCTTTGTGTGTATCCAATCATGTTCATGCGTGCACACATGCACGCATACATACAGGCCAACATTGAAAAAGCGATTAACTTCTGTCCCAAGAAGAATGACTATACCACCTACTCCTGTACAGACATCACCACAGAGCCCTCTCTTGTTTCTACCAGTGTGCAAAGGATGAAGGGACACGGGCAGTGGCTCTAGACCCAAGGTGAGGAGCCCCATCGCTTGTGAGCACTGAGACCTCGCAGATGGCATGCGCATCATGGTGCTCTCTACACAGAGAAGGACCAGAGCCACGGCCCTTACACCAAGGGAGACGAGAACTATTGCCCATCACGCAAACCCTCTCTGAACTCAACAGCCAGAGGTGGGCACTCGCCGTGGATCAAAATCTGTCTCCCTGCCAGCTGAAATTGCTGCTTAAAAAGCTAATGTATAACTTAGACTACAATTTGAGAATGGCCCACTACTGGGCCGTGGTGCCATTCTCTGCAGTGGGCAAAGAGGCCCCGGAGGAACTGCCCGAGCGGAATCATCCTTCTAGAATTGACTAGAGGGGCTTGCGTTTCTGGGGGACGGAAAGGACAGGGACTGGCTCCTAAAAAGCAGGAGGCTTTTAGGGGGTTCTCCTGATGCGTTGTGCCTTCCAGCTCCCCCTGGGAAACCTTCCTTTTTTTTTTTAATATCTTAATTTTAAATTTATTTTATGTTCATGATTACTTTGCCTTCATGCACATATACACATCACATGTGTGCCTGGTGCCTGATGAGGCCAGAAGAAGGTATCCAAATCCCTGGAACTGGAGTTACAGATGGCTTTGAGCCACAGTGCAGGTACTGGCATTGGACCTGGGTCCCCTGGTGCTCTTAAGCACTGAGGCATCTCTCTAGCCCTGTGAGAACCCAGGCCTCTAGGGAACATTTTGACCAGGTGACAACCCTGCTTCTGCTGTCCTGAGGTAGGACAGAACAAAGAGCGTCCCCTAGAGGGAGTCCAAAGCCAGCAGATCAGTGACTGGTCTCACTGCTGTGATAAAAATGTCCGGCAAAAGGTGACGTAAGGGAGGAAGGCTTATTTTGGCTCACAGTTTGAGGGGGTTGTTCATCATGATGAGGAAGGCATGCTGGGGCAGTTGGAGCAGCTGGCCATATCGCATCCACGATCAGGAAACAGAGAGCAACAAACGCTGCTGGTGCCCAGCTCGCTTTCCTTTTTATTCAGCCAAGACTCCATCTGATGAGGCCATGCCCACATTCAGCGTGGATCTTCCCTGCTTGGGGAACCCTCAATGGAAAGATCTTCACAGACACACCCAGAGGTGTGTTTCCATGGTGATTCTAAATCCACTCAAGGTGACCAGTGAAATGACTAGTAACCCTCACAGCAGAGAATCCGAAGGCCATGGGAGTAGGCCCAGTTGGAGCAATTCAGGCACTGTCATCCTAATGTTACCCTGGAGGGCTGGTGTCCCCCTCAAGCTTTTGATCCTCTGAAACATCAAGACAAGTCCTTGGTTTGGAAATGAGGTCTCTACAAATGAATTTAATTAAAGTAAGATGAGGCTGAGCTAGGATGGACCCTGAATGCAATGTCTGGTGTTGAGGGGGGTCTGATGGATTTTGATGCTAATTACTGCTTGCTGTCTGTGTGACCCACCTTTTGCTTAATAAAAAGCCTTCCCACCTGGGCAGAGCAAAGGAGATAGGTGGGGCTAGGAGAGAGAGGAATTCTGGGAAGAAGAAAGACTGCTCCGAGGAGAAAGGAGAGAGACCTGAAGTGAAGAGAGGAAGGCCGCCATAGGTTAGATGGAGGAGAAGCACATGGCCCATGGTGTGGATGGAGAATCCGGCCCAGATGAAGAACATGAGCAAGTATTTGGGATTATGGATGGGAGGTAGCTTGATAGAAGTTATTAGAAGCAGATGGCATGAGATTGAGGCAGGGATCCCATACCTGCCCCACTATGGGAGGTAGTTTAGAGGATTGATATCTGCCCTGCCCCAGGTTAACTAAGGCTATTTTAAAATATAACAAGTGTCTGTGTCTTGATTGATTGCTAGCCGGGCCTACAGGTAATACAGATAATTTAAAAAAATAATAGTCTGGTGTCCTAAGACACAGGCAGGGCACATGGAAAGGCGAGGTAACAGCCGAGGCAGTGAGGAGTGATGCATCCACAAACCAAGGAATTCCAAGGTTCTTAGAAGCCGCCAACAGGCCTGGAATACCATCTACCCCAGCTTCTAAAAGGACCCGCCCCTGCTGACTGCTGACATCCATGCTTACGACCTGTGAATCACACTTTCTGTTGGTTTTTAGCTACCTGGCTTGCAGTTGTTTGTGACCCCAGCCCTGGAAAATGAATGCAGGCTCCAGGCCCCATGTAGCCAACTCCCAAGAGGGCTGAGCTGCTCAGGTTCAGATATGTTTGGGACCACACCATTCTAAAAACAACACAGGACATTGGTATTTCCACCCACCCCCCCTTCCATATATAACTTTTATCCTTTCCTTTGACAGCTCTGGGGACCCAGAGGGCCCCCATCACCAGTCACATTGTGCCCATGGAGGTACACAGGCCTGTTAGGGCTGAAACCCAGGTCTCTCATTCCATGATGTGCTTGTCAACATATAGGAGGTAGAATAGGGCAGGAGAGTGGAAGTCCTCAGAGTCCCCCAGACTCAAAGCACAGAGGCAGTCAGAGGCACTCAGCTCTAGGGGGGTCTCCCTCTGTATTGTCCACAGTGTCCCTACCTCTCCCTGCATACACATGGCTGAGCAGCCTCCCTCACCTTTGGCCACCACATAGGGCTGCTCAGAGATGGGGCAATCTACTCACGTTCATCCTTCCTATATGCCGTCCCACTAGCACAACTTTGGCATGGTATGTGCAGCTCTCTCTGCCTGTGGGGTTAGGATAACAGCCAGCAGACTGCAGTTGGTGGGGGACTCTTGGCTGGTTGCTAGTGATGCTCTCAGCATGTGTACTCATATGCACATGGCTAATCATAAAAGGAGCTAAAGTTTATTGTCTGGACCATTTTGGGTAGGGGAGGACCACAAAACAAAGCAAAACCAAAATGTATGAATTCCAACGGTGAAAGATTTACTGGCTTTGTCAGCGCAGACAGAGGGGTTGGCTGGAATTATTGCAGCTGGAAAGAATTGTGTTTTAGGATGTGCCCCAGGTATTAATTTGTGGTGGGCTTATCCTGTCGGGAACGCACAATGCTCACCGGTGGAGAGAGCTAATACCTTAAAGGGCCTTCCCACCAATTGGACAGGAGCTGAGTGTTGGAGCTTGGTCGGCAGCAGATCCCCTGAGCAAGGCTTTCCAATAAGCTCCAGATGAAAAGCATGTGGCTGCTGTGAGGGACCATCATCTGAGACTCTCTGCCCATCTATTGGACCAGCTTGTGGACTGACCTCCTCCCCGAAGTCCAGAGTGACTCTGTCATCTGTCTACCCACAAGGACCTGGCAGGCCACAAGATGCCAGGGGTTGCCCCTGTTCCTAAGTCCTGCATGGGGGTCAGACGGTAGAGGGAGGGAGTGAGTGGCTAATGGGCATGTTGGGAAAAAAAGGAGATTGAGGTCACCCCTGAAGACTCCATGACCCCTGTTGTCCTCCCAGTCCCAGCTTTCTGGGTGTCAGAAATTTCTGCTACAACCTGATTTTGCTGCATGCCAAATTTGTATTTGTTGGTGCTGCTGCTGCTGCTTTAACAAAATGCTTAACAAAAGCAATCTGTGGAGGGAAGGGTTTAATCCTGTTCACAGCTCCCGGGTAAAGTCCACCATGGTGGCAGGCATGGCTGCAGTTCTAGAATGTTCTACTTATATCCTTCTTGTCCCCTGATTTGAGTTCGCATGTTACTATGACCCTCAAGGTCTCATTGTGCGGCCAGGCCACTTCCTTATACACTCTTCCTCTGAGCTAGGCTTTTTGGGAGCCGAAATGCACAGCAGTCAATAGAGCTGGGTGGGGAAGAGATAGCTGAGAAGTCTGGAGTCCCTGTAGCTCTGTGGTCCTCCGTCTTCAGCATACCCAAACCCATTTCCTGCCCCACCACAGGCTGCAGCAGCCAGCGGAAGCTAGCTGGAGCAGGAATGCAGCCTAGGGAAAGAAATAGTATGAATGGTGACTGGGGACATGTGTGAAGGGGGTGACTCTAGTCCCTGCCAGGCTGGGCAGGCCAAGTGGACTAATGGGGGATTCTAGACACTGGGCATCCTGGCGTATATAGTATCTGTTGTTGGAGATACTCCATGTAATTGGGGTACCCGTGAGTCAATTCCAAGGCCAGGCGTCACTGGATTTGCTCGTGGGGCTCAAGAGTGTTTCTGCAATCAGTCTCATTATCTGTCTTTACCTCCAGGAAGCTCCTGCCAGGGGAGAGGCATTGTGGGAAAAGACTCAAATCTGCCCCTCTGCCTGGGGCCCCCAGAAGTGCTCCCAGGGGTGAACTGGCTCCTGTCTAGTGAACTGATGGCTTGCTGGACACGTAATAGCATGGCATGCTTGCCTATGCCTGCTGACCACCTGGACCACCATGGGATGTGCTATGGAGAAGTGCGCTGAGTGGAACATCGGGTCCTCCATGGATATTGTGGCAGGAGCAAGGTGGGACAGCTTCAAGAACAGCAGACAGGAATTAGGGGCCGTGTAGACAGGCGGTGCATCTAGATTGCTTGGTTTCTTGATGAAATGAGTACTCCTTCCAAAGAACTGTGGGGGAGGAGCTGGGGAGGTCTCACCCAGTCCCAAGCCGACTTATGTAGCCTTAGCAACTGCGCAAAGACAGTTTAATGCTCTCTTGCTCTAACAGTGGGTCCTTAGGGGTACATACTTTTTCCTAGATGACTTCCTGCATGGTTTCCCATGGTTATCCAGGAGAAGAGGAAAGGGCCTTGATAGACAGGTCAGAATTATATCTCCTCCTTTGACTTTCATCAGGGTCAAAAGGACATCTCTGGTCTGGGCAGGGAGGAGCTGGTGATGTATCTCCCACTGGGCAGGGCCTAGGTACAGAGGAGCCAAGGATGTGCCCTTCACTGGGCAGAGTTGTAAACAGTAGCTGTAAAAGATGCAGAGGGTACAGGTGTCCTCCTGACCAAGAGTGATTTAAAACCGAAAGCACAATTTTCTCTCATCGATCAGCCACCACAGAGGCATGCTTTCAGACTGAGGTTGGAAAAAAAAAAAAAAAAAAAAGGAATCTCTTTCAGGTCTCTTCGCTGTGGCTTCAGGATGGCACCCAGCTGTCCCTGGGTCTCTCAGGAATCTAAGCTGCAGTGCCTGAATAAAGCTGTGGGGCAGAGCCAGCCACCACAAAGACACCAATGAACAGTAGGCCAGGTCAGCATCCAGAGCCCTCGGATGTTGGAGCTGAGCAGGCCAATCTCTTGGGTGGATCCAAGGCTCAGAAACAGATCATACATAGGAAGAGATCAGAGCTCTTTTGTTGAGATGAGATGAGTTGCGCATATTTTAGACTGGCCTCAAACTCAACATGTAGCTCAGAGTAACTCTGAACTCCATGTCCTCCTGCCCCACTGTTAAGTGCTGGGACTTCAGGCATTCGCCACCACGCTGGGACTTGAACCCAGGGCTTCATGGGCTAGGCAAGCTCTCTGCCAATGGAGCTACATTCCCCCACCCCCATTTTGTTTGGGTGGGGGTGGGAATTGAACCCAGGGACTTGCTCAGGCTAGGCACACGCTGTACTGTCTAGACACACTCCAGCCTCTCAAAACTCTCAGGCTTATTGCCCATAAAGGCTGGCATGGCATAGCCACCTCTCAGGTGCAAGGCCGGCATCTGTCACCAGTTGAGAGCCACCAAGACATAGAATCCTAAGACAACACACTTTGTCCCAATAGGTTTGCCTAAAGCATAGGCAGGTTGTGAAGGAAGGCTCTCTTGGTATAGCCTCTCTGGAATAAGTCACATAGACAGCAGAGAGGATAGTGACCCAGCGAGGTGACCATCAAATGGAGGAAGACACGCACAGAGGACCTAGGGCACAGAACGAGGTGTTTGCGTGAGATGCACTAGGGAGCCATAGAGGATGCTAAAGAAGGGTCCGGCTTATTTGTTCCACAGGGGAGATGGGGGGCTCTGCTCCATATAGCGCTTCTGTTTCTCCTCCAATCTAACCCTCCTTCTGTGGCTGCTTTGGGGTTCCTTTAATTCCACTGCTAAGGGGCACCTTTGGCTGTCTGTGAGCTTGCCTTCTCAGTTTGCCCTAGGCAGGGTGGCGGGTTCTCGTCCTCATGAGTCTTTGGGTAGGGGAAGAATTCATACTTTTGTCCACAGGGGAACCCCTGTTCTTGCTTGTTTCTTGAATGAATGAATGAATGAATGAATGAATGAATGAATGAATGAATGAGTGAGTGAGTGATTGTTACAGCCTTGGTCCTATCTGTGCACTCCCAGAAGTCCTAGGCCAGCAAGTCTCTCTGTTCTGCGCCCAGAGCTCTCTAGCTCAGTGTCTGCCGCCTGGAGCCACTGCCCCACAGGCCCCCATCCCCACCCAGCACCCCGTAGCTCTGTGGCCTCAGCCTCAGCCTCTGTGAATGCTAATGGCCTGCTATTTGCTTTCCCCTGCCCTTCATTCTAGCCTTTCCCCTCATCAAATCTGCACTGCAACAAATTATCCGCTTCCCCGTGACCTCCTTTTCCTGTCTGAAGTCACCACGTCCTAAACAGCTTCTCCTGGGCCGTGACCTCCCTCCCTTCCTCAGTGCCCCAACTCAGAGCCTGGTGGACCCCAGCCCTCTTCTGCATGGCCCCTGCCCTTGCCAGGTGCTCATGGCCCCCAGTCATGTCATTATAGCACTCTTCATCTCCCTGGGAAGTCACCACCACCATCCACCATCACAATTAACTTCTTAAAAGGCTTTCTGTTTATAAAGCAGCATAAATACAGGTCCTGCCCCGGGACATCCTTTTAATGCACAATTATTCTGGTGTGGTGATGGAGACACTGTGTCACAGTGGGACCTAGAGATGAGTTCTATTTTGTTTGCAATGAGATTTCAGAGCTTCCTACAGGGCCCAGCTGTCTGCAAATGGCATGGATGTGAGTGGGCTGCCTGTGACTGGAGACATCCAAGCATCAGGTGGCCATGGAGACCCAGACTCCATGGGGGAATATTGGAAATGTCTATGGCCATGGCAGATTGAGAATCTTCCAGAGGTAGAGAGCCAGTCCAGCTGCAGAGCAGGCTTGGTGGGAGGCTGGAGCCCAGGCAGGTGTTAGGACAGCCTGTGAAGGGAGCCAGAGAGATGAGGGAGGCCTGGTTCTGCTGGGATGTGGGAAGGGACTGTGGACTCAGGGGGCTGCATGGAGACTCCATGTTGTGATGGCAAAGCCAGGAGACCCTTTCCCTGCCCTGCTGTGGGTCAGGGAGAGAATTCACAGATGCATTTGCACAGAGTGGGTGGCTAGGAGGTCTCTGAGGCCTGCACTGGCATGGCTCTGCCTGCCTCTCATGGGGACGCCACTTCAGCAGTCACATGCTCTCCTTTACACTCTAGGAAAGCACCTGTGAGAGGCCCTGACACAGTGCCTGGCTCATAACAGGTACATAATTGTGTGTGTATGTGTGTGTGTGTGTGTGTGTGTGTGTGTGTGCGCGCGCGCATGTGTATATAGAATTTTGTTTTTTGAGATAGGGTCTTATGTAGCTCAGGATGGCCTCAGACTCACTATGCAGCTGAAGATGACCTGGAACGTTCTTGCCATCTTGCCTCTTCCTCAGAGCACTGGGATTACAGGTGTGCTCTGCCATATATAGATAGAGATAGAGCTAACCATCCTACTTGCTAGACAAAAGGCAGCCTACATGTCATTGGCTGTGCGCAATTTTTAAAAAACTAAATAAAGTTAAACAGACTGTTTGCATGTTGCCTAGGTAGACTGCAATTTTCCAAAGACGACCCCCATATATCTCCAGGGGCTCTTTTCCTTCTTTTCTTTCTTTCTTTTTTTTGTCATGTAACCGTGACACTCCCCAAATCCCTTGATCCAGGAAAGGCTCCTGACTACCTTGACCAACAGAGTCCATGAAGTGACTTCCAGGTCAAGATTATAAAAAACACCTTGTACCTTCACCAGCCTCTTTCCCTCTGAAGATATTTGCTCTTAGAACATAGCAACCATGCTGTTTGGAATTTCAAAGCTACATACTCAGACAACTCCTGTAGGTATTCCAGCTGAGGGCCTACTGGGCTGTCTATTGACAGCAGGTAGCCATCATCAAGCATGGGTGTGAAAATGCCTTGGATGACTCTAGCCTTGAATTGTTGAGTTAACCCCTGCCCACCCCCACCCCCCAGTCTTCCCAGTCAAAGCCCTGGACCATCAGAGAACTGAGATGCATTTCCACTGTAGCCAATCAGAATTCCTGTCCCACAGACACTGTGAGGTGGCCTTAGGGAGTCTTGTTCTCTACTGAATTTGGGGCTGACTTGGTACCCGGTAATGGATAAATAATGTGGCCGGCATCCAAACAAAGTCCTTACTACACCCTCCTTCCCTGGCTCTCTAGCTTCCCATATGCCTCTGGCTAGAGTGCAGTCTCCTGGCCTGTCAGGAGTTGCCAGGGTAACAGGGTCTCCTGGCACAGGGGGTGGGAGCCAACTTCTCATGGAAGTGCCCGGGCTGCTTTCCTTGGAAGAGACGATTGGGTTTTAAGGCTTGATCAGTATGAAGGGTCTGCAGTTCTACCTTCAAGGTTTTATTTTGATGCCAGTTTTCTAACGTCAGACCCAGACTCAACTTTCCCCTCATGCAGAAGAGAAGGTGGACCGAGGTGAGATGCTCTGTTCCGCTTTGATGTAGGTTGTGTTTGTTGCCTCACTTTTCAATGGATGCTCTAACTGTAAGGGGCCCAGCCTGTGGTATGAAGAATAGGGAAGAGGCCTGAGACACCATAGGAGAAGGGGGTCTCTCCTTCCTCTACCATTTATAGAATACTAATGACATGCTGGGTCCCAGATCTAAGTAATTAACGGTGTTCTGAACACATTGGCGCTCTGTGCTATTTTCGACTCTCCACTGAGGGCTATCTGAGGATAATCAATCTACATCATTATTCAGATTCTGTCTAATCATTTCTTTTTAAACTAGCATTGATAACCACAGCTGTCTCTAATACAACCAAGAATTGATCATTTTTTTCCATGGAAGGGACCTAATATCTTCCCAAGAAGACCCAGGATCCCCCAGAGATAGCCCAATTGGGTGAACCGTTGCCTCAGTTTCCCCACCGTGAAAATTTCCACAGGGAAATCCCAAAGGCAGGTTTGACAAAGAAACTGGTCTTGGGACTGGAGAGATAGCTCAGAAGCTATGTATACTTGCTGCTTAATTATGAGGAACAGAGTTCGGATCCCAGCACCCACATCAGGAGGTGCACAAGCATCTGTAACTCTAGCTGTAAGAGATCCAGGTCCTTCTGCCTCCACGAGTATCTGTGAGCACACACATGTGCATACACTCATGCAGACACAGACACACAGCACATGCACACACACACACAAATAATACTAAAATAAATATACAAATATTAACAATTTTTTAGAAGGAAACAAATCTTAGGCTCTCGGCCAAAGCACCTGGTCCTCCAAGCGAGTCCAGAATAAGCTGTGTGTGTTTCCTTGTTCCTCACATAAATAGTGAGCTTCTATCGTGCCCTCAACCTTGATCCATTCACCCGTCAAGTCTCAGCTTCCGCCCTCCCCAGTAGTCCCAGGTAAAGAAGAAATCTCTTCACCTGCCCCCTGAATGTAGATGCTCCTGAGGACACTTACCAGGTCTCCTGCTTCTCAGCTGCTCCAGGCAGTCCTCTATCCCCTGGATCATCGCATGTGCTCAGTAAATGCTTGTTGAACAGATGAGTCAGCATCAAGGCAAAGTGTCCCAAGCCCTGACAGCATAGTGTTGAGAACAAGTCCTCCTACAGGATGGATGCTTGCTGGGGTTATTAGGACCATGAACGATGCTAAGACGCTCAGAGTGAGGAATGTCTTCTTGAAAAGGCAGGTTAGACTCCACCACAGTCTACACAAGCATGATGGAGCTCCCGTTCACTATGGGCGTGACCAGGAGGTCTAGAAATAGAAAAAGATGGCATCAGGGCATGGACCGAAGGGAGTTCAGACATCAGCTTCACGGATGTCATTTAGGGCACTCAGGACCCCAGTGACTTGGCACGTGCCCCTCCCAGACTCTATTGCACCATGTGCTTCCAGCTGCTTCTGTCTTGTCATCCAACCAGCCAGCCATTCATCCATTCATCCCTCTCTTGGGCAGATAGGAGGGAGACTCAACTGAAGTTATTCTGGTCCAGATTGGCAGTTTCTCTATCTCTCCTCCCCTCCATCATCCCTTTGTTCCCCTTTTGATAAGATGCAGCATTCTGAGTATGGCATGGAGCACTGGGGTCAGGGGTAGGACGTGCTATGCCACCATCAGCAGCTGCCAGCTAAAGGACAGTCGCAGGTGACCTTCCAGCAAACAAAAGAGGAAAGCATGGCCATATTGTGGGGTACCAGGGGAGGCACATTATCTAAGAAATGTCTCTCAGGTAAACTGGCTGTCCTGGGCTTTAGGAATTCTCAGAAGCTGGTCAGAGCCCTTGGACTCATCTTGAGGAGACCCCGCAGCAGTCTGCTTCAAGAAGTGAGCTTCCATCCACCACCTGCCCCCATTAGCCTCCGACTCCACAAACTCTCTAAGTAAAACCCCAGGGCATAATTGGGTGTGGAAGGGAGAACCAAGAGTGGGTATTACACTGTGAAACCCCTAACTGCTTGGCCTGGCAAATGAATTAACTTGTTAAACAAAATGCATACATCTGCATACATTTGAATACAAGAATAGGATCCACTCAGACCCTGGCCAGGTCTAAGTTCTCTAGGGAGGCTGAAGGGAGGAAGATCCCAGGAAAAAGGAGGTTTGGATGGGACTCTCGCTGTACCTTAAAGAGCCCATGCTTTTGCATGCTATATTTATAGATTAAACACAAAAAAGCATCTCCCTGCTGCATTAAAAACTACCCATCAAGGCTGAGGACTCCAAGGAGCAGTAAAATCAATCTCATTGCATAAAGACAACAGCGAGCAATTGGCATGACATTTTAAGTAAATGCTACAGCCATTTGTAAATGTTCATTTTCCGGGAGACCCCATCTATTATATGACAGCTATTTTCTTAGCATCCCAGTGTGAATTCAGTCGGTTTACAGATAAGCCCGTTGAGGAGAATGGATATCAAGATGTAAAGTGCTATAATACGGACAATTTGTTACCGCTACGCCACATCGCTCTGTCATTATGTATCTGCCTCTTACAGGGGTTAGAAGCCACTAGGCTTTTTTTTTTTCCAGGTTGGCGTTAATAAGTGAAGGGTCTAAGTGGGTGGAGGCGAAGTCAGTGGGGGCCAGAGCTGTAAGGACTAAAAGGTGGACAGCAGTTGGCAGCCTCAAAGGGACCAGCCTTGGATATAGACTTCCCTGGTAATGATTTGTGCTTCTCTGATGCTCTTTGCCGAAAGGAAGCCCAGGTAGAGAGCCAGTTCTAACCAAGAGCAAGAGCGAAAGGGGGTGTCTGCTCACTAGTGATGCCAAGGTCCCACAGAGGCCAGGCATGCTCCTTATGAGGTTGACCACGATAGTGCTCAAATGACCATGCAAAGATGTGCTTGTGGCGGGGGGGCGGGAGGGGGCGGGGGAACTTAGGTGGGACCACCTTCCCTTAGGTCTCATCACTAGCACTCAGTACCTCTTGGCAAGCAGAGGAGCTGACAGGGACTGAGAAATAGCAGGGCCGCCATGAGGAAATTTCCCAGGGTGAAATATGGCCAGAGAGAAACTGAGGGTCCTCTAGTCTCATAAGTCACCGTTAACTCCGACAACCTAGACGTTTCCAAGGAGGAAATAAATGACCCCCTTGGTGGACCTGAAGTAGCGCTGAAGAGGTGCCAGGTGTGGTGGGTGACAGATTACACTGAGCTCTCCAGGGTAGGGTGTCTTGATCGGAAGGGACTCAGTCCTCAGGTGGCAAGGAAACCAAATGTCTGGATTGAAAGTTGAATGCAGCTTCAAAAGGATGGCAGTAGAGCCATCAGCAGCTCTGCCGCCATTTAGGGCACAAACCTTGGGGCACCAGGGGTCCAGCAAGCAACCCCACCCCTGACTTTATTGAACCACATGCTGCTTCTAGCTCTTTCTCTATTGCCAACCATCCATCTGGTCATCCCTCTGGCAAACCTGTGGAGGCAATCTTGACCCTGGGCATGAAGCTGATCTTTTAGCCAGCTAACCCTCCTGTGGTATTAGCTCTCTTGCCCATTTCTGGCACAGAGTAGAGCAAACATAGTTGTGTGAACAAATGATTGACTGACTGAATGAATAAATGAATGCATGTCTGCAGTCATTCTTCAGTGACCAGAGACACAGCAGAGTCTCTTTTGGGGTAGGGGAATCTCTGCCTCTTGGCAATGGTTGCTTGTGGACACATTTTCTCAACAGGCAAGTCCCAATCCCAATCTGAGATGAAATCCCAGATCTGACCTGAGGGAGCTGGAGACCCTGAGCACATGGCTTTTGTCATTTGTGGAATGAGATCATGTGACCTGTGAGAGTCTGTGACCCCAACAGAGATAAGGAGACACTGATGGAGCAGAGAAGAGTCCATGTTTTCATGACAAGATGGGAAATGTAGTTCAAGAATTTCCCATGTTCCTCCAGGCCATCCCTGTTATCCTTGACCATGAAATCTGCTTATTGCATCCTTGGACTCAAGGGTGAGACTGTGGCTGTTACTCACTGGGAAACTCCTGACTCTGAGGCCAGGCTTCTAGGAGTGACTTACTCAGAACTTCCCTTTCTTAGCTGTGTTAATTTGCCATCACTTTGACATGTGGAGGCCAAAGTTTGAAAAGTTTAGCATGTACTGTCACCCTATCAGCTCATGTATGAATTCTTGGTCCCTTATGACAGCACTGTTCTGGAAGGTAGAGCCTTTGGGTGTAGAAACTCGGGCTTTATGTTACCTCTGACCACTTCCTGTCTCATTCTAGGCTTCCTTCTGCCCCATCCAAAACACACTCTTATGCTGTGATATCCTTCCCAAGCACATAGGACCAAACAAACTTTGGACTGAACTCTCTGATACCTAGAGACACAATAAATCTCCCTTCCTAAGTTGTTTCTGTCAGATGCTTGCTGACATCAATCACGGGAGAGGCAGAGACAGGTGGATCCCTGTGAGTTCAAGGCAGCAGCCTGGTCTGCAAAGTGAGTCCAGGCCAGCCAAGGCTACACAGAGAAACCCTGTCTCAAAAAAACAAAACAACAACAACAAAAAAGTAACTAATCCAAGGGAGGAAAGACTTGACAAAAGGTTTAGGATGTTTCAATCCATCTGTCCATGGTTTCCTTTGCTGTGAGCCATAGAGGAAACTGTTTTTTGTTTGTTTGTTTGTTTTTGTTTTTGTTTTTATTTTGTTTTATTTTTTGACATTTTTATTAATTTATTCATATTACATCTCAATTGTTAGCCCATCCCTTGTATCCTCCCTTTCTTTCCTCCCTCCCGCTTCCCCCTCTACTCCCTTCCCCTATGTCTGTGACTGAAACAACATAGTGGAAGGGGAAACTAGCTCACCTCATGGAAGACAGGAAGCAGGGAGTTCAGGGCAAAGACAACAGTCCAAGATCCACTTCCTCCAGTTGGGCCCCATATTCCACAGTTTACCTACTCAACCTCCTGTTACATCCATCCTCTAAGTGACTGCCACTATCTTTATGAGATCAGCTGTGCCTGCCTACTTGTGAGAGTCTGTGGCCCTGGACTGTTGATTTTGTCTCCTAGAAGGAGGGGCTGGGCAGGGCCATTAAACACTCAACTGCAGTCTCCAGCCATTCCTCTCAACCAGTTGCATGCCCTTAATACATGTGGCCTTGGGAGGGGGCAAGGGTTTATGGGTTGAGGAAGACTAGCAGAGGGGACCTCATCTTCACAGGCCTGGGGGGAGCCATCATCTATGCTGGGTGCAGACTTTCCAACATGGCTGCTTTGGGGCTACCCTCACCCTTGTCAGTGACCCTACACCCAGGCTCTTTAAGTAAGCCCAATAAGTTCACTGGCTCCCCAGGGTGAACTGTGATGGAGCTGTACTTTGTACTGTCGTTGGGACCTTAAGAAATATTGCTCACATCTAGCTCCCCCAGGGAAGGAAGTCTTGCAACAATCCACTCACCAGGTCCATGCTTGGATTAATCCATTGACAAAGTTGCATGCCTCATGCCTGCCCATTTCCCACAGATCCATCTTTGAAGATTGCTTTGTGGACAAAACCTCCAACACCTGTGCCTTGGGGCCACATTTCATATCAAATGCCCACACTGACTTTATGGGTTCTGCCTCACAGAAGGAACAGGCTAGATAGTTTCACTTCTGGAAGCTGCCCAAGGGATGCTGAGGGATGCTACGGCCTGAGAGTAAGAGAGGCTCCTTGGAGTTACTCTAAAATGGGTCCTTGGGGGACCCTTGGCGTGGGTCCTTGGACTTCCTGAACACTTGCCTGGGGGTTTCTGGGCTGATTCATTGGGAGGAGGATGTGCTTCTGTGAAAGGTCACAAACACATTACACGTAGTGCCCAAGAAACACTACTTGGTCCCCAGAAGAGAGAACAGAGCCCTGTGGAAGCCAGAGGGTTGATGTGAGGTAACTGAGGGTTGAGTCCGTGAAGGGCTGTGTGTGGGCTGGTCTGAGCTGGGGAACATTTAAAGTTGATAAAGAAGTGTGTGGATATAAAAATCAGTTCTTCTAAGGTAAACAAATGAGGCACTGCCCGCTGAGGTGCCACTGAGGTGCTTACCTTAATCAAGCAGTGTCATCCTGAGGTACCTTAGAGCCTCCATTTGTCACAGCTCTCTCATCCTGGGTCTCACTGGTAACAGCCAGGCAGGAAGTGGCAAAGAGAACTTTCAGGCACATCCTCCAGCTGCTCAAGCAGTTCTTGTGTCTTTGGGTGGAGGCAGAGGTGACAATAGAAAGAGCTGACAGCAAAGCTGGCCCTGTCAGGCTCAGTTGGTATCCCATGAGGCAAAGTGGAAGTGGGAGCACACTCCTCAGTCCTTATGGCAGAAGACCTTGAGAGCTAGGAATTCTCACTTTTACAACAAACCTGGGGAGAGAAGCCACACACCTCAGCAAGCTGAGGCACAAGAGAGTAATGACCATTTGGAAATTGTCCTGGAGAGGGGTGGATTTGGAAACCTGTTTGGTTCACCATGAAAACTGAGAGCAGGGCGGTGTGGTGGCAAGCACTGCTGATTACAGCGTTCAATTGGTGGAGGCAGGAGAATTGGGTGTTCAAGCTCATTCTTGGCTACGTTGAGAGTTTGAAACCAGCCTGGGCTATGTGAGACACTCTCTTAAGAGTACCAAAAAAATCAGTCGCCATCATACCAATGTGAAAATTTCACATGGCTATTGTTTCAAGACAGGGGCCTACTTGGCAGATAAAAATGTGTGCCTTGGTCAGGTGTGGTGGTGCATGTCTTTAATCCCAGCACTCAGGAGGCAGAGGTAGGTGGATCTCTGAGTTCAAGGCTAGCCTGGTCTACAAAGTGAGTCCAGGACAGGCAGGGCTACACAGAGAGACCCTGTCTTGAAAAACCAAAAAAAGAAAGAAAGAAAGGAAGAAAAAGAAATTGACAGGACTAGGGAGGTAGGCTGATGGGAGCTGTCACTCAAGACTAAGAAGATTCAGGTACACAGGAAGAGCAAGTTCTAGAGAGCTGTGTATAACACAGTGACCAAAGTTAATGATACTATCTGGCAAACTTGAAAGTTATAGGAATCAATCTAAGCACCTGACATGATGCCTCTGTGGCTTTACCAACTCATTTCATAATAACAACATAAATTAAACATATTACCATATATCATAAATATATATATATATATAAGTACATACAATTTTCAAGTATCAATTACAACTTAATGATGTGAAAAAAATAAAGAAAGAAAGAAAGAAAGAGGAAAAAAACCCATCAAGCTTGGATCCCAGTCCTTGCTCAATCCGGAAAGAGCCATGCAACCATATAGAAATCTCCCACATCTCTGGCCCTCTCTGCTCACTTTTCATTTTCCTCATAGAAGAGAAAATCATATCACTGGCCTGGAACAGAACAGACATCTAAAAAGTAGAAGCTAATGACAGGAAAGTGGCGTGACTTGTGGCAGAGGGGACGAGTGTGGTGGGGAGAAGCTAAGTCCAAAAAGGCCCAGTCTCTCCACTCTCTGGGCGCGGTTTCCTTAGCAACAGAGTCCAACCTGTCAATGAGTGCACTAGATTTTGTGACATCCCATAGTATATAAAATTATCTGAAGGCCATCACAAAATAATCAAATCATATGCTCTGCTGTGCTCTCTCTGGGTGGGATGTCATAAAGATTTGACAAAATGACAAGATGTCAGTTTGGCTCCTCCGAAGTCAGACGTCCCAAGTTCAGCCCGTTGAGATGAGTTTTGCCTTTGACTCTGACATGGGAAAAGTTCCAGTCAGATTCAATTGTTTATGTCTTTCTAATTAACCCCAAGATACTCACCTCCAGCGCCCCAGGATCCTTTATCTCTCAAAGGCCCCTTCCTTCTCCAGTTGCAGAAAGCGTCACTTGCAAAAGCTCTCTGTCACTGCCCAGCAGCCTTGCACACTGGTACAGTCCTGAAAGCTGCATCCAGAATAGGTGAACTGTGATGAACTTGAACTGCAATTATCTAGCCCTGGAACCAAATTCACAACACACTTGCCTCCTGCCTTTTGGATGATGATGATGATGATGATGATGATGATGATGATGATGATGATGTGTGTGTGGTTTGATTTTGAAGTAAAGTCTCTTTTGGCCCAGGCTGGCCTCGAATTCCTTCTTTAGTCTTGCGATCTTCTTTTCTTTTCCTTCCTGCTCCCACCTTCTCTGTGCCATCAGACCCAGCTCCAGCCTGAAGATTGTCCATCATGCCTTACCTGCGGGGCTTCTTAACCAGTGAGTCTGGCATGGGTCCTGGAAGTGCTCCAGCCCACCAGGCGCCAGGTAGTGATGCTGCGCTGAAGGCTGAGGTGTGTGCAGTTGGTATAGACAACCTCCAGCCTCTCTAACCTGGGCAGCGTTGTGATGAGCAGGTGTCTTTCTACTGAGTCATCCCTCCTCCCTTTCCCCATCTCTCCCCGGATGAAGCTTCTGTTCCAAGACTCCCTTTCAGCACAGGGTGGGCCCGTCCCTCCATCCCTGCATCTAGTGTGAATATATGTGTGTGTATATATATATATATATATATATATATATATATATATATATATATATATCTCCAGCTAGATGGAGAGAGACTAATTTTGCAAAATCTGCACAAAAAGCAGCTGAATTTATGTTTCCCCCTGCAAGAGAAATGCTGCGGAGTGGAAATAAAAAGCAGGATTCCCGGGCACTTCCATTACCTCTTCGTGTCACCGTTGGTGACGGATGGCGAAAAGTAAGATTGCAAACGGAATCGGTTTCACTTTGCCCAGAACAAACTCCATCTGGCACCAGGGCCTCCTGCAAATCCTAGGTTCTCCAGAGTGTCACAGACAGCCACTGAGGGAGAGAGAAGAAATCTGGGGAACAGCAGCCCACGGGGAGGGAGGCTCTAACCTAAAGCCCCATGGGGGGCCCATCTGTCACCTGTAAGCAAAGGCCCCTGCAGGCACGAGGGAACCCAGTTTGATTTAATGCAGCTCATTTCTCTTCCTTGTTTTAATCAGGGAGTAATAATAATAACAACCCCCCCCATACAGTGTTTTTCATTGTCAGTGCATCATTGAACACTTTACAGATTTAATAATGGAGTTTCAGAAATAAATAACGGGAAAGAATAATAGGAAGGCTAAACAACATATTTATGGAACTGCATTGTTGGTTTATGGCGGCAAGCAATTGCTCAGACAGCCAACAGCGGAAGATGAAGATGCTTTCGAGGGAGAAATGGAAAGGAAATCCTTCCAGGTAACTGAGCTGAGCTGGGGGCAGGAGGCTGAGACAGAGAAGACAGAGGAGAAGGAGAGGGGTTCCTGTGGGGTGGAGGGATCCTAAGTGGGGGGCCCTTCTTGCTTGGGTGAGGACCAGAGGGTACAGCTAGATTCCTCTGTGTGAGGTAGATGTCTGGCCTCCCTGCATTCTCCAGATAGCCATCCCCTCCAGGAAGATGGATATATGATATTTACTGGGTGTTTGGCCCTGTACTGGAAGAAGGGTATAGGACTAGATAAAAAAAGAAATTGGGGACCAAGGAGATCATAAGCTATTTGTCACAGGAGGATCTGAAGCCTCCAGAAGCCATGAAAAGAAAAGGAAAAAAAAGGCCAGATGTGGTAGGACAGGCAGGTGACCCTAGCACTGCAGAAGCAGAGACAGGTGGACCTGGCATTCACTGGCCAGCTTAGTCTAACCAGAGATCCCAGGCCAGTGAGAGAACCCGAGAACCTATCTCAAAAAACAAGGTAGACGGAGTCTAAGGAACAACTCCTGGCATTGGATTCTAACGCCTGCGTGTACGTGCGTGCGTGCGTGCGTGCGTGCATGTGTACATTGGACCTTAATATCCAGGCCTTTCAACCCCGCCCAGCTTTGGTCACTGAATACAGAGCTGCCTAGTGTCCATTCTCCACAGCCACCTGCAGTTCACTTCCTGTTTTGCCCCCACGGGGAAGTCTTCCTAGGAGAGCAAAATGGTGTGCCTTCGCGCCCATTGTTTCAGCAGACAAGGACCACTTTCTGGATATGATCCAGGACCGAGGCCCTTGAAAGGCGAAGCACAATGTGTAGAAATTTCTCTGCATAGACTGTGCATCCCTCACGGAGCCTGGGGCTGCTAGCTGGAGGATTAGTGGGATGAGAAGAGACAGGAGAGCTGAGCTTGTGGTACCTGCCTGTAATCTCAGCTACCTAGAAGGCTGAGGCAGGAGGATTGGAAGTTCAGGGCCTGGAACTACAGAGTGAGTTTAAGGCCAGCCTATGCAACATAGTGAGATACTGTTTTAAAGTTTTAAAGTTTACAACAAGTAAAAGAGAGCTGGAGGAATGGCTCCCTGAATAAAGGTGCTTGCCACCAAGCCTGACTATCTGGGTTCCATTCTTAGAAACTATATGGTAAAAGAAGAGAAGTAACTCCTGGGGGTTGTCCTCTGATCTCCACACATACATGGTGGCATGTGTGTAACCCTGTCACACAAAAGTGAAAAGAAGACTGGGACACGACACAATTCAGAGGTGGAGTATTTATCTTAGCATGCAGAGGGACCCTTTAATCCCAAGTACTGAGATATATATATCTGCACACGTATACACACATATACATATGCATATGTGTATGTATATTTATGTATATATACGTACATACATATTGATATATATACACTGATATATATCAGTATATATGTATGTATGTGTACACACACACACATATATATGTATACACACACACACACACACACACACACACACACACACACACACGAGCCAAAGGAAGTGAGCAGGAAACAGAAACAGCAACCAGGCTGAGCAGAATCACTGTGGTTTTTCTTTGTTTTGTGGCATCATTCCTTTCTGTTGTCAGAGGTGACCAGACTGGAGTCTTAACCCATGGTGACTAGAGCAGGCTGGGTTCTTGCCCAATTGTAACTTGCTGACAGTATCCCAAGGGCCTCACATACATGTTGTGCCTTCAGTAGAGGAGGGAGCTGACTCGAAGGCTGCATGGCCTGCCAAGAAACAATGGGGAAGGCTCTATTGAGTTAGGACTAGACCCTGAGGAAGCCCCTCCCTCTCCTCAGACTTAAGGCTTTCGTGGAGGCCAAAACAGCATCAGCTGCAGAGGGTCCAAAAACATTAAAAAAATGAAACCAGACTGCATCACAAGCCTCCGTAAAAGTGCCAGCATTAACCTGTAGAGGAAGGGCCAGGCCACTCCTGGAACCTAAATACAGAGGCTACTGAGCAGGCTCATGGCTAAAGCCTGGGCCCGCTGCGGCTGGCTAGCTCTGCCGCCTGGTTCTCTGAGCACTGGCTCCCTGCAGCCACATGCTGGCTGTGGGATCCGCCAGGTGCTACCTGGAGTTGGTTGGTTCAACAGAAGTTTCTGGACAGAATTGCTTATTCCCCTCAGAAAATTCTAGAGCCACAGAGGCTTGTAAACAAGTGTTGCTAACCTCACTGGCACCATGGGTAGGCTTTAAATGTATTAATTCTTTTTATCGCCTTGTAGAAAGCAGATCACTAACCCACAGAGCGTAGGCCCATCTCCTCAGAGCATCTTTGGTGTCTTGCTGCCAAGCAGATGTAACTTGGTACCCAACTGGGTAGGCAGGAGGAAGACAAGCCAAAAGCTGAGCTCTTCCTTCCCAGACTCTGTCTCCGCTGATCCATGTCCTGTGTGGTTCTTTTTGTGTGCTGTGTTTCCATGGATATTACACATGTGTGGACAATATCCAACTATGTGTAGAGGCCAGAGGTTGATATCAAGTGTCCCCCTCAGTTACTTTCCACCTTAGTTTCATTTTGAGAGAGGGACTTTCATTGAACCTGACCAGCTAGATGATGTGAGAGACCCAGGAATTCCCCCCGTTTCCATCTCCCCTCAGTGCCACGGTAACACGTATGAACCCGCATGTCCAGCCTTCATGTGGGTGCTGAGGATCAGAACGCAGGTCCCTGTGTTTATGTGATAGGCACGTCACCCACTGAGCCACTCCTCGGCCCCATGCCACGCATGTTTTTGAGCACTAATTGTCTGTCGGGCATTATGCAACACCCCTTCATGGAGCAGGGCTAAGCCAGACAGACACTCCGGGGTGCTTGAGGAGTTCTAAAGCTGTGGTTTTGCAAGAAGACAGGGCTCCATGGAAACTCTCGAATGGCTGACGTTCAGTAGCCCCTGTATCCACCTGCAAAGTGTAAGGGCTGCCTGGTGGTTGAAGATTTAAGAGGTGTGGGGAAAGCAGGCGTGTGTGTGTGTGTGTGTGTGTGTGTGTGTGTGTGTGTGTGTGTATGTATGTGTGTGTACTTGCCTTGGAGTACTGTGCTGCTTTGACTGTCACCAAGATGGCATTTGTTACCATTTTCTTCCCTGTCAATGCTGGCAGGTTGCAGCCCAGACCTCCTGCTGGGCTCAGTGCTTAGCATTAGAGTCAGATAAGCAATTTGCATGTTATTCTTCTTAAAAAGGAAAAGATGCCCTCACCACCACTGTCTCCAAAGCTAGGGTCTTCCTGCCTGCTCGGAGATAATGACAGGGACCAAGGCCACCTGGGCTCTGGGTGGCTTGCTACCAGGGTTTGGAAACCTCTTGACATCAGCACCCTGGCACCTTCACCAGCACCCTGTGGGCAAAACCCTATCTGGATCATTTGAGGATAGATACAATCCAAGGAGGCCTTAAGCTCCACTCCGGAAGTGTGGACAGGCTAGGAGAGTACAAACAGGGACAGGAAGCCATGCTCTTAGGTATCAGGCCGGCCAGATGAAGTGACAGCTGTTCTCAGCACTAAGCAGAGTCCAACGTCACCAAAGGGATAAAGCCATGCCATTCCAAGAGGCCCTTAGGTACATGCCACTGAAAAGGGCCACAGTCCTCTCCAAGATCGACTGCTGACCTCTTCTCTCTCAGCCAGTCCAGCTGGAATCACTTATATGGTCTCTGAAGGCCCCTAGGTGGAGCTCTAACCTGAATGTCATCACCAGTGTGAATTTATGGTGGTGTCAAGAAGCCCAGGTCTCACCTGTGATGTGGGGGTATCATGGCATGGCCCTCACGGTGCTTGAAATGAGGCCTTCTGCCTTTCCTTGCCTCCAGACGCCCAGAGACAGAAGGAGACAGAGCCACCAGCTCATCAGCTTGGAAGCCTAACTCTTACAATCTCTCGTGCACAGCCCCAAGACTCTGCTTTGCTGAAGCCTGTCTTTACAAATAAAGTTTTATTGTACTATATGTACAGTGGTCACTCCCGAGCATAAAGTTCGTGGTTGCTTCTGTGCTGTAGGCGGGCAGCTGAGAAGTTAAAACAGGAACAATTGGGGGCACAAAGTGAAAACTTTTTCCCAGTTAGACCTTCATAGAAAACACTTGCTGATCTCTTTGTTTTAAATCCCAGGGCTGCTCAGAAAACCCACGCTGGAGATTGCTTGCTTGGCCAAAATCAAGGAAGGCCTCCTGCACTTCTTTCTCAAGTCCAGTCCTGAGAATCTCCTGCAGGAGACCTGGGTCGGCCAAGCAGGGTCAGGACTCACTTCCACAACCAACCAGCAGCTCAAACCACGCTCATTGTCCACCTTACAAACCTCAGTGTGGTTGGGAGAAAGATCTGGCACCAGGAGGCAGAGCCAGTCACCTCTGGCTTGGCCTTGGGAAACTAGACCCTGGTCCTGGCTAGGACAGAAGGCGGAACCATGGACTCTGTTAGCTTCTTTTCTTGTTCCTGAGATAAAATAGCCTACAGAAGCAACTTAGGGAAGAGGGATGGTTATTTTAGTACCTGATTTTGTAGTAGGGGAGGCACATGACAGCTGAGGCTCTGTGCCTGGTGCATAGCACTTACAACATGAAGTGTAGCACTTGGAGGATCAGGAAGAAGGGGTGGGGAAGGAAGGGGAAGAAGAGGAGGAGGGGAGAAGGGAGGGAGGGGGGAAGAGAGAGAGCGGGAGTGCACCAACCTGGGTCAGAAGTAGACAGAGCTCTACAGCTTAATGCTTGCCTGGCTAGGCCTCTCACACACCTAGGCTCCACCTCCCAAGGCTCACACAACCTCCCCAAATAGCCCCTCCATCTGGGGGCCAAGTGTTCAAACACATAAAGCCCGTGGTGGACATTCTGAATCCAAACCCCAAGAACCAGCCCTTCCCACTGTCTCTTGGACAGCATTGCCAGGATGAGGCCTCGCTGGGCACTGGTCTGCGACCATTACATTCACTTTCTTCCCACCCGTGCCCGATTTCTCCTCCATCTCTGGCAAGGAGGGAGACTCTGTCCCCAGTGCTCTTTGTCCTGCATCCTGAGGCCCCACGAGGTTCTCATCCGTAGACCAAAGCGGCAGCTGTGAGGTAGGACCTGCCTAGACTTTGCTAAGGCCACATGCCAGCTATTAGTGCTGATAACCACTACAACCAGATTGCTCTCGGCTGCTTCTGCCTTCTGGCGCTACCAATACAGAATAGCTCTAACCCATTTTCAATAAGACAACTTAAAAAAAAAAAAAAAAAGAAAGAAAATGAAGATCCTTGCCTCCAGGCACTGAGTGATAGAGGGGTAGCAACTTAGCTCTGATGTGTTCTGTATGTTTCCACCACACTGGTCACCAACTAAGAAATGGCATGTTTCCTTGCCTCGGAGTTAAGCCCGTGTGTTGTTTTAAAGTGTATCAATAAACAATGACTATGGCCAGCACAACGCCACATCAGAACACCAGTGAACTCCCAGGGTGCGTTGAAATGTATACACCTGGCTGGAGGGCTTGAGTTCTCAACTGGTGTCAGCCATGTTGAGTGTGGGACAGACAGGAAAGAGAGGTGGTAAGTCCCAAGAAGCCACAGGGCCTGAATTGCCCAGTTGTTTCTACACTGTAATTACACAAAGGCTTATGGGAGTCATTGCTTCCTCCATCTTCAGATGTTCCCCCAGGACCACAGACAGGGATGTGCTCCTAAGCTTCCTGACCACACAGGGGTACGCACCATGTACCACGCAGCATGCATGTTGCCCACTACAGGATGTTCTGGGTTTGCAGCACTGTACTCTCTGCTGTGCAGCCCAAGTACCACTTTACATATACCTTTGATAAATGGTTGCGCCTTTATATTTTAATTGGTAATAGAAACAGCACTCAGAGTCTTGGGAGAAGCCCTAGCTAGGTTCCAGCTCAAATGGGAGATAAAAGTATTCCTGGTGACAGGGGAAGACAGTATTGGGAAGCAAAAACAAAAGCTCATAAGAATAAAAGGCAAGGATGCTCAGCAAGTGGAGAGTGGTGGGGAGTAGAGGCTGCCCTTGTGTGTGCCTCTAGATATGATGTCAGCAGCTGTACTTGTGGACTGGAAGTGAGTAGCCTTACCTGGGGGTCAGAATGGGAGTGATTTACAGGTGAGAAGTCAGCATTCTTGTGCAGGTGCATGCAACCCATACACACACACACACACACACACACACACACACACACACACACACA
>OU015746.1:7164160-7187874 GCA_907169655.1 Acomys percivali
ACCTGTGTCTGTCTTATCCCTTAACTCTGGGGTTACAGACATGTGCAGCTGCACCTGGCTTTTGTGTAGGACTCTGGGGACCTGAACTCAGGTCCTCATGCCTGCACAGACGCTTTATCCCAACCTGCAAAGTCAGCATTCTTGAGTAACCAAAGAGAGAATGCTGGGATATGGGGTCACTAGGCCCAGGAGATGGCCAGCTTTGGGGCTGATCTCATGCACTAGACCAAACCAGTCTGGATGTGCCTGCCCTGGCCACCCTGGTCGTCAGAGTCGCTCAGGTTTGTTTTTATCATCTCCTCTCACCTCAGCCCCACTGCCCTCAGCAGGAGCCCTCAGAACCATCTTGTGCACACATTCCTGACTCCTGAGATATCCTACACCAAAGCTGAGATTTAAATCTACATTCCGGGCAGTGCTGGCATCCATACATCTAACAAGCCCTAGGTCACATCGATGCTATGTGGACCAGGGTAGCGCTGGCATCCATGCGTCTAGCAAGCCCTAGGTCACACTGATGCTGTGTGTATATGGACCACTTTTGAGGAGTTACCAAGGAGACAGAGCAGGGAGCCTACTCATGAGAGCCTGGTCTTAGCAGTCACGTATGGGTTTAAGTCTTCTGATCTTGCTTTCTTACCTGCTGTGTGACCTCCAGCAGGTTGCTTAACCTCTCTGAGACTCAGTTTCTCATTTGTCAAATGGAGACAAAATCATGGTCAAGGGATGGCAGAGAATAGCTGATGATAGTTAAACACGTTGAGTCCAGTCCCTGCTATGATGCACTGACCCCACGGGGATGGGGAGATTTGGGTCCTCACCATTTGGGGAACTCATCATGTGGAGACCTGATTAAGAGGGCCAGAGCCAGAGGGGAAGATGTGCTTTCCAAACAATTGCCTTAGGAGGCCAACTTGTTCTGGAAGGTGATTTCCCAAAGGCAGCATGCCTTCTGTGTGGCTGTGCTATCAGGTCCAGAAGGGAGCAAGCCCAATTGAAGATCAGAGGGAGATGGCACAGATGTGGCCTCACTATACACATCTGTTGCAGAACAAAGCCGGGTCCGAGGGAAGAAAAGCCAACAGAAAGGGATGTAAAGTGGATGAGAAGATGAGAGAGGAGGGGGAAGATAAAGAGACTTGCCCCCTAACTCTGTTACCCCCCATCTCAACCTCTGAATATACACAGATTTCCCAGAACTAATGAGAGATCCAGGCCCATTTAGTGCCACTTGACTTGGAGTGTGTGCATGTATGCATGGACATATGCACATTACAAGGCCCTGAGCAGGGGTTCAGTGAGCTAGCCCGGGAAGTAAATGTAAGTGGGGAAGGAAGCCAGATGAACCCATCTGGAGACAGGTCAGTGGGCTTAAGTGGAGTTCTGGCCAGCGTCGGCTCTCTGTGGAGTGGCATTTCTCAGCTGGGCTCCGCTGACATTTTGGGGAAAGACGGTTTGTACTGTGGAGGCTGTCCTGAGCTATAAAGATGTTTTGAGCACCCCCAAGCTGCACCCGCTGGATGCCAAGAGTACCCTCCCACCCTAGTCGTGACAATTGGAAAATGTCTTCAGACATTGCCAAATGTTCCTTGGGGACAAAGCAACGCCCCAGTGACAATCATTCCATAGATCTTCCCTTGGGACTGTGATGCTTCTGCAAGACGCTGGGGAGGAGGGTGTGTGTGTGTGTGGGGGGGGTACCCAGGCCATGAGCCCCACTTCCTCTCTGCCAGCTGCAGGAGGCTCTGGCTGATAGCTCTTCCAGTGCAGTGGGTGCAGTGCAGTTTTCCAGAGCTCGGTGTTCAGCCTGTTAGTTCCTGGCTCCCCATCCTCTTCTGGCTCGGCTTAGCGAGGGGAGTTAGACTCCAAGGGCAGCATCAGTCCATCCCTTCCCACACCACCCTCACCACCCCCTATCTCCGTGAAGGGACCCCTACCAAGGTTCCCAGGGGGAAAAATCGTCATTGGAAAGGGCAGGGCTGGAGTTGGTTCCCACTGCCGCTGCCGGGAGTGCTGCCGGAGAAGCCAGGGGGTGCGGAGGCTGAAGGGAAGGGACTGTTATCACAGAAACCTGATTTTTCTACACACTCTATCAGCTCCCCATCTGCTCCTTGATTAAACGTATTGCCGTACTCCCTCCCCACATGCCCGCTGCCAGGACGTCTCTAGAGCCCTGATTACATCTGTGGAGAGAGCCTCAAACCTCACAGATGAGCGAGCTTATCGATCAGCCTGGCAGCTGACGTGTGTGTTAAAGTGTAGAGGTGGATGGGCAGTTGAACTGGCAGAATGAAGGGTACAGAGGCCTCTTGGCCTTAAAGGAAAGGCTTCCTTCCTCTTCCTCACCCCAACAGGCCCAGGGTGGTGCTTAGATTCCCATCCACGATCCCTTTCCAACTCTGAAACCTTGAGTGACCTCACTCTGCTTCTCTGCCTCAATTTCTCTCTCTTCCTCGGAGGATGTGACAGGCTGTAAAGTGACCTTCGGAGTCAGCAGACTGTATAGTCCTACCACTGACTCACAGGCTGCCTGTCCTGTGAGCCAGCAGCCTGGAGGCCCCCCAGGAGCTTGTTACAAATGCAGGCTCTCAGGCCTATACCGGCCCCCCCCCTCCCCGGCCTAGGCTGGCTGCATCAGGAACTACCCTTTAACAAGCTCCCCAGGTACTTGGCAGACACGTTACAGCGTGCCGAGCGTGCCGACAGCTCCGTTCATTTAGCTACTTCAGAGGTGAACATGTAAAAGAAATCTCTCAAAGGAAATGACTCACCACCTTCTCTGGCCTCGGAAAAACTTTTCACAGAGATTTTTCTTCCTGCCCAGGAACTTTAACCCTGAAAAGCAAGCAGCTTTGAAATTCTGGTGGTTTGAGCCTTGGGATGAAAATCATCATTCCATCAGTCCCTCAACAAGCCTGGGGATATGAAGAAAAACCCCTCCCGCCCCCCACCTCCAGGAAAAGGCCTCTCTTGGGGGATAGGCAGACCCCCTCTCTGTTCCTTGAAAAGGTGCCTGTCCACGGTGTGGTTTTCAAACAGCTTGCTTTCTCACTGCTGGAGTTTGACCAGAGTCCTTGAAGCTTCACCATTCTCTCGGGGCGCTCTGTACGGTCAGCAGCGGCTGTAGCACATTCTCTGGCTTGAAAGCACCAGAGTTAGTTATTCTTTCACAGTTCTGAGAGCCAGAAGATTGAAATCGGCATGATGGGGATGGCCTGCCCCTTCAGAGGCTCCAGAGGGAAGGCCTCCTTGCCTATCCTGGTTTACAGTGGCTGGGGACACAGGGCCTCTGCTCCCTCCCCATCCATTCTTGTGCTGGTCCTTAGGATGCATCCCAATGATCTATATTAATCTCACTTCACAGTTCTTAGTTAGACTCAAAAGGTCTTTTCCCATAGGTTACAGGTGTGAGCCACGTAATCGCAAGTCACGGGGACACGTTGTGCCTACCTTAGGGGGTTACCTATACCATAGCCTCCAGTGGGATCCTGTTTGGATTGGCAGTGTTCCCCCCACCACCACCACCAAAACCTCATGTGTGGAAGGCCTGGCTCCCAGTTGGTGGAGCTGTGGAGAGATGAGTGGATTATGACGGTGAGTAACCCTCGGAATGGGTTATTCCATCGGAGAGCTGTTAGAGGGTGTAGGTCCCTGGAGGTGTGACTTGGAAGGGTGTGTTTTAGTTGGGCCTTGCTCCTGTCTGCCTTGGTTGATGAGCAGCTTCCTGTGCAGCCACCTAATGTGTATAAACCAGGTGCATAAGACAGGGAGGGGTCCCTTCTGAAAGATTCCTTGTGCAAGTCCTGTGGCCTTCGATGTTTTAAGAGTGAAGTGATTTTGCCCCCATACCTGAAGTATGTGTGTATGTGTGTGTGTGTGTGTGTGTGTAACAGTGTGAGAGACTGTGAACCTCAGTATGCATTATTCCGAGAGCTAGGGAGCATGGGAAATCGATTAGAGACCCCAGCAGCCCCAGAGAGGAAAAAGCTTCTTTTATGTCACTGCAGAGTAGCAATGTGTAGCTTGGGGGTCAGGAAGAGAACACTATCCTGTGATCTTTGAGGGGGCAATCTGTTTGGCTTTGTGCTGGGAGCGTATCGCCCCAGTGCCTGTGCAGGGGTAGGCTGAATGAGGTTGGAGTGGAGCCTGGACCATCGCTTGGGCATCTGGTGAGACAATCCAGGCAACAGACAATCAGGGCCAGCCCACGCTGGCACTCATCTGGCACTGATGGATGACAGCTGAGCCAACAAGTGAGCAAGGCATCAGTTAAGCCATTCTCACCCCACCTTGGCAGAGACCAACTTGAAGGGCACTGGCAGTGATGCCCTGGTGTCCTTTGGGCAATGCATGCTCCAGTCTTTCACCAGTGGGGGTACCCCATACCCCCTTAGCACCTCAGCTTCCCCTCAGCCTTCATGGGGGAAATGGCTCTTTCTCCCTAATCACCCAATGGAGATTTTTGCTAAATAGCTCCCAAATGTTAAACTGACTAATTTCTGTGGAGATTTTTCTTTAAGCCAGCCTGACACCAGCTTTAAATCAATTTGAAATCCATTGTCTACAGATCCACTTGGAGAGGGTCCTTGGAGGACGGGTACCAATTATCCTCATCTGTCAGAGAGGACAAGGTGGCTGAGATGGCCTGGGACTGGAAAGATGCAGGTTTACGTGTGTGGAAGGTGTTTGGAGCTCAAGGCTACTTACTACAAAAGGCAGGCACAATGCTAGGGGTACAAGGTTGTCACTGAGCTACAGTGACATGTGCAGAAGGCCTGCCTCCCCAGTTAGTGGCACTATTGAGAGGACCCTCTGAATGAAGAGACAGGTGGATCAGGCAGGAGTTTTAATTCTAATATTCAGAAGACTGAGGCAAGAGGGTCAAGAGTTAAAGGTCATCCTTGAAACACAGTGCATTTGAGACCAGTCTGGGCTAATGAGACTCCCATCCTAATTAAAAGGGTGGGAACCAAAGAACGCAGAAGGAAGGGGAAGGCCAAAGGGCTGGCTAAGGCCCAGGGATGCTGAGGTTCCCACCGAGTTCAAAGACTTCATCTGGCCTTTATCCTCAGATTATTCCATCTGTTAAACAGCTAAAGTTGGGAAGTAGAGGAGACCAGGGCGGGGTCTGGAAGGGGTGTCTGCGATGGTGGGTGCGTGGAAGGTCGAGGGGACTCATTAGCAGCCATTTGCAGCCTGCTTTGGAGCTCAAGATCAACGAGAGTATTTATGAATGAAATCAATCCTGCCCCCTGACGCAGGGAGACAAGCCAAATTCCCCGGCTCCATCTTCCTGTCCAAATGGCCCTCTTCCCCTTCAGAATATTGCTTTGTAATAGAGCCATCCTTGCCATCCTTCCTCCCCAAGGGAGGGTTCCAATTTATCTGCCCTAAGTGGAGGACGCGGGTGAGTTGCTAATAGGCCACCAGCCCAGCCTGCCCAGCAGACACACTGGGCAGAGGTGGGCAGGGGGTAGAGGGAGGAGCTTCCAGGACAGACAGTGAGCCTTGCATGGTGAGCAGGCTTGTGAGTAACAGCTCCCTTGAACCCACTGCCAGACCATCAGATGGACACTCCTCACATCCTGCAGCTGGGTCCAGCCTTTCTACCCAGCCTATCCAGTCCCAGCAGCCAATCCTAATAGCCAGAGTCAAGTCAGGTGACCAGGATTGGCCAATCATTCTGGTTTTGGCTTTGAAGTGAGTAGAGAAAATGTAGGGCTGGTTAAACTTTGTCTTTAGTGGCCTTTGGGAAGCAATGGTCCAGCAGATGTGGGGTTGCAAGTGCCACAACCAGACAGATTCTGAGGCTCAGCTTCTAGTTTCTTCTTGCTCTCAACTGCCAACTTGTCTCCCGTCCTCCCATAAATAACTTGTGTTCCAATATCCTTCTAGAACATTCCCTCAATGTGAACTCTTGTGATTGGTAACCAGAACCCTGACAGAGGCAGGAAATTATTCAAAATCAGGGAAAGACATAAAACACACACACACACACACACACACACACACACACACGGAGGCTGAGATGAAGTGTCCTTCTCTGTCTGAGGGCTGGACTGTGAGGTGAGCTCCAGGCCTTTGCCACAGCAGTGATTCCTTCCTGGAGGGTGAACAATGGCAAGCTGACTTCCATGGCCTTCTCACTGAATCAACTAGAAGCCTTTTCTGTCCAGATCTTTCTGTGGCACCAACACTACCAGGATCTAGGAGGGGGAAGTTGTGGACCCAGCTCATGCCCATAGTATTTCAGAAGGACACAAAGATGAAGACTAAACTCCCTCCTCACTCTGGCGTTGAGGCAGCTGTGACTCTCAGAGATTGATGGAGAGGCTCCCGAAGCACTGGCAGGGTGAGGCAGACTCCATGCCTGGCTATCACTGCCAGCGCCATTCACCAATGAATCCTTGTAATTCTCTGAACAGGTCAAGGCAGCAGGTTTTCTCAGGGTTCTTATTTTCCAGCCAGAGGGATGGCTGGGCGTACAAGGCACTCAAGGTAACCCAGGGAGTGGATGGCCAAATTTACATACAAGCCTCTGGCTCCAGAGCACCGAGATTTGCAGAAAAACTTCAGTCAAGGAGAATGGATGAATGTGAGACAACTTCAGAACCTTGAGTGGGTGGAATGGAAGGGACCGGATGGCATGCCCAGGTCCCTAGGGCAGCCTCCCTGCAGCTCAGAGTCCAGCTTCCCGTTGAGTTTACCACTAGTGGCTAGTGGCTTACTGCATGGTGGCCATGGTGGTGGCTGCATGGTTGGCACTGCTAAGTGGGAATCCTAACAGACTTTGCCTCTGAAAGTACTGCCTGATGGATGGCTGGTGTCGGTGGCTCTGAGCTGATGGACAGGGAAGGCCCTGGAAACTGTGAACTTTAGGCATCTGGTCCCCTAAGGATGTGACCCTGAGGCTCAGCCTGCTCTTCCCAGCATGTATAAGAAGCACAGTGAATCTAGAGGGGGGAGTGTGGGTTAGCGTGAGTTTGTAAATCCTGATTGGACATATTAGCCAAATAATGCATTTTGACTGTTGGACCTTGGTGTTTTGTCTCAGGAATGAATCAGTGGCCAGATAAGGGAATGGGCCTCCGGGAGCTAGCTTTTGGGGAGTAATCTAATAGCTTTTAGCAAGAGAGAGGAAAGGGGGAAAGGGCAATACTTGTAGGCGTCATATTTGCCATGCTCGGGCCTGTTAGGGAGCCCTTCAGTCTGTGTCCCAGGCCATGAGGCAGTGAGGCCCCTTCTTCATTCCTTCTCAGCCCGCCCACTTCCCCCACCTCCACTCCTCCTTTTAAGTTTTGGAGGGATTTCCCAAGTTCCTGGTCAGCAGTCTTCAGCCATCCCAAGAGTACCGCTGCTATTGGTCACTGTGTGTCGCAGATAGTGTCCCGTCTCCTTCTTTCATCTCTCCTCTCCTTGTCCAAAGCCTCCATTTCCTCTACTGAGCTAAGCATTCCAGCTTCTTCAGGCAATCATCCTAGCCTAGACTCACCTAGGGGTCTTCAGGGGCCACCAAGACACCCAACCCTTCACCTGAATGGAGCATTACCTCAGAGCTCAACATGGCTATCTGTGGGGAACTCCCCATACGGCACTGCGGTGTGCTGACACTAGGAGTTTATGATCTGCCTTGGACTGACCTCTGTCACATCACCGAGGCCAAATGCCCACATGGACCACATCTGAAGCTCTCTCTGTCTTTCTCAGCTGCCATGAAGTGGGAGGGGAGGGGAGGAGACCACAAGATATTCCTCAGCTGAGTCCTGAGAACAGACCTACCTGTGTTGCCCAAGAGAATGAGGCATCCTCTGGGTAACGTCCTGTTGCTGAAAGCAATAGCCAAGTTCGGCTGGTGTCAGCAAGGAGGGTCAGAGATCAGAAGAGAAGGGGAAGTGGGTGAGGATGGGACAGAGGAGAAGTTGAGCCAGGGGTCCGTCAGCGCCTGGAAACCCATGCCTGTCATACCAAGCACATCTACATGAGCTAACCTCAGCCCACAGCTTCCTCCCAAGCCACGTGGGGCCTGCTATACACTTCCAGCTTTTCCTTGCCTGCCCCCAACTGTGGTGATCTGTAAAACTAACACACTAACCTCTGCCCAGCTGCCCCTTCCATGGCTGTGCAGACTCCCCTCCCCCCTCAGATCAGCTCTCTCCTGTTTCTCCCCACAGTGTCAGGAGAAGGCCTTCCAGATTCATCTTGCACACTCCTGGCTTGGGGCCACTCCCAGCAAATGAAAAACCCACGGATCAATGCCAGAAAAATGACCATCTCTAGTTCCCTCACCAGGAAAGCAGCTTTTGGTGCACCCACACAGGGTGTGAGAAGCGAGGCTCAGCTGGGGCTGTTTGCTCAAATCCCTCAAATTCTGTCCTCTCTCGGGGTGCGCTTCCTGTAGCTCAGGGCCAACTCATTCATTTATCTGTCACCAGCGCCGAAGCAGGCACAAAATATTGATGTGGCCATTAGAGTGTGAGGGTGGGTACAGAAGCATGGCGGCAGGACCTGCCGCCAGTCATGGCTTGGGGGGCACTCCCAGCTCCCCGGCACTAATGCGCCTGTGTGTTAGGCAGATCATTGCACGCAGCTTGGAGCCTGAGTTAGGATTAATGGCCGGGTATTGTGTAGCTTTTCATCTCCGGCTTGTGAATATATATTAGGGCTGCGTTCCCCATCGCAGCTGGAGTTAAAGAGCTGCCACCTCATTGAAGACTTGGAGGAGAGCATCCAGCTCAGAACCAATTTGGCTCCTAGGCTTGTCCCTACAGAGTGAGGGTTTCTCTTTCTCTCTTTGCTTATGGGTATAATTAAGGCGGCTGGGAAGGAATGCAGGCACAGCTAGGGACCGTGGTACCTGGAAACATGTTGTCTTTGAATCTGAGCTCCAATCAGAGCTCTGGGGATCTGGGCAAAATGATTCACCCTCTCTTGAGCCTCAATGTTTCTCTGGCTAAAAGGTCACCTTTGCCAAGGCCCGTGGGCCTTAGGGAGATAACCCAGGGAGGTCATGAGTTTCTGGTCTACAGTTCATTACCCAAGCCAGAGTTCTAAATACAGCCATGGAAACTGGTTCTGGCTAGTTTAAGCACTGCCCCAAATTGGGTGGTTGCCATATGTCTGCAAAGGCTTGGCTTTACGACAAGAACCAGTATAAGTCACACGGGAGCGATCCAGAGAGAGGACCAACCTGCCACCACCTCCATGGAGCAGGGGTGTGGGCCACACATGAAAGGATGTTGCTGTGGCCACTGCGAGATTGCTGACACCAGGAAACCAGACAGTAGATGCTGCCACCACGGCTCCAGGATCCCTACCTGCCTGTTCCTGTGTGATCAGCTAAAGACCAACATCTAGAAGGTCACAAGCAAGACAGATGGACAAATGAGTCACAGGCATGATGGATTGGGGATGGCTGGGTACTCTGGGTGGCCCCTGGTACACAGTGTTTGGTTGCTGTTCTCAGAGATGGGACAGACCCTAGGGCTAGGCCAACTGCGCTCTCTCTCTCTCTCTCTCTCTCTCTCTCTCTCTCCCCCCCCCCCAATGTGTGTGTGTATGTGTGTGTGTGTACATGTGCCCAAATAGATTCACCATCAGGAATCAGAGGCTTGCACAATTATAAAGCCGAGAAGTCCCAAGCTCTGCAGGTGGCAGGCTGGAGACCTGAGACCCCAGAGAGATGACTGATGCTGTTAAACTATGAGCTACAAGGTCTGAGACCTGGGAGAGTCCGATAAGCCTGGAAACCTGCAGCCCAAGTCCCAGCACGATCCTGTGTTTCCATAAAGCTCCAGCTTCATGTTGTGGCTCCAGCAGCCAGGCTGGTGATGGGGTGGGGGTGCTTCCTCCCGATCTGCCCCCTCTGTTTGATTCTGCTTCCGGTGGTTGGGTGAGGTCCACCCCCATCAGAGAGGTCAGCCTGCTCTATTCAGTCTCCTGCGGCCATGTTCATCTCACCCAGAAAGACACCCACAGACTCATCCAGGACACTGTTTAACCAAAAGTCACCTCATGACCCAGCAGGAAAATGACAGGAAAATTAACCATCACCTTGAGCCAATGAAAACCAAATTCTACACAGAGTGCAGTGAGAGAGTGGGTGCTTCTTCCCAGAGTTAGGTTCCTAAGCTGAGTTGAGCTGTCGACTTCAAGGGCAGTAGACCAGAAGTTGGAAACTACTCTGGACTCGGGTTGATGAATTCAAATCCCACCTCTGCAATGAAGAAGCTGTGTGGTGGGGCACAAATCAGTTGAGATCTCTGTCTCTGCCCTGTCCCCTGGAAAGGACCTCTTGAGTTGGCTTGAGCCTTGTTTTCATGATGTGAAATAATAATGCTTGGGTAAACAGCTGGCACTTAACACATGCTACTTCCTATCTCTGAGAAGACAGGCTGTCACAATGTACAGCTATAATGCCTGGGGTCTGGGGAGATGTGTGACATCTCTGTCTGCATCTCCAGGCTCCACTGGGCCATGGTGAAGACTCCTGGATGACTGAGTCTGTGGTCCACGCCAACTGCCTTGAGAAACTGACTCTCCTGCCCCAATCCCACCTCTGTCCTCACAGAAGTGTCTATAAACAGTGGTGTATGGCTGATGTCAAGTGCAAAGCCTGGCGCATCAGACTTCAAAGACCACTTTCTTGAACTGGTTTGGGGTTTGCTGGCCCGAGAGCAGGGTGAATCTCAATTGGCCTTTGGCCATGGACTTGGTGACCACCTGCAGTCCTTTCAATAGCAAAAGATGGCATTGCTTGCTGATGCTGAGCTAGGTGACCTGCCCCCACCCTCAGCCTCCAGCTTTCAGTTCATTGTCCCAACAGCCACCCTGATCCCTGACCTCCCTGGCTTCTGAGCCAGCAGATGGTTCTTCTAAGCCTAGATTCCCCAAGTCTCACATCAATGCTAGATTACGAAGTGGTCTGGTCTCACCTGCACAGGTACCCTCACAGGTGGACCTCAAAGCAGAAAAGATGGTGACAGAACAGCTCGGGTCCCTGAGTCAATTTCTTTACACAGAAAAGAGGGGACATCACCTCTTAAGAATGTTACAGTCTGTGGCACAAGAGCCCAGGGAACCATCACAGAAGGCCACCTGTGATCAGGTCAACATCCATACCTGCTCGGGCCATGCTGCAGGGAGCCACCTCAGATTCTAAAGGCAGACTGGGAGACAAGGTGGGGTGGATCCTGAAAATGCCCCCAAAAGACTCATGTGCTGGAGTCCTGGTCCCCAGCTGGTGGCACTGTTGGGAGATGATTGCAACACTAGGATGAAGAACCTAGTTGGAGTGGGTCATATAGAGAGGTGCCCTTGAAGAGGACATTGGAGACCCTGGTGTCATTCCCTACCCGACCCCCTTCTTCTGGCTCTGCTTCCCAGCCACCATGAGGTGAACAGCCTCCTTCACCAGGCTTTTCTGTCTTGCCACAGGCGCCAAAATCACAGCGTCAGGTGACCCTGGAGATTAACTTCTGAAAGTGAACCTAAACTAAACTTTCCTCCTTATAAGTTGACTCTGTCAGGCATTTTATTACTGCAACAGAAAGCAAATTCATACACAGGGATTTGGGTCCAGGGAGCTTATCTAAGAGTGGATTCCAAGATGGACATAGTGGTGTGGGGAGACTGAGGCTAGGAAGGAAGGAACCATAACAAAGGACATGTTAAGGCACAGGTGACTGTGACATGGATGTGAGGCTCACCTGCAGGAGACCCACTAGGAGGTGGAAGAGCATCCTCCAGGCATGCTTCCCATGTATGCCACTGCTCTCTGGCGGAAGCCTGCTTCTGGAGGATGGGATTCTAGTTCTTTTTGGTTTTGGTTTTGTTTTTTTGTTTTTTTGAGACAGGGTTTCTCTGTGTAACCTTGGCTATCCCAGACTCACTTTGTAGACCAGGCTGGCCTTGAACTCACAGCGATCTGACTGCCTCTGCCTCCTGAGTGCTGGGATTAAAGGCGCGCACCACCACGCCCGGCTGGGATTCTAGTTCTTTAAGCCTGCTCCAGGCCAAGGATCACAGGACCTAACAGCCGAGACCATGGGTGGATGAGTGGACACTGGTCCATCTGTCAGAGGAATCAGAGCCCCGCGGTCCCACAAACTCAAACCTGTGTTTGAGCTCCCTTGGATGGCTGAGCACTGTAATTCCAGGACCAAAGCCCCTTTCTCAGGGTCTCCATCACTCCTCTCCATGTTGCGTGGCCCTGTGGCTAGCTAAGGGACATCTTATTCTGTAGATGGGGAAAGGAAGCTGATTTTGGTGGACACCAGAGATCTCACCTGTGTGGGCCAAAGGGAAAGTGGGAAAGCTGGAGCTGGATGCAGGAAGAGCCCTTAAAACATTTCTCAGCTGTTTCAAGGCTGGAGATCTGCACTAAATCTCTAGAAAAGGGAGTAATTACTCTGTCAGGAAAGGTGATATAATTTTTAAGACTCGATTCCACGGCTATAATTTTTCCTCATCCTCCCCGCGTCTCATGGGGGATTTAGGGGCCAATTACCTGTCAGTTTCTTGAGGTGCTGTCCCTAGACAGGGAGCTATCACCTGCCACAGCTTCCCTGAGACCCATGGACAGCCAGGTGGCTGGGTTGGGGAGTGACAGCAGGAGCTAAGGGCATGCCTTCAGTAGCCTGAGGGGGCAATTCCTGGAGACTGAAGGAGGGGAATTCTTCTGAGCTCAGTGGTGCCCTTAAGGATTTTGTCTCAGCCAGGTCAACCCAATCCAAGGCTTAGGAAAGAGAAAGGGAGGAAGAGGCGGTGCAGGGTCAGGGTGGGGGATGGGGGGGTGGTTGGGGGGCTCTGAGAGGGGAAGGTCTTCTAGCACCCTGCAGTGAGCCTTAGTCTGTTTTCTGTAGCTGTAACCAACTACCGTTGACTGAGTAACTTCGAAGAAAAAGAGCTCCTTTCACCTCGCAGTTCTGAAGGTGAGGAAGTTAAGACTTGGTGGATGCATCCGAGCAGTCCTCAGGGAGGGCAGTGCAGCATGTGGTAGACACTAAATACCTCCCCTCCCCCTGCCCCAACGCGCTCAGGCTCCTCTCCTTATGAAAGCCTCAGACCAGGGCTGGGGATGGAGGACTTGCCTAGGATATGAAAGACACTAGGTTCTATTCCCAGTCAAAACAAAACAGCCCTATTGGATTAGGGTCCCATGCTTACACCGCTTATCTTTAATGATGTAGCTAAGGTCCGGTTTCTATTTTAATACCTAAAATGGAGATGCATTCTTCCTTCCTACCCTCTGCCCTCCTTCCCTCCTTCTCTCCCTCCCTCCCACCTACTCCCTTCCTTTCTTCCTTCAACATGCTCTTATGTAGTCCAGGCTAGCTTCAAGCTCACTGCATTGCCAATGATGACCTTGAACTTCTTACGCTTCTGCCTCTGTCCCCACGTTGCAGCATTACAGGCCTGCACCACCACCCCTGGTTTTTCTGCAGTAGTGGGCATGGAGTGCAGGACTTCATGCATGCTGGCTATATCCAGTCCCTGGAGAGGACATTGCAGCATCAGCATCAGCTTGGTTAAGGGGATATTCAGGCTGGAGCACAGGGTTTGGGACATCAGGTATCTTCTAGTAGAATCCAAGCATCCCAGGGAGGCGGAACCCTTGCAGTCCAGTCTGGATTGCTGTACAGAGGGAAGGTTGAAGACATCCATAGGCACAAGGGCTCTGCAGTGGGTTCAGCCCGAATGAGGCCTGGATCTGTGCAACCTTCTTGAGCAGCTCTTTAACCTCTCTACTCCTCCAATTTATTCCCCAAGGATGGGCCGTCACTCGTCAGACTGTTGGCTACTGTAGGACAGCCATTCTTCCTCCTATTGCTTGATTCTTAGGGGGTACCACTCTGCCTCTCTTGAATACCCTGATATTAGGGAGCTCACTAGATAGATGCAAAGGCCTCCATTTCTGCTTCCAAACAGTGAACAGACCTTAACTAAGCCAGAAGCTCTCCTGTCCTGTGTACTTCTTGGGGCCATGTTAACCCACAAGCATCACTTGTGAGCTCTAGGGATCAACTGGAAGTGCCAACAGCCCCTCCTTGATCTCCTGTGGAAGTAATGGTGAGTCTTTTCTGTACTCCTCACGCTCTTGAGAGTTACAAAGTTTTCACTCTGGTTAGAAGGTCATGGCACCCATGTCCCGAGAACCTGGCTCTGGGAACCCCTTGCTGCCTGTCCATTGGTGGCATGTCTGACACTATAGCAGAGGCAACTGGTCCTCATTCCTCTTCCCGGCCTTCCCTCTGTTCCGTGAGTCTCAGGGGTTTCCTCAGAGCTTCTATCAAAGCATTTATTCCCTCCAGAGTCCCAAGAAGTCTGGTGTCCCTTCTGGCCCCGGGGTTTTCCCTAGGTGTCTCCATTCTGGCCGGCCGGCAGACAGTATGGTGTTTCAGTTCATCACATTCCTGGGGCTCAGATGAGAGTGAGGGAATTCTGGAATGGGTAGCCTGTGGTCTCTATACCCAGGACTCACTTCTCTTCCTGGGACTGCGTGTCTCCAGAAGTGTCTCATGAGGAAGGGGTAGCTATGGTGTGTGTGTGTGTGGGCGGGGGGGGTGTGAGTGAATGGTGGATATACTCATATCTGGTATAAGTGGAAACCACTATTGTGCCGCTAAAGCCTCCTGCCCTGCCGTTCCCAGGCTAGGCTTGAGCTGGGCTCCTTCATTAACATGCAGTCCAGCCTAGTGGATAAGGTGGAGTTGGTCCTCCAGCCAGCCAGATGTTCTAGTTCAAGCCCACCTTCACTTTTTCCCTTGACAGGAACGTCTCTCAAGCAGCCCTGTTTCATCACCACCACAACGAGGATGCAATCTGGGTGGTTCCGACAGCCAAGACATTATAGAACTTTCAAGAAGTATGTATCTCAGAAGTATTTGCCTCTGTCAAGTTGACAGAAGCTACAATTACATGGGAGATGGTCCTTTGGGCATACCTTGATTATGTTAATTCATGCAGGAAGACTTGCCCACTGTGGGTGGCACCATTCCCATGGCTGGGAACCTGCTCTCTATAAGGAGAAAGTGAGCTGAGCACATGCATTCCCTGTCCTCTGCTTCTTGTCCGGATGTAATGTAACAGTTCCCCAAGCCCCTGCTACTGTGACTACCCTGCCATGAAGAATCATAACTTGAGATTGTGAGCCAAGTCAGTTCTTTCTTCCTTAAGATGATGATTTTTGTTGTGGTATTTTATCACAGCTATTGAGAAGAAGCTAAGACACCCACCAAATAGCAAGTATGGAGAATGGTTTTGGCAGTTAGTCTTGGACTCTGGACTTTCTGTCTCTAACAAATAAAGAGGTCCTCCAAGGGGGTAGCCATGCCATCCTGTTGGGAGGGCAGCACCAAGATTCTGATGGTTTACCCAAATCTGCTCTCTCCAAGCTTTCCACCACAGACTCCTCCTTCACTGATTGGGTGATTTTCATTGGTTCTTGGAGTTGGCACTGGCACACTTGCTTGTTTACCTCTTGGGTTATCTGGTCTGACTTGAAGGTGTTTCTGTTGGGAAGCCTCACTCCATTTTGGGGAAATGTACTGAAAATTTTGTAACCTTGGTTTTAAAAAAAAAAAAGTCCCACAGAGATATTATGGGAAGATGTTTTCATTTTAATTCCAGGTGTGGGGATATGGGGCTTGCTTCAAAGCAGCTGGCTGTGATTTGCCTCGTGCTCTAGGAGGGGCGTGGGTTTTTTTTTTTTTTCCAGCTGCAGATAGTTTCTACAGGTGTGTGATGTTTGGAATTCTGGAAACTTTTGAGAGGATATATAAATGCTAGGGCCCTGATGGGTAGGTTACTGGTTGGTGGTTGGAATGCTGTTGGTTGTGGTTGTTTGCGGTTTGTCGCAGTTTGTCACAGTGGTTCATCGGTTCATCAGGTAGTCCTTGCAAAGAAGTGAAAAGAACAAATTAAATATCCTGACAGTGAAGGTCAAACTTGCCCCCAAGGAACTTGATTCCCCTAATGAGCAGGAAGTAGTCTAAGGGTAACAACACCCCTTTTCCTTTTGTCTTTTTCTCTCTCCTATCTAGTGTTAGGGGGTTGCGAGGAAAGAAGTAAAGGGGTGGAGATGGTGGAAGTGAGAAAGGAACTCAGCAAGTAGCAAACACCTGCTCCAGGGAGGAAAGGACCAGGCTTCAACCTTGTCCTCCATGCTTGGGATATAGGTAACATGGGTTCTTCTTGTCCTCCCATAGGTCCTTGTATGGGAGACTTGGTTCCTTGTGGGTGGGAGAAATTTTTATTTTTATTTTTTTTATTATTATTTATTTTTTATTTTTGGTTTTTCGAGACAGGGTCTTTCTGTGTAGCCTTGGCTGTCCTAGACTCACTTTGTAGACCAGGCTGGTCTCGAACTCACAGCGATCCACCTGCCTCTGCCTCCCCCGAGTGCTGGGATTAAAGGCGTGTGCCACCACCACCCGGCTTAGGGAGAACTTTTTTTTTTAATTTATTTATTTATTGTATATGAGTGCTTTATCTGTAGAAGAGGGCATCAGATCACATTATAGATGGTTGTGAGCCGCCATGTGGTTGCTGGGAATTGAACTCAGGACCTCTGGAAGAGCAGGCAGCACTCTTAACCCCTGAGTCATCTCTCCAGCCCCCAAGGGGAGAACTTTTTAAAAGGCAGGGCCTAGTAAGAGGCCCTCAGGTCATTGGGCTGTGCCTTCAGAATGTAATTCAGTAACCGATGAGTTCTCAATAGAGGTTTGACATGAAAGAAACAAGAAGAGTCTCTCTCCTGGGTCTGAGGACTCACGGCCTGCCCACCCTTTGCCTGCCACTTCTGATTGGTCCATCTCAGGCCATTCATCCTGGATGCAGTTGTCCGGTAAAACTGGAGTAGAAAAAGAGATGGAGAATGAACAGGGCTACATAGTAGCTTTCCCTACTGCTAGGGTTGAGGTGTGAAGTGCCCCCCCCCCGCCCAGGTTGCTGCATCGAATGCTTCTTTCCCAGTGGCTGGTACCATTCTGAGCAGCAGTGGTGACAGAGCCTTTAGGAGGTGAGACCAATCTGGATGGAGTATGGGATGGAGGTCTTGGGTGTGTGCTATCCCTAACCACTTCCTGTCTCATTCTCCTGCTTTGTGGTCAACCATAGAGTGAATGACTTCCCCAACATGCTCTGACCACCATGGCCGCAGCTCCTCTACCCATAACCTTCCTGCCATGATGGGCCGAGAACCTGTAAAACTATGAGCTAAAACAAACACTTCCCCCTTTTCACATTGCTCTGTCAGATGCTCTGTGATATCAGTGCAAAAGTAAGTGATATGCTCAAGCAAACGCATCTCCTATGTTCCACCATTCAGCTCTGCCCCCAAGGGGAGGGCCAGCAAGGGGAAGACTGGGAGAAGTCTAGGCAGGATGGGGAGGCTTGAAGAGACAGTCATGATCTAGCTTTTGGGGAAGGAATATCACCAGCAGCAGGAATGGGGGGATTCACCCCTCTACCTCCTACCCACCTATTCACTACACACTGCTAAGGTTCACGAGGATTGCTTTTGCTCAGGCAAGCAGCAGCAAGTGCTTGTATATGGAGGGCCCTGAATTTCACCTACTTTGTCCTTTATGGTGGAGCAGTGGTAGGGCTGGGTGTATAGGCCAGAGAACAACTTCAGTTGTCATCTGATGGACTCTACTCACTTCCTTTAGGATAAGGTCTCTCATTGATCTAGAGCTCACCAATTAGACTTGACTGTGTCCAGTGAGCTGTAGGAATCCCCTCTTCTGGGATTACAAAGCATGTATCCTATACCCATCATTTTTTCATGCAGGTTGCAGGGATCAAACTCTGGTCCTCATGCACAATAGCAAACACTTTACTGGCTGAGCTAGCCCTCTCTTTAGAGCAACGGGGCTTCATATTTGAGCATTGAAGGCTGAGAAATGATTGTGTGGGCTTTGAGGGAACCCATCCTAGATTCATTCTCTGAGCTGGCTGCTCATGACCTCTACATCGCGTGATCTGACCTCAGGCTCCACATTGGTAAAAGGAGATCGACTACACCATCTCCGTGTGGTGACTGAGAAATTCAGTGCCATAAGGCCTGCCAAGCAATTGGCTTGCAGATATTCTCTGTAAGCATGTTGTTTCTATTTTTGCCGGAAGGCAGAGGGAGGGGGCTGTATACCATCATCTCCCTCTATTTCTCAAGTGTCAGCAGAGTGTCTGAGCTCAGCCACTGTGGGGACATGTAGGTGTCTGGATCCAATGCAGTACATCCCATCTCCCTCTATTTTCAAGTCTCAGTGTAGCAACCCATCCGTGGGCCATAATGCCTAGCCCTTGGCCTTAGAACCACGGGAGTTGGGTGTGCAAATGCTGTGCACGAGCCAGGCAGTTGGCAAAATAATTGAGTGCTAACTTGTCATATTTTAATGAAGTTCTGGAGTTAGAGATTTATAATTGCTAATGAGCCAGGCTAATAATTAGTTGCTTTATAATAAGGGTGATGATCACTCAGACAGAGGTAGAGAGAGCCAGGCTCCTGCCTAATTTTTCTTCTCCTCTAATTACGCGACATGCCCAACTGCCTGGAACGGCTCTCACCCTTTCGTCCTCTGGCTCCAGGACCATGCCAGATCTCTATGGCGCCATCCTTGCTCTCCTGTCCCACCCCAGCACCTCAATTTTGGTGGCCCAGTGCCTCCTACCTGGCAGCTGTTGTCCAGTGTCTACCTCCCTGTGCTTTCCCACTGGCCAGAGTTCCTCTGGTAAGGTAAGATGAGTTACAGTGGGCTCTATAGCTAGAAAGCCTCGCTGGACCAGCCACACAGGGAAGGAATTTAACATTTGGTGTATGCTGTGTGGGGGCTGCACTCTACCTTGGATGGAGGGTGGAAATCCCTATCTCTCCCATAGTGGCTTCAGCCTGAGGGAGGATGGCAATAGGACTGGGCCAGTAGCAGGGGATCCTGAGGATGTCCTGAGCTACACCATTCCTGGGGATGGAACAGAGCCGTGGGTAGAGAAAGCAAGGCAGCTCAGAGTGGAGACTGCCTGTACTCTGGCTCTTCCCAGCTTCTCACGGGCAGGGCATAGAGAATCTGTGAATCTTCTCTGCCATCACCTGGCTAACTCATGGGCCAACCCTAGCTTTGGCCCCTGTGGAAAGGGACTGAGACAGTTGAACAAGACACAGGTCTTCTCCAGCACTGGGCGTCTAGGGGTCACTTTGACAAGTGTGAGGCTTTAATAAGAATGGTAAGAGGGTACAAACACACTCCATATCTCTGCAGTGATGTGACCTATGGGTTCTGGGGGCACATTGGAAGGCAGGGGCCTGGGGAGCCTGTGAGAACACTGAGGGAGATTTGTACACCCTGTCACCCTGCCGTTTTTTAGTTTTAGTTTAGTTTTTGTTCATTGGTTGGTTTTTGTCATCAAGAGGCCACTCCCCTTGTTTGTTTTAAGAAAAAGCATCTATTTTTATTATTTTTAATTATGTGTATGTCTATATGTCAGTTTGTGTATGTGAGTATAAGTCCCTGTGGAAGCCAGAAGGCTTGGATCCCCCAGAGCTGGAGTTACAGGTAGTTGTGAGCCACTCAACACAGATTCTAGGCTAAACTCATGTCCTCAGCTAGAGCGGCAGTGCTCTTAACTGCTGAGCCATCTCTCCTATGCATCACCTTGTTTTTGAGATAGGGCCTGGGACTCACAGGTTTGGCTAGGCTGGCTGTCCAGAGAACCCCAGAGATCCTCCTCTAAGCCCCTCCCTACTGCTAGGGTCACAGATGTGCACATAGCCACTGGCATTTTTAACCTAAGTTCTGAGGATCCATTTCAGTTTCCACACTGGCAAGGCAAACGCTTTACCCACTGAGCGCCTCTCTAGCCCCTTAATATCTATTTTGAATCCAATAAACCACCTGGAGAATTCCTTCATCTGTCCATGGCAAGAGTGGCATAACTTCCCTTGTACCCCACATGCCTCTTGTAGGCTCCCGAGGCTCCAATGAGTGGCTGGGTTGGGGCTCTGTGATGCCACTGGTGTCAAGTAAGAAATGAGACACAAAAGGCACTCCAACTGGACGTGGGCTTGCGGCCTGGGTCCATGTCAGATTTCAGGGGCTCTGTGCGTTTGAGCAGGAAAAACTCATCCTAAACTCCCTCCTTCTTTCCTCCCTCCCTCCTTCCCACCCTCTCTCTCTTCTCTCTCTCTCTCTCTCTCTCTCTCTCTCTCTCTCTCTCTCTCTCTGTAAGGCGCAGAATCCACAGAACTATGAGTAGTTCTTGGGGCTTCACCAATGGAAAAGAGGTATTTTCACATTGCATTAGAGCAGTGGCAGATAACTCAAAACATTGTTTATGCTCATCACCAGTCTGAAATTATGGTAGTTATTAAACTCGCCGCAAGAGCTTGTTACTCACCACGTTAATAAAAGATCACACGAGTTACTATATATTTGGTTTTTAAAGTACAAATTACTACGGGGTTCTTTTTTTTTTTTTTTTTTAAACACTGTTTGATAGCTGTGTTTTAGTGTAATTGCTCCTATGTATAACTCCATGGATTTTCTTTCCCCTCCTCTCTGTCCTGTTTCCCAGCTCCCACACTTTCCTGTGGCTGCTGCCCTCAACCCACTAGCTCGGCAGAGATTGACACTTACACTGAAGACTTGACTCCCTAGTATACCTGAAACTCAGGAGAAACCGAGGTTGCTAACATGTCCCCAGCGGCTTGGAGGGGAAAGACAGGATGGAGGCTGGACATGGTGACTCATGACTATAATACCAGCCTTCTGAAAGGCTGAGGCAGGAGAGTTGCTGTGAGTTCCAGGTCGGACTGGAATTTCCAGATCAACTTGGGCTGTACTATGAGACCCTGCCTGAAAAGATAAAGACACAAGGAAAAAGATTAGTGCCTTTCCTACTTTGCTCTCTGCCTCCTGCTGGTGGTTTGACATGTGAGCTCCAGGCTGGTCCTGCTGCGGTGCCTTCTCCCCACCATCATGGACGCTAACCCTCTGCAGCTGTAAGCCCAATTAAACACTTCCTTCTATAAGCTGCCTTAGTCATGGTGTTTTTATCTCAGCAATAGACAAGTCACTTAGAGCACGCTACTGTCGTAAGAGGTCAGGCATAGGCTCTGCTCACATGGGCTTGGGAGACATTGATTAGGCAAATAACACTTTGATAATTCATGACCGATAACCAATTAATAATAATAAAAACGACTTAGTGCTGGGGCAGTGACAGGTGACAGAGGGAGTGTCATGGCCCACAGCAGACTCAGCTATCAGCAGGCCTAGAAGCCACAACTGCTATGTGTGTCACTTGTGATATTTTGATCTATAGCAAACTGTGAACTCAAGAATTAGATTTCTTGGGCCTGGGGCCATTAAGATGGCTTGTAGGTGCCGTGAAAGACAGATGCCCAAATTCAGTCCCTGGGACCCACATGATGGGGAAAGGAGAGGACCCACTTTTCAAAATTGCCCTCTGACTTTCACACATAGGTCATGGTGTGTTTCCTTCAATACACACACACACACACACACACACACACACGCACACACGAGTAATGGTGATAATGATAATAATAGTAATAGCAATAATGATGATAATACAATTTTCTTAGACCCACAGTGGTTCCCATATAACCCAGTAGGTTTTGTTTTATTTGATCATTACAGTTTTTGTTTTTATTTTGTGTTCCTGCGTGGATACACACAATGGTGCATGTACAGAGATCAGAGGTCAACTCATGAGAGTCAGGTCACTCTTTCCACCATATCGGTTCCAGGGATCAGGCTCAAGTTGTCCAGTTTGGTGACAGGGACCTCTACCCACTAAGCCATCACATTGGTCCCACCATGGAATTTTTAAAGAAATACGTGACTTCAAGGATTCTATTTCTTTTTGTCTACAAATCATTGAAAGACTTGGTTTTTTTTTCTTACAATGTTCCCCAAATTGCCTTATTCCAAACACGTGTGCAAGTCTTTGCCAGCATATAGGCCTGATTTGGGGTTTGGAGAGTGACTAATGGGGTACTGAGCACTCGGGCCCCAGTCTCCCCACTTCTCCCCTCTCAGACCCTGTACTGTTGGCTGTCTCAGAATGTGTTTGCACAGGATATGAAAGGCCACTTGACAATGAGAGAAAGCAGAAGAGGAGGAAGAGGAGGAGGAGGTGGCAGGGCTGCGAAGCAAAGAGGTCGCAAACCACATTCTGCAGTGGGACCAGAAAGGAGTGTTTCTTCTCTTCTGTTTGTAACGATAATTGAGCACTCTCTGTTCACTCACCCAGTACAGCCTGTCTTCAAAGACACTTTGTGTGCTCTGGAGGGAACTGGGTAAGCCTGGAGCAGGTGGAGAGATTGAGCAAATTAAGGCCGGGCGAGTTAGTCTTCCTGCATAGAAGGTGCAGGACTCACCCAGGAGGCAGTGGGCACTTCTCTGAGGTGGGCCTCGGCAGGCTTGCTTCTGCTTTTAATAAGACCAAAGAGTTCTTTGGTTTTTGTTTTTAATCAATGGTACTTGTGGTATAGAATTCCTGTGCTCTAGGAGACCAGGCTCATTCAAGGTCATAGTCCCTGAGGATGAAGGGTAATAGCTGTCATTTACTGAACACATACGAAACACCAGTTCCTAGGATGGGGTCTGATATGGCTCACCCTCATTTAGTCATAGAAGCCCCCAGGAAGCATGCACCAGTTTCCTAATGAGATCCTGAGCACTAAAGGAGGGGATAGCTCATTGTGGCAGCATATTGTATAGCCATAGAGCTGGGGACAGAATCACAAAGTCGGGCTCTAGCTTTGCTCTTAGATTCACAGTGTGCAAGGGGAGACCACCCCAACATTCAATGCCACAGGGAAGCCTTTGGGGTGTATGACAAAGGTTTCGTTATAATTTCAGAAATAAAGTCAGCCATCTATATATGATTGTATATATAGATATGCATATGGATGGATAGACAGACAGACAGACAGACAGATAGATGACACTAACAGGAGTTATCTCACACAGAGATAATGGTCCTCCCCAAAGCCACAAATTGCCAAGTAAAAAGCCCACTGCCATGTGAGGAATAAGTCCCCTTGAGTTGTTGGTTAGAGGTATCCTGAAGACTTCCCACTGCTCCTTGGATGCCTCCCAGAACTCTATGATAAAATTCTATTGCTGAAGACAGCACACACTTTGGTCATAAGACATGAGGAAACAAAATATATACTGGCTGGAAAACTTCTTCCATGGTAGCTAGCTCTCATGGTACCAGAAGGTGCTATGTAGGCTGATGGAGTGGGGGGAGTCGTCAATTCTGTGACTAGCAATAATGACAGATGCTGCAATATACGTCTGTGATGTGCATACAATAGTGGCATGGATGTTACCGGAGTAACCAATCACCTTTTGATTGGCTTTAAGGTCTATTCCACATGAAGGAAATTATGCCTGGTACTGTGTGTCTGGCCAATAACCCATGGTTGGGGTCATAGGCCCCAGGGATAAACCTATTATTATTATTCCACTAAATGAGCATCAAGATGCCCTCTGAATTCATATCTCTATGCCCAAAGATTAGTGCAGTTCTCAGGCCTTATGACAGAAATTCACACTTGGTCAACCTGTAGAGAGTAAGTGTCTGTGGAGTGTTCAGACAAAAATCGGACATCTGTACACACACACACACACACACACACACACACACACAGAGAGAGAGAGAGAGAGAGAGAGAGAGAGAGAGAG